>OX940955.1:25494664-26694664 GCA_954870475.1 Euphrasia confusa | reverse complement strand
TGTATGCATATATATCCTTAATATATATGTTAGTGAATGTGTGATGTCGTTTGCATGTAATTAATTACGTGTACCTACATGTAGGTGTGTAATTAAACATATGATTGTCACATGCAATTTGAATCGATGTGTGTAATTAGTGAATTCATGTGTGTAATTAGTGAAAAGATGCGACTCCGTGAAATGGAAGTGACTTCTAACTTCGCCGGTTGATATCGAATAGGTGTCTAACTATTCGGAAAGGCACATTGGTGCTATATAAAGTCCATCTCATTTAACTTCTAAAAACACCAAACACAATAATACACCGAGAGTTCAACATGAACACAACACACAAATATTCTGAGGACACAATTCGAGTTATCGATATTCCTCCCGTCTTTCCTTTCTTTTAGTGCATAAGAATTCCTTCTGTTTCTTGTTCGTCAGATTCAGTATCGTGTGCTTCGATACTGTCTTATTTGCTGTTTTATCTTGGGAGACCTTTGCCTGTGATTCCGTAAAGCACTAATACGGGGCAAATTCGTCTTAAGGACAGAGAGTTATCTCTCGACTCAGCAGTGTAATATTCGAAATACCGAAATAACCCCAACAATTTTGAAACTTACTTTAAACGATATATTCGAAATACCGAAAGAATTCCAACAACTTAAGACGAATTTGCCCTGTATAAGTGTTTTACGGAATCACAGGCAAAAGTCTCCCAAGATAAAACAGCTATTAGACAGTTATCGAAGCACTCGACACTGAATCTGACGAACAAAGACAGGGGGCTATATGCACTGAAAGAAATGAGAGAAGTAGAAAAATATCGATAACTCGAATTGTGTCCTCAGAAGATGAATTGAATTGTACGTTTCCAAATGAATTGATGTCGGCCTTATATAAGCAAGACACTTCATTAACACCTTTCACCGTAAAGGTGTTTCAACCTTTCACCAAATGACGGAATCATCTTTCAAAATGAAAGGAGACGTCTTTTGTTTACGTACAGACACAATCTCACATTTACACCCATTTGCATATTTGTATAATATAATATATAATATTATTAATGTTACGTACAGTAACATGTACTAATATACATATATTTTTATATATTATGCAAATTGTATATGTATCGATATAAATCACTAATTAATCTTTAATTAATTAAATTAATTAATCTTTAATTAGTCATTCTCTTTAATATTTTAGCAATTTAGAATACTAAATATTTTCAAATTAAATTCTTATAATATTAACTTTCAACTACCATACTATGTACATTAATTACTCTTTCACCTTTAAAAGGACTTTAGTAATTATGCTCAAGTAACATCTACTCTTATAGTAGAATAAACACGCTCGAAGAATTAGCAATTCCGTCGACGTGCGGGGCCCCGTAGTTTAATTGTTAAATTAAAGAAACTATGCTAAAAATCCCAACATTAAGTAGATCGAGTTCATTGATTGTTTGGCCGGGTTATACACGAGGATTCTACTTTGATCGTCTCTCTTATTAATAGTGTGGCTTAGCTATATATAGGTATTATTCGCAACCGGACGCAAAAACAGAAGACGTTCGAATAAGCTAGTTGCGTATGTGAAAAAAGGACCGGCAAACGAACTAAAAAAAAAATAGTTCGAAAAATACCGTTGCCGAGATTATTAAAAAAAAAAGAAAAAAAAGAAAAAAAAAAGAAGTATTATTATATTAGTATTAGTAAAGCAGCCACACTGCTTCTACGAGAACGATGAGTATGGAAAACCACGCTAGGATACTCGAGTGACCCTCGACTGTTTACACCTAGTGAATATTGCCTCACTTGATTAACTTGGCTAGACATTTTGGTGGCTTTGTTTACTTGTGCTCGTTGTTGATATTGGTGGAGTGGAATCATGGTTTGAACTGTGGGAATTTGAATACTTGAGGGACCTCATTAGTTGATTTTGACTTGTCGAATGTGAATGTCTTGAATTCCCTTATGGTTGATTGTTTGTCTTGAGCTTAGTGATGCTTGGTTCGTATTGTGTACCGTGATTGTTTGCTTGAGGACCAGCAAAGAGCTAAGTGTGGGGGAGTTGATTTATACATTTTTGTGTTATTTTTCTTGGTTTCATTGTGTGTGAGTTGTGTCGTTTTGAGTCGTTTATTTGTGTCATTCTCTTGTTTTTGGTATGATTTAATGTTATGTTGAGTATGCAGGTATTCGAAAATTTATGAGCTAAAAAGGTCGAAGAAACGATCACGATCGAGCTAAAACGAAGTGACAAAGCAAATCGGAAAAGTGCAGTAACTTCACGTCAAAATCTGCTATTGCTCACTGGGAATCATAGGTTGTAATATATATGGACGCGAAGCTCTTGAAGTCTAGATTCCGGAGAACTTTGAATCAAGGCAATCGGAGTTCGGACGAAGAAGATATGACGAAAGTCGAGCAGCTGCACACGTATCGAGCCGCGCCAGCGTACCAGGCGCCCGCCAGCCACCAGGCGCCCGCATTGTCCAACTTCAGAACCTCATATATTTGCCAGGCGCCCGCCCGACGGGAATTTCAGCCTTTGACCGCGATTTGACTTTGGATTTTCTGAACTATGTAAAAGGGGTTTTCACCCTAGGTTTAAAAACGTTTTTTTTACACTTTGATTATTCTGAGATGCTAGGCTCGGAGACACACATTCAGAGATTTGAAAACTTAGTCCCGTAGGTGTCCTCAAGTTTTTGTTTTGTTTCTAGCTTCCGTTCACATCATATAGACAATAGCTTGATTTCGTGTGGCCCAAAATTGATTATGGATTGAAGATTGTGACTTTGGTTGAACGTGTAAGTCGTCTTTTTACTATTATCATTATTACTTGAATTCTTTTTGCTAAAACTTTTGCTATCTTTTTCTTTTGAATTCGTGCATATGATCTGTTCGATTTTTAAATTTAGTTCTTCGTCTAAAATCATGAGTAGCTAATTATTTAACTAGGGATAGAGGGATTCATACATGAACTAGGGTTGGATTTTACGTGTGCAAATTAGGTGTTCGATTAATTGTCAATTTGAATTTCATAAGAGTGTAAGAGGCTTAGGAGCAATTACATGACTAAGAATTAATTGAACACGTTAGAATCTACCGGTGATGGACGTTCTACTTTAGATTTGTTTCTCGTAAATCGACAAGCCATGATTCATGTTTGATGAACTCGAACCCTAGTATTTTCTCCATATTATTTACATCCCGTTAATAATTAGTTGATTAATTTAGTTAATTGTTTCTTAAGTATTTTCAGTTTTTTTTATTTCTAGATAATTTAATTTAAAATAAAACCAAACCCAAACCATGCATTATGCTATACCTTCTATTCTCTTTTCTTTTGCAACCACTTGAATATTAATACGAGTACCGATAGTAGTGTTTCTCGAGAGACCGACTCGGGCGAGTTGCTTCGGCAACTAGTTCGAAATATTTTTATTTGATTTTTAGCCGCTATAAAAACGACTAATCAAATTGCGTAGGAGGAAATTAAAGAAGGTTTTTCCCTTCGCGGAACGCGCCCTAGCCGACTACGCGGTCGAGCAGCTGAATTCTGCACTGCGCGACAATAGGAGAATTGCGATTTCGGCTTCGTTAACCGTTGGATCGGCCTCCAATTTGGACAACATGCTCTTAACCCTGCAGTTACAACTTCAAATGTTGGATCGAAGAAATTATAAATGAGCAAAGTGAAGTAGCTACTAGAACACATCAGCAATATCAATGGGAGAAATTGAATAGAGAAGAATTGCTGACTTGACTTTTTGGGGGCGTTTTAAAGGTTTTTTTGGTCTTTTTGTATAGGCTTGTGGGAAAAATATAAATAGTGGATTTGCAAAGGACCACAATTATCCACTCCATCTTCACCAACATTTATCAACTTTCTTTCTAGGTTTTAGATAAGGTTTTGTGATTCTTCATTTGGATATTTTCATACATTGAGAATTTGTAATCGTGCCAAGTTGGAACGTTGTTCGTCTCGATACGAGGATCATTATTGTATAATCTATTTAGAGTATTTTGAGTTTCTAGTTCCTATTTTGCTTGTGTATGAATTTTTGTTTGAATGATTATGTGATTTTTATGAATATGTTTGGTTAGATTGCATGTTAGGAATTGTGTGATGAGTAATTAGGTTTGAGTGATTTGCAATTGCATGAATTTTGGCGATAATTGATATATTGACTTGTTGAGGAGATGGGTCAAATCCCTCATTTTTGGTATGCTTCTAATGTTCGATTTATAAACTTTGACCTAAATCAATTATCCTCGGCCTAATCAAGGTTACGTATGGCCGGCTTAATCGTGGTGACGTATGGCATAACTCGTTTAATTGAGATTTCCGACTATGAAAGTTTTTTTTTTCTGAAGTGATTCTACATTACGTCGTCTTGATACTCAGACTTGGATCTTGGTTGGGTATAGTCGAAGTTGATCACGAGTGGGGGTAATTTCACTTAACAATTTTATTCATAAATTACATTGAACTAATTTCAATTGCTACGATCTCATTCTCTAACGTTTCACAAATTTGATCATTTGCATTTTAGATAGTTTAATGTTATTTTTTCTATTATGCTTTAGTTCTCATACTTTCTCTTTTATACCACATTGCTTGTTTACTTCTATTATTTTTCATTTTTACTTGTGCATGATAAATTTTCCCGACACATCACACAATGACGATAGTATTGCTTCTCGAGAAATTGACTCGAGCTAAATACTTCGGTATTAGTTCGAGGTCGAGGACAGATTCACAAAAAAATTAGGGTGAGACAAAATGGAGAAGGCCAATATGAGAGAGAGAGAGAGAGAGAGAGAGAGAGAGAGAGAGAGAGAGAGAGAGAGAGAGAGAGAGAGAGAGAGAGAGAGAGAGAGAGAGAGAGAGAGAGAGAGAGAGAGAGAGAGAGAGAGAGAGAGAGAGAGAGAGAGAGAGATGTATACTTAATGTCTATATTTAAGTAACGTAAACTCCCGGTCCATGGCATTTAATCTATTTAAATAAATAAAAAATTATTTGCTTTTAATTATTGATAATTAAATATATGCAAATTATAGTCTTGGATTATATACGTTGTAGTTAGTATGGTGTGCGACATCACACGGAAGATCATACTATCGGTTACTCGTATATTGATCAAACAGTAGCTCACGACCTAGATGGACAAGGACAAATCCATCGGTTTAATCGTTGTATGAAAGAGAAAATAATTTGCCTTAATTATTTTATCATACTTGTACACTTGGTGTATTGGGCGGATCGCATGAGATATATCGATTAGGATTGCCTTAGATAATCGATTTAAGTCTCAGTGTATTTTATTCTTAATCCCTAATATTATTGCGGGTGTGTGCATTTAATATTAGTGACTTTGATTTTCCAAAGGAATTGACCGATTGGAATAACCGGTCGATTACCGGCAAAGTAGGGTCACGGTATTTTATGTATGACATGCTGTGAATTCTTGACGGGAAAGTGTGTCCTCGAAAGGGTTGATAATGTCCCCGAGATGACTTTATAAGGAATTATTATGTAAACCTCATGAGTGGATTTGTTCCGCATAATAATTAAAGTTGAATGGTACTATTCTCGGTTACAAGAGATGAATAAATTAATTAGCAATAAATATAATTTATTCATGGACATTTCTATCTTAAACGCACGGAATAAATAATACCACCGGAGAGAATATTATTTGATATAATATGGTATAATATTGGGAGTGCAATTATATTTATATAGTGGAAAATAAATATAATTAATAATAGTAAAGATTAATGGATTTTGGCTTGGGCTCAATTTAATCACTATTATTAGAAACCCAATATCCCACCTCCTTTAGATCCCAAACGTAGCCTATAAAAGTACTACATGGTCTTCACAATTAGAACAAGACAAGAATATCAATAGTTGATAGTTCAAAAGATTTCGTGAAGGAGATCCATAAAGAGTTCGGAGGATCGTCGCCCACACGACATTCGAACGGAGTGCAAGGAATACGCGGGAAGGTTTAAAGGTCTTCAACAAGATCTCGTTTCTCCGCACAACGAGAACAAAGGTAGAAATCATAAACCCCTTTATGATTTTAATTTAATTATCGTAATATACACATGAATCAAGATCCGGGAAACGAACGAGACCGGGGACGGGGATAGACCGGGCGGTGGTGGTCGAAGACCACCGGACCGCCGGAGGTCTAGGGATCCCCGCCGGGATCGAGAGAAGCCCTCGGTTGGGAGCCGAGGGGTGGTGATCGAACTCAGGGTTCGATCGTCGGGCACGCGAGGAACCCTCGGCCGCAGCCGAGGGGTGCGATCAATCCTCAGATCGATCGCGGGTGAGCTGCGGGATTCCCCGCAGCGACCCCGTACGTGCTGCGGGTTCACCCGCAGCGGATACGTGCGGGGTTCACCCCACGCGAGCAGCGGGTTCGTTGACCCGCTGTGGGGCTGCTGCGAGCAGCCCCGGGGATGCCTCGCGCATCCCCAGTGATCGCGAGCCCCATACGGGGGGCTCGGCTGGGCGCACGCGACCTCGCGGTCTCGCTGGGCGTTCGGTCGGGCCTCCGGCTCGTGTGGCGGTGCTCGTGGTTGTTCTCCGGTGATCGAGGATTTCGGTTGGGTTGTCGGTTCCGCAATTTTTGATAACCCGGGATATCGATTTCCAACAATTGGTATCAGAGCGTTGGTTCTAGTTCATGTGTATGTTCGATATTATTGTTCTACCTTGCAGGGTTTCAGACTATTATGGCTAGATATAATTCGTTAATTATTGTCATAATTGTTTTTTATTAAACTCTCGGACATGTCGAGATTCGTTTTGTGTGGTGAATGCTTGTAATAGAAAAAATTCGGGGTTTGACCGAATTTAGGTTTTATTATTATTATTATTCTTGTTTTTCCAGAAATTGTATAGGGTCGATTTCATGTATAGAATCGATACCGGAATTGTAATTAAATTATGTAATTTATTTTACGTTGGTTCGATGTTGGAACGATCGCCGGGAGAACGAGAAGTGACGAAGAAGACGAAGGACGAAGGGGACGATCATCCCCATGATCGACCCCTTAGGATCGATCGAGTGGGAGGGGCTGCCCGCGGATCCTCTCGGCCACGCCGGCCACCGGTGGTGGTGGCGCGTGGGCTGGGGGCGGCGGCGGTGCTCCTCCTCGGCCGGTCGATCGGTTGGGGGTGCGCGGGGATCCCCACCCCGTGCTACTCCTAACCGAGATCCTACTTTCCTAATTGACTTGGTTTTCCTATTTTGAGTATTCCTATTTTTGGGAACTCTCATGGAATAGGAAAAGAATTAAATTAGAATTAATTTATTTCCTTGTTGATTATTCCTATTCTTGAGAATTTTCATGGACTTGGAAATTAATTAATATGGAAAGTTTAGGATTCCTAAATTATTTTATTTCCTTATTCTATTATAAAAGTCTTCTAGAATATTCCAAGTTTGACTTGGATAGGATTCTAAAGATTTAATGGAATTAGAAAGAAAAATAAAATAAATATAAATTTTAATAATATTTAATTTTATTTTTGATTTATTCGATTGAATTAATTTTTGAATTAAGTAACATTTGGATTTATTAAAAATAAATAGATTTAAATATTGGAATTAATATTCTCGTCACATGGAGCATTCAAGAACGAAGACTGAATACTAGAAGATGCGTACGGGGATGCAATAAAGCCATAATAGTCGGAAAATAATATTCTAGTATTATTTTGATTATGTGATAGTATTTATGTGCTTTATTTCATGTATGCATGCTTATGTGTATTTAATTATGCATTAGATAGTGTATCACTTTATTGTAAAAAGCTAAGTGGGAGAGGGATTGGAAACAATCACATGGTCTCCATTGCTGTTCTCTTGGTGACTTTTATGGACTTTCGAAGTTCGTATAGACAAGTCATTGGAGGAAATTTCTTGTAATTCCTTTTACAAGAAACATTGATTGAGTTTATCAAACAATGCCTAATTTGTCTTTCTGAAACTGATTTCAAGTCAACTCATTCTCACCCCGGGGACTGGAATGGAGCCAAAGACACTTGGTCATGTAGAGGACACAAATTAGAGACTTCCGTGTCATTTTATGACTAGATCGATTGTCTGCTCGGCTCCCTCATTCTATGAGAGGTAGGGTTGTTCGCATGGTGAATCACTAGTTAGAAACTTCGAGTTTCACTTATGATTCTCCGCGTCTTGATTTACAAGATTGAATGAATCAAGTAATTGGATGTCAATTATAAAAATCTTTTGGTGTAGTAAACGTCCACACAAACGTGACTTGCTATACTAATGGGATTTTGGATTAATTGATGTAGACAATTATAGGGAGTTGTGAAGGATCGTGAGTTATCGTAAACGTCCACACAAACGTGGCTTGCGGTGACGTAGCGATTCCGAACGATTCACCTTGGTACTGAGTAATGGTTTACACTTAGGTACGCTCTGTAGTATCCTTCCCAACGAAGTAGCGCTATAATGATGTACGACCAAAGCAAATCTAATTGCAAAATCGTTTGGGTAGGTAAACGTCCACATTCACGTGGATTGCCATATCTGATGGGATTTTAGATGTGATTAGTGATTTAATGATATTATTTGAGGGAGATAATATCGGTATTAGATTGATTGTTTGTTTAAATGTGCTTATAGGTTTAGAGAATAGTTATGAATCCACTTTCTGTGATACTCAAGGAGAATAAACTCACTGGCCCCAATTACATTGATTGGAAGAGAAATCTGGACATTGTCTTGACGGCTAAGGAGTACAAATTTGTACTTCATGATCACTCCCCTGTTGAGCCCACGGATGCCTCAACTGATGAGTAGAAAGCGGCATATAGGAAGTGGACAAAGGCTGATGAAATGGCTAGGTGCTATATTTTGGCTTCTATGTCAAATGTACTCCAACACGAACATGAGTCGATGGACACTGCCTATGACAAGTTGCTTAACCTCAAGGAGATGTTTGGGCATCAAGACCGTGCGGCTAGTCAAGATGCTATGAGAATCCTCATGACAATTACTCAGTCTGAAGGAACGCCCGTAGGGGAGCACGTTCTTAAGATGATGGGTTTGTTGAACAAGTTGTAGGTCCTAGGAGCTACGATTGATGCTGAAACGCAAATAGATATCATACTCCAGTCTCTGGCCTCTAGTTTTGAGCAATTCCATATAAGCTATAATATGGGTAAACTAAATTATAGCCTTGCGGAACTTCTGACTGAACTTAAGGCGGCCGAGGGGATCTACAAGAAGGGTAAGTCTCAAGCACTTGTAGCTACCAAGTCCAAAGGGCTCAATCCTACTGGAGGTAAAGGGAAGAAGAGGAAGCAAGCCTGGAAACCCAGTGGTTCCAAGAGGCATGGACCACGAGAAGGGACCAGCAAGCCTAAGGGCAAGTGCTTCCGATGCAAGAAGTCTGGACACTGGAAGTCTGATTGTCCTCTCAAAGGTACAAATTTTTCTTTAAGTCGTAAAAACATAGTCAACGGTATTATCTACCAGAAATCTGGTGTGTAGATATGGAACCACTGACGGTATGTGCATTTTAATGCAGGGGTTCCAGAAAACCCGGCGGCTTAGAGAAGAAGAGTTCGAAGTCTATATGGGCAAAGCTGTTAAGGAGGCAGTTGTTGCAGTGGAAGACATTTATCTGCTTTTAGTAGTTATAGGATATCATTTTGAAGTTATTGCTTTAATTACCCTTTTATTTTAGAAAGAACTATGTTATGGTTTTCTAATTTTAATGAATAGATATTTTATTTCTTTTAATCATTTGATGGTTATTGAGAAGAAATGATGGTATTATCTATTCTGGTACATTAGTTAGCAATATGTGAATGATGAATCCTAAGTCTGCCACGATGCAACAAACCGTTTGATATAACTCGTTTTACCTATTAGAGATATTTCTTTATTGAATCTTTTTTACTTGTTAATTCTTATGCTAAGTCGCATTTATTCAAATAAAATTCAAATGTCGAAAATTAATTTGATCAATTAAGTTGAAGGAGTGGACCTTCCGACCTAAGAATTAAATTTGGAAGATAATACAACTAAGCAATCCTTTCTGGATAGAGGATGTAAGATCCAGACAAGTATTGGAATTGATTAAACACTGATGTATGCAGACCTATGTCGACTCAGACAAGGAAGGTACGAGTACTTCATTTGATGAATACTCGAAATATGGATTAGAATACTTGATGTGCCACAAAAGCAAGTTTTTTGACAAGTCAATGGACACAAAGCTATTGTGGAGAACCTTCAGGGTATATCCATCAGAAGCCTGCGATTTAATCGCAGAGGCAATTACCTGTCTGAGGAATGCATGGCACAATAATCAGAGATTGAGATTAGATCCCAAATGACTACACCATACACTCTTGTGTAGAAATGGTGTGTCGGAAATAAGAAATGGAACTCTAGTAGTATGGTAAAAGGATGAGTTATTCGGAACTACCTATGTTCTATGGATATTTCTGGAAGACAACGGCGCATTTAAATGCGGTTGTAAGATATCCTAGAAGAACAAAATGTGTGTGTTCAATAGTACTATGAACAAGAAGGACGTTATAAGTTCTAACGCCCGGTTCTTAGAGGAAGACTATTAGATGAACCACAAAGCCCAAAGTGACGTGATGCTTTTGGAATGAGAAGAAAAGGATAAAGACTGGGAACCAGCCGAACCGAGTAGCGGTACACCACTAATTGCACCTACTGTTATTACTGTTTATACACCGGAATGCCGTTGTAGTGGGAGGTTGTGGATCAACCAAGAAATATTCATAAGATTATGAGAGTCTTCGGACTCTGGACCTAGTATACATGAAATCGATCCCTGGATCTACATGGAGGCAGTACTGGATCTAAATGTGCCTTCTTAGAAAGCAATGGAATCCAAAGGATTATGTCTAAGAGGCAAGATCATTTAGAGTACGAGCTTAGTTGATCCATTTATGGATTGTAACAAAGCTAGAAATCGTGGAACTTGTGAATTGATGAGATAATCTATTTTATGGATTCATCAAAGGCATAGAAGAATTGTGTGTATTAGAAACGTGATGTAAACAAGGTGGTATTTCTCGGGTTTTATGTAGATAACATTTTATCATTGGTAACAATGTAAAGATGTTGTCAGACATGAAATGATGGTTGTCTGGATAAATCGATATGTAAGATAAAGAAGAAGTTATGACATGTTCTTAAGATCTAAGATCTCAAGAAAAGAACATTGTACTTCTACTAGATATCTTATACGATTATGGTACGGTTTTAACATGCATAAATTCCGAGAAAAGTTCGTTACCTTTCGGATACGGAATGCATCTATCTAAAGTCATGTCTTTTGAAACACATAAAGGAGATAGAAGCAGTAAAAACAGTTTCCTACACTTTGAGTGTGGAAAGCTTAATAAATGCAGTTTTCAAAAACGAGAACCTGATATCAGCTATGCGGTTAGCATAGTGGGAGGATATCGAGGTAATCCTGGAAAGGAATATTCAACTGTTGTAAAGTACTTTCGAAGTACTATGTTCTAGATTACGGAGCAGACGCGTTTTTCCTTTGGATTACACTCTCTCAGATTTCTAATCAAATTAAGACCGGTGTAAGTCGATATCAGGCTATGTGTTCACTTTTAAAGGAGGTGGAACGTTAACATGGAAGAGTGATAAGCGCGATACTTTTCGGACTCAACCATAGGTAACCAAGTAAGTAGCGGCCTCAGAGGCAGCGAAAGATTTGGTAGGGCTCCGAGATAACCTCTGGACTTAGATATTATTCTTAGTTTACCAAAGGCTATGTAAATAGCGGTGTGATAGGAAACAATAAGAAATCACAAATCCGTAGTGAAGATAACACATAGAGCGTAAGTACCACCTGATACGAGTCATTGTCAAGTGAGACTACGCTGTAGTCACCAAGATAACTTCGGAGACGGCAACCTAAAATGCTCATTCACAAGGCACTTCTTTGGAAGTGCAGATTAAGCACGTGATGGGTATGAGAGTCGGGAGTTTGGAAGAAATGACTAGACCTTAGTATAAGTGGGAGATTGATGGAGTTGTATACTTAATGTCTAGATTTAAGTAACATAAAATCCCGGTCCACGGCATTTAATCTATTTAAATAAATAAACAATCATTTGCTTTTAATTATTGATAATTAAATATATGCAAATTATAGTTCTCGATTATATACGTTGTAGTTAGTATGGTGTGCGACGTCACACGGAAGATTATGCTATCGGTTACTCGTATATTGATCAAACAGCAGCTCACGACCTAGATGGACAAGGACCAATCCATCGGTATAGTCGTTGTATGAATAGAAAATAATTTGTCTTAATTATTTTATCATACTTGTACACTTGGTGTATTGGGAAGATCGCATGAGATTTATCGATTAGGATTGCCTTAGATAATCGATTTAAGTCTCAATGTATTTTATTTTTAATTCCTAATATAATTGCGGTGTGTGCATTTAATATTAGTGATTTTGATTTTCCAAAGAAATTGACCGATTGAAATAACCGATCGATTACCAGCAAAGTTGGGTCACAGTATTTTATGTATGACATGCTGTGAATTCTTGACGGGAAAGTGTGTACTCGAAAGGGTTGATAATGTCCCCGAAATGAGTTCATAAGGAATTATTATGTAAACCTCATGAGTGGATTTATTCCGCATAATAATTAAAGTTGAATGGTACTATTCTCGGTTACAAGAGATGAATAAATTAATTACCAATAAATATAATTTATTCATGGGCATTTCTATCTTAAACGCACGGAATAAATAATACTATCGGAGAGAATATTATTTGATATAATTTGGTATAATATTGGGAGTGCAATTATATTTATATAGTGGAAAATAAATATAATTAATAATAGTAAGGATTAATGGATTAGGGCTTGGGCTCAATTTAATCACTATTATTAGAAGCCCAATATTCCACCTCCTTTAGATCTCCTACGTAGTCTATAAAAGCATTACATGGTCTTCACAATTAGAAAAAGACAAGAATATCAATAGTTGATAGTTCCAAAGAGTTCGTGAAGGAGATCCATAAAGAGTTCGGAGGATCGTCGCCCACACGACGTTCGAACGGAGTGCAGGGAATACGCGTGAAGGTTTAAAGGTCTTCAACAAGATCTTGTTTCTCCGAAAACGAGAACAAAGGTAGAAATCATAAACCCTCTTTATGATTTTAATTTAGTTATTGTAATATACACATGAACCAAGATCCGGTAAACCAACGAGACCGGGGACGGGGATAGATCGGGCGGTGGTGGTCGAAGACCACCGGACCGCCGGCGGTCTAGGGATCCCTGCCGGGATCGAGAGAAGCCCTCGGCTAGGAGCCAAGGGGTGGCAATCGAACCTAGGGTTCGATCGTCGGGCACGCGAGGAACCCTCGGCCGGAGCCGAGGGGTGCGATCGATCCTCGGATCGATCGCGGGTGAGCTGCGGGATTCCCCGCAGCGACCCCGTACGTGCTGCGGGTTCACCTGCAGCGGATGCGTGCGGGGTTCACCCCACGCGAGCAGCGGGTTCGTTGACCCGCTGCGGGAATGCCTCGCGCATCCCCAGCGATCTCTACGGGAGCGATCGCGAGCCCCATACGGGGGGCTCGGCTGGGCGCATGCGACCTCGCGGTCTCGATGGGTGTTCGGTCGGGCCTCCGGCTCGTGTGGCGGTGCTCGCGATTGTTCTCCGGTGATCGAGGATTTCAGTCGGGCTGTCGGTTCCGCAATTTTTGATAATCCGGGATATCAATTTCCAACAAGAGTGAGAGAGAGAGAGAGAGAGAGAGAGAGAGAGAGAGAGAGAGAGAGAGAGAGAGAGAGAGAGAGAGAGAGAGAGAGAGAGAGAGAGAGGAGGAGGAGGAGGAGGAGGTTTGGAACAAAAATTATTATTTATTTACCGAAAAACCTACGAAAGTAGATTCCCCGAGTCGATCTTTCGAGGAGTAATACTATCGGCGCGTGTCTCTCATCGTGTGTTCGTGTTTAGTTTGAGGTTGTATAAGAGATAAGAACCAAATTAAAAACTAAGGGGGGTTTCAAATAAGAGTTATCTATTAAACTAAAGTCAAAGAAGAAAACAAATAGAAAAAGTAATAAACGAGAGAATGTATCAAATGAGAGAGAGGTTAGGGAAATGGGTTCCTTTGCTTTCGAGAAATGAGTCAACGCACACTAAAACCTAGATTTTCATAAAAACGAGGTCGTTTAGGCATGATCGCGTCGACCACTAGTGATGCATCTTGAGGAGGTCCTCAACACGAGACGACATTGAACCGTACCTAAACACCTTTTAACTCAAGCACGTGATCCACTAGTGATATGCTTCGAGGAGGATAATCAACACGAGACCCCAAAACTTGAATCAAACAATTCCTCAATTCATTTAAAATTCCCTAATAAATGTCGACTCAAACCCTAAGCAAAGTTCCCTAGAACCTTAACTAAAACTTTATCTACTCATAATCCTAAAATCCATCAAACACATAATATATAGATAATTAATAATCGAAATAGAGATCACAAAAGGTGTCGAGAAATCGAGGGGGCGAGGATGAGTCTTGCTTTCAAAATCGAGCGGAACTTCGACGTGTCACCCGAAGAAATTGCTCTGATAGAAACGTCGGGCTCGGCGAGACGAACGACGTTTCTGAATGAAGTTTGTGAGATAATCGATAAATAAAGAGAGATCTAAATATAAAGACTTGAATTGAAAAATAAGAAATATCTTAGAACATGAAAAATATTGGTGAAAGAATGAAATTGGTGAAAGAATGAATGTTGGTGAAGATGGAATGGATAAATGAAAAAGTAGAGTTACACAATATTTATATTTTCCTCACATGCCCATACAAAAAGACCAAAAAGCCCTTAAAATGTCCAAAAGCCAAGTCAACATTTAACCCTTCTTCATTTCTGTCCATGCACATTGCCGATGCGTTCTGGGAGCTAGTGGAACTTGCTCATTAAGAATTTCGTCGATCCGACCGTTGACGTTGTAGATATAAAAGTTGGGAACATGTTGCCCAAATTTAAGGCCGATCCAACGGTTAACGAAGCGGCAATTCAATTCTCCCGAAGTCGCGCAGGGCAGAATTCATCTTCGCGATGGCGCCCGGGCCGCGCGCGCGTTGGCTACAGGGTACCAGCTTTATGTTCCCTCTAACGCGACCGCGGAAGATTTGCTTTTTTTCCGCATTCTTCGGCGGTTGATATCTTCTTCCTCGGACTTCATTTTGTGATTTCCCTATGTCAAATATCAAATTGCAGTCCAAGAAGTACTCTACACGCCAAGTAAATTTGGGGACGATTTAACGGTTGAATTGTTTGGGATGATGAATCTCCCAACGCTGCGCAAAGTTGGAAGTCGATATGAGCCTATTTGTGCATTTTTTCTAGTTTTTGCTCATTTCTCGTCCAAATCCTACAAAACTGCAACCATAATAATATATACAAAAACTCACATTAATATGATCATAAAAGCACAAGAACAACCCAAGAAATTCACACAAAACAAAGAAAAAACCCGCACAAAAACGTGCGAAACAAAGGAGAGATGATTTAGGGTTAAGATATATATGTTTTTAATTATGGTGTATAATTAGAAAAAAAAAGTTTGAATTTGAGTTTAATTGTGTTTATAATTAGTGGACGGAGAGTGTATAAATAATTGATAATATATATTTTATTTTATTTTTGCAACAAATAATTTTTATTTGTGATTTTGTAGGCAGATAAATAATTACTGTCGTCTAGAAATCATGTTCGAACATGAGCATTGAGGAAGCTCTGTTTGGCTGAGCTTATAAGCTCCTTAAAACAGCTTATAAGTTGTTTAAGAGCTTATAAGCTCCTAAAATTTGTTTGGTAAATTTTTAAAAAAAGATCTCAAAAAAACTTAAAAATAAGCAGATTATAAGCTGTTTAAAAAAAAGTAAGAGAGGAGGTGAAATTACGTCTTCGACGTATGATACCAACTTTTCGCGAAGTTGGACTTAAACTCACGAACAACAGATCCAGTCGATGTAACACTCACACAAGTTCGTAGTATGAAAGACTGAAGACAAAGTTATGTAATATGTTTCATTCCATTGAAAAACGAAACTAAACTATTACACTGAGTATGGTAGGCAAACTCCATCGATCTCAATTCTTCATCTTCAAACTCTCGTGAAAATCTCTAAGTGTTGAAGCCTCGGAATTTCATCGTCTTCATGGTCGTCGATATCATTGAAGTAGTAAACACTGGAACCATTCTTCATTCCTTGATTTGTGTACTTGGTGAAAGGAATCACGTTGAAAGTACTTAGGTGAATATCGTCGTTGAAGAATGTCATAGTCGCTGGAACCGTGCCTTGAGGACAAGCGTCGCCGAAACCGTGCCAGAGCCAAAACCGGCGACTCCAGTCGCCGGTTCCATGTCACTGCTTCACTTGTCACACAAACGGCGACTCTGGTCGCCGTTCCATGCATCGCCAAAAACGGCGACGCCAGTCGCCGTTTCACATGTAATCCAAAAACGGAGACTGCTGTCTCCTTTCCTTAGCACGCACCAAAAGCGGCGACGCCAGTCGCCGTTTCCACTCCACTTGCCATGCGTGCTCAATTTCGGCGACTCCTGTCGCCGTTTCTGTACATCACCATAAATGGCGACTCGAGTCGCCGTTTCTTGCATCTCATGCATTCCAGAAGTGGTGACTTCGTTCTCCGTTTCCATGCACCTGCAATCCTGAAAATCAATACACACAAAAACACAAATACAAAAACGTTGTCGCCAAAATCAACATTTACAATCTCCCCCTTTTTGGCACAACTCATAAGAACGAAGTAAAGTCAAACGAGATAGAAGTATCTCCCCCTCAATCGAATATATCAACAAAATAAGCTAAGTAAAAGATGGAAAAACATCAATCATACAATCAATGAAAACCATAAAAGACTTAGCCAAAATTTCAAACCAAACAATAAACACTTAGATAAAAATTCAACTCAAATCAATTATCCAGAGAAAGAGAAATATGAAAAACCATGCATGGACGAATGAGTTTAAAGTTGTATGCATGCTGAAACCAAAATACGAAATACGAGTTCAAGAGTTATGAAAAACAGGAAATAAAAACTTGGAATAAAAACTTGAACTTGGAAACTGGAACTTAAGATCTTGACTCTTCATTCCTTCGGCGAGGCTGCTGGAGTGGGATCACGTTCAGGGCTTTCAAGCACTTCTTCCTCGTCCTCGCCATAGTCGAATCCATCATCTGAACTCGAGTCTTCTTTCTCGTCCTCATCAGTTTCATCGCCCAGACCAAAAATCTCGAACTCTCCGAGATCATTCCCACCATCATCTTCAACATCAAGAATGTTGACATCATCATCATCATTGTCTTGATCTTTGAGTCCATCGGACGACATCGCCCTCGAAGTTTCACCAACCTTCGCCTTTCCCTTATCCCGGATATCCATACCTCCATCAAAGATATCATCGTCCGTCTTCTCACCGTCATCAGCCCCTCGGTCCACTTGTTCGACAGCTATGTTATTTCCTTTGGCTAGCTGCACGTGCGCCTCTTGGATAGCGTCCCTAACCATCTTCAGAATGAATGTATCCTTCAAACTTGCATCGGGGGCTCCAACATCACCGAGTCCTCCCCCTTGTTGGATTTCACGCTCAAGTTTGTCAAAAGAAGACTTCTGCTTTTTCTGCGCGTCAATCATTCTGTTGTAAGCCAGGGCATGTTCTTCCTGACGCTTTTCCAGAGTAAGCGTGTCAGCATAAAATTCTTTGACGCAAGCTGATGGAACCACAGCACGATGACTGTGGATAGGATGATAAGGATTTTTGTAAGGAGGAACCTTAGAATTGGGGCCAAAACCGCGAGGAACGATTCTGGGTTCTCGTGTAGTTTGAGGTTCCGCCTCAGCAGCTGCAGCTGTCGATTCATTTTTCTGTCTCTTGGCCGGGGGAGACTTAGCTTTCTTGGCAACTGATTTTCGCTTCTTTTTCTGAGGAGATGGAGGAGGAGTTAGAATATCTGGAAGCGCATTCCTGTCAACCGTATCAAACCAAGGAAGATCGATGACACGTTTGTTTGGATTCAAGTACGTGCCAGTGATCTTGACGGCGCCATTCTTCTTCAACTTTTTCTCGAAGTCCGTATCAGGAGTAAAACCTTGGGCATGGAGCATGCCATAGATCAAGCACGGATGAGTTAGTTGAATTCGTTTCTCCTCTGGCAACTCAGCTTGCCGCATGATAGTTTCATCGGTCGTCCTTGCAATTTTGCACAAGTCATCAAAAATAATTTTTCCGAGGTTGACTTGCTCGCCGCAGCCAAGGCGAAAGATGATATGCATCAAGTCCGGAATCAGAACAGATTCGTCTTTGTAAGCAGTCCAGTTGGACATCCCGAGACGTTGAAAGATTCCATAGAAGGCTGACAGCTTGGCCGGCGGCGGCAGTTCAGACTTAACCTTTTTCTGAGTGATGAAGGTGCCGATTTTTAAGTCTTCGGCACGTTCCTCAGCTGAGGGCGAAGTCCAATTTGAGTCGGCCTCCAATCTTTCCAAAAATTTGTTGATGGAGAACGGGCGAAATTTGTACAGCTTGTTGCGAAAGACAAAGCAGCCATACAACCGACTCTTCGGATTCGCAAAATCTGGGGACAAGCTAGCATAGAACTTGTAGAGAATAGGAATCGAGTATCGGTAAGTAAGATTCACAGATTTGAGCATATGCATTTTGCTAAGGAAATCTGTGATGCCGTGCCGTTCATAGTCTTCCTTCAGAATAGTTCGATCAGTAAGGATCGGTAGTGTCTGAATGAGTTTGTGGCGACGTTCAGCAGTCGCAGTGAAGAAATCAGGAGAGTGAGGTTTCGGACATTCGTAAAATTCTGAGATATACTTGAAGCCGGCAGTCGACTTTTGGGATCCAGCTGATCCCGAGGAAAGTGGTGGTTTCTGTGAGCTGTGCGAACGAGATTTTGTGACTTGGCCACCAGAGTTTTTCGGAGTTGATGTTTTCACACCCCCTCCACTGGCAGACGGTTTCTTGCCTTCGGCACTCCCAGCTGGAGTCGCCGGTTTCTTGCCTGAACCAGATGGTTTCAAGGACTTAGGGTCAGTGTCTGCAGTCACAGTCGCAGTCGACGGAATGTTTACTATTTTCTTGCCTTCCTTCATTATCTCGCCAGCCGCGAGTAACTTATGGTATTCCGCTCGACTAACAACCCCAGAATAGATGCGGACAGACGATACCTTGTCTTTGCCCGGCTGACGTGCGGTGGAATGGGCCGGTGTCGCAGTTGTAGTCAGATCAACTGACGGTTCAGCAGACGCAGCCTTGCGTCGATCAACCTTTTCCAGGTGAGCCTGGAGTTCAGTAAACGCCGCTTTTTTAGACTTAGGCGACGAAGCGTTTTGGAATTGTTCGTTGAGGTACACAGTCATATCAGCCATCATGTCATCAAAGTTCTTGGTCGCCATTTCGAAGAAAAGTTTCAACACTTGGAAAAAATTCTAACACTTGGAAAAAGTTTTCAGCCACGGAATCTCAGACAGGGCGCCGGGTGCGCAAAGCTAGAGTTGCCGGATGCAACGGAAGTAAGAAACTAAGAACCTAAGAAATTCGAACTAGCAGTTGACAGCTGAGAGCCGAGAGTTTGAGAATTCCAGAGTTCGATGTAAGCGTACCAAGGTAGGTTTCACCCCAGGGCTATATATAGGAAAATTTTGGGCCGCCCGTCCGGATTGAAAATATACAGCTCAAGACCTGTAAAAAGCCCATCTCAAGAAGAAAATTTGAGCCCATTAGACGAGTAAAAATTTATTAATTTGAAAATATTATTAAAATAATGATATTCAAAAATAATAAATAAAAAGAAATAAATAAAAATTTTCAAAAACGAAAGATCAAACCGAGGGTTGGAAAGACGAAGTTGAGTGCCATCGGTTTGAGTTCCGAAGTTCGAGTCGCCGAGTTTGGACGTGTCGCTGGATGGCACAGTTCGAGTCGCCGAATCCAGCGACAAGAGTCGCCGAAAATCCGGTGACTGTGGTCTCCGTTTTTGGGGTGAGTCGCCAGTTTTGAGTCTCCACTTTTTCGGCGACAGGAGTCTCCAGTTTTCGGAGTCTCCGTTTTTGTGTCGTCACCAAATTTTTGGAAATGTGTCTCCGGAATTTGAATTTTCAATTTCACCAACAATTTGAACTTTGTCGTCGCTGCACTCAATGTTTAGACTTCCGAGATGGTAGACCACGTAGCACTGGATATGAACTACAGAAATGCCAAAACAAAAACAACACATCCCGAGTTAGTCATTCAAGAGTTCAACACACAACAAACATTCAAACACATTTTAGTGGAGATTCGAGGGGTGATATTAGGCAATGAAGAGCAAATATTTTCCCAGAAAAGAGACACTTTCATCATTTTCCAAAACAAAAATTTCACACAAGGTGAATAGAACTTTGAGTTAATGAAAAATCTCTCATATTAAAAACCGGTGAGATGGACCGAAGTATGTTGATAGACATGTTTACTTGTCCTTCGTCTCAGTCACAAGGAAGCAATCGTGTTTCGTCGAAACATATTGGCAGAGTTTGCACCGCACAAGAGATTTTAATTCATGAATGCAATGTGAACTTTTAAGGCACTCCACTTGGGACTAGCTTTGCTACATCAGAGGGGAGCCGGTGGACATTGTGACCCGGCGTCCTCCAGATGAGTTTTGGCTTTAAATGAAATGCAACAGATGCTCATTACAGCAGTCAGAGGGGAGCGAGGATCATCCCGCATCTCCGAAGTGTGATGGTTGAGCATCTTAAATTTGAGCGTCCATGTGCTACCTTTCGAAGAGGGGAGCCGGCGGACAAAGTGATCCGGCGTCCTCCGTTGCTCGGTATTATGGATCTATGCAGATGATAGCTTATGGGAGTTTAATGCCAAGTTCACATGTTTGCATTCAGCGGAATAAATACACTTGGGTCCGAAGACTAAAGCGGCCTCGAATCCATGTTTGTCTGACTAGACTAATCCACGACGATTCCGAGTGCGTATTCAGAAGTAAAGAAACTACTCTTTCAGACTTCAAAATTTTTCGTGAACTCTTAGAGAGAACACATGCAGAAAGAATTTCTTAGAGTTTTGAATCTCTCAAAGTCAAGAGGTTTGGTAAAGATGTCAGCAAGCTGTTTTTCCGTTGAAATATGTTGTAGACTGACTATATCACGATTAACCAAATCTCTAATGAAATGATGTCGAATGTCGATGTGTTTAGTTCTTGAATGCTGGACAGGATTTTCGCTGATTTTGATAGCACTCTGGTTATCACAATACAGCACTAATGGAGCACTCTCAAGAAGATAGTCATTCAACATTTGTTTCAACCAAAGTAGTTGAGTGCAGCAACTTCCAACTGCAACGTACTCCGACTCGGCAGTTGACAGTGCGATACAGGTTTGCTTTCTACTATGCCAAGACACGATATTATTGCCAAGGAAGCAACAACATCCGGAGGTACTCTTTCGTTCGTCAGTGTCCGTCGCCCAGTCGGCATCAGAAAAACCGACAAGGTTGGATGAAGTGTCGCGTGCATACCACAGACCTAGCTGAGAAGTCCCAGAGATGTAGCGGAGAATTCGTTTCACAGCTCGTAGATGGTCTTCCTTTGGATCAGCTTGGTGATGGAGTTGTATTCTAAATGTCTAGTTTAGTGCAAATACGGAACTCCTTATCTATACCTTAATTCGAGATATGATTCAAGCATGGTTGCATTTAATGCAATAGTCCTTGATGTATACGTTGTAGACAGTATGGCGTGAGGAGACACGCGGAAGATCATATTGTCGGTTACTCGTATACTATCGAACAGTAGCTCACGACTTAGATGAACAGGGACAATCCATCGGTACGTCGTAGTGTGACTGGTAGATAGTCGGTCTTGACTATCATGTTACACTCGTACACTTGGTGTATTGAGCAGGACCACGGGAGGGCGTTCGATTTATACTAATCGCAGTAATCGAACTAGACCTCAGAAATTACGGATATACGAATTCTTAATCCCTATATAATTATAGGTGCGTGTGTCCAATTCTCGGTTCTTTAATATGCCAATGAGTGAGACTAAATGATTGGTCGAGATTCTCGGTAAATTGGGGATCGTAATTGTACGCACGGCATGCTATAGATTATAGACAGGAAACCGTGTCCCGTTTATCGGGTTGATGACGTCCCCGAGATGAGCTCATAAAGTTTATCATGTAAACCCTGCAGGTGGATTCGTTCCACATGATAATAAGGATGAGTGGTACTAGTCTCGGATAATAAGAAACGAATTAATTTAATTATTAGTAATTAAATAAATTCGTGGACGTTCGATATCTTAAACACGGGGAAAGTCGTATATGTAATTTCGGCGGAAATATTATTGTTGATATAATATTAAATTAATTTTGGGAATTCAATTATAATTTTATAGTGGAATTAATTATAATTAAAATTGTGGAATTTAATTAAAGGTTTTCTTTTAAGGACACCGATTTAATTAAATTGCAATTTAGCCCGGGATTTATTTACCTAAGAGGTCCCTAGTGTAACTCTATTTAAACCCCCCTTGCCCTCTCTTAAACCTAAGAAACGCCGCAACTATTATTTCAGCAGAGAAATTAAAATGCTTAGCGCAATTATAATTTTCTCTGTTTAAATAAAAGAGTTAACGCAGTTATTTTTTTTCTGATGAAATTAATTGCTTAGCGCAATTATATTTCTGAGAAAGAAAAATTATTATTGCGCTGGTTTTGAGAAGAGAGAGCAGAAAAGGAGAATCCAGCAGATCGTTGCCCACACAACGGCTGGAATCGGGAAGAGGCATACGCTAGAAACGTCTAAGGTCTCAACAATTCGGCTCCTCCGAATCACGCGACAAAGGTATGAGATCGAACCTAATTCCGCGTTTTTCGATCTCTAATTTCGTTAAAAATACATCGGACGTACGATCGGGTTCCGGGTATCGTGGATCGCATTCCTCGACTACTGGGGGTTCTAGGACCTTCGGATCGGTAGTCGGATGAGGAAAAACGACCCGGAAACGAGCCCGGAACAGCAACGTCGCGTTGCTGTTCGCGGACAAACGGCGGTCGCCGGAGGGTAAACGACGGTCGCCGTTTCCCTGTTTTTCGGGCAGCCCGCTCTGGTTCGCGCGGTTGTCCTTCGGGGCAATGGCTGGGCGTGAATCGGGATACGAGCTGGCACGTGAACGGAGTAACGGACGAGGAGGTCGACTAGGGATCGTTAGGATGTTCGAGTGATCGAACGAACGCATCCCGGGTAGTCGATTTCCAACAATTGGTATCAGAGCCGGTTTTGTACGTTCTTTGTATATTTTGCGAGAATTGTTTTGCAGGTTAACCCGATTATTATGGTCATACGTTTATGTACTGTATGTTGTGGTTTGTTAAACTCTCGGGGTTGTCGAGATTTTGTTTTAAAATCGTTGCTTGAATGTAATAGTTAAAACGACGGGTTGAGTCGTTTAGGTTTTCTATTTCGTTTTTCGTTTTTATCCGGATGTATAGGATCGATCAATCTGTATAGGATCGATGCCGGAAGTAGTTAGCTTTACCTTGTAATGTTGCTGCTGCTTGGTGGATCAAGACGAGATCGAAGGCCGGACGAACGAGGGTCGAGAAGTCGAACCCGCGGGCTGCTGAAGGGCAAACGGCGGTCGCCATTTCTTAAACGGCGGTCGCCGTTTCGCTGGATCTAGGGCAGCAGCGCCGCGGGGGTTCGACGGAAACCACGGATCGCTCGTCGAGGCCTGGGATGATACTCCAGTGGGAGGGGTTCGTCTCTTGGCACTTAGACGAGTCGGTGGTGGATCGAGACCGAGACGAGCAACGAGACGAAGATCCGAGAAGACGTGCATCGAAGATATTTAAAGGCCATAATAATCGGGATCACGTTAAATGCTTTTTGTGTGTTTACGTGCTTTTATTGTGCTTTACTTATTTGTGCATGTTATCTCTATCGTAAAATACTAAGTGGGAGAGGGATTGGAAACAATACCGCGGTCTCCATTCTCTGTTTTGAAAGTGTTGTGTATCGACTTACGAGTTGGCTTTAGTGTCATCCTCCCTATCGGATAAAGTCGGTACACGGACATCATTTGATCAAAATTCGAATTAAAATTCCACTTATAAAATTGAACAATTATATTTCTCAAAAAGCAGTGCCTAATCTGTTTCTCAAAGACTAATTTCAACTCGACTCATTCTCACCCCGGGGAGTGGAATGGAGCCAAAGCGCTTGGTTATGTCGATGACACAGATTAGAGACTTTCGAGTCATTCGATGACTAGATCGATTGTCTGATTGGCTCCCTCACTTTGTGAGAGATAGGGCTCAATTGCATGATTGATCGCTGGTTAGAAACTTCGAGTTTCACTTACGAGATATCAAGCTTTGATTAATAAATTGTGAAATTTAATAAATGTAAGAATCAATTAACAAAGTTGTTTGTTTTAGTAAACGTCCACACTATCGTGGCTTGCTGAATGGAAACGGTACTTTGGGTTAATTAAGATTCTATGACATTTAAATAAGTGAGATTCAATTAATAAAGTTGTTTGTTTTAGTAAACGTCCACAAGAACGTGGCTTGCTAAATGGGAACGGAACTTTGGGATTAATTGAGGCTCGACAGTTATAGAAAGTCGTGGAGGACCGCATGTCAACGTAAACGTCCACATGAACATGGCTTGCGGTGGGCATGTAGTTCCCGAGCGGTGGACTTAGTACTGAGAAATGGTATACACTTAGGTACGCTTTATAGTATCCTCCCCATCGGAGTCACTGCTATGATGATGTACGACCGAAGTAAAATCCAATCATAAAATCATTTGGACTGGTAAACGTCCACAAGAACGTGGCTTGCTAAGTATGATGGGATTTTGGAAATGATTGGTAGTTTAATGATATCACTTGAGGGAAATGATATCGAATTAAACTCATTGTTTGTTTTATATGGTATTATTCCCATTAAAAGTCAACAAACTCACTGAACCTGATTGTATGGATTGGAAAAGAAACTTGGACATTGTCCTAACTGCAGAGGAGTATAAATATGTACTCCAAGTCAATTGACCTGCTGAACCAAATGATGCTTCCACTACTGAGGAAAGGAAGCTCATTGGAAATGGATCAAGGCTATGAGATGACGCGGAGCAACATTATGACTTTCATGTCAAATGTGTTGTGACATCAAGATCATGCCATGACCATTACCTATGATATGATGCTTAACCTCAAGAAGTTTTTGGTTATCAGGACATGACAGCCGGGCAAAGTGAAATGAGGCAACTCATGACGGCCATCATGTCGGAAAGAACGCCCGTGAGGGATCACGTTCTTAGAATGATGAGCTATCTTAATGAGATAGAGATTCTGGGAGAAATTATCGATGGGGTAACCCAAGTCGATATTGTGCTCCAGTCTCTGCCAAGAAGTTTTGAGCAGTTCCGCCTGAACTATAATATGAATAAGGGGTCTTACTCATTGGCGGAGCCCCTGATTGAACTTCTAGCGGCTGAGAGAATCTTTAAGGGTCCTCAAAGCACTTATGGTTGAGAAGTTGACTCTTCCTAGGCCTTCGGGCGGCAAAAGGAAGAAGAAGCAAATACGGAAACCCAGTGGGCCTAATATATCTGGACCACGGAATGGGACAAGCAAGCCCAAGGGGCAAGTGCTTCCGTTATAAGCAGTTTGGATACTGGGAGTTTTGATTGTCCTCTCAAGCAACAAGAAGTTGAATTTTCCTTAGTCACCGAAACATGCTCAGTGGTGTTATCCACCAGTACTTGGTGTGTGGATACGGGAACCACTAATCATGTCTGCACCTAAATGCAGGGGTTTCCAGGAAACCCGGAGACTTAGAAAGGAAGAAGTTATAACCTACATTGGCAATACTGTTAAGGTAACAACCATTGTAGTGGGAGATGTTAAATGTTTTAACGGTAGGATTTTAGTTCTAATAAATTGTCTTTATGTGCCGGCATTTAGAAAGAATTTTCATTTCGGATTTCTAAATTGGCTTAGAATGGATATTCCGTTTCTTCTGATAGTTTCATACTTATCGAAGTAGGAAACGGGGATATTATCTATTCTGGTACATTGATAGACAATTTAATACTAAATCCGTGTTCTTCCACGATGCAACACACCAGAGCTAATAACACATTGTCGAACCCCAATAAGAGTAAAGATCCTTCTAGGATGAATCAAATGTACTTATGGAATCTTAGGATAGATCATTTTAACTTGAGTACGATTGAAAGGGTGAAAGCTGATGGACTACTCAGCTAGGTTGAAGGAAAGGACCTTCCAACCTTCGAATCATACTTGGAAGTTTTAATGACCAAGCAACCCTTTACGGTTAAAGGGAAAAGATCCAAGAACGTACTAGAGTTGATTCGCTCTGATTTATGCAGACCTCTTTGAGGAGTAAGGCATACTTATCAGAAAATGGGATTAACTCCCAACAGACTACACCATTTATGCCTCGGCAAAATAACGTGTTGTAAAGAAGGAATAGGACTCTTATAGATATGGGAAAGTAGACAATAAGTTATTCGGAGTTACCTAATTCGTTTATGGGATATGGCTTGGAAACAGCGGCGTTTATCCTGAACTTGATTTCTTTGGAAACTTGTACAGATATTCGGCTGTTTATAGGATACCCTAAGAAAAACGAATTGAGATATGTAATATAGTCCAAAGGACCAGATGTTCATTGATTGCATCAATGTTCGGTTCTTAGACATGGACTATATATATGCAATATCACAAGCCCAAGAGTAGGGTAATACTTAATGTGCTTAGAGGGACTGATAAAGACTTAGAACCAGCCTAACTGAGTAGTTCACTACTGTAATCTTTAGTCACTAAAGATACACCGGAGCGTCGTCGTAGTGGGAGGGTTGTTAGACAACCCGACAGGTTCATGTTTATAGGAGAGTCTTCGGACTTGTCACCTGGAGAACATGAAGCCGACCCCTAGATCTATGACGAGACGCTGGAAGATCAAGATGCTCAGTCTTGGCAAAAGACGATGAAATCTGAGATTGAATCTATGGATTCAAATCATGTCTGGGATCTTGTAGCACCGCCCAAAGGTGTAAAAGCCATTGGTTGCAAGTAGGTGTACAAGATGAAAAGAGGGTCTGACGGGAAGGTGTAAACCTTCAAGGCTAGGCTTGTTGCGAGAGGGTGCACTCAGAAAGAAAGGGATCGATTATGAGTAAACCTTTTCGCCGGTAGCTATGCTAAAGTCGATCCGGATTCTTTTGTCTTCACATGGAAGATGGAAGTCAAGACGAATTTCTAAATCGAAGTCTTGACGGGACCATCTATGTGGGACAGCCAGAGGGATTCATCGAAAAGAGCCAAGAGCATTCGGTAAGCAAGCTTAATCAATCTTAGGATTGAAGGAAGCTTCAAGATCTTGGACACATGCGGACCTATGAGAAAATCCATTTCATGGATTCATTCAAGGCATGTTTAGGTCCTGTGTGTAATAAAGAAGTGACAGAAAAGATGTGGTGTTTTCTCATTCTTTATGTAGACGACATCCTTCTAAATTGGCAACAATATGAAAGATTTTATCGGACATAAAGGGATGGTTGTCCGAGTAATTCAATGAAAGAGACTTAGGAGAAGTCAGGAATGTTCTTGGGATCAAAGTATTAAATGATTGCCAGAAAAGAATATAGAACTTATCTCGAGCCTCATACATAAATACAATTCTTACTCGTTGCAGCATACAGAATTCCAAGAAAGGTCTTCACCTTTTAGATGTGAAATTCATCTATCTAAAGTTTTGTGTCCGACAAAATAAAGGAGATAGATGAAGATTAAGCAGTTCCCTACACCTTAATGGTGGGAAGCTTAATGTATGTAATGCTATGCACGAGACTGATATTCACTATGCCGTGGGCATGGTGGTAAGATATCATAGTAATCCTGGAAAGGATCATTCGACTGATGTAAAGAACATGTTTAGGCTACTGCAGAGGACCAGGAATTATGTTCTGAGTTACAAAGCAGTCAAGTTGTTTCCTTTGGATTACATAGAATTGGATTTCCAAATCAAACAGGGACAGTCGAAAGTCGAAGTCAGGCTATATGTTCTCACCGTGAAGTGGAGCAGTCACATGGAAGAATGTAAAGCAGCGATGCATTACGGACTCTACCATGGAAACTGAAAGGATAACGACCTGTGAGGCAGTTAAAAGGTCAGTGTGGCTCCAGAACTTCCTAAGGGACTTAGATGTGGTTTCTAGTTCACCCAAAGCTATTTTGAATAGCGGTATTGGAAAACTTGAAATGCCACGAGTCCACAGTGGGAGATAACATGTAGAGCGCAAGTTTCACCTGATTCGAGAGATCGTCTAGTAAGACGATGCAGTTGTCACCTACATAGCATCGAGAGGATTGCCTGGTAAAACCCGTTCACACAGGCACTTCCAGCGAAAGCGTTGGGTAGGCGTGATGAGGTTATGGGAATCTGATGTTTGGGAGAGGGCGACTAGACTTTTAGTATAAGTGGGAGATTGATGGAGTTGTATTCTAAATGTCTAGTTTAGTGCAAATACGGAACTCCTTATCTATACCTCAATTCGAGATATGATTCAAGCATGGTTGCATTTAATGCAATAGTCCTTGATGTATACGTTGTAGACAGTATGGCGTGAGGAGACACGCGGGAGATCATATTGTCGGTTACTCGTATACTATCGAACAGTAGCTCACGACTTAGATGGACAGGGACAATCCATCGGTACGTCGTAGTGTGACTGGTAGATAGTCGGTCTTGACTATCATGTTACACTCGTACACTTGGTGTATTGAGCAGGACCACGGGAGGGAGTTCGATTTATACTAATCGCAGTAATCGAACTAGACCTCAGAAATTACGGATATACGAATTCTTAATCCCTATATAATTATAGGTGCGTGTGTCCAATTCTCGGTTCTTTAATATGCCAATGAGTGAGACTAAATGATTGGTCGAGATTCTCGGTAAATTGGGGATCGTAATTGTACGCACGGCATGCTATAGATTATAGACAGGAAACCGTGTCCCGTTTATCGGGTTGATGACGTCCCCGAGATGAGCTCATAAAGTTTATCATGTAAACCCTACAGGTGGATTCGTTCCACATGATAATAAGGATGAGTGGTACTAGTCTCGGATAATAAGAAACGAATTAATTTAATTATTTGTAATTAAATAAATTCGTGGACGTTCGATATCTTAAACACGGGGAAAGTCGTATATGTAATTTCGGCGGAAATATTATTGTTGATATAATATTAAATTAATTTCGGGATTTCAATTATAATTTTATAGTGGAATTAATTATAATTAAAATTGTGGAATTTAATTAAAGGTTTTCTTTTAAGGACACCGATTTAATTAAATTGCAATTTAGCCCGTGATTTATTTACCTAAGAGGTCCCTAGTGTAACTCTATTTAAACCCCCCTTGCCCTCTCTTAAACCTAAGAAACGCCGCAACTATTATTTCAGCAGAGAAATTAAAATGCTTAGCGCAATTATAATTTTCTCTGTTTAAATAAAAGAGTTAACGCAGTTATTTTTTTTTTCTGATGAAATTAATTGCTTAGCGCAATTATATTTCTGAGAAAGAAAAATTATTCTTGCGCTGGTTTTGAGAAGTGAGAGCAGAAAAGGAGAATCCAGCAGATCGTTGCCCACACAACGGCTGGAATCGGGAAGAGGCATACGCTAGAAACGTCTAAGGTCTCAACAATTCGGCTCCTCCGAATCACGCGACAAAGGTATGAGATCGAACCTAATTCCGCGTTTTTCGATCTCTAATTTCGTTAAAAATACATCGGACGTACGATCGGATTCCGGGTATCGTGGATCGCATTCCTCGACTACTGGGGGTTCTAGGACCTTCGGATCGGTAGTCGGATGAGGAAAAACGACCCGGAAACGAGCCCGGAACAGCAACGTCGCGTTGCTGTTCGCGGACAAACGGCGGTCGCCGGAGGGTAAACGGCAGTCGCCGTTTCCCTGTTTTTCGGGCAGCCCGCTCTGGTTCGCGCGGTTGTCCTTCGGGGCAATGGCTGGGCGTGAATCGGGATACGAGCTGGCACGTGAACGGAGTAACGGACGAGGAGGTCGACTAGGGATCGTTCGGATGTTCGAGTGATCGAACGAACGCATCCCGGGTAGTCGATTTCCAACACTTGGTACCTGGCACACATACAAACACTAAACATAATTTCAGGACGAGTGGCAGTTAAATAAAGTAAACTCCCAATCATAGAACGATAAAGAGTTTGGTTTACACTCCGACTTTTCGTTGACGTAGACAAGCGTTCCGTAGTTGCCATAGGAGTGTTAGCTGGCTTGGCATGATGCATCTCAAACCTCTCAACCATGTTTTTAGCATACTTACTTTGAGATACAAATATCCCATTTGGTCGTTGAGAAATCTGAAGTCCAAGAAATTGATGCAACTCTCCCTCAAGGCTCATCTGAAATGTTGAGGACATAGCTTCTGTGAATGCAGTCACGAGTTTAGAACAAGTAGCTCCGAAGACAATGTCGTCAACGTAAATTTGGGCAACAATCATGTGCTTGCCATCTCGCTTGATAAACAAAGTTTTGTCCACCGATCCACGCTCAAAGCCGAAGTTCAGGAGAAAATCCGTGAGACATCCGTACCAGGCGCGAGGCGCTTGTTTCAAGCCATATAGAGCTTTGTGAAGCTTGTAGACATGATTTGGCTTTTTCGGATCCTCAAAGCCCTTAGGTTGGGCAACGTAGACTTCTTCTTCCAGCACACCGTTCAAGAAGGCAGCTTTGACGTCCATCTGTCGAAGTTTGATGCCTAGATGGCATGCAATAGCAATCAAGATTCTGATGGACTCAATTCGTGCGACCGGAGCAAAAGTTTCATCAAAATCTATGCCTTCCACTTGGGCATATCCTTGGGCAACAAGACGAGCTTTGTTTCGGACAACTTGGTTATGCTCATCTGTTTTATTCTTGAAAATCCATTTAGTTCCAATCACATTGATATTTGAGGTTCTAGGAACTAAGGACCAAACATTATTTCGTGTGAACTCATTCAACTCTTCTTGCATCGCCATGATCCAAAAATCATCTTGCATGGCCTCCTTGTAATTTTTCGGCTCATTTTCGGAGAGAAAGCAAGTGATGCCGATTTCATTACATACTGCAGAAGTACAGATTTTGTAGAGTTCGTCGGGAGAATTCATTGGTTTCTTTGAGCGTGTAGTTTGCTCATTCAAACTTCCGATCATATGATTCGGTGGATGACGTTTTTGAATATGACCAGGTGCTTCTCTCGGAGCGTCAGCTGGGTTTTCAACTTGATCATCATCGTCATCCTCAGTTACCGAAGTGTCATCATTTCGGTCGCTAGAATCTCCAACTTCAGGTGAAGTATTTGGAGTAGCGTTTTCAGAAGTCTCAGTCGTGGGTGTTGAAGGAAAAGTTCGAACTTCAAGAATTCCTTCCTTAACCCAATCAGCCTCTGCATCTTTTCCTAGGAAGTCTTGTTCATCAAAGTTGATGTTCACAGTTTCTATGACTTTCCTTGTTCGAAGATTGTAGGCGCGGTAGGCATGACTATTTTGGCTATAACCAACAAAAATTCCATGATCAGCCTTGGCTTCAAATTTCTTTAGAGGATCACGATCCTTCAAAATATAGCAAGTACAGCCAAAGACACGAAAGTGGGCAACTGAAGGTTTCTTGCCATTGACCAGTTCATAGGCTGTAGCAGTTGTGCCAGATCGAATGCTTATTCGATTCAAAATGTAACTAGCAGTAGAGACGGCTTCTGCCCAAAAAGTTCGAGCCAGATTTTTGGAGATTAGCATCACACGTGCCATCTCTTGCAGTGTTCGATTCTTACGTTCGGCGATCCCATTTTGTTGAGGCGTTTTTGGGGCCGAGTATTCATGGTGAATACCTTTCATCAGGCAAAATTCATTGAAGCTAGAATTTTCAAATTCTGTTCCATGATCACTTCTGATCCTCTTCACCTTAGCTTCATGATATGTTCTTATCCATTTCACTATCCCTTTGAAGGCATTAAACGTTTCGTCCTTGGACGCCAGAAATCTTGTCCAAGTATATCTAGAAAAATCATCGACAACAACCAACACATATTCTTTCTTAGCTATGCTCTTCACCTCCATTGGACCCATCAAGTCCATGTGTAGAAGTTCGAAAGGAGCTGAAGTACTCATGAGTGTTGGAAGTGTCAGGTGAGGGGTTCGTGTTAGCTTGCCCTTCTGACAGTCACCACACACTCGCTTCTCAATTTTAGGAAGTTGAGAGATTCCTCGAACTATCTCCCCCTTAACCAATTTGCTCAGATTGCGAGTGCTAGTGTGGCCAAGTCGTTGGTGCCACAAATCAACTTCATCGGGAACGGTCACAGAAAAGCAACTATACTCAGTTGTATAGCAATTGTTTTTAGCACGTGGACCTTCCATAATACATTTTCCCTCAGCATCGAAGACTCTGCAAGATTCCTTATCAAAGCTAACGTTAAAGCCTTCATCACATAGCTGACTGATAGAGATAAGATTGGCAACAAGTCCCTTGACATGGACAACATTTCTGATCGGAGGCAATCCTTTGATTTGTAGCGTCCCTTTTCCCTTGACAACACCTTTTGCTCCCCCTCCAAACACCACGGGGGAACCAGTCATCGGCTCATATTCTTTCAAGAATTTCTTTGTGCCGGTCATATGTCGGGAGCAGCCACTGTCAAAGTACCAAATGCCTTTGTTGCCAGCTTCAGACGCATTAAGTGCAACATTGCAGAAAATTAGTTCTCTCGGCTTCCAGTCAGTTAGAATAGTGGAGTTAAGTTTAACTTCACTCTTTTGGGACTTAGGCACCCACTTCTTCTACCATCAGAATTTTGACTGTTTCTCTCAGTCACAGCTTTCAGAGTTTGCTTAGTTTTCGGATTTGGAGAACCAAATTTCTTCATTTCCTTAGTCACTTCATACTTTTTCTTCATGGTCATGAGTTCTCTGTAACGCCCCGTTATTTTTATTTAATTAAATACAGCGGAAGAAAATAATTTTATTTAAACGCGGGCGCTACGAAATTTAACTTTGAAAACTTGTTTTGGAAAATCTGACAAACCAACTTAAGACAATAATAAATAGAAATCTTTATTCATGAGAAAGAAATATCTCAAATGCAAATTTGAATAGTGAAACAAACTTGAACGAAATTTTAAATCATGTTTGAGAAGAATTTTATTGAAATACTAAGAAATTCCCTCATCACTCTTCTCGCTCGGCATCCTCCTTAGTACCTGAAAAAAATGGCGTTGAAGGTGTGAGCTGAAAGCTCAGTAGGACAATTACTCGTTTAACCCATGAATCGAATATATGCACACCCTATATGAACACCACATAGAATGAATAATAATACTAACTGCGATAAACTTGTTATCGTGAATACTGCGATAAACTTGTTATCGTGAACTGCGAGTTGGACCAACTATTGCGTCTCCCCGTCGACCCTTTTCCCCGGTCTCCGGTTACAACGATGGAATGAGCTGCGTTAATCCCCCTCGACCCTTTTCCCCGGTCTTAGGTTATAACGATTAATCGTATGCATATTTAAACCACATAATGAACACATAGAATACACATATATAACAAGTCATGAAATCAACGAAGCAAACCAACAACTTGTACCTACCTCGATTTGTCGTGGCAAAAAATGGTAGAGTCGAATGCACGTCTAATGATTTAAGGAATGAACTTGCAACTTCCAGAACTTGAGGGGTTGAAAATCTAATATTTGAAACTTCACTGGACTCCATAATTAATTTCTTGGTTTAAAGGTAGCCTGTCCCATAATAATTCAATGTACAGGGACCTTATTGCAAATAACACATATTATTGGGATTTATTGACGTAAGTTAGGGATTTAGAATTCACTTTTTAACCTTTTTTAATTGCAGAGAGAAGGAAATCGGGAGAACTCATTTTCCCCTTTTCTATTTGCAGCCGTGAGCGAGGAATTGCTGGGAGAGACTGTGAGGAATCGTCTTTGTCGCCGGCGATGACCGTAGACGGCGTGTGGCGGCAACTCTATTTCGCCTCGGAGTGTAGGGTCGCATCATCAATTTCGGGTGTAGTTGGAGAGGTTCAGCGGCGGTCTTCCTCGGCGGCAGCGAATTCCGGTGGATGGCTTCTCGACTCGAAGGTCTCCGGTCATCATGGCAAGCCCACGACGGCGAATCTGATCGGATATGTGCCGAAGCCCCAAGTCGAAACTATGTCGGCGATTGACGAGGGCAAAGCTTCGGGTGAAAGGACAACGGTTCGACGAACGTGGTGGTTCCCATCGGAACTCCGACATCTGGGCTGAACCGCGACTGCAATGGAGTGGTGATGACTGGTGTCGTCGATTTGGTGTTGGCCGAAGAGGGCAGCAGCGGCCTTTTTTGCTCTCGAAATATTCGTCGATCCGATAATCAGTTTAGGGGCGGAGGTTCAAGCTGAATACGGGCTTTATCGAGTGGTTTTTAGAGCTGGAATACTTCGACAGTGGTTTGGGTGATTTTATGGGCTCGAATATTGACGAGAAGATGAAATTACGCCTTCAGCGTAGGATACCAATTTTTCGTGAAATTGGTCTTGAACTCACAGACAGCAGCTTCCGTCAAAGTAAAACAGTCACACAATTTGTAGAATAAAAAGTGAAGACAAAGTTATGTAATAGTTTCCATTTCATTGATCACAAAACTTAAACTATTACACTTGTAGAGTATGGTAGGCAAAACGTTTACAAGAAGTTTCCCGAGTGTCGCAACAACTCCCACTAACTTGCAAACTAGCACACGAGTACCTAAAGCTATATCTCCTAGCTCTAATCTTGGCACACGGCGCAAAAGCTACTACACAAACTCGAAGCTCGACTACGATTCTAAAAATCAGATTTCGTTCTCTCAAAATCGTCAAATGATGAAATGAACATCCATGGGTATTTATAGTAGAGCCGCACATGTGAGAGTGATGACGTGGCACGTTCTCATTCGTCGCATGCTTGGCCTATGTCACATTTCCATGGATGACATCATCATTGTAGAACTTGGATTCTTGAATCTTGGAATCTTGAATCTTCGATTCTTGAATCTTCGAATCTTGAATCTTCAATTTCAAAATCAAACTTCAATTTCAATCTTGACTCCATCGATCTCAATTCTTCATCTTCAATTTCTTGTGAAATTCTCTAAGTGTTGAAGCTTCGAATTTCATCGTCTTCACGGTCGTCGATATTGTTGAAGTTGCAAACTTGGAACAATTCTTCATTTCCTTGAACTGAGTACCTGGTGAAAGAAATCACGTCGTAAGTACTTAGTCTTAAAATCAAAACAAAGGAAACATGAACTATGGAAAAATAACATAAGGGACAAGAAACCGGCGACTCTAGTCTCCGGAAAAATGGCATGGGCATAAGTCGCCGTTTCCATGGTCAGGTACCAAAACCGGCGACCAGCGTCGCTGAAAACCTTGCACGCACCAAAAACGGCGACGCCAGTCGCCCTTTCCACAACACGCATAAACGGCGACTCCAGTCGCCGTTTTCTTGTCACACCCAAAACCGGCGACACGAGTCGCCGTTTCCAAAGTTGCAAGGTGAGAGTCCATAGTTCCATAGACGCTGGTTCCATAGTTCCATACTTCCATAGTTCCATAGTTCCACAGTTCCATAGTTCCATAGTTCCACAGTTCCACAGTTCCATAGTTCCACAGTTCCAAAGTTCCACAGTTCCACAGTTCCACAGTTCCACAGTTCCACAGTTCCACAGTTCCACAGTTCCACAGTTCCACAGTTGCACAGTTCCACAGTTCCACAGTTGCACAGTTCCACAGTTCCACAGTTGCACAGTTCCACAGTTGCACAGTTGCACAGTTGCACAGTTGCACAGTTGCACAGTTCCACAGTTCCACAGTTCCACAGTTGCACAGTTGCACAGTTGCACAGTTGCACAGTTGCACAGTTCCACAGTTGCACAACAAATGGCGACGCCAGTCGCCGTTTCCATAGTTCACCAAAACCGGAGACTGTAGTCTCCGTTTCCGCAACCCTCACCAAAGCGGCGACTCTTGTCGCCGTTTCCGCACTTCGCCAAAAACGGCGACTCTGATCGCCGTTTCCATGCACGACCAAAAGTGGAGACTCTAGTCTCCATTTTTGTGTAGTCTCCACTTTTGTGTAGTCTCCACTTTTGGAGTCTCCACTTTTGTGTAGTCTCCACTTTTGTGTAGTCTCCACTTTTGGAGTCTCCACTTTTGTGTAGTCTCCACTTTTGGAGTCTCCACTTTTGGAGTCTCCACTTTTGTGTAGTCTCCACTTTTGTGTAGTCTCCACTTTTGGAGTCTCCACTTTTGTGTAGTCTCCACTTTTGTGTAGTCTCCACTTTTGGAGTCTCCACTTTTGTGTAGTCTCCACTTTTGTGTAGTCTCCACTTTTGGAGTCTCCACTTTTGTGTAGTCTCCACTTTTGTGTAGTCTCCACTTTTGGAGTCTCCACTTTTGGAGTCTCTACTTTTGTGGCAGTCTCCGGAAATTTGACAAGTCTCCGTTTTTGTGGCAGTCTCCGGAATTGTGACAATAGTCGACGGACGGCGCAAGGAACACACAAAGTTGATGCCAAAAAAACTTGTATTTACAATCTCCCCCTTTTTGGTACAACTCTTGTGAAACACATCAATCATGAGTAGACTTGCAAAGCTTAGATTTTGTCGCCAAAACATACTTCGACAATCTCCCCCTTTTTGGCACAACTCATATGAGAGACAATGAGTACAAAGAGATCCAGCAAGTCTCCCCCTCAAGAGATACATCACCTGGTGAAGCACATACATTGAATAGATATGAAAAACCAAAAAAAACATAGTCAAGAGATCGAACATCAACACATCAAAACATCAAAACTTAGTTCATCAAAACAAGATATGAAAAACATGCATGATGGAAAATAGTTCAAGTCTTATGCATGCAACAAGATAATGAAAAACGAAATAGTTCAAGAGTTTATCAAAAACTTAAAAACAAGCATCACTGAGATGCAAACTTTTGCTAGATGAGCCAGCACCACCTAACCCTCCCCCTTGATGGGTCATCTGGTGAAGGTAGTCGAAGGTATTGGCATGGACTTCATGCTAGCGTGAGCGTTAACATGCTTGAGGTAACGTCAGTGCAACCTTGAGTAATGTAAGTTACCGGAAGCTGCTACACTCATCTTACGCCTTAAAGATTGAACTCCACGAGATGGTAAACCACGTAGCACAGGATATGAACTACAGAAATGCCAAAACAAAAACAACACATCCCGAGTTAGTCATTCAAGAGTTCAACACACGCAAACATTCAAACACATTTTAGTGGAGATTCGAGGGGTGATATTAGGCAATGAAGAGCAAATATTTTCCCAGAAAAGAGACACTTCCATCATTTTTCCAAAACAAAAATTTCACTCGAGGTGAATAGAACTTTGAGTTAATGAAAAAACTCTCATATTAAAAACCGGTGAGATGGACCGAAGTATGTGATAGACATGTTTACTTGTCCTTCGTCTCAGTCACACGGAAGCAGTCGTGTTTCGTCGAAACATATTGGCAGAGTTAGCACCGCACAAGAGATTTTAATTCATGAATGCAAGGTGAACACTTAAGGCACTCCAATCAGGAACTAGCATTACTTCAATCAAAGGGGAGCCGGGGTAACCGGCGTCCTCCAGACGAGTTTATAGCTTTAAATGAAATGCAACAGACACTCATTACAGCAATCAGAGGGGAGCAAGGTTCACTTGCGTCCTCCAAAGTGTGATAGGAGAGTGTCTTAAAGTTCAGCGTCCATGTACAACCTTTCGAAGAGGGGAGCCGGGGTAACCGGCGTCCTCCGTTACTTGGCTTTATGGATCTATGCAAATGAAGCGAGGAGTTTAAGCCATGTTCACATGTTTGCATTCAGCGGAATAAATACTCTTGTGTCCGAAGACTAAAAGCGGCCTCGAATCCATGTTTGTCTGACTAGACTAATCCACAACGATTCCGAGTGCGTATTCAGAAGTAAAGAAACTACTCTTTCAGACTTCAAAATTTTTCCGTGAACTCTTAGAGAGAACACATGCAGAGAGAATTCCTTAGTTTTTTGAATCTCTCAAAGTCAAGAGGTTTGGTAAAGATGTCAGCAAGCTGTTTTTCTGTTGAAATATGCTGTAGACTGACTATATCACGATCAACCAAATCTCTAATGAAATGATGTCGAATGTCGATGTGTTTAGTTCTTGAGTGCTGGACAGGATTTTCGCTGATTTTGATAGCACTCTGGTTATCACAATACAGCACTAATGGAGCACTCTCAAGGAGATAGTCATTCAACATCTGTTTCAACCAAAGTAGTTGAGTGCAGCAACTTCCAGCTGCAACATACTCCGACTCGGCAGTGGACAGTGCGATACAGTTTTGCTTGCGACTATGCCAAGACACAATGTTATTGCCAAGGAAGCAACAGCAGCCAGAGGTACTCTTTCGTTCGTCCGTGTCCGTCGCCCAGTCGGCATCAGAAAAACCGACAAGATTGGATGAAGTGTCGCGCGCATACCACAGACCTAGCTGAGAAGTTCCAGAGATGTAGCGGAGAATCCGTTTCACAGCTCTTAGATGGTCCTCCTTTGGATCAGCTTGGTACCTGGCACACATACAAACACTAAACATAATGTCAGGACGAGTGGCAGTTAAATAAAGTAAACTCCCAATCATGGAACGATAAAGAGTTTGGTTTACACTCCGACTTTTCGTTGACGTCGACAAGCGTTCCGTAGTTGCCATGGGAGTGTTAGCTGGCTTGGCATGATGCATTTCAAACCTCTCAACCATGTTTTTAGCATACTTACTTTGAGATACAAATATCCCATTTGGTCGTTGAGAAATCTGAAGGCCAAGAAATTGGTGCAACTCCCCCTCAAGGCTCATCTGAAATGTCGAGGACATAGCTTCTGTGAATGAAGTCACGAGTTTGGAACAAGTCGCTCCGAAGACAATGTCGTCAACGTAAATTTGGGCAACAATCATGTGTTTGCCATCTCGCTTGATGAACAGAGTTTTGTCCACCGATCCACGCTCAAAGCCGAATTTTAGAAGAAAGTCCGTGAGACATCCGTACCAGGCGCGAGGCGCTTGTTTTAAGCCATATAGAGCTTTGTGAAGCTTGTAGACATGATTTGGCTTCTTCGGATCCTCAAAACCCTTAGGTTGGGCAACGTAGACCTCTTCTTCCAAGACACCGTTCAAGAAGGCAGCTTTGACGTCCATCTGTCTGAGTTTGATGCCAAGATGGCATGCAATAGCAATTAAGAGTCTGATGGACTCAATTCTTGCGACCGGAGCAAAAGTTTCATCAAAATCGATGCCTTCCACTTGGGCATATCCTTGGGCAACAAGACGAGCTTTGTTTCGGACAACTTGGTTATGCTCATCTGTTTTATTCTTAAAAATCCATTTAGTTCCAACAACGTTGATATTAGAGGTTCTACGAACTAAGGACCAAACATTATTTCGGGTGAACTCATTCAACTCTTCTTGCATGGCCATGATCCAAAAATCATCTTGCATGGCTTCCTTGTAATTTTTCGGCTCATTTTCGGAGAGAAAGCAAGTGATGCCGATTTCATTACACACTGCTGAAGTACATATGTTGTAGAGTTCGTCGGGAGAATTCATTTGTTTCTTTGAGCGTGTGGTTCGCTCATTCAAGCTTCCGATCATTTGGTTCGGTGGATGACGTTTTTTAATATGACCAGGTGCTTCTCTTGGAGCGTCAGCTGGGTTTTCAACTTGATCATCATCGTCATCCTCAGTTGCCGAAGTGTCATCATTTCGGTTGCTAGACTCTCCAACTTCAGGTGAAGTATTAGGAGTAACATTTTCAGAAGTCACAGTTGTGGGTGTTGAAGGAAAAGTTCGAACTTCAAGAATTCCTTCCTTAACCCAATCAGCCTCTGCATCTTTTCCAAGAAAGTCTTGTTCATCAAAGTTGATGTTCACAGTCTCGATGACTTTCCTAGTCCGAAGATTGTAGGCACGGTAGGCATGACTATTTTGGCTATAGCCAACGAAAATTCCACGATCATCTTTGGCTTCAAATTTCTTTAGAGGATCACGATCCTTCAAAATATAGCAAGTACAGCCAAAGACACGAAAGTGTGCCACCGAAGGTTTCTTGCCATTGACAAGTTCATAGGCAGTAGCAGTAGTGCCAGATCGAATACTTATTCGATTCAAAATGTAGCCAGCTGTAGAGACGGCTTCTGCCCAAAAAGTTCGAGCAAGATTTTTCGAGATTAACATCACGCGCGCCATCTCTTGCAGTGTTCGGTTCTTACGTTCGGCAATCCCATTTTGTTGTGGCGTTTTTGGGGCCGAGTATTCGTGATGGATTCCCTTCAGCATACAGAATTCATTGAAGCTAGAATTTTCAAATTCTGTTCCATGATCACTTCGGATCCTTTTCACCTTAGCTTCATGATTTGTTCTTATCCATTTCACTATCCCTTTGAAAGCATTGAACGTTTCGTCCTTGGATGCCAGAAATCTTGTCCAAGTATATCTAGAAAAATCATCGACAACAACCAACACATATTCTTTCTTAGCTATGCTCTTCACCTCCATTGGACCCATCAAGTCCATATGTAGAAGTTCGAAGGGAGCAGAAGTACTCATGAGTATTGGCAGTGCCGGATGAGGAGTTCTTGTCAGCTTACCCTTCTGACAGTCACCACACACTCTTTTCTCAATTTTGGGGAGTTGAGAGATTCCTCGAACAATCTCCCCCTTAACCAATTTGCTCAAATTTCGAGTGCTGGTGTGGCCAAGTCGTTGATGCCACAAATCCACTTCATCAGGAACGGTCACAGAAAAACAACTATACTCAGTTGTATAGCAATTATTTTTGGCTCGTGGACCTTCCATTATACACTTTGCTTCACCATCAAAAACTCTGCACGATTCCTTATCAAAACTCACGTTCAGTCCTTCATCACACAGTTGACTGATGGAAATCAGGTTAGCAACAAGTCCTTTTACATGGACTACATTTCTGATAGGAGGTAGTCCTTTGATTTGTAGAGTCCCTTTTCCCTTTACGACGCCTTTTGCTCCCCCTCCAAACACTACGGGAGCTCCAGTCATAGGCTCGTAATTTTTCAGAAACTTTTTCGTGCCAGTCATATGGCGGGAACAGCCACTATCAAAATACCAAATTCCTTTGGTTCCAGTCTCAGATGTGTTAAGTGCAACATGGCAGAAAATCAGTTCTCTTGGTTGCCAACAGCTGGTTTTAGAATTAAGTTCAACTTTGCACTTTTGGGACCTAGGCACCCACTTCTTCTTCCCATTAGACTTTTGACCGTTCCTCTCAGTCACAGCTTTCAGATTTGTCTTAGCTTTCGGATTTGAAGAAATGGGTTTCTTCATTTCCTTAGTCATTTCAGACTTTTTCTTCAAGGTCATAAGTTCTCTGTTCATGTCCTCTTTCATCCTGTAGCAAAATGGTCGAATGTGTCCAGGTTGATCACAGTAGTGACAAACATACTTTCTCCTTGGACGAGTTTCAACCTTCATGGACGTTTTGACCAACACAGTTTTAGTTCGAGAGGACTGTTCATTTTTCTACACGTTCTGAGATTTCTCTAAGTTCTTCAGCAACGTCTTTTCATAAGGTAGGATACCACGAGGAAGTTTGACAATATTCTTCGGAAATTGATATGTCTCAGATTTTGAAGTCGAGATCGACTTTTGAGTTTCTGGTTCTGGAAACTTAGCAATCTTCTTCCCTTCAGCAATCTCCTTTCGTTTAGATGATTCAACTTCATCCTTGTTTTTATCCTCAGACAGATCAGCCGACGCCTTAACAAAATTCACATCTTTCTTCTTTTCAGGAGTCGAGTAAATAGACTCAAAAACTTTTTGAAATCCAAGTCCGTAACGATTAGGATTCATATATGAAGCAGCATTGTCAAACACGGAAGAGTTCGTGTTCATTTTCCTTAGTAGCTCATCAGTCATCTGAAGTTTTTCTTTCAACACATATCGTTCCTTGTCAGTCATGGCAAGGTCAGTTTGAACTTTCATTAGGGATGACTTCAGTTCGTCATTTTCAGCGTCCGAGTTCTTAAACAAGGTCTGCAGCTTCTTAACTTCAGTTGACTCCTTTTTCAGTGAAGTCTTTAGTTTTGAGTTTTCAGAACTCAACTTCTCACACACTTCTCTCAGTTCGACAACTTCCTTGAAATACTTGTGCTTTTCCTCGAACAGGTCATCAAATTTAACTTTAAGAATTGTCAGAGAGTTGTTCAACTTTTTCTTCTCATCCTCAGTCTTCTCAACTGAGTTTCTCAAGACTACAGCCTCATCATTCATTTTTCGTTTCTCTTCAGAGAGTTCATCAAGAGATTCTTTTATGAAATTCAGTGACACTTCAAGTGTGCTATTCTCAGTGATAGCTGTGTCACACAATTTTTCGAGTTTAGAATAACTCTCTTTCAGATCAACCAGTTCAGCAGACTCGGTCACACTTTGATGGACATCAGATGTCATCTCTTCCCTTTCGGTCTCAGACTCAGACTCATCATCCGAGAATATGTTATCATCACAAAAATTTCGATTTGTCGATGCCACACGGAAAATGTTGTCTGCAGTTGCAGTGTCCTTCAGAAAGGTGTCAAGTTCAAAGTTTTCAACTTCGAAATTCGCCAGTTCAAAGTCTTCACCAAAAGTGACAACTAGAGCGTTGTCCTCATCGTCATCCGAATTATTTTCTTCAAACTCGTCGTTCTCAGAAATGACATCCTCATCGTCGATCACGACATAGCTAACTGGTAGCTTCTTCTTACGATGTAAGTTCGGGCATTCATTTTTAACGTGTCCATATCCCTTACACTCATAGCATTGCATTTTAGAGACATCTTTGCTAGTAGAGGAGTATGGCGAAAGTTTAGTTCCCTTGAACTTTTTGTCAGACGATGATCCCTGATTTCGATTGTCAGGAGTATTCGGGTATGAGTTAGAACTTTTCTGAAATTTCCGAAAGTTTCGGGCACGGTTCTTCCTCTTAAACTCTTGTTTCACAAGGTACGTGACTATCTCAGTCAGTGCAGCAAGTTTATCAGAATTATTCGAGTTCATCAAACGTTCAATTTCCTCTGCTTCATCGTCATCAGATTCATCTACATCAGCTGAGAAACTACATTCAGACTTTTCATTTCTCGAAGGAGTTTTTTGCGGTTTCTGCGGTTTCGAACTTCTTGAGCTCTTACCTTTTTCAGAGATTTTTAGAGCAGTCATCGGCTCATAAACAAGAGACATTTCAGGATTGCTACGCACTTTTAAAGTCAAGTCATAGTTTCTCAAATCAGCCATTAAGTCTGCATAGTCCCATGTCTGATTCTTTTCTTCTCGTGCTTCAAGAGTTAGCACTTTACTTTCGAACCGAGAACTTAGACTATGAAGAGTTTTCTCATAAATCATGACGGCAGGAAAAGTTTCTCCAAGTTCATGAACTTCGTTCACATATCTCATGATTTTGTCTAAGTACTCATTTATGTCTTCATCTTCTCTCATACGGAGTTGATGGAACTGAGCAGTGATAGTTCAAATTTTAGAGCGCTTCACAGCCTTACTTCCTTCGCATGTTCTCTGAAGAGTTTCCCATGCGTCTTTCGCTGACGTGCAATTTTTCACCAGTTGGTACATACTTAGTTCCAACCATTCACAAATAAGAAGTAGAGCCTTGCTATTCGCAGTTGACAGATCATGCTCTTCTCTAGTCCAGTTGCGTTCAGGTTTGGGAATTCTTACTCCATCGGCATCTTCAGTATACGGACACACCCAACCTTCCAAGACAGCCATCCATGCACGAGAATCATGGCCTTTAATTCTAGCAGAAACTTTAGCTTTCCAGTTAGAGTAGTTCTGATGAGTAAGCATAATCGGTTTCTGAACAAACATTGGCGACTCCATTATAGCGGAAATATGAAGTCAAGTAACGGATCACGTCTTATACGTATGACGTCCTGCTCTGATACCAATTGAAATTACGCCTTCAGCGTAGGATACCAATTTTTCGTGAAATTGGTCTTGAACTCACAGACAGCAGCTTCCGTCAAAGTAAAACAGTCACACAATTTGTAGAATAAAAAGTGAAGACAAAGTTATGTAATAGTTTCCATTTCATTGATCACAAAACTTAAACTATTACACTTGTAGAGTATGGTAGGCAAAACGTTTACAAGAAGTTTCCCGAGTGTCGCAACAACTCCCACTAACTTGCAAACTAGCACACGAGTACCTAAAGCTATATCTCCTAGCTCTAATCTTGGCACACGGCGCAAAAGCTACTACACAAACTCGAAGCTCGACTACGATTCTAAAAATCAGATTTCGTTCTCTCAAAATCGTCAAATGATGAAATGAACATCCATGGGTATTTATAGTAGAGTCGCACATGTGAGAGTGATGACGTGGCACGTTCTCATTCGTCGCATGCTTGGCCTATGTCACATTTCCATGGATGACATCATCATTGTAGAACTTGGATTCTTGAATCTTGGAATCTTGAATCTTCGATTCTTGAATCTTCGAATCTTGAATCTTCAATTTCAAAATCAAACTTCAATTTCAATCTTGACTCCATCGATCTCAATTCTTCATCTTCAATTTCTTGTGAAATTCTCTAAGTGTTGAAGCTTCGAATTTCATCGTCTTCACGGTCGTCCATATTGTTGAAGTTGCAAACTTGGAACAATTCTTCATTTCCTTGAACTGAGTACCTGGTGAAAGAAATCACGTCGTAAGTACTTAGTCTTAAAATCAAAACAAAGGAAACATGAACTATGGAAAAATAACATAAGGGACAAGAAACCGGCGACTCTAGTCTCCGGAAAAATGGCATGGGCATAAGTCGCCGTTTCCATGGTCAGGTACCAAAACCGGCGACCAGCGTCGCTGAAAACCTTGCACGCACCAAAAACGGCGACGCCAGTCGCCCTTTCCACAACACGCATAAACGGCGACTCCAGTCGCCGTTTTCTTGTCACACCCAAAACCGGCGACACGAGTCGCCATTTCCAAAGTTGCAAGGTGAGAGTCCATAGTTCCATAGACGCTGGTTCCATAGTTCCATACTTCCATAGTTCCATAGTTCCACAGTTCCATAGTTCCATAGTTCCACAGTTCCATAGTTCCACAGTTCCATAGTTCCACAGTTCCACAGTTCCACAGTTCCACAGTTCCATAGTTCCACAGTTCCATAGTTCCACAGTTCCACAGTTCCACAGTTCCACAGTTGCACAGTTCCACAGTTCCACAGTTGCAGTTCCACAGTTCCACAGTTCCACAGTTCCACAGTTCCATAGTTCCACAGTTCCATAGTTCCACAGTTCCACAGTTCCACAGTTCCACAGTTCCACAGTTGCACAGTTCCACAGTTCCACAGTTGCACAGTTCCACAGTTCCACAGTTGCACAGTTGCACAGTTGCACAGTTGCACAGTTCCACAGTTCCACAGTTCCAAAGTTGCACAGTTGCACAGTTCCACAGTTGCACAACAAATGGCGACGCCAGTCGCCGTTTCCATAGTTCACCAAAACCGGAGACTGTAGTCTCCGTTTCCGCAACCCTCACCAAAGCGGCGACTCTTGTCGCCGTTTCCGCACTTCGCCAAAAACGGCGACTCTGATCGCCGTTTCCATGCACGACCAAAAGTGGAGACTCTAGTCTCCATTTTTGTGTAGTCTCCACTTTTGTGTAGTCTCCACTTTTGGAGTCTCCACTTTTGTGTAGTCTCCACTTTTGTGTAGTCTCCACTTTTGGAGTCTCCACTTTTGTGTAGTCTCCACTTTTGGAGTCTCCACTTTTGGAGTCTCCACTTTTGTGTAGTCTCCACTTTTGTGTAGTCTCCACTTTTGGAGTCTCCACTTTTGTGTAGTCTCCACTTTTGTGTAGTCTCCACTTTTGGAGTCTCCACTTTTGTGTAGTCTCCACTTTTGGAGTCTCCACTTTTGTGTAGTCTCCACTTTTGTGTAGTCTCCACTTTTGGAGTCTCCACTTTTGTGGCAGTCTCCGGAAATTTGACAAGTCTCCGTTTTTGTGGCAGTCTCCGGAATTGTGACAATAGTCGACGGACGGCGCAAGGAACACACAAAGTTGATGCCAAAAAAACTTGTATTTACAGAAGAGGATAGAATACATGTTGAGTTCTTGAAAACCTTTTATTCGGTTCTATGTAAATGGTTAATGTATTTCAATGTTGGTGGATTGTGGTTAGTATGTGTGCGAGTAGGAGATAGGTATACAAATAGGCATGATTAGAGTTGGTTTAGTTAGAGTTTTTAGGAGATGATAAGAATTCAATCACTATTCGGATGAGAATTGAGAATTGAGAGTTTTTAAGTTTCGTAGGAAAATGTATGGTTGGACTTTACGTTTATTTATGGGCTAGAAAATGTATAATGTAATTCATATTTATTGGGTTGTGATAAAATAGAATAGAATGAAACGAAAATGGCTCAAATTTAAGTGGGCTGAGATTTTGTTTAAGCTAGATTAAAATTAAATTAAATATTTTTTTTTTTTTTGGAAATTTAAAATAATTTAAAACGGGTCGTTACATTCTTCCCCCCTTGAAATAAATTTCGTCCCCGAAATTTGAATATTCCAAAGACTTAGAATTGGTTTCGATTCATAGTAGAATAAGTTCTCTGCCATCGAGATTCTCTAAACTCAAATTTCTCTCCGTTGAGGTTATCGAGCAGTGTGATCATCTAATTACCTAGAATACTATATCTTAAAGTTGTGATGCATAAAATATAGAAAAGATGATCATGTAACATGGCATAGAGTGACTCGTGATCATGCAACGTAGCATAGATTGAACATTCAACATAGCATGTAATGAACATGTGAGTAACATGGAGTGTCCTACAACGTAGGCATGCAACATAGCATAGAGTGAACTTGAACACGTAAGTAGCATAGAATGAATATGAACATGTACCGTAGCATAAACTAAATATGTAATGTAGCATAGATTGTTCATGAGCATGTAAGTAGCATATCTAGAATATTTATCATAGCATAAACTGAATATGAATTTGTAACGTAGCATAGACTGATCATGTAGCATGGAATAGAGTGAACATGTAAATGTCATAGAGTGAGCATGTACGTAGCATCGAGTATGAATATGTAAGGTAATTAGTATAGAGTGCACATGAACATGTGAATAGTTTAACTACTGCGTACCTTGAGGAAGCCGGCGAGGAATGACGAGGATAGATGGATTTTTTTTTTTCAACCGAGAATCGTAATGCTCTGATACCAACTGTAACGCCTCGTTATTTTTATTTAATTAAATACAGCGGAAGAAAATAATTTTATTTAAACGCGGGCGCTACGAAATTTAACTTTGAAAACTTGTTTTGGAAAATCTGACAAACCAACTTAAGACAATAATAAATAGAAATCTTTATTCATGAGAAAGAAATATCTCAAATGCAAATTTGAATAGTGAAACAAACTTGAACGAAATTTTAAATCATGTTTGAGAAGAATTTTATTGAAATACTAAGAAATTCCCTCGTCACTCTTCTCGCTCGGCATCCTCCTTAGTACCTGAAAAAAATGGCGTTGAAGGTGTGAGCTCAAAGCTCAGTAGGACAATTACTCGTTTAACCCATGAATCGAATATATGCACACCCTATATGAACACCACATAGAATGAATAATAATACTAACTGCGATAAACTTGTTATCGTGAATACTGCGATAAACTTGTTATCGTAACTGCGATAAACTTGTTATCGTGAACTGCGAGTTGGACCAACTATTGCGTCTCCCCGTCGACCCTTTTCCCCGGTCTCCGGTTACAACGATGGAATGAGCTGCGTTAATCCCCCTCGACCCTTTTCCCCGGTCTTAGGTTATAACGATTAATCGTATGCATATTTAAACCACATAATGAACACATAGAATACACATATATAACAAGTCATGAAATCAACGAAGCAAACCAACAACTTGTACCTACCTCGATTTGTCGTGGCAAAAAATGGTAGAGTCGAATGCACGTCTAATGATTTAAGGAATGAACTTGCAACTTCCAGAACTTGAGGGGTTGAAAATCTAATATTTGAAACTTCACTGGACTCCATAATTAATTTCTTGGTTTAAAGGTAGCCTGTCCCATAATAATTCAATGTACAGGGACCTTATTGCAAATAACACATATTATTGGGATTTATTGACGTAAGTTAGGGATTTAGAATTCACTTTTTAACCTTTTTTAATTGCAGAGAGAAGGAAATCGGGAGAACTCATTTTCCCCTTTTCTATTTGCAGCCGTGAGCGAGGAATTGCTGGGAGAGACTGTGAGGAATCGTCTTTGTCGCCGGCGATGACCGTAGACGGCGTGTGGCGGCAACTCTATTTCGCCTCGGAGTGTAGGGTCGCATCATCAATTTCGGGTGTAGTTGGAGAGGTTCAGCGGCGGTCTTCCTCGGCGGCAGCGAATTCCGGTGGATGGCTTCTCGACTCGAAGGTCTCCGGTCATCATGGCAAGCCCACGACGGCGAATCTGATCGGATATGTGCCGAAGCCCCAAGTCGAAACTATGTCGGCGATTGACGAGGGCAAAGCTTCGGGTGAAAGGACAACGGTTCGACGAACCTGGTGGTTCCCATCGGAACTCCGACATCTGGGCTGAACCGCGACTGCAATGGAGTGGTGATGACTGGTGTCGTCGATTTGGTGTTGGCCGAAGAGGGCAGCAGCGGCCTTTTTTGCTCTCGAAATATTCGTCGATCCGATAATCAGTTTAGGGGCGGAGGTTCAAGCTGAATACGGGCTTTATCGAGTGGTTTTCGGTTTTTTCTATGCTACCCTAGATGGGTAGTACCCTTAACCATGGATTATTTGACATGTGTATTTATGAAAAAATGATAAATACAACATGTGGTGGAGATTAAAAGTAACTTACACATGGCCTAATGTGTATGGAATAGGGGTAGTACACTTGGGGTGGCATAGAATGAACCGTGGTTTTCAGGGCTGGAATACTTCGACAGTGGTTTGGGTGATTTTATGGGCTCGAATATTGACGGGAAGAGGATAGAATACATGTTGAGTTCTTGAAAACCTTTTATTCGGTTCTATGTAAATGGTTAATGTATTTCAATGTTGGTGGATTGTGGTTAGTATGTGTGCGAGTAGGAGATAGGTATACAAATAGGCATGATTAGAGTTGGTTTAGTTAGAGTTTTTAGGAGATGATAAGAATTCAATCACTATCCGGATGAGAATTGAGAATTGAGAGTTTTTAAGTTTCGTAGGAAAATGTATGGTTGGACTTTACGTTTATTTATGGGCTAGAAAATGTATAATGTAATTCATATTTATTGGGTTGTGATAAAATAGAATAGAATGAAACAAAAATGGCTCAAATTTAAGTGGGCTGAGATTTTGTTTAAGCTAGATTAAAATTAAATTAAATATATTTTTTTTTTTTTGGAAATTTAAAATAATTTAAAACGGGTCGTTACATTCTCTGTTCATGTCCTCTTATATCCTATAGCAAAATGGTCGAATGTGTCCAGGTTGATCACAGTAGTGACAAACATACTTTCGCCTTTGACGAGCTTCAACCTTTGGAGACGTTTTGACCAAAACAGTTTTAGTGCGAGAGGAATGTCCATTTCTCTTCACGTTCTGAGATTTGTCTAACTTTTTCAGCAATGTCTTCTCATATGGTAGGATACCACGAGGATGTTTGACAATAATATTCTTCGGGAATTGATATGTCTCAGATTCAGATTTTGAAGTCGAGCTCGACTTTTGAGTTTTAGGTTCTGGAGACTTAACAATCTTCTTCCCTTCAGCAATCTCCTTCCGTTTAGATGATTCAACGTCATCCTTGCTTTCATCCTCAGGCAGATCATTCGATGCCTTAACAAAACTCACTTCCTTCTTCTTTTCAGATGTCGAGTATATAGACTCAAAAACTTTTTGAAATCCAAGACCGTAACGATTAGGATTCATATATGAAGCAGCATTGTCAAACACGGAAGAGTTCGTGTTCATTTTCCTCAACAGCTCATCAGTCATATGAAGTTTTTCTTTTAACACATATCGTTCCTTGTCAGTCATGGCAAGGTCAGTTTGAACTTTCATTAGAGATGACTTCAGTTCGTCATTTTCAGCATCCGAGTTCTTAAACAGAGTCTGCAGTTTCTTAACTTCAGTTGACTCCTTTTTCAGTGAGGTCTTCAGTTTTGAGTTTTCAGAACTCAACTTCTCACACACTTCTCTCAGTTCGACAACTTCTTTGAAATACTTATGCTTTTCTTCGAAAAGATCATCAAATTTGACTTTAAGAATTGTCAGAGAATTGTTCAACTTTTTCTTCTCATCCTCAGTCTTCTCAACTGAGTTTCTCAACACTACAGCCTCATCATGCATTTTCCGTTTCTCTTCAGAGAGTTCATCAAGAGATTCTTTTAGGAATTTCAGTGACACTTCAAGTGCGCTATTCTCGTTGACAGATGTGTCACACAATTTTTCGAGTTTAGAATAACTCTCTTTCAGATCAAGCAGTTCAGCAGACTCGGTCACACTTTGATGGACATCAGATGTCATCTCTTCCCTTTCGGTCTCAGTCTCAGATTCATCGTCCGAGAAAATGTTATCATCACAGTAGTTTCGGTTTACCGACGGCACACGAAAGATGTTGTCAGCAGTTGCAGTGTCCTTCAGGAAAGTGTCAAGTTCAAAGTTTTCAACTTCGAATTTTGCCAGTTCAAAGTCTTCACCAAAAGTGACAACTAGAGCGTTGTCCTCATCGTCGTCAGAATTATTGTCCTCAGACTCATCGTTCTCAGAAATGACATCCTCATCGTCAATCACAACATAGCTAACTGGTAGCTTCTTCTTACGATGTAAGTTCGGGCATTCATTTTTAACGTTTCCATATCCCTTACACTCATAGCATTGCATCTTAGAGACATCTTTGCTATTAGAGGAGTATGGCGAAAGTTTAGTCCCCTTGAACTTTTTGTCAGACGATGATCCCTGATTTCGGTTGTCAGGGGTATTCGGGCACGGTTCTTTCTCTTAAACTCTTGTTTCACAAGATACGTGACTATCTCAGTCAGTGCAGCAAGTTTGTCCGGATTATTAGAGTTCATCAGTCTCTCAATATCCTCAGCTTCCTCATCATCAGATTCACCCAGATCAGCAGAAAAACTACTTTCAGTTTTCTCATTTTTCAAATGAGTTTTTCGAGAGTTAGAGCTTCTTGAACTTTTTCCTTTCTCTGAAATCTTGAGAGCAGTCATCGGTTCGTAGACAAGAGATATGTCTGGGTTGCTTCGAACTTTGAGAGTCAGGTCATAGTTTCTCAAATCAGCCATCAAGTCGGCATAATCCCAGTTTTGGTTCTCGTCGTTGCGTGCTTCGATAGTCAGCACTTTACTTTCGAATCTAGTGCTCACACTGGAGAGGACTTTCTCATAGACCATGGGAGCAGGAAAGATTTCTCTGAGTTCAAAAGCCTCATTCACATATCTCATGATCTTGTCCAAGTAGTCATTGATATCTTCATCTTCCCTCATCCGGAGTTGATGGAATTGCTGGGATTCGATGTCCCGGGCTATCAAAAATTGCGGAACCGATAACCCGATCAAAACCCTAGATCGCCGGAGATTACGGACACCGACTCATCCGCAGGAGTTCGACCTTTGGAGACTACGCGCCCGAAGACACGCAGCCCGCCCCCAGCCAAAATCCCCCGCGAGTCGGAAACTACGAACGCGAACCACCTCACGAGTCGGGGCCCGACCGAACGCCCAGCGAGGCCCGAAGGCCGCGTGCGCCAGCCGAGCCCCCGCGAGGGGCTCGCGATCGTCTACGGACGATCGCTGGGGATGCACGAGGCATCCCCGGGGGCTGCTCGTAGCAGCCCCGCAGCGAGTCGCGTGACTCGCTGCTCGCGAGGGCCGAGCCCCGCACGCATCCGCTGCGGGCGAACCCGCAGCACGTACGGGGTCGCTGCGGGTGACCCCGCAGCTTACCCGCGATCGATCCGAGGATCGATCGCACCCCTCGGCTCCAGCCGAGGGCTCCTCGCGCCACGCGCCTCCGACGAGGGTGGCCGGCGGATCCTCCCGCCGTGGCACCAGCCCACGGCGGATCCCCGACGATCGAACCCTAGGTTCGATCGTGTGCCCCGGCGTCCAGCCGGGGCTCCCCTCTCGTCGCGCGTTCTCGGCGGTCGAACCCTAGGGTTCGTCCGCCCTTCTCGATCCTCGTCGGGGATCTCGAATCCCCGTCCCCGAGGTTCGTCGTTTTCCCGGATCGTGCGTTCATGTATACATCACAATTAAACAAGCACATAATCATAGAGGGGGTTCTCGATTATATTACCTCGATTCGTTGTACGGAGAAACGAATCCAATTGACGACCTTGCGATCTTCCTACGTATTCCTCGCACCTCGTCCGAACGTCGTGTGGGCGACGATCTATCGAACTCCTATGGATCTTCCTCACTCTCCAAGACTTTATGATTGGCGTAGGTTAAAATCAAGTTATGAAAAGTGAAGACCATGTAGTGCTTATATAGGCTACGTAGGGGATCATAAGGAGATTAAATATTGGGCTTCTTAATATTGAAGATTAAATTGGGTCCAACCCAAATCCATTAATCCTTATCAATATTAAATTTTATTTATTTTCCACTATATAAATAAAATTGCACTCCCAATATTAATCCATATTATATCAAATAATATTTCTCCGATTAGTATTATTTATTCCGTGTATTTAAGATTTAAATATCCATGAATAAATTTATTTATTGCTCAATAAATAATATTCATATCTTATATCCGAGACTAGTACCGTTCAACCTTTATTATTGTGCGGAACGAATCCACTCATGAGGTTTACACAATAATTCCTTATGAACTCATCTCGGGGATATTATCAACCCTTCCGGGATACACTTTCCCGTCAAGTATTCACGGCATGTCATATATAAAATATAGCGACCCAATTTTACCGGTAATTAACCCAATAATTAAATCGGTTAATTCCTTTGGAAAATCAAAGTCTCTAATATTAAATATACACACCCGCAATAATATCGGGGATTAAGAATAAAATACTTTGAGATTTAAATTGATTATCCAAGGCAATCATAATCAATAAATCTCAAGCGATCCGCCCAATACACCAAGTGTACAAGTGTGATAAAATAATTAAGATAAATTATTTTCTCTCTCACACAACGACTATACCGATGGGTTGGTCCGTGTCCATCTAGGTCGTGAGCAACTGTTTGATTAAATACGAGTAACCGATAGTATGATCTTCTGTGCGCCCATGCACACCATACTAACTACAACGTATAAAATCCAGGACTATATTTTTGCATAATTAATTAATAATAATTAAAAGCAAATAATTGTTTATTAATTAAATAGGTTAAATGCTATGACCGGGAGTTTACCGATACTTAAATCTAGACATTAAGTACACAACTCCAACAATCTCCCACTTGTACTAAGGTCTAGTCATTTCCTCCAAACTCCCGACTCCCATACTCATCACGTGCTTAAGTTATACTTCCCAAAAGTATTATGTGAATGAGCAATCTAGGTTGCCGCTCTGAAGTTATCTTGGTGACTACTGCGTCGTCTCCCTGACGATGACTCGTATCAGGTGGTACTGGCTCTATGTGTTATCATCACCTTTTGAACTTATGACTTCTTCCAGATCTCCATGCACCGCTATGTACATAGCCTTTGGTGAACCAAGAATCATATCCAAGTTCAGAGGTCATTCCGGAACTTAACCAAAACTTCCGCTGCCTCTGAGGCCGCTATTCGGTTTATGATAGAGTCCGAGAAGCATCACGCTTATCACTCTTTCATCCTTAGGTTCCACCTCTTCTAAAAGTGAACACATAGCCTGATATCGACTTACACTGGTCTTTCTCTGATTTTGGATCTGAGAAACTGTAATCTAAGAAGATTTCGTTTTGCTAGTAATCCAGTACTTCCAAGCACTTTTACAGCATTCGAATATTTCTTATCCAGATTACTTTGATATCCTCCCACTACGCTAACCGCATTGTTGATATCAGGTCCTTGTTTTTCAACATTGCATCTACAAAGCTCTCTACACTCGAAGTGTAGGAAACTGCTTTGTCCATATCTATCTCCGTTATGCGTTCGAAACACATACCTTTAGATAGATGTATTCTGTTCCCGAAAGGCAATAACCTTTCTCAGAATTGTGCATGTTTAAAACGAACCATAATCGTATAAGATATCTTAAGAGAAGTACAAATGTTCTTATCTAGAGATCGAAAGATTTCTAAGAACATGATCCAACTTCATCTTAATCTTATATCTCGATTTATTTAGACAACCTCTATTTTATGTCTGACAACACTTTTTCATTGTTGCCAACGATGAAGTGTTATCTACACAAAATTCTGAGAAACACCACCTTTTTTTCCATTACGTCTCTAACACACCTCTCTCGCAAATTCCTATGCAGAACTAGGGATCGATTTCATGTCTACTAGATCCAGAGTTCAAAACTCCTCCAGTCTTATGAACATCTCTGGTTGCTTAACAACCTCCCACTGCAATGGCGTTCCGGTGTATAACAGTAACAACATTAGGTGCAGTTAGTGGTGTACTACTACTCGGTCAGGCTGGTTCTCAGTCTTTCCCTTTCCTCATTTTAAAGTACTTTTTCAGTTAGGGCATTGTAGTTCATTTAATAGTTTTCCTCTAAGAACCGGGCGAGGACACCCATCTGGTTCGTAGCACTATTGAACATACAATTACTTGTTCTTCTAGGATATCCTACAACTACATTGAATGTGTCGTTGTATCCAGAAATATCCATAGAACACAGGTAGTTCCGAACAAACTTGTTCTTTTACCATTAGAATTCCATTTCTTATTCCTGACACACCATGTCTACACTTCAGTGTATGGTGTAGTCGTTTGAGACTTAATCTCAATCTTTGATTTATGCTATGTGTTATTCAGATAGGTGATAGCCTCCGCGAACAAGTCGCAGGCTTCTAATGGATATACTTTGAAGGTTCCCCATAATGGCTTTGTGTCGAAAAACACTTCGCTTTTATGGCACATCAAGTATTCTAATCCATCTTCGAGTATTCTTGAAAGAACAACTCGTACCTCTCTAATTACACATGTCACCGCATTAATCATAAATCATTTTCAATACTTGTCCGAATTCCATCCTTTATCAGAAAGGTTAACTTAGTTGTATCATCTTTCAAGATTGATTCTTAGGTCGGGAGGTCCATTCCTCCAACTATAATTGATCAAATCAATTTCGACCTTTTGAATCCCTTTTGAATAGATACTACCAAGTTCAAGAATTCACAAGTATAATGATTGATAAGAGAAATACATCTAATAAGTAAAACAAGTTATACATAACGGTTTGCTGCATCGTGGTAGACTAAGGATTCATCATTCACATATTGCTATTTAATGTACCAGAATAGATATCACCATTATTTCTTATCCAAACCATCAAATGATTAAAGAAATAAAATATCCATTAATAATAAAGAAAAACCAGAACAAAAGTTCTTTTTCAAAATAAAGGGGTACATAAAGCAATAACTGAAATGAAATCCTAAAACTACTAAAAGCAGATAAATGTCTTCCACTGCAACCGCTGCTACCCCAACAGCTTCGCCCATGTAGACTCGAACTCTTCTTCTCTAAGTCGCCGGGTTTTCTGGAACCCCTGCATTTAAAATAATGCACATACCGTCAGTGGTTCCATATCTACACACCAGAATTCTGGTAGATAATACCGCTGACTATGTTTTTACGACTAAAGAAAAATTCGTACCTCTGAGAGGACATTCAGACTTCCAGTGTCCAGACTTGTTGCATCGGAAGCACTTGCCCTTTGGCTTACTAGCCCCCACTCGTGGTCCATTCCTCTTGGCACCACTGGGTTTCATGGCTTGCTTCCTTTTCTTGCCCCTACCTCCAATAGCTTTCAAGCTTTTGGACTTGGTAGCCACAAGCGCTTGAGACTTGCCCTTCTTGTAGATCCCCTCTGCCGCCTTCAGTTCAGTCAGGAGTTGCGCAAGAGTATAAGACAGTTTACCCATATTATAGCTCATACGAAACTGCTCAAAACTAGGGGTCAGAGACTGGAGTATGATGTCGACTTGCGTCTCACCATCAATCATAGCTCCTAGGACCTCCAATTCATTCAACAGACTCATCATCTTGAGAACGTGCTCCTCAACGGGCGTTCCTTCAGACTGAGTAGTCGACATGAGGACTCTCATTGCTTCTTGCCTACCCGCACGGTCATGATGCCCAAACATCTCCTTGAGGTTAAATAACATATCCTCGGCAGTGTTCATCGGCTCATGTTGGGTTTGGAGTACATTTGACATGGAAGCCAAAATATAGCACCTAGCCATTTCATCAGCCTTTTTCCACTTCCGATATGTTGTCTTTTCCTCATCAGTTGAGGCAGCCGTGGGCTCAGCAGGGCATTGCTCATAGAGTACAAACTTGTACTCTTCAGCAGTCAGGACAATGTCCAAATTTCTCTTCCAATCAATGTAATTGGGACCAGTGAGTTTATGTTCCTTGAGTATCACAGAAAGTGGATTCATAGCTATTCTCTAAACCTATAAGCACATGTAAACAAACAATCAATTTAATGTCCGATATTATCTCCCTCAAACAATATCATTAAATTACTAATTGCGTCTAAAATCCCATCAGGTAAGGCAAGCCACGTGGTGTGGACGTTTACCCACCCAAATGATTTAGCAATTAGATTTTCTTTGGTCATACATCAATCATAGCGTAACTTCTTGGGGAAGAATACTATAACGCGTATCTAAGTGTAAACCATCACTCAGCACTAAAGTATATCGCTTGGAATTGCTACGTCACCGCAAGCCACGTGGTGTGGACGTTTACGACAATTTCACAACTCTTCACAATCACTTATAACTGTCTACATCAATTAATCCAAAATCCGTTAGCATAGCAAGCCACGTGGTGTGGACGTTTACTACACCAAGAGATTTTTATAATTGACTCCCAATTACAAGATCCATTCGATTTCGTAGATCAAGACTTGGAGAATCATAAGTGAAACTCGAAGTTTCTAACCAGTGATTCACCATGCGAGCGACCCTATCTCTCATAAATGAGGGAGCCGAGCAGACAATCGACCCACCTATCAAAGAATGGTACGAAGGTCTCTAATTTGTGTCATCCACATGACCAAGTGGCTCTGGATCCATTCCACTCCCCGGGGTGAGAATGAGTCGACTTGAAGTCAGTTTCAGAAAGACAAATTAGGCATTGTTTGATAAACTTGATCAATGTCTCTTGTAAGAGAAATTACAAGAATTCTCCTCCAATGACTTGTCTATATGAACTTCGAAAGTCCATAAAAGTCACCAAGAGAACAGTGATGGAGACCATGGGAATGTTTCCATCCCCTCTCCCACTTAGCTTTTTACGATAAAGGGATACGCTATCTAGTGCATAAAATAAACACATATAGCATGCATGTAAACAATAAAGCACATAGATCACATAGTCAAAATAATGCTAGAGAAATTATTTTTCCCGACTATCATGGCTTTATCTTCATATGCATCTTCTAGTCTTCAGTCTTCGTTTCTTGAATGCTCCATGTGACGAGAATATTAATCTCCAATATTTAAATCTATTTATTTTCAATTAATCCAAAAGTTACTTAATTCGAAAATTAAGTCAATTGAATATATTAAAAATAAAATTAAATATTATTAATATTTTTATTTATTTATTTTCCTATCTAATTCCATTAAATCTCTAGAATAATCTATCCAAGTAAAACTTGGAATATTCTAGAAGATATCTATAATAGAACAAGAAAATAAAATAAATTAGGACTACTACTTTCCATTAATTAATTTCCACCTATTGAAAATTCCCAAGAATAGGAATAGTCAAATAGGAAATAAATTAGTACTAAATTAATTAAATTCCTAATCCATGAATATCTCCATAAAGGAAATAAATCAATAGGAATTAATTCAAATTAATTCTTTTCCTAATTCATGAGAGTTTCCTAAAAGGAAAATACTCAAATAGGAAAAACCGAATTAATTTTGGAAAGTGAATATCGGTAGAAGTGGCATGGGTTGGGAGATCCCCATACCACCATCGACCGCCACCACCACGGAGGAGGGAACCGCCGCCGCCACTCCAGCTGGCCGGCCACCACCGCCGGCGGCAGCCCCAGCCGAGGGGCGATCGACCCTTCCCCATGGCTTCGGTCATGGGGTTGATCATGGGGTTGATCGACTCCCCGGTTTTTCGTCCCTTTCGTCTTCGTTACACGTCTTCGTCTTCCGGCGATCGTCTCATCATCGAACCAACGTAAATAATTTACAAAAATTAAATTACACTATCCGGTATCGATTCTATACATGAAATCGACCCTATACATTTTCCGGAAAATAAAGAACGTAATAATAAATCCTAAATTCGGTCAACCCCCGAATTTTTACTATTACAAACATTCAACCACACAAAAACGAATCTCGACATGTCCGAGAGTTTAATAAATAATCATGATAATTAATTAAGCAATAATTAAATCCAACCATGATAGCCGGAAATCCTGCAAGGTAGAACAATAATCGAACATATACATGAACACGAAACCAAACGCTCTGATACCATTTGCTGGGATTCGATGTCCCGGGCTATCAAAAATTGCGGAACCGATAACCCGATCAAAACCCTAGATCGCCGGAGATTACGGACACCGACTCATCCGCAGGAGTTCGACCTTTGGAGACTACGCGCCCGAAGACACGCAGCCCGCCCCCAGCCAAAATCCCCCGCGAGTCGGAAACTACGAACGCGAACCACCTCACGAGCCGGGGCCCGACCGAACGCCCAGCGAGGCCCGAAGGCCGCGTGCGCCAGCCGAGCCCCCGCGAGGGGCTCGCGATCGTCTACGGACGATCGCTGGGGATGCACGAGGCATCCCCGGGGGCTGCTCGTAGCAGCCCCGCAGCGAGTCGCGTGACTCGCTGCTTGCGAGGGCCGAGCCCCGCACGCATCCGCTGCGGGCGAACCCGCAGCACGTATGGGGTCGCTGCGGGTGACCCCGCAGCTTACCCGCGATCGATCCGAGGATCGATCGCACCCCTCGGCTCCAGCCGAGGGCTCCTCGCGCCACGCGCCTCCGACGAGGGTGGCCGGCGGATCCTCCCGCCGTGGCACCAGCCCACGGCGGATCCCCGACGATCGAACCCTAGGTTCGATCGTGTGCCTTGGCGTCCAGCCGGGGCTCCCCTCTCGTCGCGCGTTCTCGGCGGTCGAACCCTAGGGTTCGTCCGCCCTTCTCGATCCTCGCCGAGGATCTCGAATCCCCGTCCCCGAGGTTCGTCGTTTTCCCGGATCGTGCGTTCATGTATACATCACAATTAAACAAGCACATAATCATAGAGGGGGTTCTCGATTATATTACCTCGATTCGTTGTACGGAGAAACGAATCCAATTGACGACCTTGCGATCTTCCTACGTATTCCTCGCACCTCGTCCGAACGTCGTGTGGGCGACGATCTATCGAACTCCTATGGATCTTCCTCACTCTCCAAGACTTTATGATTGGCGTAGGTTAAAATCAAGTTATGAAAAGTGAAGACCATGTAGTGCTTATATAGGCTACGTAGGGGATCATAAGGAGATTAAATATTGGGCTTCTTAATATTGAAGATTAAATTGGGTCCAACCCAAATCCATTAATCCTTATCAATATTAAATTTTATTTATTTTCCACTATATAAATAAAATTGCACTCCCAATATTAATCCATATTATATCAAATAATATTTCTCCGATTAGTATTATTTATTCCGTGTATTTAAGATTTAAATATCCATGAATAAATTTATTTATTGCTCAATAAATAATATTCATATCTTATATCCGAGACTAGTACCGTTCAACCTTTATTATTGTGCGGAACGAATCCACTCATGAGGTTTACACAATAATTCCTTATGAACTCATCTCGGGGATATTATCAACCCTTCCGGGATACACTTTCCCGTCAAGTATTCACGGCATGTCATATATAAAATATAGCGACCCAATTTTACCGGTAATTAACCCAATAATTAAATCGGTTAATTCCTTTGGAAAATCAAAGTCTCTAATATTAAATATACACACCCGCAATAATATCGGGGATTAAGAATAAAATACTTTGAGATTTAAATTGATTATCCAAGGCAATCATAATCAATAAATCTCAAGCGATCCGCCCAATACACCAAGTGTACAAGTGTGATAAAATAATTAAGATAAATTATTTTCTCTCTCACACAACGACTATACCGATGGGTTGGTCCGTGTCCATCTAGGTCGTGAGCAACTGTTTGATTAAATACGAGTAACCGATAGTATGATCTTCTGTGCGCCTATGCACACCATACTAACTACAACGTATAAAATCCAGGACTATATTTTTGCATAATTAATTAATAATAATTAAAAGCAAATAATTGTTTATTAATTAAATAGGTTAAATGCTATGACCGGGAGTTTACCGATACTTAAATCTAGACATTAAGTACACAACTCCAACAGGAATTGAGCAGTGATAGTTCGGATTTTCGATCGCTTAACTGCATGACTTCCCTCACAAGTTCTTAGTAAAGTTTCCCATGCATCTCTGGCAGATGTGCAATTTTTGACCAGCTGATACATACTGAGGTCCAGCCATTCACAGATAAGAAGTAGAGCTTTGCTGTTAGCCGTGGACAAGTCATGTTCCTCTCTCATCCAACTACGTTGTGGTTTCGGAATTCCGTATATGGGCGTTCCCATCCTTCTAACACTGACATCCAAGATCTAGAGTCAAAACCATTAATCCTAGCAGAAACTTTGGCCTTCCAGTTTGAGTAGTTCTGATGAGTAAGCATAATCGGTTTCTGGACAAACATGGACGACTCCATTGTAGCGGAATTATGAAGTCAAGTAACGGATCACGTCTTATACGTATGACGTCCCTCTCTGATACCAATTGAAATTATGTCTTCGACGTATGATACCAACTTTTCGCAAAGTTGGACTTAAACTCACGAACAACAGCTTCAGTCGATGTAACACTCACACAAGTTCGTAGTATGAAAGACTGAAGACAAAGTTATGTAATATGTTTCATTCCATTGAAAAACGAAACTAAACTATTACACTGAGTATGGTAGGCAAACCGATTACAAGAAGTTTCCCGAGTGTCGCAACAACTCCCACTAACTTGCAATCTAGCACACGAGTACCTAGAGCTAAATCTCCTAACTCTAATCTTGGCACAAGGCGCAAAAGCTACTACACAAACTCGAAGCTCGAAGCAGTCGGTTACGATTCTAAAAATCAGATTTCGTTCTCTCAAAATCGTCCAATGGTGAAATCGAAATCCATGGGTTTATATAGGCAGCCCGCACATGTGAGGTGATGACGTGGCACGTTTTGATTGGTCACATGCTTGGCTGATGTCACTTCTCCATGGATGACATCACTATTGTAGAACTCGGATTCTTGAATCTTGGAATCTTGAATCTTTGATTCTTGAATCTTCGAATCTTGAATCTTCAATTTCAAAATCAGACTTCAATTCAATCTTGACTCCATCGATCTCAATTCTTCATCTTCAAACTCTCGTGAAAATCTCTAAGTGTTGAAGCCTCGGAATTTCATCGTCTTCATGGTCGTCGATATCATTGAAGTAGTAAACACTGGAACCATTCTTCATTCCTTGATTTGTGTACTTGGTGAAAGGAATCACGTTGAAAGTACTTAGGTGAATATCGTCGTTGAAGAATGTCATAGTCGCTGGAACCGTGCCTTGAGGACAAGCGTCGCCGAAACCGTGCCAGAGCCAAAACCGGCGACTCTAGTCGCCGGTTCCATGTCACTGCTTCACTTGTCACACAAACGGCGACTCTGGTCGCCGTTCCATGCATCGCCAAAAACGGCGACGCCAGTCGCCGTTTCCCATGTAATCCAAAAACGGAGACTGCTGTCTCCTTTCCTTAGCACGCACCAAAAGCGGCGACGCCAGTCGCCGTTTCCACTCCACTTGCCATGCGTGCCCAATTTCGGCGACTCCTGTCGCCGTTTCTGTACATCACCATAAATGGCGACTCGAGTCGCCGTTTCTTGCATCTCATGCATTCCAGAAGTGGTGACTTCGTTCTCCGTTTCCATGCACCTGCAATCCTGAAAATCAACACACACAAAAACACAAGTACAAAAACGTTGTCGCCAAAATCAACATTTACAGGAGGTACTTTTTTTTCAACAGTTTATAAGCTCTTGTAACTTAAATAATAAAAAACAAAAATAGCCCTAAAATTATTACTTTTATATATATACAAAAATTCCAAATTTATTATTTATTAATATAAATATTTTTAATTATTTTTTTCATTTATAACAATTTATTTTTGGTAATTTTATTCACATAAGATCTTAAATTGCCAAACAAATTAACATCTTATAAGTTTATAAATTTATTTTATCCAAACGGTTTAACAATTTATTTATTAAATAAGACATAACAGCAAACAACATATAATACGTAAAATCTTATAAGCTATTTAAAATAAGCTTGCCCTAACGGCTCTCAATTAAGTTAGTTTTTAATTTTATTTTATTTTTTATTTTTTATTTTTTATTTTTATAATTATAAAATAAAGGGTTGGGGGTGGATAGTGGTAATTGAGATTTGAATTTTTAAACAAATTGGATTTTTTTTGTTTGATTCATCATTTTGCTCAATTATCCATATTTCTCGGTGTGGTGTGTGGTATAGATAGCTTTGTTCCCCTTGTTAGAAGAAGGGGTGTTGAAGACATGCGTGGATAACGCATTCACATAGTATCTTTCAGTGTAGGGAGTCTGTCCTGATGTGATTTATCCATACTCGGGTTTTATCAACCGATTTAGAGTTTTTTATTCAATTTTCCCAATAATTTTATTTTAATTTATTTTTTTAATATTTTATATTTTATATTTATAATTTATACTCCCTCCACTTGTTATAGGAACGTTGACCCTGCACAAATTTTAAGGAAAGTCAATTATTTATCTTTTTGAGAAGTGAAATTGAAGGTAAAATAGTCTTTTTAAATTGAAAGATAAACTTTGTACTAAAGTTAAACTTTTCCATTTTAACTAAATTACATTATTGTAAAAAAAAAAAAAAAAAAACATTCCAATAATTTAAGGATCAAAAATACTGATCAAACGGTAAATAAAAAAGGAAATTAACGTAAAAAATTACATTTATTTCTACAAATTTGACACATTTGAAACATTGCTACAAATGTAAACTCTTGAACAACATACTGTAATTTAAAATAACTCGGAATCTTCAAAACATTCTTCTTATTCTTGGTGTTCATCATTTTCTTCGGGAAAAAAACACCCAATTTATTAAAGTATAATTTTTGAAAATACAATGGGATAGATTATATTATAAATACTTAAATAATAAATAATCTTGTAATAAAAATTCATCACAAATAATCAAAAGTCAATATTAATGGAAATTGATAAAATTGACTTAAATGTGAGAATAAAATAGTCATATTGCTCAAAAGTGAATATTTCTTACATGTTTTTATAAGAGTGGATATTTTTTAATTTTGTATTATAAAACGTATGTATTTTTAAGGGTGTTCATCGGTCCAAAATCGGAACGAATCGGCTCGAAACCAGAATCATGAAAAACTATGACTCGGAAACCGGACCGAATTAATACTGGTCCGGACCGAACCGGACATGTAAATTCAGGTTTGGTCCGGTTCTGAACCGAATAAAATCGAAATAATTCAAAATTTTAATATACTAAATATAAAATAATAATTAAAATTAATTTTTATATTTATAAATTTTAAATTTTATTCAATAAAGATAATATATTATTTTTAAGTAAATAAAATATTTTAAAAATTAAAAAATATTTATTTATTTATTTATAGATTATTTTGTTATATTAAATATACTAGTATTCTTCCGCCCTGCAATGCACTGGGATATTCTCTGAAGTTTTGCCTGTTATATTTAACTTAATATAAGTTTATTTTTAAACATTTATTTGACTTATAGAATTGAATATTATTAAGACTTGAAACTCGACGTGCATTTTAATAGAACACAATATCTATTAAAATGAAATGTCTCTTTAAATTAGATCATTGTCTGAAAAGCACACCTTAAAAAAAATAAAAAAAATATATATTAATATATAAAATACAACTTTTTTATCAATATATTTATGTTTATTTATTGATAAATAAAATAAAATAAAATTAAAATATATTGAAAGTGATTTTCAATAGTAATGTTCAATCGTTTTATTGGTCTCTTAATTATAACATTTAATCCGAGAAAATTAAAAAAATTGAATGATTTATATAACTAATAAAATTAATCATTAAATAATTATTTCGTTTATGTTTAACTATCTCTCATTCTCAATTTATTTTAATAATTTATATGTATTCATGATAATATAAAAAATCAACCAAAAAATAAATAATTGATTAATAATTGTTTTATTTTACTCAAAACTATATTTGTTTTCAATTTATTTATATTTATAATGATATTAAATTAAAACATAAATGTTTTGAAATTTTTTTCGAATAATAATTTACAATACTTTTATTGACTTATAAAACATATAACTCAAATGAATTATAAATAATGAATAGTTGTATTGTTAACAAAATTTAGGTTGTTAAATAATTATTTTGTTTGTATATCAGAAAACGATGAATGAAAGATTTGAAGAAAAACAATACTCCTATGTGATGCAATCAACACGGAAAAAGAATAATAAGAGAAAGCGTATTAAACTTAAATAAGAGTATTTATTAATTCCTTCTAAAATTAATTATCAGAATTAATGGAAAATGTTGGATGAATTTAAATCGGTTAAAGTCGACCTCAATATTGTTTTAATTATTATGTGATTATAAATAGATTTTTAATTTAATTATGTGAGAAAAGATTGACAATGGTGTGAACCCATACGAAAAATTGAGAAATTTTATTGGTCCACTTGGTAATTGGTTTTATGTTGAATAGTGATTCAAGATTTATATATTGATAGATTAAGTATTAATAATTTAATATATTTTGAAATTTTTAGTTAATAAAAAAAATTATTTGATAAGTAGAATAATTTTTAAATAAAAAAAAAACAATTTATCAAGTTATTTATTTATTTTTTAAAAGATATATCAATTTATATTATTTAAAATTATTATATATATTAATAAATTAAATTTCGGTCCAATTCGATTTCGTCCGAATTGATCGGTTTTTAATCGAAATCGGACCGGAAATCGAAATTTCGCTTTTAGTTAAACCGAAAATCGGTCTGGAATTTTACAGGTCCATATCGAACCGGACCAAACGGTGCGATTCCGATCCGATTTCTAATTCGGGCCATTTTATGAACACCCCTAGGTATTTTATGAATTAACTCTTTGAAAAAAGCATTCCTCTATATTTTAAACATTACTGTATTGTAGTAACTTGTACCCTTGTAAGATACAGTAGAAAAAAGAACGTGTACAAATAATTATGTAACAAAAACTAAAATCTATTGCTTTTTCTTGTAATGGGCACGTAATTTTCAACCGCTGATAAAGATAAGTAAAACAACCTTATCTCCGTCAATAATTTTACTTATAATTAATAATTTTACAATATCCTATTATGGGCCCCCAATATAACATTATGACTATGAGTTAAATTGTTTTTTTTGCAAGTGGACCTATATTTATAAATGTGTAGTTGATTCTTGGCTACTACTCAATGATAGTGCTCTCCCTCGTGGGAATGTTGTCTTTGAGCATCTCAATCCCATGGAAGGTGCAAATTCAACGCGTCAAACATTTGTACTAATGTGCTTTCTTCGATTTTCAAGTGTTTGCAGATTTATTTTGTATTATAAAAGAAGTGTGCAGACTATTTTAGATTAGATTGAGTATATTATTTACAAATCAGAAGAGAGAAAATTGAATATTAAATCTTTGATATTACTTACAATTTACAAATTGTGTTTGTGTCTTATTTGGTGGGTTTCAAATGCATAAAAATGAATAATTGTACTTCAAATCATTGGTTTGGTAAGATACAAATTGATAAAGTACAAATTATTTGTGACATATCAAATGAAATGTCACTAAATTGTACATATACTCAAGAACACCATTGAAAATACTTCGCCACTTTTTTTTTTTCATTTTTCTCCTTAATTTGCATTTAATTCCGTTTTTTAAATTATTCATAACTTGGTTGTAACTTGTAGTACTTCATTACTTAACGAGAAACCATTAAGACAATATCACAAAAACAACCAACAAATGGCAGAGGCATTCCTTAGCACTCACACACAAAGGTGGATGTTTATTTCATATATAGTCACAAAACAAACTCCATGTTCACGATTACTCGTGTGTGTTTGCCTTACAAAGAACCAGGCAAACACTATGAGAGGAATTTAATGTCTTTTTTATATTATTTTTATTCTGATCTAGGTATGCGATCGTCACCGGTGCAAATAAGGGAATCGGATTTCATATCTGTAATCAGCTAGCTATTAAAGGAATCACGGTGGTATTAACAGCTAGAGACGAGAAGAGAGGTGTCGAAGCTCAAGAAAAGCTCGAGAACCCAAACATTATTTTTCATCAACTTGATGTTGTTGATCCAGCTAGCATAACTCGTCTTGTTGACTTCGTAAAATCCAAGTTTGGGAAGCTTGATATTTTGGTAAAACAAATTTATTGATCGGCGGGCGTACGTACATAGTCGTTTCAATAAATTAATTCAAAGGATTCCATTTTTATATATATATGTGCAGGTGAATAATGCAGGTATTAGTGGAGTGAGCGTGGAAGGAGATGTTTTAATTCTGCAGGAAGTGATTTTGGACATCATAGCTTCACTTTCAGATTCCGGGGAGGTTCGTTTCCTCGTTACAAACATAAAACGTCTCTACCATTAGAAAAATAAAATTATAACTGTAGACAAATTACTCATAAATGCACAGCAAAAAAGAGCTGAGCCTAAAGCGATTAATGGAAGGGTTATCGAGAGTTTCAAGGGGGCGAAAGAATGCCTAGAAGCAAATTTCTATGGCGCGAAAAGAGTAACCGAAGCTCTGATTCCACTGTTACGATTCTCCGATTCACCAAGAATTGTCAATGTCTCCTCCATGTTTGGAAATATAAAGGTGAATTGAAAATTCTTACTAAATAATTAATTACAAGTCCTTGTAAAAGGAATTATCTATGTATATTCCAATAAGTGTCGTGTACGTACGTGTGTTCAGCTTCTGCCTAATGAATGGGCGAAAGGGGTGTTGGCCGAAGAAGAGAAGCTAACAGAGGAAAGGATTGAGGAGGTGGTGCAGAGTTTTCTTAAGAGTTTTGAACAGGGCTCACTCGAAGCTGATCAATGGTCGACTCAGCTTTCAGCCTATAAGGTCTCGAAAGCAGCTCTGAATGCTTACACGAGGATAGCAGCCAAAAAGGAAACGAGCTTTTCCGTAAACTGCGTTTGCCCAGGTTTGGCGAGGACAGACATCACAAGAAACCTTGGCCCGTTGAGTGCAGAAGAAGCTGCTCAAAGGCCGGTGGAGATTGCACTTTTGCCTCATGGAGGGCCGTCGGGAGTCTACTTTCTGAGGGACGGAATTTCACCTTTCTAAATTTTACTACTTGTTTCTGCTCAAAATCGTGTAGTCCAATCTATCTTGATTTAGTTCAACCTAATTTCTACCTCTCTGTCTATTTCTGAGATTGTTCCTTCTATGTTATGATATGATCGTGCCTAAAGTATATCAGTTGAACCGATGAAGTAGATTTCTCTTTTTGACCTCACTAGAAATCTTACATATTCCATTTTTGATGTCTCACTCTCACTACAAAATTTAGGATGTCTAAAATGTCTACAATTTTTATTTTATATTTTATTATAATAATTATTAAATCTAACACTACATCTCTTTGTTCTATTTATAAATAATAATAATAAAATAACCACAAACTTCCATCATGCTTCACTACATATTTAATTTGTTTTTTTAACATTTTTATCCAAAAGAAACATAAATTGAGTAATGCTACAACCACCTTCTTCCCAACAACCTCAAAACAATGGAGGATTCACCAACTCCCGTTCCTAGCAACCTTAGAACAATGGAGCATTCACCAACCCCATTCCCAAAAAAAAAATCAGAAGTAAGTCATGAAATTAAAAACCACATAGCACAGTTTTTAATATCAAATTCACTAGTAAATGTTGTCAACCATGGTATGATCAAAGACGTAACAGAAAATTTTGGCATCTCAAAGAAGACAGTTCACAGAGTTTTGGCAGCAAAAGCTCAAATAAATGAAGGTAAACCAATTTTATTTAATTCTAATAGGCTAGGTGTAGCATGTTGGCAAATAAAAAGGGGAGGAGAGGAAGTACTTTATTAAATATAACTCTTTATTGAATAAGAAGAAGGTTTACAATGAGATGATTTTATTCTCAACATCCGAAGACTATTTATACTAAAATTTCACCTCCTAACATTAAATAAACTTCACTTAATTTCTATAAAACTTAAGCTTTTAATACTTAAAAATCCTAAACTAAATATGATGCATGTTGAAACGACATCATACTATAACTCTTGATTATTTATTTTATTTCATTTATTATATCAAGTTTATGTTTCAACACTCCCCCTTAAACTTGATTCGTCCGAACTCCGAGCATGAACCTTAATCTCTTGAAATCATCGAACTTGAGTGGCTTTGTGAATATATCTGCAACTTGATCCATAGACTTCACGTACTCCAGCTCTATTTCTTTCTTTGCAACGCATTCTCGAATGAAATGATATCTTGTATTAATATGCTTGCTTCTTTCATGAAAGAAAGGATTTTTAGTCAAACTCTGAGCTGACTTGTTGTTGATCATGACTTTTGTTGCATCTCCTTGCTCCAAGTGAAGTTCTTTCAACAACCTTCTCAAACAAATTGCATGAAAAGCACAAGAAGTTGCCGCCACATACTCCGATTCACAACTCGAAAGTGTTACTATAGCTTGTTTTTTCGAACTCCAAGCTATTGCATGTTCTCCCATAAAGAACATAAATCCAGTCGTACTTTTCCGATCATCAAGATCTTCTGCATAATCACTATCACAATATCCAGACAACGTGTAGTTGCTCGAAGAGCTGTAGAAAATACCATAATCAAGTGTGCCTTTGATATAGCGAAGTATCCTCTTTGCAGCTAACATGTGTGCCTCGGCTGGATTCTCCATAAATCGACTTACAACACCGACTGCATATAAAATGTCAGGTCGTGTGCAAGTTAAGTACCTTAATCTCCCGATAAGACTTCGGAATGTACTTGGGTCGATTGTTCCTTCCTCTTTCCTCAGTTGTGTTCCAAATTGCATAGGAGTATTCATTGAATTGGAATTGAACATTTTAAACTTCTTGAGGACTTCTTTTGCATATATTTCCTGTGAGATAAATATCCCTTCTTCTGATTGATTTACTTGGATGCCCAAGTAATACGACATATGTCCCATGTCGCTCATCTCGAATTCTCGTGCCATCGCCGACTTGAATTCTTCATACATTTTCATGTTGCTCCCTGTGAAAATGAGATCATCCACATACACACAAACATAGAACATGTATCTACCTTGTTTCTTCACATAGAGAGCATACTCGTGGATGCATCTTGAGAATCCATTTCCTTGCAAATATTTATCAAGTCGGTCATTCCATGCTCGTGGTGCTTGTTTGAGCCCGTACAACGCCTTTTTCAACTTCAAGACTTTATCTTCATGACCTTTGATTTCATAGCCGATCGGTTGATCAATGTAGACAGTCTCGTTTAGATTTCCGTTTAGAAATGCAGACTTCACATCTAATTGATGCATCATCCATCGATTTTGAGCGGCTAGTGAAATCAACAAACGAATTGTCTCCATGCGAGCTACTGGGGCAAAAACCTCGTCATAGTCAATTCCCTCCTTTTGTTTGTAGCCTTTTGCAACAAGCCGAACTTTATATCTTTCAACCTCGCCATTAGCATTTCTTTTCACTTTGAACACCCATTTGACTCCAGTGGTCTTTTGGTGCTCTGGACGAGATGTCAACTTCCATGTATCATTCTTCACGATGGACTGAATTTCATCGTCCATGGCTTTCCTCCATTTTTCATCTTCACTGAATTCTTCATAGCTCGCTGGTTCAGCATATGCGAGTAGACAAAACAGACTAAAGTCTTCAATTTCATGGGTCTGATTGTAGATATCCTCGAGACTTCGATATTTAGGCGTCTTTTCTCCTGGTGAGTCCGGTGACCTCGGTGTGACCGGAGAAGGAGGTTCCTCGAGCCTCGCTTCTTCTTCTTCTTCATAAAAATAAGGAATAAAATCATATGATTCTCTTTCCTCCGGCGAGCTCCAATCCCATGAAGCTGCTTCATCGAACTCGACATCTCTGCTCACTACAAGTCTTCCGGTACTCGGATTGTACAACTTGTATCCTTTGGTGTTTTCATCATACCCGATGAACAAGAGCTTCTTACTGCGATCATCAAGCTTGATTCTATCTTGCTCGTGAACATGAGCATATGCGATAGAGCCAAACACACGAAGATGTGATACATTTGGCTTCCTTCCGCACCACGCTTCTTGTGGTGTTTTCTTTTCCAGACTTTTGGTCGGACTCCTGTTTGATAGGTACACCGCACACGCTACAGCTTCTGCCCAGAATTCCCTTGGCATGTTTTTAGCCTTCAACATACTCCTCGCCGTATTGAGAATTGTTATATTCTTCCTTTCGACGACACCATTTTGTTGAGGCGACCTCGGAGCCGTTAAAAGTCGACGAACTCCATGTTCTGCACAAAATTTGTTGAATTCATTCGAAGTGAATTCACCTCCTCTATCTGTCCTCAAAGCTTGGATCTCATATCCGCTTTGTTTTTCCACCAGGGCTTTAAACTTCTTGAATGCATCAAAAGCTTCCGACTTTTGCTTCAATAGAGAGATCCACGTCTTTCGACTATAATCGTCAATGAATAGCACGAAGTAAGAACTTTTACCGAATGATTGAGGGTTGATCGGTCCACAAACATCCGCATAGACAATTTGGAGCGGCTTTGTCGCTCTCGAAGTGGATTGTTTAGGAAAGCTCTTTCTTAGATGCTTGCCCAGCAAGCACGCTTCACACAATTGATCAGGTTGATCAATCTTTGGAACTCCTATCACCATCTTGTGATTTTCCAAAGCTTTTAGTCCTCCAAAATGTAAATGTCCAAATCTCATGTGCCAAATCCATGATGGATCCAGACTGCATGTCTTCAAGCACATGGGTGCACAATTCTTCAAATCCAACAAGAACATTCTGTTCTTTGTCATATCCACCTTTGTAACGAGGCTGCCATCTTGACCGCGAAGCCAAAGTGTACGACCTTCCATGTGAACTTTATAATTTCTTTCCAAAAGTTGACCAATACTCAAGATATTGCTCGTCAATTTCGGAACATAATAGACGTCACTCAGAATCTTGTGTCCGCCAGTTTTTGTTTCAAGAAGAATCGAACCTTGGCCTTCGATTGAGATCTTTGTATCATCACCAAAGCTTATAAGCCCTTTCTTGCTTGGATCAAGCTTTACAAATTTGCTTTTGTCTCCCGTCATGTGGTTGCTTGCTCCATTGTCGAGATACCAGGTGTTCGCTCGATCGGTGTAATTTTCTTTTAGTGCGAGCAACAAGGATATAGTTAAAAATTTATAAAAATAATTATTATTATAAGAAAATTCATTCAGTTCTTCATATCCATTAAGTGCAGTTCAGCAAGTTTCAGTCCAAAAGAACAGAACCTTAACTGCATTATTTTTTTACAACTAATTTTTAATTTTTTATATTAAATTATGACTCGAATCGAAAAAGAAAACGGAACGAAAAGTAATTGTTTGTCGCGTCTAATGTTATTCACGGCTCCTAATTAATTAGTGGGTGATTGTGATATCACAATTGAATTAAGAAGTCACTGGCCGTGAGATGTGGAATTGCGTGAGATCGACTATAGAGTGAATTATTGTAAGTATCAAGGATTTCTCTTTTTTTCCGTAGTTTTTTTCGTGTTTCGGGTTTCTAAGTAAGTTTTTGTGTTCAACTTTTTCGTTTAATTTTTTCCTTCGCATCTCATATATATTCTTGAGTGGTGTGAGATTTAGTTTCAATAATCGCAACAAGTGGTATCATAGTCTTGTTTGAAGTTTCTTTACGTGAATATTACAACAATTGATATCAGAGCATCGTAAAAAGCTAACAAGTGGTATCAGAGCTAAGTTACGATCCTGTGACCTTTTATCAAGAGGCGGGCGTTGCGGCTATTGGTGTATCTAGATCCGGGTGTAGCTCGAGAATATTTTAAGAGATGACGACGATGGTTGATATTCGGTGTTAGATCGAACCATGCGGTTCTCTACATGGCAGTTCAAGGTGGAGTTAGTTCAGTAGTTCTAACCAACATGGATCTTGATGGTGCGTTGCTGGGGCATGGACAAGATGTCAAGCGCGATGGAGCCAGAAGAGAAGATACGGTAGAATAAAAATGTGAGAGGTATAAATGCACTCTATCCCTCCGACGATTTGTTTCAAGTGGTCTCGGCTTTGCGATCGAGGGAATGATAAAGGAGGTTTTGAGTGGTGAAAATCTAGGGGAAGTTTTTAATGTACAAGGTGGGGCATGGGAAAAGAAATTCCAGAGATTTGTCACTAGTGCAAGGAAAAGGGCCACATGAAGGGGAGACTGTCAGGCCCTGAAGAATCAGAGAAAAGAATCGAATGTGGCCGATTTCGGTGAAGGAGGTTTCACCGATGGGGAACTCCTCGTTGTCTCTGATTGGTGAACGAGTGCGGGGTGGATCATGGATTCTGAATGTTCGTATCAGATGTGTCGAAACATGGATTTGTTTGACATGTTTGATTAGAGTTTAGGTGGAACGGTGGTCACGGGGCATGACACATCGTGTGAGATACATGGCACGAGAACTGTGAGAATCAAGATGTTCGATGGGAATATTCGAACCCTCGGTACTGTAAGGTATGTTCCAGACCTGAATGATAATCTTATCTTCTCAACACCTTAGATCTGAAGGGGTGCGTACTAGTACTTCGGTAAAGGTGGAGTGTTGAAAGTAAGTCGAGGCGACTTATTTTGCGAAACGAGAGAAAGATTGGTGGATTGTATGAGCTATGCGGCAACGCAATTTCCACGTGGGCAACTATCTCTGTCCAAAGAAGTCATTCGCTAGATGGTGATTCGGGATCACCTATGGAAATATCGTGCACGAGTGTTGGTGTCGGAGATACCTGGAATACTAACCCGAATAGTATTCACAAATCGGAGATCGAGCCTTGGCATGCTATGGATAGCATTGGAGAATTAGCGAATGCAGGTGAGGGTGATAGTAGTGGGAAGGCGATATCGATTGTTTAGTGGTCATGGAGCTTGGTGATACCCAAGGGATGACTGCTTCAACTTCACGTTTTTGTACTAAGTTTGGTTGCGGTTCAAACTTAGATTGCTCATGTTATTGAGTGAGCCCCGTGGGGCTGGAAGGAAGAAAGAAAAATAGAAATATGATCGTTGGAGTTGGGCGACTTGGAGTCGCGAGATTTTCGTCAAGGTGGGGATTTGTTAAATTATGACTTGAATCGAAAAGAAAACGGGACGAAAACTAATTGTTTGTGGCTCCGCGTCTAATGTTATTCAGGACTCCTAATTAATTAGCGGGTGATTGTGATATCACAATTGAATTAAGAAGTCACCGGCCGTGAGAAGTGGAATGGCGTGAGACCGTCCAATTGAATTAACCAAGTTTGAGCTTTGCTCTAGCTTGGTTGGACTTCGATCGATGGATTAAGCCCTTAGGGGCTTTTGGAGAAAAACGATAGGCGAAGGATGTTCGCGGTTTTGTGTCAAGGTGGAGATTTGGTTAATTCAAGGATGTTAATTAGGTTTATCATTTTTTTTTATCAATGATTTGGTTAATTCAAATTTGGTTAGTCCAGGTATTCAAGGTTTTGGTTAATTCAAGGATGTTAATTAGGTTAATTAGCGTTCTGGGTGTGTCAAGGATGTTCGGCCGATAAAAAAAATGATAATATCAATTTTCCCAAATAAAATTTTGACTATTTTATATAGATTGATTTCTGTAATAGTCTTTTTAAATGATCAATGATTGTTTTTTTTTTCGTGTTTGAGTTTTCGTGTTGGAAAGAATTCCGTCGAAATCTTTTCTAATTATGAGATATTTTGAAAAGTCGTTAGTCATATTCTTTAAAGAGAATTCATTAAAATTTGTGAATTATTAAAATCTATTAAAATTCATAGACGGTTGAATACCTATGAATTTTTAACAACTTGTTAAAATCCTAATTGAATACCTTCGAATTTTAATTAAATTTTAAAAATCTGAATTGAATACACATAGACTTTAAAAGTCCATTAAAATCCTACGGACTAGTAATTGAATACATAAAAGAAAATATAGAGTACTTTTTAATTTGATTTTGTACTACTTCTATTACATTTTTTAATTAATTTACATTTTTTACTTTAAAATAAAATGGATTTACTAGATCTCGGTACTGTCCCATTAATTTTTAAAAATTGATCTCGGTTAAATTAACTAATTTCAGTAAAAATAATATTATATACTTTTAAAAGCATTTTTATATACTTAATTGAGTTATTTATTATAAAACATACTCCCTCCGTCTCTTAACATAGTGCATATAGAAAATTGCACGTAAATTAAAAAAAAAATTATGTATTTTATAATATAAAGTAGCGGTATAATAAGTATTGATGGGTAAATAATAAACTAGTTAGTTGAAAAATAATACTATAAAGGTAAATAAATGTGTATTAATTGAGAGGATAATATTGTTAAAAAACATTTCATTTATGAAATTTGTATTGTTTTAAAGGATAACCAAAAAAAGAAATATGCATTGTTTTAAATTATTGAGAGAGTAGTATTTTTTTTTTTATAAAAAATATATTTATTTAATTTGATTTAAATTATAATATTATAAAGTAAATATATTAATATTATAAATAATTTAAAAATATTTTTTAATATATATAAATATATAATCGGACGAGATGAGATGTTAAGGATAATCTCATTCTCGTTCCGTTACTTTAATACTAGATCAAATGAAACGAAATTAATACTAGATCAAATGAAACGAAATTAATATATCATCATCATAAACTCTATCGTGATAATACACGGTGATAAAACTTACGGTGGATACGTCGTCTATTAGAACTACAAACAACCGCATTCCATAAAATTGCAGAGAGCAATAAACCATTAATCATTTTAAAATGTCGAAAACAAAAACCTTATCGTGAAATGATTTACCGATATCAAATTAAAATCGAATGATTTACAAACATTAAAGTTCGAATAATGTAAAGTTGGAAAGCTAGGGTTTTGGACTTACCGAAAGTTAAGCGCGAGTGTCTAGGTTGTTCAGGGCCTTCAGGCTGTCACTGCTTGACATAATGTGTTGGTATATGTCCTTCGACCTACGTGTGCAATCGATAAAGTCATAAGGTCGTCTTTTAGATGTTAAATGATTAGTAGATAATATTTTTTATTACTGGGAGCAATATAATATTGATCGATAAATCATACCTACAGGGTCACACACGAGTCGGAATTACGTTGTTTGTTACATTGATTTAGAATCAATACGTATGAATTTTCACATGCATGAGATGCATGACTTGCATGGATGCATGTCATATGGTGTGACATGGCATGCCACACAAGCAAGGGGACCACATCTAATGCCATCTTGATGGAGTTATATATTCTAAATGTCTAGTTTAGTGACAATATGGAACTCCTTATCTGTGTTTTACATTATCTATTAATCAAACAAGTCTGCATTATGTTTATATACACTCTATGCTATAGTCCTAGATATATACGTTGTAGACAGTATGGCGTGAGGAGACACGCGGAAGATCATACTGTCGGTTACTCGTATACTATCGAACAGTAGCTCACGACTTAGATGGACAGGGACAATCCATCGGTACGTCGTAGTGTAACTGGTAGATAGTCGGTCTTGACTATCATGTTACACTCGTACACTTGGTGTATTGAGCAGGACCACGGGAGGGCGTTCGGTTTATACTAATCGCAGTAATCGAACTAGACCTCAGATATTACGGATATACGAATTCCTAATCCCTATATAATTATAGGTGCGTGTGTCCAATTCTCGGTTCTTTAATATGCCAATGAGTGAGACTAATTGATTAGTCGAGATTCTTGGTAAATTGGGAATCGTAATTGTACGCACGGCATGCTATAGATTATAGACAGGAAACCGTGTCCCGTTTATCGGGTTGATGATGTCCCCGAGATGAGCTCATCAAGTTTATCATGTAAACCCTGCAGGTGGATTTGTTCCACATGATAATAAGGATGAGTGGTACTAGTCTCGGATAATAAGAAACGAATTAATTTAATTATTAGTAATTAAATAAATTCGTGGACGTTAGATATCTTAAACACGGGGAATGTCGTATATGTAATTTCGGCGGAATTATTATTGTTGAAATAATATTAAATTAATTTCGGGAATTCAATTATTATTATTTAGTGGAATTAATAATAATTAAAAATGTAATTAATTAAGGTTTTCCTTCTAAGGACTCCGAGTTAATTAATATTGCATTTTAGCCTTAAATTAATTTACCTAAGGTCCCTAACGTAACTCTATTTAAACCCCCTCCCTTACCCTCTGCTAACCTAACTTTCGCCGCAACATTTATTTTTGCTGAGAAAAATAATTGCGTTAGCGCAAATACTTTTTTCTCTGTAAAAATAATAAGGTTAACGCAAAAATAATTATTTCTCACATAGAGAATAATTCTTACGCTAGTTTTGGCAGAGAAAGTATAGACGGGAGAACTCCAGCAGATCGTTGCCCACACAACGGTTGGAGACAGGATCAGAGACATACGTTAGAAGCTCTAAGGTCTCAACAATTCGACCGAGAAGGTATGAGATCGAAACCTTCTTCCGCCATTTAGTCGATCTCGATTTCTTCGTTAATCATACATTGAACAAAGATCGGGTTCCGTGGCTTGGATGTGATATTCTCGGACTGCTGGGAGGTTTCTGACCTCCGGCGTGGCAGTCGGATCGAGAAAATCGCGTCGGAACAGCCGGAACGGGCGGATCGTGCCGCTGTTCGCAGCAGGCAGGCGACCGCCAGAGGGGGCAAGCGCCCGCTCGCGACAGGTCGCGGGCGATCGCCTGGGCAGCAAGCGCTCGCTTGCCTTGCTGCGCGAGCGGTCGCCTGGTAGGCAGGCGGTCGCCTGCTCCGGGCAGATCGCGAGCCGCGGCTTCGGCCGCGGCGGACGCGCGATCTCTTGGGTGGGCGGCCATGGCTGTCCGAGGGTGACTTCCAGAAGTCGATTGGGGACGTCCGGATGTTCGAGGGTTCGAACGGACGTGTCCCGGGTAGTCGAATCCCAACAAATAGTATCAGAGCCGGTTTTGTACGTTCATTGTATGTTTGCGAGTTTTGTTTTGCAGGAACGAACCCGATTATTATGGTCACATTTTTTTTTGTACTGTATGTTGTGGTTTGTTAAACTCTCGGGGTTGTCGAGATCTTTTGGTTTTTACATCGTTGCTTGCTTGTAATAGTTAAAACGACGGGTTGAGTCGTTTAGGTTTTCTTTATTCGTTTTCGTTATATCCGGATGTATAGGATCGATCAATGTGTATAGGATCGATACCGGAGTTAGTAGAATAATTTTGTAATTATTTTCTGCTATTGGATCGAGACAAGATCGATGCCCGGAGGAACGAGAGTCGAAATCGAGACGAGCAACGAGTTCGAGTTCCAAGAGACGTGCATTCAAGATTTTAAGGCCATAATAATCGGGCCACGTTAATTGCTTTCTTACGTGATTTACGTGCTTTATTATGCTTATTATTTTATGCATGTATATCCCTATTTCGTAAAACACTAAGTGGGAGAGGGATTGGAAACAATCCCGCGGTCTCCATTCTCTGTTTTGATGGTGATGTGTGTCACTTACGAGTTGGCTTTAGTGTCATCCTCCCTATCGGATAAAGTTGACACACGGATATCACTGGATCAAAATTCGAATTCAATTCTATTTATAGAATTGAACACTTAAGTTTTTCAAAGCAATGCCTAATCTGTCTTTCAAAGACTAAGTTCAACTCGACACATTCTCAACCCGGGGAGTGGAATGGAGCCAAAGTGCTTGCTTATGTCTATGACACAGATTAGAGACATTTGAGTCATTTCATGACTAGATCGATTGTCTGGTTGGCTCCCTCACCTAGTGAGAGATAGGGCTCAATTGCATGATTGATCGCTGGTTAGAAACTTCGAGTTTCACTTACGAGATATCAAGATTTGATTAATAAAATTGTGAAATTTAATAAATGGAATTCAATTAACAAAGTTGTTTGTTTAGTAAACGTCCACACTATCGTGGCTTACTAGATGGAAACAGAACTTTGGGTTAATTGAGGCTCGACAGTTATAGGAAATCGTAAAGGGACCGCATGTCAACGTAAACGTCCACACTAACGTGGCTTGCGGTGGATATGTAGTTCCCGAGCGGTTGACTTAGTACTGAGAAATGGTATACACTTAGGTACGCTTTACAGTATCCTTCCCATCGGAGTCACTGCTGTAATGATGTACGACCGAAGTAAAAGTCCAGTTATAAAATCGTTTGGATTAGTATACGTCCACATGAACGTGGCATGCTAGTCTGATGGGATTTTAGGATTGATTGGTAAATTTAATGATATTAATTAAGGGAGTTAATATCGAATTAAATTTGACTGTTTGATTTGTCTCTTTTATAGATATGGCACTCAACCCACTGTCTGTGATACTAAAAGAAAACAAACTCACTGGTCCAAATTATGTTGATTGGAAGCGAAACTTGGACATTGTCCTAACTGCTCAGGAGTACAAGTATGTACTCCAGATCGATTGTCCTGCTGAACCTACTGAAACATCCACTCCTGAGGAAAAGGAAGCTCATCGGAAGTGGGTCAAGGCTGATCAGATGGCGCGGTGCTACATTTTGGCTTCTATGTCAAATGTGTTGCAACATCAGCATGAAGCCATGGACACTGTCTATGATATGATGTTTAACCTCAAGGAAATGTTTGGTAGTCAGGACAGGGCAGCCAAACAAGATGCTATGTGGAAACTCATGACGACCACCATGTCCGAAGGAACGCCCGTGAGGGATCACGTTCTTAGGATGATTGGCTATCTGAATGAGATAGAGATTATGGGAGGAGCTATTGATGGGGAAACCCAGATCGATATAGTGCTCCAATCTCTGCCTAGGAGTTTTGAGCAGTTCCGCCTAAACTATAACATGAACAAGAGGTTATACACGTTGGCGGAACTCCTGACTGAACTTCAGGCGGCAGAGGGAATCTTTAAGAACTCTCAAGCACTTGTGGCTGTTAAATCGACTCTTCCTCTCCCTTCGGGGATTAAGAAGAAGAAAAAGCAAGGACGAAAACCCAGTGGACCCAGAGTTGGTGGACCACAGAATGGAGTGAACAGGCCTAAGGGCAAGTGTTTCCGTTGCAAGCAGTCTGGACATTGGAAGTCTAATTGTCCTCTCAGACAAGGAGGTATGAACTTTTCCTTAGTCACTGAAACATGTTTAGCGGTGTTATCCACCGGTACCTGGTGTGTGGATACGGGAGCCACTGATCATGTCTGCAATTCTTTGCAGGGGTTCCAGGAAACCCGGCGGCTTAGAGAGGGAGAGATCACCATCTACAAGGGCAATGCTACGAAAGTGGTGGCGGTTGCAGTGGGAGATGTTTATTTATCTTTTAATAATAAAGTTTTGGTATTGAATAATTGTCTTTATGTACCGAATTTTAGAAAGAACCTTGTTTCGGTTTCTAAGTTGGTTTTGAATGGATATTCAGTTTCTTTTGATTATTCTGTTATTGTCAAGAAGAATGGTGATTATATCTGTTCTGGTACATTGATAGGCAACTTATATATACTGAATCCTAATTATTCCACGATGCAACGAGTAGAGTCGTATAACACATCTAGTACCAATAAGAGAAAGGAGCCTTCTAGAATGAATCAAAAGTACTTGTGGCATCTTAGGCTAGGTCATATTAACTTGGGCAGGATTCAAAGGTTGATAACTGATGGAATACTCAGTGATGTGAAAGATGAGGACTTTCCAACCTGCGAATCATGCCTGGAAGGAAAAATGACCAAGCGACCCTTTAGTGATAAGGGATATAGATCCAAGGAAGTACTGGAATTGATTCACTCTGATTTGTGCGGGCCTTTATCTGTCCAAGCGAGAGGAGGTTATGAATATTTCGTAACCTTCACTGATGATTACTCAAGGTATGGTTTTATATACCTGATGCGCCGCAAGAGCGAGTGCTTTGACAAGTTCAAAGAGTACAAAGCTCTTGTGGAGAACCTTCATGGTAAAACCATAAAGACTCTACGATCTGATCGTGGAGGAGAGTACCTCTCGGGAGAGTTTAAGGCGTACTTATTAGAGAATGGGATTGACTCCCAGATGGCTGCACCATACACGCCCCAGCAGAATGGTGTAGCAGAAAGAAGGAATAGGACTCTTATGGAAATGGTAAGATCTATGATGAGTTACTCAGAACTACCAGTTTCGTTCTGGGGATATGCATTGATGGAGTTGTATTCTAAATGTCTAGTTTAGTGCAAATACGGAACTCCTTATTTATACCTTAATTCGAGATATGATCCAAACATGATTGCATTTAATGCAATAGTCCTTGATGTATACGTTGTAGACAGTATGGCGTGAGGAGACACGCGGAAGATCATACTGTCGGTTACTCGTATACTATCGAACAGTAGCTCACGACTTAGATGGACAGGGACAATCCATCGGTACGTCGTAGTGTGACTGGTAGATAGTCGGTCTTGACTATCATGTTACACTCGTATACTTGGTGTATTGAGCAGGACCACGGGAGGGCGTTCGATTTATACTAATCGCAGTAATCGAACTAGACCTCAGATATTACGGATATACGAATTCTTAATCCCTATATAATTATAGGTGCGTGTGTCCAATTTTCTGTTCTTTGACTTGCTAATGAGTGAGACTAATTGATTAGTCAATATTCTCGGTAAATTGGGAATCGGAATTGTACACACGGCATGCTGTAGATTATAGACAGGAAACCGTGTCCCGTTTATTGGGTTGATGATGTCCCCGAGATGAGCTCATAAAGTTTATCATGTAAACCCTGCAGGTGGATTCGTTCCACATGATAATAAGGATGAGTGGTACTAGTCTCGGATAACAAGAAACGAATTAATTTAATTATTAGTAATTAAAGTTAATTCGTGGACATTCGATATCTTAAACACGGGGAAAGTCGTATATGTAATTTCGGCGGAATTATTATTGTTGAAATAATATTAAATTAATTTCGGGGATTCAATTATAATTTTATAGTGGAATTAATTATAATTAAAATTGTGGAATTTAATTAAAGGTTTCTTTTAAGGACACCGATTTAATTAAATTGCAATTTAGCCCCTAATTAATTTACCTAAGAGGTCCCTAGTGTAACTCTATAAAAACCCCCCTTTGCCTATCCTAAACCTACACTTCGCTGCTTTTTATTTTCATCAGAGAAAATTATTGCTTAGCGCAATTAAGATTTTTCTCTGTTAAAAACATAAAGTTAGCGCTGATATTTTTCTCTAAGAGAGAAAAGAAATATTAACGCTGGTAGAGAAAGGAGAAAGCAGAAAAGGCAGACCCAATGGATCGTTGCCCACACAACGGTTGGAGTCGGGGAAGAGGCATACGCTAGCAATCGCTAAGGTCTCAACAATCGACCGAGAAGGTATGAGATCGATTCTCAATTCCGCACTTTTCGATCTCTATATTGCGTTAATCATACAATGAACCATCGATTGGTTTGTAAGGCTTGGATGTGATGTTCTCGGACTGCTGGGAGGTCTCTGACCTCCGGCACGGTAGTCGGATCGAGAAAATATCATCAGAACGACCAGAACGGGCGAAACCCGCTGCTGGAATCGCGACAATGTCGGGCGACATTTTTCCTTAAGCTTTTCATGTCGGCCGACATTTTCCCTGTCGGGCGACATCATTTCATGAGCATTTTGGTGTCGGCCGACAGACAGGGCAGAATGCCCCGTTTTCGCGCGGTTGCACTTTCGGTGCAATGGCTGGGCGTGGTTTGGGTCTAGGGCTTCGTGTTAAGTACAGTGGGTACGCCGGGGGTCGACTGGGCTTGTCCGGATGTTCGAGTAGTCGAACGGACATGTCCCGGGCAGTCGATTTCCAACAAATGGTATCAGAGCCAGTTTTTCGGTTCGTTGTATTTTTGCGCGTGTTACCTTGCAGGTTGAACCCGATTATTATGGCCAATTTATTTTTGATATTTTGAGCTGTATGTGTATGGTTTTGATTAAACTCTCGGGCTTGTCGAGATTGTTTTAATTTTGGAAAGTTGCTTGTTTGTAATAAATAAAAACGACGGGTTGAGTCGTTAGATTTATTTATTTTTCGTTGGATCCGGGACATGTATAGGATCGATCACCATGTATAGGATCGATGCCGGAGTTAGTAGAATATTTCTTGTAATTATTTTCTGCTATTGGATCGAGAGAAGATCGAAGCCTGGAGGAACGAGAGTCGAGGAGAGCGAACCGGCAACGGGCTGCCATCGAACACACTCCGTGTTTCGTGACGGGCAGCAGCGGGGCTGGGGTTCGTTCGACCCCACGGACGACTCAACGAGGCTCGAGACGAGACTCCAGTCGGAGGAGTTCGTCTCTTGGCCCTCAAGTGAGTCGGTGGTGGATCGAGACCTAGACGAGCAACGAGATGAAGTTCCAAGAGACGTGCATTCAAGATTTTAAGGCCATAATAATCGGGCCACGTTAATTGCTTTTTGTGTGATTTACGTGTTTTATTATGCTTATTATTTTATGCATGTATATCCTTAAATCGTAAAATACTAAGTGGGAGAGGGATTGGAAACAATCCCGCGGTCTCCATTCTCTGTTTCGAGAGTGATGTGTATTGACTTACGAGTTGGCTTTAGTGTCATCCTCCCTATCGGATAAAGTCGATACACGGAAATCACTTTGATCGAAATTCGAATGAAATTTCATCTTAAAATTGAACAATTATATTTTTCAAAAGCAAGTGCCTAATCTGTCTTTCAAAGACTAATTTCAACTCGACTCATTCTCACCCCGGGGAGTGGAATGGAGCCAAAGCGCTTGGTTATGTCGATGACACAGATTAGAAACATTCGAGTCATTCGATGACTAGATCGATTGTCTGGTTGGCTCCCTCACCTAGTGAGAGATAGGGCTCAATTGCATGATTGATCGCTGGTTAGAAACTTCGAGTTTCACTTACGAGATATCAAGCTTTGAATAATAAAATTGTGAAATTTAATAAATGTAAGAGTCAATTGACAAAGTTGTTTGTTTTAGTAAACGTCCACACTATCGTGGCTTGCTAAATGGAAACGGTACTTTGGGTTAATTGAGACTCTATGACATTTAAATAAATGGGATTCAATTAATAAAGTTGTTTGTTTTAGTAAACGTCCACACTAACGTGGCTTGCTAAATGGAAACGGAACTTTGGGATTAATTGAGGCTCGACAGTTATAGAAAGTCGTGGAGGACCGCATGTCAACGTAAACGTCCACATGAACGTGGCTTGCGGTGGGCATGTAGTTCCCGAGCGGTGGACTTAGTACTGAGAAATGGTACACACTTAGGTACGCTTTATAGTATCCTCCCCATCGGAGTCACTGCTATGATGATGTACGACCGAAGTGAAATCCAATCATAAAATCATTTGGACTGGTAAACGTCCACAAGAACGTGGCTTGCTATGTCTGATAGGATTTTGGAAATGATTGGTAGTTTAATGATATCACTTAAGGGAAATGATATCGAATTAAACTCATTGTTTGTTTTATATGGTATTATTCCCATTAAAAGTCAACAAACTCACTGAACCTAATTGTATGGATAAGAGAGGAAACTTGGACATTGTCCTAACTGCAGAGGAGTATAAATATGTACTCCAAGTCAATTGACCTGCTGAACCAAATGATGCTTCCACTACTGAGGAAAATAAGCTCATTGGAAATGGATCAAGGCTATGAGATGACGCGGAGCAACATTATGACTTTCATGTCAAAAGTGCTGCGACATCGGGATCATGCCATGACCATTACCTATGATATGATGCTTAATCTCAAGAAGTTTTGGTTATCAGGACAGGACAGCCGGACAATATGAGATGAGGAAACTCATGAAAGCCATCATGTCGAAAAGAACGCCCGTAAGGGATCACGTTCTTAGAATGATGGGCTATCTTAATGAGATAGAGATTCTGGGAGAAATTATCGATGGGGTAACCCAAGTCGATATTGTGCTCCAGTCTCTGCTGAGAAGTTTTGAGCAGTTCCGCCTGAACTATAATATGAATAAGGGGTCTTACTCATTGGCGGAGCTCCTGATTGAACTTCTAGCGGCTGAGAGAATCTTTAAGGGTCCTCAAAGCACTTATGGCTGAGAAGTTGACTCTTCCTAGGCCTTCGGGCGGCAAAAGGAAGAAGAAGCAAATACGGAAACCCAGTGGGCCTAATATATCTGGACCACGGAATGGGACAAGCAAGCCCAAGGGGCAAGTGCTTTTGTTGTAAGCAGTTTGGATACTGGGAGTTTTGATTGTCCTCTCAAGCAACAAGAAGTTGACTTTTCCTTAGTCACCGAAACATGCTCAGTGGTGTTATCCACCAGTACCTGGTGTGTGGATACGGGAACCACTAATCATGTCTGCACCTAAATGCGGGGGTTCCAGGAAACCCGGAGACTTAGAAAGGAAGAAGTTATAACCTACATGGGCAATACTGTTCAGGTAACAGCCGTTGCAGTGGGAGATGTTAAATGGTTTTTAAACCGTAGGATTTTAGCTCTAATAAATTGTCTTTATGTGCCGGCATTTAGAAAGAAATTTCATTTCAGATTTCTAAATTGGCTTAGAATGGATATTCTATTTCTTCTAATAGTTTCATACTTTTCAGAGTAGGAAACGGGGTTGTTATCCATTCTGGTACATTGACAGACAATTTAATGTTAAATCCATATGCTTCTACGATGCAACACACCAGACCAAATAACACATTATCAAACCCCAATAAGAGTAAAGATCCTTCTAGGATGAATCAAATGTACTTATGGAATCTTAGGATAGATCATTTTAACTTGAGTACGATTCAAAGGGTGAAAGCTGATGGACTACTCAGCTAGGTTGAAGGAAAGGACTTTCCAACCTTCGAATCATACTTGGAAGTTTAAATGACCAAGCAACCCTTTACGGTTAAAGGGAAAAGATCCAAGAAATTACTAGAGTTGATTCGCTCTGATATATGCAGACCTCTTTGAGGTGTAAGGCATACTTATCAGAAAATGGGATTAACTCCCGACAGAATACACCATTTATGCCTCGGCAAAATAATGTGTTGTAAAGAAAGAATAGGACTCTTATAGAGATGGGAAAGTAGACAATGAGTTATTCGGAGTTACCTAATTCGTTTTTGGGATATGGCTTGGAAACAGCGGCGTTTATTCTGAACATGATTCTTTTGGAAACTTGTACAGATATTCGGCTGTTTATAGGATACCCTAAGAAAACGAATTGAGATATGTAATATAGTCCTAAGGACCAGATGTTCGTTGATTGCATCAATGTTCGGTTCTTAGACATGGACTATATATATGCAATATCACAAGACCAAGAGTAGGTTAATACTTAATGTGCTTAGAGGGACTGATCAAGACTTAGAACTAGCCTAACTGAGTAGTTCACTACTGTAATCTTTATTCACTAAAGACACACCGGAGCGTCGTCGTAGTGGGAGGGTTGTTAGACAACCCGACAGGTTCATGTTTATAGGAGAGTCTTCGGACTTGTTACCTGGAGAACATGAAGCCGACCCCTAGATCTATGACGATACGCTGGAAGATCAAGATGCTCAGTCTTGGCAAAAGACGATGATATCTGAGATTGAATCTATGGATTCAAAACATGTCTGGGATCTTGTAGTACCTCCCAAAGGTGTAAAAGCCATTGGTTGCAAGTGCGTGTACAAGAGGAAACGAGGGTCTGACGGGAAGGTGTAAAACTTCAAGGCTAGGCTTGTTGCGAGAAGGTGCACTCAGAAAGAAAGGGATCGATTATGAGTAAACTTTCTCGCCGGTAGCTATGCTAAAGTCGATCCGGATTCTTTTGTCTTTACATGGAAGATGGAAGTCAAGACGGATTTCTAAATCGAAGTCTTGACGGGACCATCTATGTGGGACAGCCAGAGGGATTCATCGAAAAGAGCCAAGAGCATTCGGTAAGCAAGCTTAATCAATCTTAGGATTGAAGGAAGCTTCAAGGTCTTGGACACATGCAGACCTATGAGAAAATCCATTTCATGGATTCATTCAAGGCATGTTTAGGTCCTGTGTGTAATAAAGAAGTGACGGAAAAGATGTGGTGTTTTCTCATTCTTTATGTAGACGACATCCTTCTAAATTGGCAACAATATGAAAGATGTTATCGGACATAAAGGGATGGTTGTCCGAGTAATTCAATGTAAGAGACTTAGGAGAAGTCAGGAATGTTCTTGGGATCAAAGTATTAAATGAATGCCAGAAAAGAACATAGAACTTATCTCGAGCCTCATACATAAATACAATTCTTACTCGTTGCAGCATACAGAATTCCAAGAAAGGTCTTCACCTTTTAGATGTGGAATTCATCTATCTAAAGTTGTGTCCGGCGCAATAAAGGAGATAGATGAAGATTAAGCAGTTCCCTGCACCTTAATGGTGGGAAGCTTAATGTATGTAATGCTATGCACGAGACTGATATCTACTATGCCGTGGGCATGGTGGTGAGATATCATAGTAATCTTGGAAAGGATCACTCGATTGATGTAAAGAACATGTTTAGGCTCCTGCAGAGGACCACGAATTATGTTCTAAGTTACAAAGCAGTCAAGTTGTTTCCTTTGGATTACATAGAATTGGATTTCCAAATAAAAAAGGGACAGTCGAAAGTCGAAGTCAGACTATGTGTTCTCACTGTGAAGTGGAGCAATCACATGGAAGAATGTAAAGCAGTGATGCATTACGGACTCTACCAAGGAAACTGAAAAGATAACGGCCTGTGAGGCAGTTAAAAGGTCAGTGTGGCTCCAGAACTTCCTAAGGGACTTAGATGTGGTTTCTAGTTCACCCAAAGCTATTTTGAATAGCGGTATTGGCAAACTTGAAATGCCACGAGTCCACAGTGGGAGATAACACGTAGAGCGAATCAAAATTACTTGTGGCATCTTAGGCTAGGTCATATTAACTTGGGCAGGATTCAAAGGTTGATAACTGATGGAATACTCAGTGATGTGAAAGATGAGGACTTTCCAACCTGCGAATCATGCCTGGAAGGAAAAATGACCAAGCGACCCTTTAGTGATAAGGGATATAGATCCAAGGAAGTACTGGAATTGATTCACTCTGATTTGTGCGGGCCTTTATCTGTCCAAGCGAGAGGAGGTTATGAATATTTCGTAACCTTCACTGATGATTACTCAAGGTATGGTTTTATATACCTGATGCGCCGCAAGAGCGAGTGCTTTGACAAGTTCAAAGAGTACAAAGCTCTTGTGGAGAACCTTCATGGTAAAACCATAAAGACTCTACGATCTGATCGTGGAGGAGAGTACCTCTCGGGAGAGTTTAAGGCGTACTTATTAGAGAATGGGATTGACTCCCAGATGACTGCACCATACACGCCCCAGCAGAATGGTGTAGCAGAAAGAAGGAATAGGACTCTTATGGAAATGGTAAGATCTATGATGAGTTACTCAGAACTACCAGTTTCGTTCTGGGGATATGCATTGATGGAGTTGTATTCTAAATGTCTAGTTTAGTGCAAATACGGAACTCCTTATCTATACCTTAATTCGAGATATGATCCAAACATGATTGCATTTAATGCAATAGTCCTTGATGTATATGTTGTAGACAGTATGGCGTGAGGAGACACGCGGAAGATCATACTGTCGGTTACTCGTATACTATCGAACAGTAGCTCACGACATAGATGGACAGGGACAATCCATCGGTACGTCGTAGTGTGACTGGTAGATAGTCGGTCTTAACTATCATGTTACACTCGTACACTTGGTGTATTGAGCAGGACCACGGGAGGGCGTTCGATTTATACTAATCGCAGTAATCGAACTAGACCTCAGATATTACGGATATACGAATTCTTAATCCCTATATAATTATAGGTGCGTGTGTCCAATTTTCGGTTCTTTGACTTGCTAATGAGTGAGACTAATTGATTTACCAATATTCTCGGTAAATTGGGAATCGGAATTGTACACACGGCATGCTGTAGATTATAGACAGGAAACCGTGTCCCGTTTATTGGGTTGATGATGTCCCCGAGATGAGCTCATAAAGTTTATCATGTAAACCATGCAGGTGGATTCGTTCCACATGATAATAAGGATGAGTGGTACTAGTCTCGGATAACAAGAAACGAATTAATTTAATTATTAGTAATTAAAGTTAATTCGTGGACATTCGATATCTTAAACACGGGGAAAGTCGTATATGTAATTTCGGCGGAATTATTATTGTTGAAATAATATTAAATTAATTTCGGGGATTTAATTATAATTTTATAGTGGAATTAATTATAATTAAAATTGTGGAATTTAATTAAAGGTTTTCTTTTAAGGACACCGGTTTAATTAAATTGCAATTTAGCCCCTAATTAATTTACCTAAGAGGTCCCTAGTGTAACTCTATAAAAACCCCCCCTTGCCTATCCTAAACCTACACTTCGCCGCTTTTTATTTTCATCAGAGAAAATAATTGCTTAGCGCAATTAAGATTTTTCTCTGTTAAAAACATAAAGTTAGCGCTGATATTTTTCTCTAAGAGAGAAAAGAAATATTAACGCTGGTAGAGAAAGGAGAAAGCAGAAAAGGCAGACCCAATGGATCGTTGCCCACACAACGGTTGGAGTCGGGGAAGAGGCATACGCTAGCAATCGCTAAGGTCTCAACAATCGACCGAGAAGGTATGAGATCGATTCTCAATTCCGCACTTTTCGATCTCTATATTGCGTTAATCATACAACGAACCATCGATTGGTTTGTAAGGCTTGGATGTGATGTTCTCGGACTGCCGGGAGGTCTCTGACCTCCGGCACGGTAGTCGGATCGAGAAAATATCATCGGAACGACCAGAACGGGCGAAACCCGCTGCTGGAATCGCGACAATGTCGGGCGACATTTTTCCTTAAGCTTTTCATGTCGGCCGACATTTGCCCTGTCGGGCGACATCATTTCATGAGCATTTTGGTGTCGGCCGACAGACAGGGCAGAATGCCCCGTTTTCGCGCGGTTGCACTTTCGGTGCAATGGCTGGGCGTGGTTCGGGTCTAGGGCTTCGTGTTAAGTACAGTGGGTACGCCGAGGGTCGACTGGGCTTGTCCGGATGTTCGAGTAGTCGAACGGACATGTCCCAGGTAGTCGATTTCCAACATATGCCTTGGAAACAGCGGCTTATATCCTGAACTTAGTTCCTTCCAAATCAGTCCCTAAGACGCCCTTGGAATTGTGGACCGGGCGTAAGCCAAACTTGAAACACATTCGGATATGGGGTTGTCCAGCACATGTGCTGAAGCTGTTGGAGTTGTGTACTTAATGTCTAGATTTAAGTAACGGAAACTCACGATTCATTGCCATTAATCTATTTAATTAAATAAACAATTATTTGCGTTTAATTATTTATAATTAAATATATGCAAATTATAGTCCTGGATTCTATACGTTGTAGTTAGTATGTTGTGTCGGGCCCACACAGAAGATCATACTATCGGTTACTTGTATTTAATCGAACAGTTGCTCACGACCTAGATGGACACGGACCAATCCATCGGTATAGTCGTTGTGTGAGAGAGAAAATAATTTATCTTAATTATTTTATCACACTTGTACACTCGGTGTATTGGGCGGATCGCTTGAGATTTATCGATTAGGATTGCCTTGGATAATCGATTTAAATCTCAGAGTATTTTATTCTTAATCCCCGATACTATTGCGGGTGTGTATATTTAATATAAGTGACTTTGATTTTCCAAAGGAATTAACCGATTTAATTATTGGGTTAATTACCGGTTAAGTTGGGTCACTATATTTTATATACGACATGCCGTGAATACTTGACGGGAAAATGTATCCCGTAAGGGTTGATAATATCCCCGAGATGAGTTCATAAGGAATTATTATGTAAACCCTGCAGGTGGATTTAATCCGCATAATAATTAAAGTTGAATGGTACTATTCTCGGATAAAAGAGATGAATAAATTAATTAGCAATAAATTAATTTTATTCATGGATATTTAAATCTTAAATACACGGAATAAATAATACTACCGGAGAAATATTATTTGATATAATATGGTTTAATATTGGGAGTGCAATTAATTTATATAGTGGAAAATAAATTAATTAATATTGATAAGGATTAATAGATTTGGGCTGGGCTCAATTTAATCTTCAATATTGGAAGCCCAATATTCCACCTCCTTTTGATCCCCTACGTAGCCTATAAAAACACTAAATGGCCTTCATAAATAATAAGACAAGAATATCAATATTTGATAGTTCTAGAGAGTTGAAGGAGATCCATAGGAGTTCGATAGATCGTCGCCCACACGACGTTCGAACGGAGTGCAAGGAATACGTGGGAAGATTCGAGGGTCTTCAAAGGTGTTTGATTTCGTTTCTCCGCACAACGAATCGAAAGGTAAAATCATAAATCCTTTCTATGATTTTATGTGAATTAATTGTAGCGTATACATGAACACACGATCCGGGTAAACGTACGAACTTCGGGGACGGGGATTCGAGATCCCCGGCGAAGATCGAGGAACCCTCGATGGGATCGAGGGTGGCGGCCGAACCCTAGGGTTCGACCGCCGGCGCGCGTGCGAAGGGGATGAGCCCCGGCTGGACGCCGGTGCGTGGGATCGACCGAGCGTCGATCACCGGGGTTCGCCGTGGGCTGGTGCCACGGCAGAAGAACCCCAGCCCTCCTCGTCCGGCGGCGTCGCGGGTGAAGCCCTCGGCTGGAGCCGAGGGGGCGATCGAACCTAGGGTTCGATCGCCGGGTGAGCTGCGGGTTTACCCGCAGCGCCTCGTATCAAGCTGCGGGGTTTCCCGCAGCGGCGATGCGGGGAGGATCGAACCCCCCCGCGAGCAGCGAGTCGTGAACTCGCTGCGGGGCTGCTACGAGCAGCCCCGGGGATGCCTCGCGCATCCCCAGCGATCATCATGGAGATGATCGCGAGCCCCGTGCGGGGGATCGGCTGGATGCTCGCGGCCTTCGGGCCTCGCTGGGTGTTCGGTCGGGCCCCGGCTCGTGCGGTGGTTCGCGTTCGGATCTCCGGCGATGAAGGATTTCGGTCGGGTTATTATTTTCCGCAAATTTTAATAGCCCGGGATATCGATTTCCAACAATTGGTATCAGAGCGTTTGGTTTCGTGTTCATGTATATGTTCGATTATTGTTCTACCTTGCAGGGATTTCCGGCTATCATGGTTGGATTTAATTATTGTGTTAATTAATCATCATGATTATTCGTTTATTAAACTCTCGGACATGTCGAGATTCGTTTTTTGTGGATGAATGTTTGTAATAGTAAAAATTCGGGGGTTGACCGAATTTAGGATTTATTATTACGTTCTATGCTTTCCGGAAAATGTATAGGGTCGATTTCATGTATAGAAACGATACCGGAATTGTAAGTTTATTTTTTGTAATTTATTTACGTTGGTTCGATGTTGAGACGATCGCCGGAAGACGAAGACGTGTGACGAAGACGAAGGGGACGAAAAACCGGGGGGGTCGATCAACCCCATGATCGATCCCCATGAGGATCGATCGACCCCATCGAAGGGGCTGCCCGCTAGGGCTTCCGGCCACGCCGGCCACCGGTGGTGGTGGCGCGAGGGCTGGGGGCGGCGGCGGTGGTGGTCCCGGGCGGTGGAGGTCGACGGTGGGGATGGCGTGGGATCTCCCAATCCCATGCTATTCCTACCAAGATTCACTTTCCTAAATTAATTCGGTTTTCCTATTTGAGTGTTCTTCCTTTTGGAAACTCTCATGGATTAGGAAAAGAATTAATTGAATTGATTTTATTCCTATTGTTTTATTTCTATTATGGAGATATTCATGGATTAGGAATCTAATTAATTTGGTATTAATTTATTTCCTATTTGATTATTCCTATTCTTGGGAATTTTTATTAGATGGAAATTAATTGATAATGGAAAGTAGAAGAGTCCTAATTTATTTTATTTCCTTATTCTATTATAGAAGTCTTCTAGAATATTCCAAGTTTTACTTGGATAGATTATTCTAGATATTTAATAGAATTAGATAGGAAAATAAATAAATAAAAATATTAATAATATTTAATTTTATTTTTAATATATTCGATTGACTTAATTTTCGAATTAAGTAACTTTTGGATTAATTAAAAATAGATAGATTTAAATATTGGGATTAATATTCTCGTCACATGGAAGCATTCAAGAACGAAGACTGAAGACTAGAAGATGCATATGAAGATGGAATAAAGCCATGATAGTCGGGAAAATAATTTTCTAGCATTATTTTGACTATGTGATACTATGTGCTTTATTGCTTGTATGCATGCTTATGTGTTTAATTAGGCATTAGATAGCGTATCCCTTTATTGTAAAAAGCTAAGTGGGAGAGGGAATGGAAACATTCCCATGGTCTCCATTACTGTTCTCTTGGTGACTCTTATGGACTTTTGAAGTTCGTATAGACGAGTCATTGGAGGAGAATTCTTGTAATTCTTTTTACGAGAAACATTGATTAAGTTTATCAAACAATGCCTAATTTGTCTTTCTGAAGCTGACTTCAAGTCGACTCATTCTCACCCCGGGGAGTGGAATGGAGCCAAAGCCACTTGGTCATGTGGATGACACAAATTAGAGACCTTCGTACCATTTCTAGAAATGGATCGATTGTCTGCTCGGCTCCCTCATCTAATGAGAGATAGGGTTGTTCGCATGGTGAATCACTGGTTAGAAACTTCGAGTTTCACTTATGATTCTCCGCGTCCTGATTTACAAAAATCGAATGGATCAAGTAATTGGGAGTCAATTGTAAAAATCTTTTGGTGTAGTAAACGTCCACACTATCGTGGCTTGTTGCACTGAATGGGATTTTGGATCGATTGATGTAGACAGTTATAGAAGAGAGTAAAGGAGCGTATGTTAACGTAAACGTCCACACTATCGTGGCTTGCGGTGAATATGCGTGTCCCAAACAATCTTCTTAGATACTGAGTAATGGTTTACACTTAGGTACGCTTCATAGTATCCTTCCCATCGAAGTAACGCTATTGATGATGTACGACCAAAGCAAATCTAATTACTAAATCATTTGGGTAGGTAAACGTCCACACTGTCGTGGCTTGCCATATCTGATGGGATTTTAGATGTGATTAGTGGTTTAATGATATTATTTGAGGGAGATAATGTCGGAGATTAAATCAATTGTTTGTTGTTGTATGTGCTCATAGATTATGGATGGCTTTGATCCCACTTTATGTGATACTTGAGGAATTTAACTCGTTGGTTCCTGGATGTATTGATTGGAATAGAGATCTGGACATTGCCCAGACTGTGAAAGAGTACAAGTTTGTACTCAAGTGAGCTTTGTCCTCCCGAGCCTACCAATGTCTTAACTGATGAGGAAAGGACTGTTTTTTATATCATGTTCAAACTCAAGGAGATGTTTAGACATGACGTAGTGGCTAAACAAGAGGCAATGAGGATACTCATAAAGGTCATTCATTCGAGGAAGCGCTTGAACACGTTTCTAAGATGATGGACCTTTTGGACGAGTTGAGACGGAAATCGCAAGCTCTTGTAGCCAATACCAAAGGTTTCGAACCTAAAGGCAAAAACCGGGGGAAGGAAAAGCTAAGCAAAGAAACCCAGTGGTCCTAAGTTTCTTGGATCACGAGATGGGACGAGAAAGCCAATAGGCAAGAGTTCTCGATGCAAACAGTCTGGGTACTGGAAGTCTAACTATCCTCTCAAAGAAAGTACGAAATTTTTCTTTAGTCGTAAAACATAGTCAGTGGTATTATCTGCCAGAACCTGGTGTGTAGATATGGAACCACTGACGGTATGTGCATTTTAAATGCAAGGGTTCCAGGAAACCCGACGACTTGGAAAAGAAGAAATCGTAGTCTACATGGGCAATGCTGTGGAGGAGGCAGCTGTTGCAATGGAGGACATTTTATAGGATTTAATTTTGAGTTATTGCTTTTATGTACCTTCCTTTTAGAAAGAACTTTGTTCTGGATTTCTAATGAATGGATATTTTATTTCTTTTAATCATTTGATGGTTATAAAAAGAAATAATGATATTATCTATTTTGGTACATTAGCTAGCAATATATAAATGATGAATCCTAAGTTCACCATGATGCGACGAACCATTTTTTTATAACTCGTTTTACTAATAAGGGACTTCTTTATTAAATCATTTTACTTGTGGATTCTTATGCTAAGTCTTGTTTATTCAAATAAGAAGTTCAAAGGTCGAAAATTGATAGTTGATCAATTAAGTTGAAGGAGTGGACCTTCCGACCTACGAATCTGATTTGGAAGATAACATGACTTTTGGAGTTGTGTACTTAATGTCTAGATTTAAGTATCGATAAACTCCCGGTCATAGCATTTAATCTATTTTATTAATAAACAATTATTTGCATTTAATTAATTATGCAAAGTATAGTCCTGGATTTTATACGTTGTAGTTAGTATGGTGTGCATGGGCACACAGAAGATCATACTATCGGTTACTCGTATTCAATCGAACAGTTGCTCACGACCTAGATGGACCCAGACCAATCCATCGATATAGTCGTTGTGTGAGAGAGAAAATAATTTATCTTAATTATTTTATCACACTTGTACACTTGGTGTATTGGGCGGATCGCTTGAGATTTATTGATTAGGATTGCCTTAGATAATCAATTTAAATCTCAGAGTATTTTATTCTTAATCCCCGATATTATTGCGGGTGTGTATATTTAATATTAGAGACTTTGATTTTCCAAAGGAATTAACCGATTTAATTATTGGGTTAATTACCGGTAAAATTGGGTCGCTATATTTTATATATGACATGCCGTGAATACTTGACGGGAAAGTGTATCCCGGAAGGGTTGATAATATCCCCGAGATGAGTTCATAAGGAATTATTGTGTAAACCTCATGAGTGGATTTGTTCCGCACAATAATAAATGTTGAACGGTACTAGTCTCGGATATAAGAGATGAATATAATTTATTGAGCAATAAATAAATTTATTCATGGATATTTAAATCTTAAATACACGGAATAAATAATACTACCGGAGAAATATTATTTGATATAATATGGTTTAATATTGGGAGTGCAATTAATTTATATAGTGGAAAATAAATTAATTAATATTGATAAGGATTAATAGATTTGGGCTGGGCTCAATTTAATCTTCAATATTGGAAGCCCAATATTCCACCTCCTTATGATCCCCTACGTAGCATATAAAAGCACTACATGGTCTTCACAATTCATAACTTAACCTACGCCAATCATAAAGTCTTGAAGAGTGAAGGAGATCCATAGGAGTTCGATAGATCGTCGCCCACACGACGTTCGGACGAGGTGCAAGGAATACGTGGGAAGATCGCAAGGTCATCAACGTTTGATTTCGTTTCTCCGTACAACGAATCGAGGTAATATAATCGTAAACCCCCTACATGATTATATGTTCGTTAATTGTGATGTATACATGAACAAGACGATCCGGGAACGTCGAGACCCGGATACGGGGATCACGCGATCCCCGTCGGGATCGAACAAGGGGCGGCCGAACCCTAGGGTTCGACCGCCGGTACGCGGGCGAGAAGGGAAGCCCCGGCTGGACGCCGGGGCAAGCGATCGCGATCAACGTGAAGTCGATCGCTGGGGGTTCAGCCGTGGGCTGGTGCCACGGCGGACGAACCCCCTCGGCCACCCTCGCCCGGTGGCGTGCGCAAAGGGAGACGCCGCGGCTGGACGCCGCGGCTGGGGCGATCGAGCCCTAGCTCGATCGCGGGGCTGTCGAGGGCTGGTGCCTCGACTGGTGCCCCTCCTCCCGTCGGATGGCGGCGGTGAGTCGTCGGACTCACCGCCGGGGGCTGTTCCAAACAGCTCCACGGGGATGCACGCGCATCCCCGGCGATCGCCATGCACGGCGATCGCGAACCCCAGCCGCGATGGGGTTCGGCTAGGGTTTAGCCGCGGGTTCATCCCGCGGTGATGCTCTTGTCGAGCCCGGCTTCGTGTGTGGTTCGCGTTCGTGGTTTCCGGCGACGGGGTTTCGGTCGGGTTATCGGTTCCGCATAATTTTTGATAGCCCGGGACATCGAATCCCAGCAATGACTAAGCAATCCTTTATGGATATAAGGTATAAGATCCGGACAAGTATTAGAATTGATTAACTCTGATGTATGCAGACCTTTGTCTACTCAGACAATAAGGTACGAGTACTTCATTTTATGATTACTCGAAAAATGGATTAGCATACCTGATGTGCCACAAAACCAAAGTGTTTTGACAAGTCAATGGACACAAAGATATTGTGGGGAACCATCAAGGTATATCCATTTGTAGCTTGCGATTTGATCGCAGAGGCAAGTGCCTGTCTGAGGAATGCATGGCATACTGATCAGAGATTGGGATTTGATCCCAAATGACTACACCATACACTCTTGTGTAGAAATGGTGTGTCGGAAATAAGAAATGTAACTCTTATAGAAATAGTAAAAGCATGAGTTATACGGAAGTACCTGTGTTCTATGGACATGTCTGGAAACAACGGTGCATTCAAATGCGGTTGTAGAATATCCTAGAAGAACAAAAGATGTGTATTCAATAGTACTATGAACCAGAAGGACGTTATAAGTTCTAACGCCCGGTTCTTAGAGGAAGACTATTAGATGAAACACAAGCCCAAAGTGACGTAATACTTTGAAATGAGAGAGAAAGATTAAGACTTAGAACCAGCCAAACCGAGTAGCGGTACACCACTAACTGCACCTACTGTTATTATTGTTTATACACCGGAATGCCGTTGTAGTGGGAGGTTGTATGACAACCGGAGATGTTCATAAGGCTAGGAGAGTTCTCAGACTCTGGACCTGGTATACATGAAATCGATCCCTGGATCTACATGAAGGCAGTACTAGATCTAAATGTGCCTTCTTGGAAAGCAATAAGGATTATTGCTAAGAGGCGAGATCATTTAGAGTACAAGCTTAGTTGATCCATTTATGGATTGAAACGAAGCTAGAGTTCGTGGAATTTGCGCATTGATGAGATAGTCCATTTGATGGATTCATCAAAAGGCATTGACGAATCGTGTGTATGGGAAACGTGATGGAAACAAAGTGCTGTTTCTCGGAGGTTTTATGTAGATAACATTTTATCATTGCCAACAATGTAAAGATGTTGTCAGACATAAAATGATGGTTGTCTAGATAAATCATTATGAAAGATATAGGAAGAAGTTGGACATGTTCTTGAGATCTAGGATCTCTAGAAAAGAACATTGTACTTCTCCTGGACATCTTACATATAAATGATTATGGTTCGTTTTAACATGCAAGATTCCGAGAAAGGTATGTTACCTTTCAGATACGGAATGCATCTATCTAAGGATATGTGTTTTGGAACACAAAAGAAGATAGAAGCAATGAAAGCGGTTTCCTACACTTGGAGTGTGGAAATCTTGATAAATGCGATGTTAAAAACGAGAGCCTGATATCTGCTATGCGGCTAGTATAGTGGGAGGATATCAAGGTAATCCTGGAAAGGAATACTCGACTGCTGTAATGAACATTTTAAGTACTTTCGAAGTACTGGAAACTATGTTCTGGATTACGGAGCAGACGAGCATTTCTTTTGGATTACATTCTCTTAGATTTATAATCAAATGAGGACCGGTGTAAGTCGATATCAGGCTATGTGTTTCACTATTGAAGGAGAAGGAGTTTTAACATGGAAGAGTGAAAAGCACGATGTTTTTCGTGCTGGGATTCGATGTCCCGGGCTATCAAAAAAATGCGGAACCGATAACCCGATCGAAAAACCCGTCGCCGGAGATTGCACGAACACCAACTCATCCGCAGGAGTCCGGCCTTTGGAGACTAAGCGCCCGAAGACACGCAGCCCGCCCCCAGCCGAAATCCCCCGCGAGTCGGAAACCACGAACGCGAACCACACGCGAAGAACCGGGCTCGACGAGAGCATCGCCGCGGGATGAACCCGCGGCTAAACCCTAGCCGAACCCCATCGCGGCTGGGGTTCGCGATCTCCGTGCATGGCGATCGCTGGGGATGCTCCGGTAGCCCCCGGGTGGCGGTGAGTCCGGCGACTTCACCGCCGTCGCCACCAGGAGGGGCGGTCAGCCCAGCTGACCATCGCGGCAATAGCCGCGGTTCACCCCCGGCGATCGATCGCTTGATCGATCGCCCGCCTCGGCCCAGCCGAGGCGCCTTCTCGCGCACGCCGCCGTGGAGGCGGCGGGGATCCGCCACGGCACCAGCCCGTGGCATCCCCAGCGATCGACCCTAGGTCGATCGCACGCCCCGGCGTCCAGCCGGGGCTTCCTCGCGCGGTACACCGGCGGTCGAAACCCTAGGGTTCGACCGCCCCTCGTTCGATCCCGACGGGGATCGCGAGATCCCCGTATCCCGGTCTCGACGTTCCCGGATCGTCTTGTTCATGTACATATTACGATTAACAAGTACAAATAATCATAGAGGGGTTTTATGATTATTACCTCGATTCGTTGTACGGAGAAACGAAATCAAACGACCTTGCGATCTTCCTACGTATTCCTCGCACCTCTTCCGAACGTCGTGTGGGCGACGATCTATCGAACTCCTATGGATCTCCTTCACTCTCCAAGACTTTATGATTGGCGTAGGTTAAAATCAAGTTGTGAAAAGTGAAGACCATGTAGTGCTTATATAGGCTACGTAGGGGATCATAAGGAGATTAAATATTGGGCTTCTTAATATTGAAGATTAAATTGGGTCCAACCCAAATCCATTAATCCTTATCAATATTAAATTTTATTTATTTTCCACTATATAAATAAAATTGCACTCCCAATATTAATCCATATTATATCAAATAATATTTCTCCGATTAGTATTATTTATTCCGTGTATTTAAGATTTAAATATCCATGAATAAATTTATTTATTGCTCAATAAATAATATTCATATCTTATATCCGAGACTAGTACCGTTCAACCTTTATTATTGTGCGGAACGAATCCACTCATGAGGTTTACACAATAATTCCTTATGAACTCATCTCGGGGATATTATCAACCCTTCCGGGATACACTTTCCCGTCAAGTATTCGCGGCATGTCATATATAAAATATAGCGACCCAATTTTACCGGTAATTAACCCAATAATTAAATCGGTTAATTCCTTTGGAAAATCAAAGTCTCTATTATTAAATATACACACCCGCAATAATATCGGGGATTAAGAATAAAATACTCTGAGATTTAAATTGATTATCCAAGGCAATCCTAATCAATAAATATCAAGCTGATCCGCCCAATACACCAAGTGTACAAGTGTGATAAAATAATTAAGATAAATTATTTTCTCTCTCACACAACGACTATACCGATGGATTGGTCCGTGTCCATCTAGGTCGTGAGCAACTGTTCGATTAAATACGAGTAACCGATAGTATGATCTTCTGTGCGCCCATGCACACCATACTAACTACAACGTATAAAATCCAGGAATATATTTTGCATAAATAATTAATAATAATTAAATGCAAATAATTGTTTATTAATTAAATAGGTAAAATGCTATGACCGGGAGTTTACCGATACTTAAATCTAGACATTAAGTACACAACTCCAACAATCTCCCACTTGTACTAAGGTCTAGTCATTTCCTCCAAACTCCCGACTCCCATACTCATCACGTGCTTAAGTTACACTTCCCAGAAGTATTATGTGAATGAGCAATCTAGGTTGCCGCTCTGAAGTTATCTTGGTGACTACTGCGTCGTCTCCCTGACGATGACTCGAATCAGGTGGTACTGGCTCTATGCGTTATCATCACCTTTTGAACTTATGACTTCTTCCAGTTCTCCATGCACCGCTATATACATAGCCTTTGGTGAACCAAGAATCATATCCAAGTTCAGAGGTCATTCCGGAACCTAACTAAAACTTCCGCTGCCTCTGAGGCTGCTATTCGGTTTATGATAGAGTCCGAGAAGCATCACGCTTATCACTCTTTCATCCTTTAGGTTCCACCTCTTCTAAAAGTGAACACATAGCCTGATATCGACTTACACTGGTCCTTCTCTGATTTTGGATCTGAGAAACTGTAATCTAAGAAGATTTCGTCTTGCTTAGTAATCCAGTACTTCCAAGTACTGTTACAGCATTCGAATATCTCTTATCCAGATTACTTTGATATCCTCCCACTACGCTAACCGCATAGTTGATATCAGGTTCTTGTTTTTCAACATTGCATCTACAAGGCTCTCTACACTCGAAGTGTAGGAAACTGCTTTGTCTATATCTATCTCCTTCATGCGTTCGAAACACATACTTTAGATAGATGTACTCTGTTCCCGAAAGGCAATAACCTTTCTCAGAATTGTGCATGTTTAAAACAAACCATAATCGTATAAGATATCTTAAGAGAAGTACAAATGTTCTTATCTAGAGATCGAAAGATTTCTAAGAACATGATCCAATTTCATCTTGATCTTATATCTCGATTTATTTAGACAACCTCTATTTTATGTCTGACAACTCTTTTACATTGTTGCCAACGATGAAGTGTTATCTACACAAAATTCCGAGAAACACCACCTTTGTTTCCATTACGTCTCTAACACACCTCTCCTTGCCTTTTTATGAATCCATGGACTATCTCATCAATTTGCAAATTCCTATGCAGAACTAGGGATCGATTTCATGTCTACCAGATCCAAAGTTCAAAACTCCTCCAGTCTTATGAACATCTCTGGTTGCTTAACAACCTCCCACTGCAATGGCGTTCTGGTGTATAACAGTAATAACATTAGGTGCAGTCAGTGGTGTACTACTACTCGGTTAGGCTGGTTCGCAGTCTTTCCCTTTCCTCATTTTAAAGCACTTTGTCAGTTAGGGCATTGTAGTTCATCTAATAGTCTTCCTCTAAGAACCGGGCGAGGACACCCTTCTGGTTCGTAGCACTATTGAACATACAATTACTTGTTCTTCTAGGACATTCTACAACCACATAGAATGTGTCGTTGTATCCAGAAATATCCATAGAACATGGGTAGTTTCGAACAAACTTGTCCTTTTACTATTAGAATTCCATTTCTTATTCCTGACACACCATGTCTACACATCAGTGTATGGTGTAGTCTTTTGAGATTTAATCTCAATCTTTGATTTATGCTATGTGTTATTCAGATAGGTGATAGCCTCCGCGAACAAGTCGCAGGCTTCCAATGGATATACTTTGAAGGATCCCCATAATGGCTTTGTGTTAAGAACACTCCACTTTTATGGCACATCAAGTATTCTAATCCATCTTCGAGTATTCTTGAAAGAACGACTCGTACCTTTCTAATTTCGTCACGGCATTAATCATAAATCATTTTCAATACTTGTTCGAATTCCATCCTTTATCCAGAAAGGTTAACTCAGTTGTATCATCTTTCAAGATCGATTCTTAGGTCGGGAGGTCCATTCCTCCAACTATAATTGATCAATTCAATTTCGACCTTTTGAATCCCTTTTGAATAGATACTACCAAGTTCAAGAATTCACAAGTATAATGATTGATAAAGAAATACATCTAATAAGTAAAACATAACGGTTTGTTGCATCGTGGTAGACTAAGGATTCATCACTCAAGTATTGCTATCTAATGTACCAGAATAGACAAGGCCATTATTTCTTATCTAAATCATTCAATGATTAAAGAAATAAATATCCATTCATCAATAAAGAAAAACCAGAACAAAAGTTCTTTTTCAAAATAAAGGGGTACATAAAGCAATAACTTAAAATGAAATCCTAAAACAGATAAATGTCTTCCACTGCAACCGCTGCTACCCCAACAGCTTCGCCCATGTAGACTCGAACTCTTCTTCTCTAAGTCGCCGGGTTTTCTGGAACCCCTGCATTTAAAATAATGCACATACCGTCAGTGGTTCCATATCTACACACCAGAATTCTGGTAGATAATACCGCTGACTATGTTTTTACGACTAAAGAAAAATTCGTACCTCTGAGAGGACATTCAGACTTCCAGTGTCCAGACTTATTGCATCGGAAGCACTTGCCCCTTGGCTTACTAGCCCCCACTCGTGGTCCATTCCTCTTGGCACCACTGGGTTTCATGGCTTGCTTCCTTTTCTTGCCCCTACCTCCAATAGCTTTCAAGCTTTTGGACTTGGTAGCCACAAGCGCTTGAGACTTGCCCTTCTTGTAGATCCCCTCTGCCGCCTTCAGTTCAGTCAGGAGTTGCGCAAGAGTATAAGATAGTTTACCCATATTATAGCTCATACGAAACTGCTCAAACTTAGGGGTCAGAGACTGGAGTATGATGTCGAATTGCGTCTCATCATCAATGGAAGCTCCTAGGACCTCAAGTTCATTCAACAAACTCATCATCTTGAGAACGTGCTCCCCAACGGGCGTTCCTTCAGACTGAGTAGTCGACATGAGGACTCTCATGGCTTCTTGCCTCGCCGCACGATCCTGCTCCCCAAACATCTCTTTGAGGTTAGTCATCATATCCCGGGCAGTGTCCATCGGCTCATGTTGGGTTTGGAGTACATTTGACATGGAAGCCAAAATATAGCACCTAGCCATTTCATCAGCCTTTTTCCACTTCCGATATGTTGCCTTTTCCTCATCAGTTGAGGCAGCCGTGGGCTCAGCAGGGCATTTATCAGAGAGTACAAACTTGTACTCTTCAGCAGTCAGGACAATGTCCAAATTTCTCTTCCAATCAATGTAATTGGGACCAGTGAGTTTATGTTCCTTGAGTATCACAGAAAGTGGATTCATAGCTATTCTCTAAACCTATAAGCACATGTAAACAAACAATCAATTTAATGTCCGATATTATCTCCCTCAAATAATATCATTAAATTACTAATTGCGTCTAAAATCCCATCAGGTAAGGCAAGCCACGTGGTGTGGACGTTTACCCACCCAAATGATTTAGCAATTAGATTTTTCTTTGGCCATACATCAATTATAGCGTAACTTCGTGGGGAAGAATACTATAACGCGTATCTAAGTGTAAACCATCACTCAACACTAAAGTATATTGCTTGGAATTGCTACGTCACCGCAAGCCACGTGGTGTGGACGTTTACGACAATTTCACAACTCTTCACAATCACTTATAACTGTCTACATCAATTAGTCCAAAATCCGTTAGCATAGCAAGCCACGTGGTGTGGACGTTTACTACACCAAGAGATTTTTATAATTGACTCCCAATTACAAGATCCATTCGATTTCGTAGATCAAGACTTGGAGAATCATAAGTGAAACTCGAAGTTTCTAACCAGTGATTCACCATGCGAGCGACCCTATCTCTCATAAATGAGGGAGCCGAGCAGACAATCGACCCACCTATCAAAGAATGGTACGAAGGTCTCTAATTTGTGTCATCCACATGACCAAGTGGCTCTGGCTCCATTCCACTCCCCGTGGTGAGAATGAGTCGACTTGAAGTCAGTTTCAGAAAGACAAATTAGGCATTGTTTGATAAACTTGATCAATGTTTCTTGTAAGAGGAATTACAAGAATTCTCCTCCAATGACTTGTCTATATGAACTTCGAAAGTCCATAAAAGTCACCAAGAGAACAGTGATGGAGACCATGGGAATGTTTCCATCCCCTCTCCCACTTAGCTTTTTACGATAAAGGGATACGCTATCTAGTGCATAAAATAAACACATATAGCATGCATGTAAACAATAAAGCACATAGATCACATAGTCAAAATAATGCTAGAGAAATTATTTTTCCCGACTATCATGGCTTTATTCCATCTTCATATGCATCTTCTAGTCTTCAGTCTTCGTTTCTTGAATGCTCCATGTGACGAGAATATTAATCTCCAATATTTAAATCTATTTATTTTCAATTAATCCAAAAGTTACTTAATTCGAAAATTAAGTCAATTGAATATATTAAAAATAAAATTAAATATTATTAATATTTTTATTTATTTATTTTCCTATCTAATTCTATTAAATCTCTAGAATAATCTATCCAAGTAAAACTTGGAATATTCTAGAAGATATCTATAATAGAATAAGGAAATAAAATAAATTAGGACTACTACTTTCTATTTATTAATTAATTTCCATCTAATGAAAATTCCCAAGAATAGGAATAGTCAAATAGGAAATAAATTAGTACTAAATTAATTAAATTCCTAATCCATGAATATCTCCATAAAGGAAATAAATCAATAGGAATAAAATTAATTCAAATTAATTCTTTTCCTAATCCATGAGAGTTTCCAAAAGGAGAACACTCAAATAGGAAAAATCCGAATTAATTAGGAAAGCAATATCTTGGTAGAAGTGGCATGGGTTGGGAGATCCCCATACCACCATCGACCGCCACCACCACGGAGGAGGGAACCGCCGCCGCCACCCCAGCTAGCCGGCCACCACCGCCGGCGGCAGCCCCAGCCGAGGGGCGATCGACCCCTCCCCATGGCTTCGGTCATGGGGTCGATCATGGGGTTGATCGACTCCCCGGTTTTTCGTCCCCTTTGTCTTCGTCACACGTCTTCGTCTTCCGGCGATCGTCTCATCATCGAACCAACGTAAATAATTTACAAAAATTAAATTACACTATCCGGTATCGATTCTATACATGAAATCGACCCTATACATTTTCCGGAAAATAAAGAACGTAATAATAAATCCTAAATTCGGTCAACCCCCGAATTTTTACTATTACAAACATTCAACCACATAAAAACGAATCTCGACATGTCCGAGAGTTTAATAAATAATCATGATAATTAATTAAGCAATAATTAAATCCAACCATGATAGCCGGAAATCCTGCAAGGTAGAACAATAATCGAACATATACATGAACACGAAACCAAACGCTCTGATACCATTTGCTGGGATTCGATGTCCCGGGCTATCAAAAAAATGCGGAACCGATAACCCGATCGAAAAACCCGTCGCCGGAGATTGCACGAACACCGACTCATCCGCAGGAGTCCGGCCTTTGGAGACTACGCGCCCGAAGACACGCAGCCCGCCCCCAGCCGAAATCCCCCGCGAGTCGGAAACCACGAACGCGAACCAAACGCGAAGAACCGGGCTCGACGAGAGCATCGCCGCGGGATGAACCCGCGGCTAAACCCTAGCCGAACCCCATCGCGGCTGGGGTTCGCGATCGCCGTGCATGGCGATCGCTGGGGCTGCTCCGGCAGCCCCCGGGTGGCGGTGAGTCCGGCGACTTCACCGCCGTCGCCACCAGGAGGGGCGGTCAGCCCAGCTGACCATCGCGGGAACAGCCGCGGTTCACCCCCGGCGATCGATCGCTTGATCGATCGCCCGCCTCGGCCCAGCCGAGGCGCCTTCTCGCGCACGCCGCCGTGGAGGCGGCGGGGATCCGCCACGGCACCAGCCCGTGGCATCCCCAGCGATCGACCCTAGGTCGATCGCACGCCCCGGCGTCCAGCCGGGGCTTCCTCGCGCGGTACACCGGCGGTCGAAACCCTAGGGTTCGACCGCCCCTCGTTCGATCCCGACGGGGATCGCGAGATCCCCGTATCCCGGTCTCGACGTTCCCGGATCGTCTTGTTCATGTACATATTACGATTAACAAGTACAAATAATCATAGAGGGGTTTTATGATTATTACCTCGATTCGTTGTACGGAGAAACGAAATCAAACGACCTTGCGATCTTCCTACGTATTCCTCGCACCTCGTCCGAACGTCGTGTGGGCGACGATCTATCGAACTCCTATGGATCTCCTTCACTCTCCAAGACTTTATGATTGACGTAGGTTAAAATCAAGTTGTGAAAAGTGAAGACCATGTAGTGCTTATATAGGCTACGTAGGGGATCATAAGGAGATTAAATATTGGGCTTCTTAATATTGAAGATTAAATTGGGTCCAACCCAAATCCATTAATCCTTATCAATATTAAATTTTATTTATTTTCCACTATATAAATAAAATTGCACTCCCAATATTAATCCATATTATATTAAAAAAAAAATTCTCCGATTAGTATTATTTATTCCGTGTATTTAAGATTTAAATATCCATGAATAAATTTATTTATTGCTCAATAAATAATATTCATATCTTATATCCGAGACTAGTACCGTTCAACCTTTATTATTGTGCGGAACGAATCCACTCATGATGTTTACACAATAATTCCTTATGAACTCATCTCGGGGATATTATCAACCCTTCCGGAATACACTTTCCCGTCAAGTATTCGCGGCATGTCATATATAAAATATAGCGACCCAATTTTACCGGTAATTAACCCAATAATTAAATCGGTTAATTCCTTTGGAAAATCAAAGTCTCTAATATTAAATATACACACCCGCAATAATATCGGGGATTAAGAATAAAATACTCTGAGATTTAAATTGATTATCCAAGGCAATCCTAATCAATAAATCTCAAGCGATCCGCCCAATACACCAAGTGTACAAGTGTGATAAAATAATTAAGATAAATTATTTTCTCTCTCACACAACGACTATACCGATGGATTGGTCCGTGTCCATCTAGGTCGTGAGCAACTGTTCGATTAAATACGAGTAACCGATAGTATGATCTTCTGTGCGCCCATGCACACCATACTAACTACAACGTATAAAATCCAGGACTATATTTTGCATAAATAATTAATAATAATTAAATGCAAATAATTGTTTATTAATTAAATAGGTAAAATGCTATGACCGGGAGTTTACCGATACTTAAATCTAGACATTAAGTACACAACTCCAACATTTCGGACTCTGCCATGAGTAACCAAATAGCGGCCTTAGAGGCAGCGGAAGTTTTGGTATAGCTCCGGGATAATCTCTGGGACTTAGATGTGATTCTTAATTTTCCAAAGGCTATGTGAATAGCGGTGCGATGGCAAATGGTAAGAAATCACAAGTCCATAAGTGTAAGATAACACATAGAGCAAGTACCACCTGATACGAGTCATCGTCGAGGGAGACGACGCTGTAGTCACCAAGATAACTTCAGAGCGGCAACCTAGAGTGCTCATTCACATAGTACTTCTTGGAAGTACAACTTAAGCACGTGATGAGTATGGGAGTCGGGAGTTTGGAGGAAATGACTAGACCTTAGTACAAGTGGGAGATTGTTGGAGTTGTGTACTTAATGTCTAGATTTAAGTAACGGAAACTCACGATCCATTGCCATTAATCTATTTAATTAAATAAACAATTATTTGCGTTTAATTATTTATAATTAAATATATGCAAATTATAGTCCTGGATTCTATACGTTGTAGTTAGTATGGTGTGTCGGGCCCACACAGAAGATCATACTATCGGTTACTCGTATTTAATCGAACAGTTGCTCACGACCTAGATGGACACGGACCAATCCATCGGTATAGTCGTTGTGTGAGAGAGAAAATAATTTATCTTAATTATTTTATCACACTTGTACACTCGGTGTATTGGGCGGATCGCTTGAGATTTATCGATTAGGATTGCCTTGGATAATCGATTTAAATCTCAGAGTATTTTATTCTTAATCCCCGATACTATTGCGGGTGTGTATATTTAATATAAGTGACTTTGATTTTCCAAAGGAATTAACCGATTTAATTATTGGGTTAATTACCAGTTAAGTTGGGTCACTATATTTTATATACGACATGCCGTGAATACTTGACGGGAAAGTGTATCCCGTAAGGGTTGATAATATCCCCGAGATGAGTTCATAAGGAATTATTATGTAAACCCTGCAGGTGGATTTAATCCGCATAATAATTAAAGTTGAATGGTACTATTCTCGGATAAAAGAGATGAATAAATTAATTAGCAATAAATTAATTTTATTCATGGATATTTAAATCTTAAATACACGGAATAAATAATACTACCGGAGAAATATTATTTGATATAATATGGTTTAATATTGGGAGTGCAATTAATTTATATAGTGGAAAATAAATTAATTAATATTGATAAGGATTAATAGATTTGGGCTGGGCTCAATTTAATCTTCAATATTGGAAGCCCAATATTCCACCTCCTTTTGATCCCCTACGTAGCCTATAAAAGCACTACATGGCCTTCATAAATAATAAGACAAGAATATCAATATTTGATAGTTCTAGAGAGTTGAAGGAGATCCATAGGAGTTCGATAGATCGTCGCCCACACGACGTTCGAACGGAGTGCAAGGAATACGTGGGAAGATTCGAGGGTCTTCAAAGGTGTTTGATTTCGTTTCTCCGCACAACGAATCGAAAGGTAAAATCATAAATCCTTTCTATGATTTTATGTGAATTAATTGTAGCGTATACATGAACACACGATCCGGGTAAACGTACGAACTTCGGGGACGGGGATTCGAGATCCCCGGCGAAGATCGAGGAACCCTCGATGGGATCGAGGGTGGCGGCCGAACCCTAGGGTTCGACCGCCGGCGCGCGGGCGAAGGGGATGAGCCCCGGCTGGACGCCGAGGCGTGGGATCGACCGAGCGTCGATCACCGGGGTTCGCCGTGGGCTGGTGCCACGGCGGAAGAACCCCAGCCCTCCTCGTCCGGCGGCGTCGCGGGTGAAGCCCTCGGCTGGAGCCGAGGGGGCGATCGAACCTAGGGTTCGATCGCCGGGTGAGCTGCGGGTTTACCCGCAGCGCCTCGTATCAAGCTGCGGGGTTTCCCGCAGCGGCGATGCGGGGAGGATCGAACCCCCCCGCGAGCAGCGAGTCGTGAACTCGCTGCGGGGCTGCTACGAGCAGCCCCGGGGATGCCTCGCGCATCCCCAGCGATCATCATGGAGATGATCGCGAGCCCCGTGCGGGGGCTCGGCTGGATGCTCGCGGCCTTCGGGCCTCGCTGGGTGTTCGGTCGGGCCCCGGCTCGTGCGGTGGTTCGCGTTCGGATCTCCGGCGATGAAGGATTTCGGTCGGGTTATTATTTTCCGCAAATTTTAATAGCCCGGGATATCGATTTCCAACAGAAGCATGGGGCTGATAAGTTGGAGTCACGTTCAGATATTCGGTTGTTTATAGGATATCCTAGAGGAACGAAAGGTGGTCTATTTTATAGTCCTAAGGACAAGAAGATCGTTGTTAGCACCAATGCTCGGTTCTTGGAAGAGGATTATATAATGGATCACAAGCCCAAAAGTGAGATAATACTTAACGAACTGAGAGGGGACGATCAAGGCTTAGATCCAACCCAACCGGGTGATACGCCTCCACAGTCTGCACCTGTAGTTACTGAGGTTACACCGGAGCGTCGTCGTAGTGGGAGGGTTGTTCGACAACCCGTCAGGTTCATGTTTATAGGTGAGTCTTCGGACTTGTTACCTGGAGAACATGAAGCCGATCCCTGGACCTACGACGAGGCGCTTAAAGATCAAGATGCTCAGTCTTGGCAAAAGGCGATGAAATCTGAGATTGAATCTATGGATTCAAATCAGGTCTGGGATCTTATAGCACCGCCCAAAGGTGTAAAAGCCGTTGGTTGCAAGTGGGTGTACAAGAGGAAAAGAGGGTCTGACGGGAAGGTGGAAACCTTCAAGGCTAGGCTTGTTGCGAAAGGGTACACTCAGAAAGAAGGGATCGATTATGAGGAAACCTTTTCGCCGGTAGTTATGCTAAAGTCGATCCGGATTCTTTTGTGGCAAATGGACGTCAAGACAGCATTCTTGAATGGGAATCTTGACGAGACCATTTATATGAGATAGCCAGAGGGTTTTATCGAGAAAGGCCAAGAGCATCTAGTGTGTAAGCTAAAGCGATCCATTTATGGATTGAAGCAAGCTTCTAGATCTTGGAACATGCGGTTTGATGAGGTTATCCAGTCTTATGGATTCATTCAAAGGATGGACGAGTCGTGTGTATACCGGAGAAGTGACGGAAACAGTGTGGCGTTTCTCGTGCTTTATGTAGACGACATCCTTCTAATTGGCAACAATGTGAAGATGTTGTCGGACATAAAGGGATGGTTGTCCAAGCAATTCGATATGAAAGACTTAGGACAAGTTGGGCATGTTCTTGGGATCAAGGTTATACGGGATCGCCAGAAAAGAACATTGAGCTTGTCCCAGGCTTCATATATTGATACGATTCTAGCTCGTTTCAACATGCAGAATTCCAAGAGAGGTTCTCAACCTTTCTTCCATGGAATTCATCTATCTAAAGACATGTGTCCCAAGACACAAAAGGAGATAGATTACATGAAGACAGTTCCTTATGCTTCGGCAGTGGGAAGTCTAATGTATGCTATGTTGTGCACGAGACCTGATATCTGCTATGCCGTAGGCATGGTAGCTAGATATCAGAGTAACCCTGGACAGGGTAACTGGACTGCTGTAAAGAACATACTTAAGTACCTGCGAAGGACTAGGAATTATGTTCTGAGTTACAAAGCGTCCGAGCTGATTCCTATTGGTTACACAGACTCGGATTTCCAATCTGATAAGGAACAACGAAAGTCTACATCAGGCTATGTGTTCACATTGGGAGGTGGAGCAGTTTCATGGAAGAGTGTTAAGCAGAAATGCATTTCGGACTCTACCATGGAAGCCGAATATGTAGCAGCCTCTGAGGCAGCTAAAGAATCGGTGTGGCTCCGGAACTTCATCATGGACTTGGATGTGATTCCTGATTTGCCTAGAGCTATCACAATTTATTGTGACAATAGCGGTGCAGTGGCAAATGCGAAGGAACCACGAGCCCACAATGCGAGTAAACACATAGATCGCAAGTACCACCTGATTAGAGACATCGTCAGGAGAGGCGATGCAGTTGTCACCAAGATTGCATCAGCGGATAACCTGGCAGACCCCTTTACGAAGGCACTTCCAGCGGAAGCGTTCAAGAGACACGTGAAGGGGATGGGTATCGAATGTATGGGAGAGGGAAACTAGACTTTTAGTATAATTGGGAGATTGATGGAGTTATATATTCTAAATGTCTAGTTTAGTGACAATATGGAACTCCTTATCTGTGTTTTACATTATCTATTAATCAAACAAGTCTGCATTTTGTTTATATACACTCTATGCTATAGTCCTAGATATATACGTTGTAGACAGTATGGCGTGAGGAGACACGCGGAAGATCATACTGTCGGTTACTCGTATACTATCGAACTGTAGCTCACGACTTAGATGGACAGGGACAATCCATCGGTACGTCGTAGTGTAACTGGTAGATAGTCGGTCTTGACTATCATGTTACACTCGTACACTTGGTGTATTGAGCAGGACCACGGGAGGGCGTTCGGTTTATACTAATCGCAGTAATCGAACTAGACCTCAGATATTACGGATATACGAATTCCTAATCCCTATATAATTATAGGTGCGTGTGTCCAATTCTCGGTTCTTTAATATGCCAATGAGTGAGACTAATTAATTAGTCAAGATTCTCGGTAAATTGGGAATCGTAATTGTACGCACGGCATGCTATAGATTATAGACAGGAAACCGTGTCCCGTTTATCGGGTTGATGATGTCCCCGAGATGAGCTCATAAAGTTTATCATGTAAACCCTGCAGGTGGATTTGTTCCACATGATAATAAGGATGAGTGGTACTAGTCTCGGATAATAAGAAACGAATTAATTTAATTATTAGTAATTAAATAAATTCGTGGACGTTAGATATCTTAAACACGGGGAAAGTCGTATATGTAATTTCGGCGGAATTATTATTGTTGAAATAATATTAAATTAATTTCGGGAATTCAATTATTATTATTTAGTGGAATTAATAATAATTAAAAATGTAATTAATTAAGGTTTTCCTTCTAAGGACTCCGAGTTAATTAATATTGCATTTTAGCCTTAAATTAATTTACCTAAGGTCCCTAACGTAACTCTATTTAAACCCCCTCCCTTACCCTCTGCTAACCTAACTTTCGCCGCAACATTTATTTTTGCTGAGAAAAATAATTGCGTTAGCGCAAATACTTTTTTCTCTGTAAAAATAATAAGGTTAACGCAAAAATAATTATTTCTCACATAGAGAATAATTCTTACGCTAGTTTTGGCAGAGAAAGTATAGACGGGAGAACTCCAGCAGATCGTTGCCCACAAAACGGTTGGAGACGGGATCAGAGGCATACGTTAGAAGCTCTAAGGTCTCAACAATTCGACCGAGAAGGTATGAGATCGAAACCTTCTTCCGCAATTTATTCGATCTCGATTTCTTCGTTAATCATACATTGAACAAAGATCGGGTTCCGTGGCTTGGATATGATATTCTCGGACTGCTGGGAGGTTTCTGACCTCCGGCGTGGCAGTCGGATCGAGAAAATCGCGTCGGAACAGCCGGAACGGGCGGATCGCGCCGCTGTTCGCAGCAGGCAGGCGACCGCCAGAGGGGGCAAGCGCCCGCTCGCGACAGGTCGCGGGCGATCGCCTGGGCAGCAAGCGCTCGCTTGCCTTGCTGCGCGAGCGGTCGCCTGCTCCGGGCAGATCGCGAGCCGCGGCTTCGGCCGCGGCGGACACGCGATCTCTTGGGTGGGCGGCCATGGCTGTCCGAGGGTGACTTTCAGAAGTCGATTGGGGACTTCCGGATGTTCGAGGGTTCGAACGGACGTGTCCCGGGTAGTCGAATCCCAACACATTTGGCATGGTGATGTGGAAATGACCCTTCACCTCCCCATTAACCACCATTACTTGTGCATTATGATGCATATTATGGTGGGGGTTACAAGGAGGTTAATGATGATCAATATAGTGATGAAAACATGTGTTTTTATATCACTTTTTGACCAGCCACGAAATTCCACACCAAAAGAGAGAAGAGTGAGAGAATCACTCAAGAACAAGCAAACAAATTTAATTCTGGGTTCGTGTGCAACACGTAGATGCCGAGTCATTTGTGCGGCTTCAACATACGGGCGATCTTGACGTGGTCATTCCTCAAGTGAAACATCAGTTTGTGGTGCAGGTCGAGACGATCAATAACTGCTTCCTTCATCATCAACGAGGCACGCATCAACCAATGTAAGATCTCGTTGAACCTATATATATTGGATGTGTATATATATAGATGTATGTGTTCTTATACACATTATGTGTGCATAAAGATCATTAATTGCATAGTAGATCTATTGCTTTACACGCTTCCGCACACACGTTTCATTGATCGGATCGGTGAAACGATACCTCCATAATGATGATCGTCGGAGACGGAGTTGATATGATACGACCGGCGCTGGTGTTTCACCGTGCTGCGCTCGTCGTGGGTGTGAATTTCAAACGTCGAAAATTGATTTTGTAGGAAAACATTATTTTTCTGATATTCTTTTTATATTTTGTAATGTTCATTTTGTTTATTTGTGAGAAAAGTTCACTTTTGAGGTCATTTAAGTCTTTTGATTCAAAATGGTCCATTAAACATATATTCTTATGGACGGGGCTTTTAAAGATATCTATCATTATTCTTAAGCCTTATTTTGTCGCAACCCTTTTTTTTAATAATCGAATTAATATATGAATTAGAAATTAAGATTTAACCTATGTTATTTTTTACTTAATTTTAGTCTGTCGGCAATTTATATCTTATTCCTAGGAACACGATTCTAATTGTACACCCATGATTATATCTTCATGTATTTTTTGATAAATATTCATTAAGTATGCTAATATATTCATTGTTATGCTAAATTAATGTTTATAATAATTATTTGTTGAAATGAGGATTTCTTATTATTAAACGATGATTTTTATATTTTAAAGGGTGAGAGCACTATTTATATCGTACTCCCAGGAGTATGATATAGGTATTGGTCAGTATCTATCATTATGCTTTAGCCTTATTTTGTTTGCCGCCCTTTTTTTTATAATCGAATTAATATATGAATTAGAAATTAAGATTTAACCTATGTTAGTTTTGACTTAATTTTAGTCTGTTTCAGTTAAGATCGTTTCAATTCAGTTTCAGTTCAATTCATTTCAGTTCTCCTCGATTAAGTTTGTTTCAAAATAAATTAAAATAAAATAAATAAAAAATAATTAAAATTTATAATTTTAAATATATAATCTAACTAATGCTAGAATATTAATAATATTTTAAAAAATATATTTAACAATTTATAAAAATTATTTTTTTTATAAGAAAAATCAATTCAGTTCCGTTCAAACTTATTCCGTTCAGATCATTCAGTTCAGTAAGTTTCAGTTCAAAATAACATAACTTAGTATTCTTTAAGAAATTGAAGATATTGATTAGGTAGAAGAACATAACTTTATTATTCTTTGAAAAATTGAAGATATTGATTAGGTTCTTGTCCTAAACAACAATTAGACTATTAATTGTATCTTTTTTATTAAAAAAATATTTAACAAATAAATATATTAAAATATTGTGTAATTACAAAAATGTTTTTCCAGTTTCCATATTTTATACAAAAACTCACAAAAGGTGCGTGAAGACCACACATTCTGAATATTTTGTAGAATATTTTATCCCGGCTTTTGGTAGGTTGAAAAGTGCAAAAATATTCAAACTTGTTGCAATCGACAATATTTTTCAGATCAGTTGTACAATGTAAAAATACATGCACATGAAGTTGGAAAATTAATTATCCCTAAAAATTAAAGAACGGCCCTTTTGAAAAGTACTCGCTATGAAAAGTACTAACTAGTAACTACTAACTATAGACTTACGCATGTGAGTTCGTACTAACTATAGACCTACGCATGTGAGTTCGTACCTAAATTATAAATTGATCTAAGTATAGTAGGAGTAGTATATTATATATATATATATATATATATATATATATATATATATATATATATATATATATATATATATATACATACACCATAATTGACTATCAAAGCATTTGTAAACATTAATGACTTGACAAAATCAAGCAACCAAAAAAATGGCAGATGCATTTCTCAACGCTCGCACACAAAGGCGGGTGTTTATTTTCCGTACTCAAAAGCTTGATGATCGCTGTAAAAAAAATTGGAAAATGATGACGGAAAATTACTTGTGTATCATGTATTTATATTATTAATTTTTTTTTTCATTAATTCTTCGATCTCTATTTAGGTACGCGATCGTCACCGGTGCGAATAAAGGAATCGGATTTCATATATGTAAGCAGCTAGCTACGCGAGGAATCACGGTGATCTTAACTGCTAGAGACGAGAAGAGAGGCGTCGAAGCTCAAGAAAAGCTCGAGAACCCGAACGTTATTTTTCATCAACTTGATGTTGTCGACCCGGCTAGCGTAACTCGTCTAGTTGACTTCATAAAATCCAAGTTTGGGAAGCTTGATATTTTGGTAGAAACACATCCATTGATGATCGCCGTAGTCTTAAATTAAATCAAATTGAATTTTATGTATATATTTGCAGGTGAATAATGCGGGTATTAACGGAGTAAGGTTGGAAGGAGATGTTTCGATTTTGGTACAAGTGATTTTGGACAGCGTAGCTTCGCTTTCTGATTCCGTGGAGGTTCGTTTTCTTTTGTTAGAAGCATACAGAAATACTACTAGAAAAAATAAATAGTTAGACTACTCACGAATGATCAGGCAAAAGCGATTAATGGAAGGGTAATCGAGAGCTTCGAGGGTGCGAAAGAATGCATAGAAGCAAATTACTATGGCGCGAAAAGAGTAACCGAAGCTCTGATTCCACTCTTACGATTGTCCGATTCACCAAGAATCGTCAACGTCTCCTCCACTTTGGGAAATATGAAGGTGAATTTTCTTATTATTGAATATTAATGTTATAGTTAAGTACTTAATTAAAAAGGAATTTGTATTCATCAGTTTTTGCCTAACGAATGGGCGAAAGGGGTGTTGGGTAACGAAGAGAAGCTAACAGAGGAAAGGATTGAGGAGGTGGTGCAGAGTTTTCTTAAGAGTTTTGAACAGGGCTCACTCGAAGCTGATCAATGGTCAACTCAGCTTTCAGCCTACAAGGTCTCGAAAGCAGCTCTGAATGCTTACACAAGGATAGCAGCCAAAAAGGAACCGAGCTTTTCCGTAAACTGCGTTTGCCCAGGTTTGGCGAGGACAGACATCACAAGTAACCTTGGCCCGTTGAGTGCGGAAGAAGCTGCTCAAAGGCCGGTGGAGATTGCACTTTTGCCTCGTGGAGGGCCGTCGGGAGTCTACTTTGTAAGGAACGGAGTTTCACCTTTCTAAATTTGATTACTAATTGTTTATGCTCAATAAAATCGTGTAATAACAATCTATCTTGATTTAGTTCAACCTTAGAGTATTGTTAAAATATGATGCATTCCCTCTTAATTAAATTCACCTACTTACTAGCTAGAGTGGACTAGCATATTCAAGCAATTCATCAATCTTCCACTTTCTCTTGAGATTTCATATGCATGAGTGAATTACGAACTAGAATAATCTACTCTTTTCTAAATATGTCTTGGTCGGTTGAATATGCCATGGATTAGTTTCTAGGATGTTCTTTAATTTAGTACAGTATACATAAAATGTCTTATTAGTTGCTAAGATGTATCTCTAGTTTAGTATAAATAGGATGCTAATCAATCTGAATTGAACATCCAAAAATTGTATGCAAAATTTTATAAAAAAAAATCATAAAGAAAAAAATCAATTGAATGTATCGGTGATATAATTACAGTAAAACCTCTATAAATTAATATAATAAATTAATAACCTTTCTAAAATAATAAAATTCTTGGTCCTCACTTGTAAAAAATAAACGAATTCAATAAAATAATATAATAATAATTTTTTGAAAAACTCTTTTATAAGTAAGAGGTCCCAACAAAATTTTAAATTAATAATTTGTAAATATTACAATTATAAATAATAGTTCTAATCCATACTCTCAAAGTTGAATACCCACGTTTATTTAGAGTGTTGGTAATGTACTTTAGTAACATTTCAAAAAGTATTTTTCATCAAGTGGTTTTTGTAATATTTTTAGTGCATTATTGTCCTTTTTATATTAGCATAATATTTTATGCATTTTATCATTTATTGATGATTTTGTGATGCATTTTAGATAATGAAAATATAATTTGGTATTATAAATTAGTTTATTTTTATGAATATAATAGTTAACATTATAAATTGAATCTATAATAATATACATGAATATATTAATTTTTTGCAATAAAGTTGATACATAAATCTTAATCCAATGAATCTTAATCCAATTATTTTAAATAAATATATTTAAATTTATTGAATTTAAAAATTCTCTCTTTTAATTAATAAAATATTAATTTATCGATATATTAATACCTCTTTAAATTGATAAAATTTTATGGTCTCGAGAGTATTAATTTATAGAAATTTTACTGTACATGTCAATAATTATTAACATGTGGTGAATTTTGGTATACTATATATATATCATAATTTTGTTTTTCATATTATTTTACTTTTCAATATTAAGAAATCACTATTGTTTTCATTACCATTTTTCTAAACATGCAAAGTTCCACTTTTCAAAGTTAAGTGAAAAATGACCAAAATTGAATAATTGCATTTTTTCATTGCAATGAATAGATTAACATCACATTTTTTTAATAGGATTGTTTGGAGTTGTTTTATTATTTTTCTATTGCATTTTTAGTGTTTAATTGAATATTCGCAAACACATTTCTTCTTGGCAAACTTAAAAGTTCAAATATTATTAATAATATCAAGATATGTTCTTCCTTTAAAACAACACATAGTGACAATTTATAAGCAATTCTTGAAACACCCTTCCAAGATAAGTAAAAAAAAAAAATGTATTTTATTTCAAGTATCTTATATTTTTTTAATAATGACTATCCTTATCTATTTCTATATTACTTGCAAAATAAAATTAAAATCAAATATATAAGTATAATTTATTTTATTATTAATTATTTTAATTTAATTTGATTAATTATAAAAAAAAATAGGAATATGTGTTGAAAATTGCACTTTACTGTTAATTGTATTTTATCTTTTTGGATTTTGCAGTTAAATTCAATTTTTGAGTTTGAGTTAGAATCAAATTTGATTTATGTTGAATTTTAGGTAAGTATATTGAATTTAATCAATTCATTGAGGGTGAAGGACATATTTCAAATCATCAAATAGAGAGTTAAGGGTTGTTAGCTCAGTTGGTTGAACATTTGAGTTGAGAACCGTAAAGTTCAAGGTTCGAACATTTGTGCTTATTTGAACACTAGAAGATTCGATTCAAATTCACTTTCCTTCAAATTTCGATGTAAGGTTAATTGAGACCGTCGATCTGGAAGTGTGGAAAGCCTTCAAATTTCTATGCAAAGTTTAATTGAAACCGTCTGAAAGTGTGGAAAGAGGTGAATACACATTTTTGTATCACGTAAATATATTTCGATAAAAATTTAGACTTGAAAGCCTTACATCATTATTACCCCAAAAAAATTCGAAGAATACAAAGCACAATAGAGAGATTCTAGCATGTAACAAAAAAAGTACATAAACACTGAGAACATGGAAGTCCGTTGATAACATGAAAATTAAGAAAGTTTTTGTATGACAAAAAACATCAAGATCGTCAATAAATCTTGCAAAAGTTGACTTTTTTCTTTGCGGGTAGAATAATTCAACAAAATAAATTTGACCATCAAATTAATTGATTAAATTCGTTTCTCAATGGTGTACACTTGTACATAAGATAATCTTATTTTGGTGGGGAAATGTGTTCCTTTCCGGCGAGGGTAAATTGGTAATTCTATATAAAAAATGTGGTTAACTGATAGCGGTGTCGGTGCCCGTATCCATCAATATTTTTTTTTTTTTAAGGTTAATCACATATAAAAGAAAAGTGTAAAATACAGTACAACGCATAGAGAATAAAGTTTTTATTGCATCACCGAGCTAACAGGCTAGCTCTCCAACCAACCAACAAAGAATAAAGCACTAAAAATAGTGTAGAGTACTTTTAAATTTAATTTAGGGTAAAAAATTTAAACCTCTAAAGCTTTCTTAAAAGTTACACTTTGCCTTCAAACCTTTAATAAAATATGTTAAACACTCAAAATTTTGATAAAATTTACCCTTTACTCGAATTTTATAATTTAAATGTTTAAAGTATCAATTATGTAAGTAAAAAATTTATTTTTGCCTAAAAAATATAAATAAATAAAAATTAATTCTCAAAAAATACAATATTTTTATTTAACTATATTTGAATTCTTGAAATGATAAATAATTTAATTTACAACATTTAGAGTCATTTTTTTAATTTTAATAATAAGAATTAAAATAAAACTTAAAAAAAATAAAAAATAAAAATGATTATATGATATGAGTAATAATTTCAAATTTCAAATTAAATATTATTTTAAAAAATTACTTAAATTTGAAAATATTTAATTTAAATTTAAATTTGTATTAATAAATGACATTGTCATTTTCATTTGATTTTTTAATTTTTTGAAATATTATTTTAATTCATATTTTTAAAAATAAAATTAAATAGACTTTTATTTATATATGAATTTTTTGGAAGTAAAATATATTTTTTATTAAAGTATTTAATATTTTATATATTAAAATAATAAAAAATTGTGTAAAGTGCAATTTGGGAGTTACATCCTTTTCACCCATTTCATTTATGAAAAAATTAGAGTAAAAATGTATTTTTAAATTTAAAATAAATTATTTGTCAATAAATTTTAAAAAGTAAATAAAAAATATAAGTAAAATTGTACTACCTCTACATAAAATAATTATTTTACATTTTTTACATTAAAATAAATTTTTACTATCTATTTTGTCACTTTAATTTTTTTTTTTTTGTCAAAAAGTTTTAAGTTATATCTTTCTTATATTAATGACTAGGGGTGGACGAGTTGAGATGAAACATGATTTCCTAGACGGGATCACACTTTTTAAAAATTGATCTCGTGAACCCTTTAATTTAACTTATTTCACTAAAAATATTAGGTTAATAGCATATAAAACCACAAGTTTTACTTTATTTGAAAAATAAACCAAACTTTTTTAATGTTGCAAAAATAAATCATCACTTTTATTATTATTATTATTATTATTATTATTATTATTATTATTATTATTATTATTAAAATATTATAAATAATATATTAAATTCAAATTTTTAAATAATTCGCAAAAATATATTTTTGGATTTTTTTAAATGTTTAAATTTATTTATAATTAATATATAATTTATAATTGATTTTGTAAATAACATTCAAAGTGGTGGTTTATTTTTGATTGATTTATTAAATGTGAAGATTTTTACGTGCTATTAACTGAAAAAAAATATTATATACTTTAAAAAAATTCTATACTTAATTTAATTATTTAATATTGTTGTGCCACAAAAATCCCCCACCGACACGTGGAATGAGTCGACACCCGACAACGGATAAAAAGGCCCGGATGGGGCTCCTACTGGTACCATGGGCCCCCACGCCAACTCGCCATCACAAGAATCAGATAATGCCCACGCTTATCGTGCCCGGATCCCGGCCAACCGCAACGGGCGACAATAACCCGACATACGGGACGACGGGTCAAATGGTCCCGGAACGCGGCCCAGCACGAAGCTCAGGCGCCAATGACCCGAATGTAGTGGGACAATGCCCGAGCCCCGAATCGCGCCAGCACATCCCGCACGGATGCCAAAGACCAGTCCCCCCCACCAACTGGTGGTGTGGACCCACGTGTCAGCCCCCGTCGCGAGGATCATGACAGGCCCCGAGATCGGGCGCCAACGACCCGGCATGCGGGAGGACAGACCCGGGATCACGCCCCAGCACGGGGCACAGACATTAACAACCCGACGGGACCTGACACGAATCACCGAAGCCAAGCAACCTGACATGAATGATGACAAGGACGACGGGACATCAAGCCCTGAGACGCCCCCGGATCCCAACCGCGGGAGAGCACCCCGTGAGTAAACCCGCGACGGAAGAACGCAATCAGTCCCGGGCGCCATGTCCCGGGGCGTATCGCGGGACTCTGACGCCGCACAGGTGCGACCTGCCCCGACGTTCATTAACCCAGGACGTTCATATCTGTGCATGCAGAAACACGTGTCGATTCCGGACAGTTGGAATTCCACGCACATCTTGGAAGGATAAGGATCACATTCGCACACATGGACGTGGGGCCCTGTGACGGGGTCCGGATCACAGAAACTCATACCCGCGCACCGCTGCGGAGTCAGGCCGAAATCGCTTGGCCGGGCGGGCGGCCGTTCACGGAGCACCCGAGCCATTCACAGAGCACCCAAAATAAGTACAAGACAAGTGTGTCATACCATCATCATCACGAACCCCAGCCACGATGGGGCGACTAGCGGCCACCACCATCAAGGACCCCGCACCACGGCAAACGCACCTCGGAATCGTGCCTCGGAATTTAATGTATCTAGACTAGGTACCCAACGTGTTAAGGGCATCGTGGCATGGATAAGCATGTATCATCGCCTATAAAAGGCACCCTCCCGTAAACGATTAAAGGGCGGCACAAATTAGCTATTAAAGCCATTAAATAAAAGCTTGGATAATACCAAGAAGCTTCGAGCTCAAAACCTCTGTTTCCTCTAGATCTAATTCAACCCTTTTCGTAATATAAATTTAATGTATTGGTACCGTTTTCAAATCCTCTAAACACAGCCCAGCCCCGTACTTTTCAACCCGACCAAAACGTGCCAAAACATTTGGCGCTAGAAGGAGGGGGTTGAAATATTAGACCCAGAAAAAGAAGAAACAAAGGAGATGACTGACGGAGCCACCGCATCGGATTCCTCAAGTGCTGTCGGCGCCATGAAGAGGCTAGAGAAAGGAAAGATGCCGGCCGGAGAGAGCGTCATGGTCCCACCATCTCCGACGAAGATCCCGGAAGGACTTCCCGAGATGGAGGACGTCGTCGCCACAGAGATGCCGGACGGCCACGACGCCACAAACCACTACCGTCGGAGCGACACCGAAGCACGACGCCTTCGACGCCATCAGCAGACAGAGCGCCACGCACGCTGCTCCCGTCCCGGGTCACGGCGAGATCCACCTCCACCCGTGACGCCCGCGCCCTACGTCGACACCATGCTGGACACGCCCGAGAAGATCGACGCGGCCATGACCAACCTGATACAGCGTAAGCGCGCACTAACTACTCCGTTTTGTGATTCAGGTCACAAACTCACCAGGGGCAGCACATTCGACCGCCTGGGGCCAGGTCCTTCGATCCAAGGCCAACGCGCCATCCCCGCCCGAAGGATGCTGTTTGACCTCAACGCCGAGGCAAATGACCAGCCTGCATGGACCGACCAGCCTGGACGGGACGACGGAAGGACGAACCCGCATCCCGAGGCAGAAGGACCGGGACGCCGTCCCGCAGATATGCCGGCACCCATCCCGGGGCCCGAGGCAGGTCTCCTTGACCTATACAGCAAATTTTCCGAGATGGAGAAGAAGCTAGCCGAGGCCCAGACCCGCCCGGGACGGGTAGACTTCTGCAAAGAACCGCTCGCGTTGGAGGTGGAGGATGCGGTCATGCAGTTCGAGATCCAACCGCTCCAGACAACGACGTATGACGGAAAGACCGATCCTGAGATCCACCTCAGCCGCTTCCGCACTTACATGTCCGGAAGGGGGGCTAGCGACGCCACGAGGTGCCGCCTTTTCCCGCTAACACTCGGAGACACGGCCCACAAATGGTTCGCCGGGCTACCCGCCAGATCTATCCATTGTTTCGATGACTTGGTCCAACGTTTCGTCGCCCACTTCGCCTCGAAGGTCAATCGGCTCGAGCAGAACCAAAGGTTGATCGGCATCAAACAGGCGCCACATGAGAGCGACGAATCTTACGTGGACAGAGTGGGAGACATCCTACTCAGCGGAGAGGAAGTCGGCGACGATCTAAAGCTACACACCGCCATGAGTGGGCTCCGGAAGGATTCAAAGCTGTTCAAACGCCTCATGCAATGCTACCCAGGGAGTTACGAGGATTTCCGCGTCAAGGCAGGGGCACAATGTTGGTTCCAGAGGCTTATGCGGGAAAACGACAACGCCCCGGATCCAAAGAGGAAATGTCAGGACCCCGAGGACCGGAGGCCGGCGAACATGCCAAGACAGGCTCCTTACAAGCCGTACGAGAAAAGTCGCCCGCCCCCGAGCTACAGAGAGATGGAGGTAAAATTGGTGGAGCAAACGGGTCAGGACGCCATGTCCATGATGGAGATACTCCTCGCCACCGGAGAAGACATCCTCGTCAAACCGGGACCCATGCAAGCCTCCGACATCAGGTTGGACAAGAGACTTTGGTGCTCTTTCCACGAACAACATGGGCACGCGACGGGTCAATGCCGGCAACTACTACAGCAGCTATGGAAGCTTTTCGAGGAAGGGAAACTTTGGGATCTGCTCTCGAGGCCCGGACCCCGGGGTGACAATCCCGCAGCCCGAGGCATCCCCGGACAGGCCGGAGCGGGACGCGGCGCAAAGGGGCAGAACCTCGGACAACCTGTAGGCCAGAGGAGGCAGATACTATAAAGGGTTGTAACGCACCACGGGTAGGCCGACCTTAGAGGTTTTCGAGGTCGTGGCCCCCACCTACTATATTTGTATCAATTTCCCTGTCCCCTCCGGTGCCTTTGGCACCGTGGAAGGGGACAAGCTAATAACAATAAAGTGTCTACTATACTCTCTTTCTTGTGAAACCTTCGATTCCACCTAAATATGGCGCAAGGATATCACCCAGGGTAGAGAATTCGCCAAAAACCCACCAGACCCGATGAGTCGAGTCAACAACCCAGGACCAAAGAGACGCGACCGACTCGCCGCGCACGGCCGAATCAACGACAGCGTCTAACACGAGCGACGCGAGGTCTACGCGACCAATAGCACAACAACGGACCATCAAGGCATATCAACCGGTCCCGGGTCCCGAGCCCCGTCTCTCGGACCAACCGATCCCGGGTCCCGAGCCCCCTCTCTCGTGGGCCGGCGCAGTTCGCACGGTCCAGGAGGATCAGATAAGTAAAATCAATTGATATTTTGCTATGTTTGTATTTTCGTGTTGGAAGTATTATTGCAGATTTTCAGCACAGACTCGTGCAAATTTGTTGCATCATGCGGGACGACCTATGGGCTTTCATGTCGTCAAAAGGAGACCAGGCCCAGTTGATGGAGTAGTATACTTAATGTCTAGATTTGAGTATTCTGAACTCTGCATGCACTTTCATTTACCTATTTATAATGAACATTCATTTGCTTTTAATTATTGTTAATTAAATATATGCAAATCATAGTCCTGGATTTTATACGTTGTAGTTAGTATGGTGCAAGCATGGGCGCACAGAAGATCATACTATCGGTTACTCGTATTTAATCGAACAGTTGCTCACGACCTAGATGGACACGGACCAATCCATCGGTATAGTCGTTGTGTGAGAGAGAAAATAATTTATCTTAATTATTTTATCACACTTGTACACTTGGTGTATTGAGCGGATCGATTGAGACTCATCAATTAGGTTTGCTCGGCGATAATTGATTTGAGACTCAGTGTATTTTATTCTTAATCCCCGATACAATTGCGGGTGTGTATATCTAATATATGTGACTTTGATTTTCCAAAGGAATTGACCGATTTAATTATTGGGTCAATTACCGGTTGAGTTGGGTCACTATATTTTATATATGGCATGCCGTGAATTCTTGACGGGACAGTGTATCCCGGAAGGGTTGATAATATCCCCGAGATGAGCTCATAAGGATTTATTATGTAAACCTCGCGAGTGGATTTCTTCCGCATAATAAATAAGGTTGAGTGGTACTAGTCTCGGATAAAAGAGATGAATAAATTTATTAAGCAATAAATAAATTTTATTCATGGATATTTATATCTTAAATACACGGAATAAATAATACTACCGGAGAAATATTATATGGATATAATATGGTTTAATATTGGGAGTGCAATTAATTTATATAGTGGAAAATAAATTAATTAATATTGATAAGGATTAATGGACTTGAGCATTGGGCTCAATTTAATCTTCAATATTGGAAGCCCAATATTCCACCTCCTTTAGATCCCCTACGTAGCCTATAAAAGCACTACATGGCCTTCATAAATCATAAGACAAGATTATCACACTTGATATTCTAGAGAGTTGAAGGAGATCCATAGGAGTTCGATAGATCGTCGCCCACCTGACGTTCGAACGAAGTGCAAGGAATACGTGGGAAGATTCAAAGGTCATCTTGAATTCGTTTCTCCGAACAACGAATCGAAAGGTACAATATCTAAACTATACTTGATATTATTCGATTTTGATTTATCGATTATACCGTAGAACCAAGATCCGAAGGATCGAACCCGGATTAGACGGAGGACCACGCGGTGGTGGCGAAGCCACCGGACCGCGTGGACCACACGCCTAGGGTTCGGCGCGCGGGAGGAGAACCCTCGGCCTCGGCCGAGGGGGGGCGATCGCTGGGAGCGATCGCCGGCGGTGACGGGCTGGTGCCGTCACCTCCCCACCTCGACGGTGGGGGCTCCTCGACGGCGGGCAGCAGGTCGCCGGACCTGCTGCTGGGGGCTGCCGGATGCAGCCCCATCGAACGCGATGTTCGATCGCGTGGACCCGGCTCGCGGGGGTTCGGGTGGGGGCGGATTGCGCGCCTTCGGGCGCGTGGTCTCCAAAGCCCGGACTCCGGCGGATGAGTCGGCGTTCGTGCGATCTCCGGCGAAGGGTTCGTTCGGGTTATCGGTTCCGCAATTTTGATAACCCGGGATATCGAATTCCAACAATTGGTATCAGAGCGTGGTTTACGTTCGCGGTATTTTCGATAAAATTGTTCTACCTTGCAGGGATTCCGACTATTATGGCTTGATGATTATTCGTTTAATTATTTTGTCATGTGATTGTTGGTTTTATTAAACTCTCGGACATGTCGAGATTCGTTTTTGGTGGTGAATGCTTGTAATAGTAAAAATTCGGGGGTTGACCGAATTTAGGATTTATTATTACGTTCTACGTTTTTCCGGAAATTGTATAGGGTCGATTTCATGTATAGAATCGATACCGGATAGTGTAAAATTTATTTTGTAATTTATTTTGCGTTGGATCGATGCCGAAACGACCGCCGGAAAAAGACGCGTGACGAAGGAGATGATCGTGAGCAAGAGGGGCTCGGATCGACCGCCCCATGGTCGATCCCATGAGGACAATCGACCCACGCCCTAAAGGGCTGCCGTGGGAGCTTCGGCCACGCCGGCCACCATGGGAGGTGGCGCGTGGGCCGGACGGCGGCGGCTTATGGTCGGCGGTCGATGGGTGGCGCGGGGATCCCCACCCCGTGCTATCCCCGTCCGGATATTTACTTTCCTAATTGGTTCGGGTTTTTCCTATTTGAGAATTCCTATTTTTGGGGACTCTCATGGATTAGGAAAAGAATCAATTTGGAATTAATTAGGATTCCTAATTGATTATTTCTATTTTTATGGAAATATTCATGGATTAGGAATCTAATTAATATGGAAAGTAGAAGAGTCCTAATTATTTTATTTCTTTATTTCATTATGGATATCATCTAGAATATTCCAAGAATATCTTGGATGGATTATTCTAGAGATTTAATGAAGTGGAAAAGAAAAATAAAATAAATAAAATATTAATAATATTTAATTTTATTTTTGATATATTCAATTGACTTAATTTTCGAATTAAGTAACTTTTGGATTAATTGAAAATAAATAGATTTAAATATTGGATATTAATATTCTCGTCACATGGAGCATTCAAGAAACGAAGACTGAAGACTAGAAGATGCGTACGGGGATGGAGTAAAGCCATAATAGTCGGAAAATAATATTCTAGTAATTATTTTGACTATGTGATAATATTATGTGCTTTATTACATGTATGCATGCTATATGTGTTTATTTTTATGCACTAGATAGCGTATCCCTTTATTGTAAAAAGCTAAGTGGGAGAGGGTATGGAAACATACCAATGGTCTCCATTGCTGCTCTCTTGGTGACTTTTATAAACTTTTGGAGTTTATATAGATAAGTCATTGGAGGAGAGTTCTTGTAATTCCTCTTACAAGAAACATTGATTAAGTTTATCAAACAATGCCTAATTTGTCTTTCCAAAGCTGATTTCAAGTCGACTCATTCTCACCCCGGGGAGTGGAATGGAGCCAGAGCCACTTGGTCATGTAGAGGACACAAATTAGAGACCTTCGTACCATTCTTTGATAGATGGATCGATTGTCTGCTCGGCTCCCTCATTTATGAGAGATAAGGTTGCTCGCATGGTGAATCACTGGTTAGAAACTTCGAGTTTTACTTATGATTCTCCGCGTCTTAATTTACAAGATCAAATGGATCAAGTAATTGGATTTCAATTGTATAAGTCTTTTGGTATGGTAAACGTCCACACTATCGTGGCTTGCTATATTGAATGGGACTTTAGATCGATTGATGTAGACAGTTATAGAAGGGAGTGAGGGATCCGTGTGTCAACGTAATCGTCCACACCATCGTGGCTTGCGGGGATATGCGAATCTCAAACAAACTTCTTAGTACTGAGCGATGGTTAACACTTAGGTACGCTCCATAGTATTCCTCCCATCGAGGTAACGCTATTGATGATGTACGACCGAAGGAAATCTAATTGCTAAATCATTTGGGTGGGTAAACGTCCACACTATCGTGGCTTGCCTTACCCGATGGGATTTTAGATGTGATTAGTGATTTAATGATATTATTTAAGGGAGATAATATCGGATATTAAATTGTTTGTTTGTTTTATGTGCTTATAGGTTAAGAATGACTGTGACCCCACTTTGTGATATACTTAAAGATGAAAACTCACTGGTTCCATATAGTACTGATTGGAAACGAAATCTGGACATTGTTCAGACTGTTGAGCTTTTTGAATCCACTGTTGTCCCAACTGATGAGGACATTCGGAATGACCTCAGGATGATGTTGAGACATAGCGTGGAAGCTGGACAAGAGGTGATTAACATACTCACAGAATTCTCTCTCAATGAGTCCCTTAAAAAGGATTCGGCGAGAGCGGAGTTTGTGCGTAGGTTAAGGAAATCACAAGCTTTTGTGGCAAGGCTAGAGGAAAAGCGTGCAAAGAAACCCAGTGGTTCTAAACCACGGATTGGGAAGAGCAAGCCGCGAGGCAAGTGCTATCGATGCAAGCAGTTTGGGCACTGGAGGTCTGATTGTCCTCTCATTAAAGGTACAAAATTTTCCTTAGTCACTGAAACATTATCAGTGGTGTTATCTACCAGCACCTGGTGTGTAGATACGGGGGCCACTGATCATGTCTGCAATTCATTGCAGGGGTTCCAGGAAACCCGGAGACATAGAGAGGGAGAGATCGTGGTCTACATGGGCAATGCTGCAAGGGTGGCGGCTGTTGCAGTGGGAGACGTTCACTTACGCTTCAGTAGTGATAGGGTTTTAGTTTTACAAAATTGTCTTTATGTACCCAACTTTAGAAAGAATTTAATTTCGGTTTCTAAACTTATTATGAATGGATATTCTGTTTCTTTTGATCACTCTGTGGTCATAAGAAGAAATAGTGAGATTATCTGTTCTGGTACATTGGTGGACGATTTGTATGTTCTAAATCCTGAGTCTAACACGATGCAACTAACCGAGAGTAATAACACATCTACGAACACCAATAAGAGAAAGGAACCTTCTAAAATGAATCAATTATACTTGTGGCATCTAAGGCTAGGTCATATTAATTCGAATAGAATTCAAAGGTTGAAAGCTGATGGTCTCATTAGCGGCATAGAAGGAGAGGACCTTCCAACCTGCGAATCCTGTTTGGAGGGTAAAATGACCAAGCGTTCTTTTTCTGGTAAAGGACATAGAGCTGGACAAGTATTGGATTTGATTCACTCTGATGTATGCGGACCTATGTCTACTCAGGCAAGGGGAGGGTACGAGTACTTCATCACTTTCACTGATGATTACTCAAGGTATGGATTTGTATACTTGATGCGCCGCAAGAGCGAGTCCTTTGACAAGTTCAAGGAATTCAAGGCTCTTGTGGAGAACCTTCAAGGTAAATCCATTAAATGCCTGCGATCTGATCGCGGAGGCGAGTACCTGTCTGGAGAATTCAAGGCATACTTGGCAGAGAATGGGATTGATTCCCAAATGACATCACCATATACTCCCCAGCAGAATGGTGTGTCGGAAAGAAGGAATAGGACTCTTATGGAAATGGTGCGATCAATGATGAGTTACTCGGACTTACCTATCATGTTCTGGGGATATGCCTTAGAAACGGCCGCGCACATTCTAAACTTGGTTCCATCAAAAACGATTCCTTCAACACCCATGGAACGATGGAGCGGGCGCAAGCCTAGCTTAAGATACGTTCGGATCTGGGGGTGCCCTGCACATGTGTTGAAGGTAGGTGCCGATAAATTAGAACCTCGTACTGAAGTGCGGTTGTTTATAGGATATCCTAGAGGAACTAAGGGTGGCATGTTCTATAGTCCTACGGACCAGAAGATCGTTATAAGTACTAACGCTCGGTTCTTAGAGGAAGACTATGTCATGGACCACAAGCCCATGAGTGACATTATACTTGATGAGTTGAGAGGAAACAAGGAAGACCTAGATACAGCCGAACCGAGTAGTGATACACCACTAGAACCTGCACCTACTGTCACTGTTAATACACCGGAACGCCGTCGTAGTGGGAGGGTTGTTAAGCAACCAGACCGATGGATTGGACTGGGTGAGTCTTCGGACTCTGGACCTGGAGTTCATGAAATCGATCCCTGGACCTATGATGAGGCGGTACAAGATATAGATGCGCCTTCTTGGAAGAAAGCGATGAAATCCGAAATTGAATCTATGGATTCTAATAAAGTCTGGGATCTTGTAGAACCACCAAGCGGCGTAAAGCCAATTGGGTGTAAATGGGTCTACAAGAGAAAGAGAGGATCTGACGGAAAGGTTGAAACCTTTAAAGCTCGGCTTGTTGCGAAAGGATATACTCAGAAAGAGGGAATCGATTATGAGGAGACCTTCTCGCCGGTAGCCAAGATAAAGTCGATCCGGATTCTCTTATCCATAGCAGCTCATATGGATTATGAGGTGTGGCAAATGGATGTCAAGACAGCTTTCCTAAATGGAAGTCTTGACGAGACGATTTATATGAAACAACCAGAAGGATTCATTGCTAAGGAGCGAGATCATCTAGTGTGCAAGCTGAATCGATCCATTTATGGATTGAAACAAGCCTCGAGATCGTGGAACCTGCGGTTTGACGAAGTAGTCCAATCTTTTGGATTCAGTCAAAGCATGGACGAATCGTGTGTGTATTGGAAACGTGATGGGAAGAAGGTGGTGTTTCTCGTGCTTTATGTAGACGACATTCTTCTCATTGGCAACAGTGTGAAAATGTTATCAGACATAAAGGGATGGTTGTCTAGACAATTCGATATGAAAGATTTGGGAGAAGTCGGGCATGTTCTAGGGATCAAGGTTATAAGGGATCGCCGGAGTAGAACATTGTACCTATCCCAGCAATCTTACATAGACACGATTGTGGCTCGTTTTAACATGCAAGATTCCAAGAAGGGTGATCTACCCTTCAGCAAAGGAACTTATCTTTCTAAGGAGATGTGTCCTCAGACACAAAAGGAGAAAGATGAAATGAAAGCAGTTCCCTACGCTTCGGCCGTGGGAAGCTTGATGTATGCAATGTTATGCACGAGGCCTGATATCTGCTATGCAGTTGGCGTAGTAGCGAGATATCAGAGTAACCCTGGAAGGGCTCATTGGACTGCCGTAAAGAGCATTTTCAAGTATTTGCGAAATACTAGGGATTATGTTCTGAGTTACGGGGCAGACAATCTGATTCCTTTGGGTTATACGGATTCGGATTTCCAAGCTGATAAGGACCGGCGAAAGTCGACATCAGGCTATGTGTACACTTTAGGAGGTGGAGCCGTATCATGGAGGAGTGTTAAGCAAAAGTGTATTTCAGACTCTACCATGGAAGCTGAATATGTTGCAGCCTCAGAGGCAGCGAAAGAGTCAGTATGGTTCCTTAATTTCCTCCAGGACTTAGATGTGATTCCGAGTTTGCCCAAAGCTATGACAATTTATTGTGACAATAGCGGTGCAGTGGCAAACAGTAAGGAACCACGGTCCCATAGTGCTACGAAACACATAGAGCGCAAGTACCACCTGATTCGAGACATCGTCAAGAGGGGCGATGCGATAGTCACCAAGATAGCTTCAGAGGACAACCTAGCGGACCCTTTCACCAAGATACTTCCTAGCGAAGTATATTACAAGCACTTGGAGGGTTTGGGAGTCAGAAGTTTGGAGGATAAGACTAGACCTTAGTATAAGTGGGAGATTGATGGAGTAGTATACTTAATGTCTAGATTTGAGTATTCTGAACTCTGCATGCACTTTCATTTACCTATTTATATTGAACATTCATTTGCTTTTAATTATTGTTAATTAAATATATGCAAATCATAGTCCTGGATTTTATACGTTGTAGTTAGTATGGTGCAAGCATGGGCGCACAGAAGATCATACTATCGGTTACTCGTATTTAATCGAACAGTTGCTCACGACCTAGATGGACACGGACCAATCCATCGGTATAGTCGTTGTGTGAGAGAGAAAATAATTTATCTTAATTATTTTATCACACTTGTACACTTGGTGTATTGAGCGGATCGATTGAGACTCATCAATTAGGTTTGCTCGGCGATAATTGATTTGAGACTCAGTGTATTTTATTCTTAATCCCCGATACAATTGCGGGTGTGTATATCTAATATATGTGACTTTGATTTTCCAAAGGAATTGACCGATTTAATTATTGGGTCAATTACCGGTTGAGTTGGGTCACTATATTTTATATATGGCATGCCGTGAATTCTTGACGGGACAGTGTATCCCGGAAGGGTTGATAATATCCCCGAGATGAGCTCATAAGGATTTATTATGTAAACCTCGCGAGTGGATTTGTTCCGCATAATAAATAAGGTTGAGTGGTACTAGTCTCGGATAAAAGAGATGAATAAATTTATTAAGCAATAAATAAATTTTATTCATGGATATTTATATCTTAAATACACGGAATAAATAATACTACCGGATAAATATTATATGGATATAATATGGTTTAATATTGGGAGTGCAATTAATTTATATAGTGGAAAATAAATTAATTAATATTGATAAGGATTAATGGACTTGAGCATTGGGCTCAATTTAATCTTCAATATTGGAAGCCCAATATTCCACCTCCTTTAGATCCCCTACGTAGCCTATAAAAGCACTACATGGCCTTCATAAATCATAAGACAAGATTATCACACTTGATATTCTAGAGAGTTGAAGGAGATCCATAGGAGTTCGATAGATCGTCGCCCACCCGACGTTCGAACGAAGTGCAAGGAATACGTGGGAAGATTCAAAGGTCATCTTGAATTCGTTTCTCCGAACAACGAATCGAAAGGTACAATATCTAAACTATACTTGATATTATTCGATTTTGATTTATCGATTATACCGTAGAACCAAGATCCGAAGGATCGAACCCGGATTAGACGGAGGACCACGCGGTGGTGGCGAAGCCACCGGACCGCGTGGACCACACGCCTAGGGTTCGGCGCGCGGGAGGAGAACCCTCGGCCTCGGCCGAGGGGGGGCGATCGCTGGGAGCGATCGCCGGCGGTGACGGGCTGGTGCCGTCACCTCCCCACCTCGACGGTGGGGGCTCCTCTACGGCGGGCAGCAGGTCGCCGGACTTGCTGCTGGGGGCTGCCGGATGCAGCCCCATCGAACGCGATGTTCGATCGCGTGGACCCGGCTCGCGGGGGTTCGGGTGGGGGCGGATTGCGCGCCTTCGGGCGCGTGGTCTCCAAAGCCCGGACTCCGGCGGATGAGTCGGCGTTCGTGCGATCTCCGGCGAAGGGTTCGTTCGGGTTATCGGTTCCGCAATTTTGATAACCCGGGATATCGAATTCCAACACCAGTCTCGCCGAGTCACGGGTCGCGTGACCAAACCCAAAGCACTTTGCAAACGCAGCCGAGGGGATCCCATGGAAGGCATGATCTCCACCTCACAGCTCGACACCACGTCCCAGACTCGAGGAACGCCTACCTGGGCCACGAGTCTTAACGATCCCCAAGGCTGGAGAGACATTATTCCTTTACCCGGCATCCAGATCGAGTAAATCCCCCTGGAGCGGAACTCGCAGGCCAACACGCTATCCTAGCTAGTCCCGTCCGAAAAATCCGCGGACCCGTCCCGGGGAGAAACCCTCCCGACAGCGCCGGAACCCGCGGCCGATTGGCGGGACCCAATCAAGAATTTCATCAGGTCCGGGGCCCTGCCCCCGGATAGGGTCGAGACAAAACAGCTCTGAATGCGAGCTGCAAGGTACTCAGTTTCGGTTCTCAACTTTATTACATGAACTTTTCAATGCTTTTGTGAAAATAAACAAATCCCAAAGTCCGAATGATGTCCCGGAGGAAAAACCCCGATCCCGGAAAGACACCAGAACCATAAACTTCGGCATCCCGGGGAGCGTCAAAACGACCGAACCCCGGGGCCGAGAACAATACGTAAATAAAAACCCACAATCCCCATACCTAAAACGGCCTCAAGGGGTCTCGGTATGAGGAGGTAAGGGCACACATAACAAAAGCCCACAAAGAACCGTGAATCCCCATACCCAAAACGGCCTCAAGGGGTCTCGGTATGAGGAGGTAAGGGCACACATAACAAAAGCCCACAAAGAACCGTGAATCCCCATACCCAAAACGGCCTCAAGGGGTCTCGGTATGAGGAGGTAAGGGCACACATAACAAAAGCCCACAAAGAACTGTGAATCCCCATACCCAAAACGGCCTCAAGGGATCTCGGTATGAGGAGGTAAGGGCACACATAACAAAAGCCCACAAAGAACCGTAAATCCCCATACCCAAAACGGCCTCAGGGGTCTCGGTATGAGGAGGTAAGGGAACAAAATAAATAAATAAAAATTCCAAAGTCTAAAACGGGGTCCCGGAAGAAAACCCGGTCCCGGAAAAACACCAAACCCATAAAAACGGCATCCCGGGGAGCGTCAGAACGACCGAACCCCTGGGCCGAGAACAAGTAAATAAAAATAATCGATGTTTTTCTATATTAATGCTCTCCATTGAGAATATAATCGCAGGTATCTGTGAACCAACTTGTAGATGTTAGTTTTGGCAACAACATATGTGTTTGTTGTTTTTGTATTTGATTTCAGGTGTAGGTTGAGTGAATGCGAAATAATCAACATGTCAAGTTCATGCGACTGAAGTCGCAAGACATTACATCACCACACCATGCGACTGGCGTCGCACGCGACGAGCGTCGCACGCGACGAGCGTCGCACGCGACGGGTGTCGCTCGAACAGGTTCCCCTCCCCATTCGCGACTAGCGTCGCACGCGACAAAGTCGCTGGATCTTCTGGCTGCCTCTCGCGACTGGAGTCGCACGCGACAATGTCGCTCAATTCCCCTCCTCCTTTTTAGTGCGACTGCTGTCGCACGCGACGTGCGTCGCGTGTCCGTGCTGTGCGACTGGTGTCGCACGCGACTTGCGTCGCTTGCCATGTTGAGCGACATGCGTCGCACGCGACTGGTGTCGCGAATGATGCTCCTTCATTCCGTGCGACTGGAGTCGCACGCCATGGCCTCTTTGACTTCGTGTATCAACTGATGCATGAAGTGCTGTTTACTACTTCAACTCTATTGACGACAATGAAGACGATGAAATATAAAATGTTCGACGACGAGTGTTCACCACGATGAAGTTGAAGATGAAGTATTGAGATCGACGGAGTCAAGATGTGTTGAAGTCTGAAGTTAAAGAAATCGAAGATTCAAGATTCGAAGATTCAAGAATCGAAGATTCAAGATTCCAAGATTCCAGAATCGAAGATTCCGAAAGTGATGTCATCCATGGAATTGTGATGTAGGCCAAGCATGTGGCCAATCAGATTGCTCTATTTCAAGGCCTCACATGTGCGAGACTACTATATATACCCATGGGGTTGGATGACATCCTTTGACGATTTTGAGAGAACGAAATCCGATATCTAAGTATCAACGTTCGTTGTTTACGGCTTATAGCTTTAAGAGTTTTGGTAGTTGTTTTGTGCTGTGCACCGATAGTAGAGTTATGCGATTTAGCTCTAGGTGATACAGTACTAGATCATTAGTTCGTTGGAGTGCTGCGTCACTTGGGATACGACTCTTGATCATTCCGTCTACCTTTCCCCACAAGTGTAATAGTTAGTTTTTGTTTATCAATGAAATGAAACTATTATACAACCCTGTCTTCAGCACTTTACTTTACTCTTGTTGAGTTCGAACACACCACATACACCGAACAACATACATAGCAAGCAGAGTTGAGTGTGTGCGAACGAAGTTGCTGAAGTGACATTGTTTAAGACCGACTTCACGAAAAATTGGTATCCTACGTCGAAGACGTAATTTCATTTGGTATCAGAGCGGGACGTCATACGTATAAGACGTGATCCGTTACTTGACTCCATATTTCCGCTACAATGGAGTCGTCTATGTTTGTTCAGAAACCGATTATGCTTACTCATCAAAATTATTCTAACTGGAAAGCGAAAGTATCTGCTAGAATCAAGGGATTTGACTCAAGAGCATGGATGGCTGTGTTGGAAGGATGGGAGCGTCCTTACACTGAAGATGCTGATGGTCTTAGAACCCCAAAGCCTGAACGTAGTTGGACTAGAGAAGAGCATGACCTGTCTACTGCGAATAGCAAAGCACTTCTACTTATTTGTGAATGGCTGGACCTCAGCATGTATCAGCTGGTCAAAAATTGCACATCAGCCAGAGATGCATGGGAGACGCTACAGAGGACATGTGAGGGTAGTCACGCTGTCAAGCGCTCAAAGATCCGAACTATAACTGATCAGTTTCATCAACTCCGCATGAGAGAAGATGAAGACATAAATGACTATCTAGACAAGGTAATGAGGTATGTTAATGAGGCATTTGAACTGGGAGAAGTCTTTCCTGCTATCATGGTCTACGAGAAGGTTCTATCTAGTGTTAGCTCTAGATTCGAGAGCAAGGTGTTGACCATCGAAGCGCGAAATGATGGAAATCAAAACTGGGACTATGCTGATCTAATGGCTGACTTGAGAAACTACGACTTAACTCTCAAAGTACGAAGCAACCCAGATATGTCTCTCGTCTATGAACCAATGACCGCACTGAAGATATCTGAGAAGGGAAAGAGTTCAAGAAGCACAAAATCTCAACAATCTCGTTTGAAAAATGAGAAGTGTGAAAGTAGCTTTTCAGCTGATTTAAATGAGTCCGACGATGAGGAAGCAGAGGACATTGAACGATTGATGAATTCTAACAACCCGGACAAGCTTGCTGTTTTGACTGATATAGTCACATATCTTGTGAAACAAGATTTTAAGAGAAAGAACCGAGCTCGAAATTTCCGAAAAGGTTGAGAAGACGGAAGATGAGAAGAAGAGGTTGAATAATTCTCTGACAATACTGAAAAACAAATTTGATGCTCTCTTTGAAGAGAAACACAAATACTACAAAGTGGTTGTCGAACTGAGAGAATCATTTGAGAAGTCGAGCTCTGAAAACTCGAAACTGAAGGCATCACTGAAGAAGGAAACATCATAAGTGAAGAAACTTCAAACTCTCTTCAAGAACACTGATGCTGAGAATGATGAGCTAAAGTCATCCTTGATGAAAGCTCAAACTGATCTAGCTATGTGTGACAAGGAACGTTATGTTCTAAAGGAGAAGCTTCAGATGACTGATGAGCTGTTGAGAAAGATGAATACTAACTCTTCAGTGTTTGACAATGCCGCATCTTACATGAACCCAGGTCGGGTTGGACTTGGTTTTCAGAAAGTTTTTGAATCTATCTATACAACACCCGAAAAGAAAGAAGTGACCTTTGTCAAAGCTTCTACTGACTCTTCTGAGAGTAAGACCAGAGATGATTCTGAAACTCTGAAACGAAAGGAAATTGCTGAAGGAAAGAAAGTTGCTACATCTCCGAAAGCTGAATCTAAAAAGTCGATCTCGACTACTAGCTTGAAGGCGGAGACATATCAATTTCCGAAGTCCATAGTAAAACATCCTCGTGGTATCTTGCCTTACGAGAAGACGTTGCTGAAGAAGTTGAGTAAGCCTCAGAACGTAAAACCGAATATAAAATTCTCTCGCTCTAAACCTGTCATGGTTAAGACTTCGACGAATGCTGAACCTCGTCAAAAGAGAAAATATGTGTGTCACTATTGCAATGAACCCGGACACATCAGACCTTTCTGCTTTAAGCTGAGAGATGACATAAACCGGGATATCAAGACTGAGAAGAAGAAGAGTGTTGTTGTCAAGGGTGTGAAGAAACACACGTCTCCAGTGGTGAAAGCTGAAAAGAATGTAAAACCTGTGACTGAGACTAAGTCACGAAATTTTGGTATGAAGAAGAAATGGGTACCTAAGTCCCGAAAGAGTGAAGTTAAACTTAACTCCACCACTTCAACTGCCTGGAGACCGAGAGAACTTATATTTTGCAATGTTGCACTCAATGCCTCGGATTCTGGAAATAAAGGCATTTGGTATTTTGACAGCGGTTGCTCCCGACACATGACTGGAACTAAAAAATTCTTGAAAGAATATGAGGCTATGACTGGTTCTCCCGTAGTGTTTGGAGGGGGAGCTAAAGGCGTCGTCATGGGCAAGGGAACGCTGCATATCAAGGGATTGCCACCAATTCGCAATGTTGTTCATGTGAAGGGTCTTGTGGCAAACCTCATCAGCATCAGCCAACTCTGTGATGAAGGGCTGAATGTTAGTTTTGATAGAGACTCTTGCAAGGTTTTTGATGTTGAAGGGAAGTGCATCATGGAAGGTCCACGTGCGAAGAATAATTGTTATACAACTGAGTATAGTTGTTTCTCTGTGACCGTCCCTGATGATGTCGATTTGTGGCATCAACGCCTTGGACATACTAGCACTCGAAACTTGAGTAAACTGGTTAAGGGGGAGATAGTTCGAGGAATCTCTCAACTCCCCAAAATCGAGAAAAGAGTGTGTGGTGACTGTCAGAAGGGTAAGCTGACGAGAACTCCTCATCCTGCACTACCAACACTGATGAGCACATCTGCTCCCTTTGAACTACTTCACATGGATCTCATAGGTCCAATGGAAGTGAAGAGTATTGCTAAGAAGGAGTATGTACTGGTGGTAGTCGATGATTTCTCTCGCTATACTTGGACGAGATTTCTTGCTACAAAGGATGAGACTTTTAATGCCTTCAAAGGTATTGTGAAATGGATTAGAACGAATCATGAAGCTAAGGTAAAGAGGATCAGGAGTGATCACGGGACTGAATTCGAAAATTCTAGCTTCAATGAATACTGTCTGATGAAGGGGATTCATCATGAATACTCGGCTCCGAAAACGCCCCAACAGAATGGGATAGCCGAACGTAAGAACCGTACGCTGCAAGAGATGGCTCGTGTCATGCTAATCTCGAAAAATCTTGCTCGTACTTTTTGGGCGGAAGCCGTCTCTACCGCTGGATATATTCTGAATCGTATTAGCATTCGATCCGGCACAACGGCAACCGCCTATGAGCTTGTGAATGGCAAGAAGCCATCTGTATCACATCTTCGTGTCTTTGGCTGTACGTGTTATATCCTGAAGGATTGTGATCCTCTGAAGAAGTTTGAAGCCAAAGCCGATCGTGGTATCTTTGTTGGCTACAGTCAGAATAGTCATGCTTATCGTGCATACAACCTCCGAACTAAGAAAGTTCTTGAAACTGTTAACATCAACTTTGATGAACAAGACTTTCTCGGAAAGGATGCCAACGAAGATTGGGTTAAGGAAGGGATTCTGGAGTATCGTACATTTCCATCTACACCCACTACTGAGATGCCAGATATTCCTACTCCTAACACATCACCTGAAGTTGGTGAGACTAGTCGGCGGAACAATGATACTTCATCGTCTGATGGTGAAGAAAATGAACAAGGTGACAACCCAGCTGATGCTCCAAGAGAAGCACCTGGATACATTCAAAAACGCCACCCTCCGACTCAGATGATTGGAAACATGAACGAGCGAACTACACGCTCAAAGAAACAAATTCCTTCTTATGATGAACTATATAACATCTGCACTTCTGCTGTGTGCCATGAAATCGGAGTCTCTTGCTTCCTATCTGAAACGGAACCGAAAAACTACAAGGAAGCCATGAAGGATGACTTCTGGATAATGGCTATGCAAGAAGAACTGAACGAATTCACGAGAAACAATGTTTGGTCCTTGGTTCCCTGTACTTCGAACATCAATGTTGTTGGGACCAAATGGATCTTTAAGAACAAGACAGATGAGCATAACCAAGTTGTTCGAAACAAAGCTCGTCTCGTTGCACAAGGCTATGCCCAAGTTGAAGGGATAGATTTTGATGAAACCTTTGCTCCAGTTGCACGCATTGAGTCTATTCGTCTCTTAATCGCTATTGCATGTCATCTTGGCATCAAACTTAGACAAATGGATGTTAAAGCTGCATTCCTAAATGGAGTACTTGAAGAAGAGGTGTATGTTGCTCAACCGAAAGGATTTGAGGATCCTAAGAAGCCTAATCACGTCTATAAGCTTTATAAAGCTTTATATGGGTTGAAGCAAGCCCCTCGTGCTTGGTATGGGTGTCTGACGGACTACCTACTGAAGTTTGGTTTTGAACGCGGCTCAGTGGACAAGACTCTCTTCATCAAACGTGATGGGAAACACATGATCGTTGCTCAGATTTACGTCGATGACATTGTCTTCGGTGCTACCTGCTCTAAGCTTGTGAAAGCATTCACGGATTCTATGTCTTCCACATTTCAGATGAGTCTTGAAGGCGAGCTACATCAGTTTTTGGGTCTTCAGATATCTCAACGACCAAATGGGATCTTTGTCTCTCAAAGCAAATATGCTAAAAATATGGTTGAGAAGTTTGGGATGCACCATGCTAAGCCCGCCAACACTCCTATGGCGACAACTGATCGCCTATCTATGTCGACTAAGAGTCGAAGTGTTGATCAAACTCTCTATCGTTCTATGATTGGGAGTTTACTTTATTTAACTGCTACTCGCCCTGACATAATGTTTAGTGTTTGTATGTGTGCCAGGTACCAAGCTGACCCTAAGGAGGACCATCTACGATCTGTGAAACGGATACTCCGCTACATCTCAGGAACTTCTGATCTCGGTCTTTGGTATGCATGTGACACTACATCAAATCTCGTCGGCTTCTCCGATGCGGATTGGGCGAGTGATAATGATGAACGAAAGAGCACTTCTGGATGCTGCTGCTTCCTTGGCAATAACCTAGTGTCATGGCATAGTCGGAAGCAAAATTGCATCGCTCTATCAACAGCTGAGTCTGAGTATGTTGCAGCCGGGAGTTGCTGCACTCAATTGCTTTGGCTAAAGCAGATGTTGGATGATTATCTTATCGAGAGTGCTCCCTTGGTGTTGTACTGTGATAACCAAAGTGCTATCAAAATCAGCGAAAATCCTGTTCAGCATTCTCGCACTAAACACATCGACATTCGACATCATTTCATTAGAGATTTGGTTGATCGTGATATAGTCAGTCTACAGCATATTTCAACAGAAAAACAAATCGCTGACATCTTCACCAAACCTCTTGACTTTGAGAGATTTAAAAAATTAAGAAATTCTCTCTGCATGTGTTCTCTCTAAGAGTTCACGAAAATTTTGAAGTCTGAAAGATTGTTTTCTTTACTTCTGAATACGGACTATGGATCGTCGTGGATTAATCTAATAAGATGAACATGGATCGAGGCCGCTTTAGTCTTCGGACCCAAGTGCATTTATTCCTCTGAGTGTAAACATGTGAACTTGGCATATAACTCCCATAAGCTCATTTGCATTGATCTATAATACCGAGTAACGGAGGACGCCGGATCACTTTGTCCGCCGCCTCCCCTCTTCGAAAGGTAGCACATAGACGCTATAATTTAAGATGCTCAACCATCACACTTCGGAGATGCAGGATGATCCTTGCTCCCCTCTGACTGCTGTAATGAGCATCTGTTGCATTTCATCTAAAAAGCTAAAACTCGTCTGGAGGACGCAGGTCGAACCTTGCTCCCCTCTGATTGTAGTAACGCTTAGTCCCAAGTGGAGTGCCTTAAGAGTTCACCTTACACTCATTAATTAAAATCTCTTGTGCGGTGTTAACTCACCATATATGTTCCGATGAAACACGATTGCATTCTTGTGATTGCGACGAAGGACGAGTTAAACTTATTTCAACATACTTTGGTCCGTTTCACCGGTTTTTAATTCGAGAGCTATTTCATTATACCTCAAAGTTTTTATTCACCTTGTGTGATATTTTTGTTTTGGAGATTGATGAAAAGTGAAAATTTTTTTTGGGAAAATATTTGCTCTTCACTGCCTGGTATCACCGATTGAATCTCCACTAAAATGTTTTTTGAATGTTTGCAGTGTGTTGAACGCTTGAATACTAACTCGGGATGTGTTGTTTTGTTATTCTTATAAATCATGTTCAGCATCTCGCGGAGTACAATCCTTAAGGCGGAAGATGAGTGTAGCAGCTTCCAGTGCATAACTCCTCATGCGAAGATGATAATGCACGCTTCCATGTAACATCAGTCACACGCGACGCTGGTCGCACGCGACACCAGTCGCACGCCGCGACACATGCGACGCAAGTCGCACGCGACAACTGTCGCACGCCGCGACTCTTGCGACGCAAGTCGCACGCGACGCTAGTTGCGTGGTGTGACCTTCTGCGACACTCCATCTCCACCTCTGCTGTTCAACATCTTTGATGCAACACACTTCATCTCCACCAACCTGATATGCGACGATGAACGACAATGTTACCTCATGCTCGTCGACGAAAATTTTCGAAATTTTTTGAAAATTTTGAATTTTTTTTTTTACTTAGAATATTTTTCATGTGTTTCAGCTTATTATTTTATTATATTTTATTCGATTTTTGTACTGATGGGCCAATTTTGTACTGTTAAGTGGGCTTTTTCGCAGGTCTTTTTGTCCAAGACGAGCCGGCCCAAATTTTTCCTATATATAGGCCATTGAAATCAAGGTTTAGGGTTACTTACAAATCGAAATCTTAAGCATCCTACTCTCTGTGCTTACGACTTGCTCTCGTGGTTGAGTGTTGATCTCTAGCTTCTCGCATCCGGCGATCGACGTTCGATTCTCCTTCTCTTGCTTCGTGCATCAGGCACTAGTGATTCATCTTAGGTTCTTAGTCTTCGATCCTGTCACTCTCGCTTACTATCGCTATGACTTCATCTTCTGGTAATGTGTTTGATGAGATCGACAAAGAAGTCCTCGCCGAACTTACTACTGCATGGAGAGATGCTTCTCCTAACTCAAAGAAGAAGGCGCTTCATGCTCTTCAAAAGCATATGGACAAGATGGACTCTCGTGGTGGTAAGTCACCGTCAGTCGACCTCTCGAAACCTGCTAAGCCTGCGCACTCGGTGTCGAAGAGTGGAGGTCCGAGTGCCAAGACTGATCAACCGCCGAGGAAGTATCCATCTAACTTCCTTCGCTGCTATAAGGGTCTCGTTTCCCCTTTGTTGGAATTCGATATTCCGGGTTATTTAAATTTGCGGAAACCAATAACCCGAACGAACCCTTCGCCGGAGATCACATAAACGCCGACTCATCCGCCGGAGTCCGGCCTTTGGAGACCACGCACCCGAAGGCACGCAGCCCGCCCCCAGCCGAACCCCCGCGAGACGGGGTTCACGCGATCGAGGATCGCGTTCGATCTTCGCGATCGATGAGGCTGCCCAGCAGCCCCCCGCGGCGAGTCCGGCGACTCGCCGCCGCCTGGAGGAGCCCCGCCTTCACGGCGGGTGGGGTGCGGCACCAGCCCGCGCCCCCGGCGATCGATCCCCGTGATCGATCGCGAGCCCTCGGCCCAGCCGAGGGTTCCTTTCCTCCGCGCGCCGCCAAACCCTAGCGGGCGATCCCGCGGTCCGGTGGCTTCGCCACCACCGCGTGATCGTTCGTCTAATCCGGGTTCGACTCTTGGATCTTGTTTTTCCGATAATTGATTTCAATATACATGAATTAAATAGCGGAAATTTAATTCACCTTTCGATTCGTTGTGCGGAGAAACGAGATCTTATGATGACCTTGAGATCTTCCCACGTATTCCTTGCACTTGTTCGAACGTCGGGTGGCCGACGATCCTCCGAACACTATGGATCTCCTTCTCTCCTTTCTCTCTCTAGAATTGTGATCTTCAAGTTATGAGAATAGAGAAGACCATGTAGTGCTTTTATAGGCTACGTAGGGGATCTTAAGGAGGTGGAATATTGGGCTTCCAATATTAATGATTAAATTGAGCCCAAGCCCAAATCTATTAATCCATTAATATTAATTAATTCTATTTTCCACTATATAAAATTAATTGCACTCCCAATATTAAACCATATTATATCAAATAATATTTCTCCGTTAGTATTATTTATTCCGTGTATTTAAGATATAAATATCCATGAATAAAATTAATTTATTGCTAATTAATTTATTCATCTCTTATATTCGAGACTAGTACCATTCAACCTTAATTATTATGCGGAACAAATCCACCTGCAGGGTTTACATAATAATTCCTTATGAACTCATCTCGGGGATATTATCAACCCTTCCGGGATACACTTTCCCGTCAAGTATTCACGGCATGTCATATATAAAATATAGTGACCCAACTTAACCGGTAATTAACCTAATAATTAAATCGGTTAATTCCTTTGGAAAATCAAAGTCACTTATATTAAATATACACACCCGCAATAGTATCGGGGATTAAGAATAAAATACACTGAGACTTAAATCGATTATCGCCGGCAATCCTAATCGATAAATCTCAAACGATCCGCTCAATACACCAAGTGTACAAGTGTGATAAAATAATCAAGACAGATTATTTTCTCTCTCACACAACGACTATACCGATGGATTGGTCCGTGTCCATCTAGGTCGTGAGCAACTGTTCGATTAAATACGAGTAACCGATAGTATGATCTTCTGTGTGGGCCCGACACACCATACTAACTACAACGTATAGAATCCAGGACTATAATTTGCATATATTTAATAATTAAACGCAAATAATTGTTTATTTAATTAAATAGATTAATGGCAATGGATCGGGAGTTTCCGTTACTTAAATCTAGACATTAAGTACACAACTCCAACAATCTCCCACTTGTACTAAGGTCTAGTCATTTCCTCCAAACTCCCGACTCCCATACTCATCACGTGCTTAAGTTGTACTTCCAAGAAGTACTATGTGAATGAGCTATCTAGGTTGCCGCTCTGAAGTTATCTTGGTGACTACAGCGTCGTCTCCCTCGACGATGACTCGTATCAGGTGGTACTTGCACTATGTGTTATCTTACACTTATGGACTTGTGATCTTACCATTTGCCATCGCACCGCTATTTACATAGCCTTTGGCAAATTAAGAATCACATCTAAGTCCCAGAGATTATCCCGGAGTTATACCAAAACTTCCGCTGCCTCTGAGGCCGCTTATTTGGTTAAAACTCCTTCTCCTTCAATAGTGAAACACATAGCCTGATATCGACTTTCACCGGTCCTCATTCGATTAGAAATCTAAGAGAATGTAATCCAAAGGAAATGCTTGTCTGCTCCGTAATCCAGAACATAGTTTCTAGTACTTCGAAAGTACTTAAAATTTTCATTACAGCAGTCGAGTATTCCTTTCTAGGATTACCTTGATATCCTCCCACTATGCTAACCGCATAGCCGATATCAGGTTCTCGTTTTTCAACATTGCATTTATCAAGCTTTCCACACTTCAAGCGTAGGAAACCGATTTTATTGCTTCTATCTCCTTTTGTGTTTCCAAAACACATATCCTTAGATAGATGCATTCCGTCTCTGAAAGGTAACAACCTTTCTCGGAATCTTGCATGTTAAAACGAACCATAACTTCTTATGAACATTTCTTATGAACATGTTAAAAGATATCTAGAGAAGTACAATGTTCTTTTCTTGAAATCCTCGATCTTAAGAACATGCTCTAACTTCTTCTTTATCTCATATATCGATTTTTCTAGACAACCATTATTTTATGTCTGACAACATCTTTACATTGTTGCCAATGATAAAATGTTATCTACATAAAACCCGAGAAACACCACCTTGTTTTCCATCACGTTTCCAATACACACAATTCGTCTATGCTTTTGATGAATCAATAAAATGGACTATCTCATCAACTTGCAAGTACCACGAACTCAATGCTTTGTTCCAATCCATAAATGGATCAACTAAGCTTGTACTCTAAATGATCTTGCCTCTTAGCAATAATCTTTATTGCTTTCCAAGAAGGCACATTTAGATCTAGTACCGCCTTCATGTAGATCCAGGGATTGATTTCATGTATACTAGGTCCAGAGTTCAAAACTCTCCTAGTCTTATGAATATCTCGGTTGTCAAACAACCTCCCACTACAATGGCATTTCGGTGTATAAACAGTAATAACAGTAGGTGCAGTTAGTGGTGCACCGCTACTCGGTTCGGCTGGTTCTAAGTCTTAATCGTCTTCTCTCTTTACAAAAGTATCATGTCATTTTGGGCTTTGTGGTTCATCTAATAGTCTTCCTCTAAGAACCGGGCGTTAGAACTTATAACGTCCTTATGGTTCATAGTACTATCGAACACACACCTTTTGTTCTTCTAGGATATTCTACAACCACATTTGAATGTGCCGTTGTTTCCAAGACATATCCATAGAACATAGGTAGTTCCGTTTAACTCATGCTTTTACTATTTCTATAAGAGTTCCATTTCTTATTTCCGACACACCAATCCTACAGAAGACTGTATAGTGTAGTCACTTGGGATCCAATCCCAAGCTCTGATCATAAATCAGAGTTAATCAATTCTAATACTTGTCCGGATCTTATATCTTATATCCATAAAGGATTGCTTAGTCGTATTATCTTCCAAATTAGATTCTTAGGTCGGAAGGTCCACTCCTTCAACTTAATTGATCTTACAATCAATTTTCGACCTTTGAACTTCTCATTTGAATAAATATGACTTAGCATAAGAATCCACAAGTATAAATGATTAAAGAAATCTCTTATTAGTAAAACGAGTTATGTATAACGGTTCGTTGCATCGTGTTGGACTCAGGATTCATCATTTATATATTGCTAGCTAATGTACCAAAATAGATAATATCATTATTTCTTCTTATAACCATCAAATGATTAAAAGAAATAAAATATCCATTTATTAGAAATCCAGAACAAAGTTCTTTCTAATTTGAAAGGTACATAAAAGCAATAACCCAAAATGAAATCCTATAAAATGTCCTCCACTGCAACTGCTGCCTTCTCTACAGCATTTCCCATGTAGACTACGATTTCTTCTTTTCTAAGTCGTCGGGTTTCCTGGAACCCTTGCATTTAAAATGCACATACCGTCAGTGGTTCCATATCTACACACCAGGTTCCGGTAGATAATACCACTGACTATGTTTCACGACTAAAGAAAATTTCGTACTTTTGAGAGAATAATCAGACTTCCAGTACCCAGACTGTTTGCATCGAGAACACTTGCCTCATGGCTTTCTCGTCCCATCTAGTGGTCCAAAAGGAACCACTGGGTTTCTTTGCTTTCTTGTCCTCTCCCCCGATTCATGCCTTTAGGTTCGAAACCTTTGGCATTGGCTACAAGAGCTTGCGATTTCCGTCTCAACTCGTCTAAAAGGTCAATCATCTTAAAAACGTTTTTTAAGCGTTTCCTCGAAGTGACTGGCCTTTATGAGTATCCTCATCGCTTCTTGTCTAGCCGCCTATGTCAATAGGCTCGGGAGGACAGAGCTCACTGAGTACTAACTAGTACTCTTTAACAGTTTGGGTAATGTCTAGATCTCTATTCCAATCATTTCATTTAGGGACCAGTGAGTTAAATCCTTACGTATCACATAAAGTGGGTTCAAGGCCATTTCCTAATCTATGAGCACATATAACAACAAACAATCGATTTAATCTCCGATATTATCTCCCTCAAATAATATCATTAAACCACTAATCACATCTAAAATCCCATCAGATATGGCAAGCCACGTTAGTGTGGACGTTTACCTATCCAAACGATTTCGCGATTAGATTTACTTCGGTCATACATCATTATAGCGTTACTTCGTTGGGAAGAATACTATAAAGCGTACCTAAGTGTAAACCATTACTCAGTATCTAAGAAGATTGTATGGGACACGCATATTCACTGCAAGCCACGTTAGTGTGGACGTTTACGTTAACATACGCTCCTTTACTCCCCTCTATAAATGTCTACATCACTTAATCCAAAATCCCATTCAGTATAGCAAGCCACGTTCGTGTGGACGTTTACTACACCAAAAGATTTTTATAAGTGACTCCCAATTACTTGATCCATTCGATTTTCGTAAATCAAGACTCGGAGAATCATAAGTGAAACTCGAAGTTTCTAACCAGTGATTCACCATGCGAACAACCCTATCTCTCATAAAATGAGGGAGCCGAGCAGACAATCGATCTAGTCATCAAATGACACGAAAGTCTATAATTTGTGTCCTCGACATGACCAAGTGGCTTTGGCTCCATTCCACTCCCCGGGGTGAGAATGAGTCGACTTGAAATCAGTTTTGGAAAGACAAATTAGGCATTGTTTGATAAACTTAATCAATGTTTCTCGTAAGAGGAATTACAAGAATTCTCCTTCAATGACTTGTCTATACGAACTTCAAAAGTCCATAAAAGTCACCAAGAGAACAACAATGGAGACCATGGGTATGTTTCCATACCCTCTCCCACTTAGCTTTTTATAACAAAGGGATACGCTATCTAATGCATAATAAAATACACATAAGCATAATAACAAACATACATTTCATGCAAGTACGTACACAAATAATCAAATAATTGCTCAAGTAAAATTATTTCTCGACTATTCGTACCTTGATGAATTCCAGCATGCTTGCCTTGAGTCTTCATTCTACGTCTTGAATGTTGGAGTTGTGTACTTAATGTCTAGATTTAAGTAACGGAAACTCCCAATCCATTGCCATTAATCTATTTAATTAAATAAACAATTATTTGCGTTTAATTATTTATAATTAAATATATGCAAATTATAGTCCTGGATTCTATACGTTGTACTTAGTATGGTGTGTCGGGCCCACACAGAAGATCATACTATCGGTTACTCGTATTTAATCGAACAGTTGCTCACGACCTAGATGGACACGGACCAATCCATCGGTATAGTCGTTGTGTGAGAGAGAAAATGATCTGTCTTGATTATTTTATCACACTTGTACACTTGGTGTATTAAGCTGATCGTTTGAGATTTATCGATTAGGATTGCCGGCGATAATCGATTTAAGTCTCAGTGTATTTTATTCTTAATCCCCGATACTATTGCGGGTGTGTATATTTAATATAAGTGACTTTGATTTTCCAAAGGAATTGACCGGTTTAATTACTGGGTCAATTACCGGTTGAGTTGGGTCACTATATTTTATATATGACATGCCGTGAATACTTGACGGGAAAGTGTATCCCGTAAGGGTTGATAATATCCCCGAGATGAGTTCATAAGGAATTATTATGTAAACCCTGCAGGTGGATTTAATCCGCATAATAATTAAAGTTGAACGGTACTATTCTCGGATATAAGAGATGAATAAATTAATTAGCAATAAATTAATTTTATTCATGGATATTTAAATCTTAAATACACGGAATAAATAATACTACCGGAGAAATATTATTTGATATAATATGGATAAATATTGGGAGTGCAATTTTATTTATATAGTGGAAAATAAATAAAATTAATATTGATAAGAATTAATGGATTTGGGTTGGACCCAATTTAATTTTCAATATTAGAAGCCCAATATTTAATCTCCTTTTGATCCCCTACGTAGCCTATAAAAGCACTACATGGTCTTCACAATTCATTAACTTAAGATACGCCAATCATAAAGTTCTTGAAGAGTGGAGGAGATCCATGGAGTTCGGAAGATCGTCGCCCACCCGACGTTCGAGCTAGTGCAAAGAATACGTGGGAAGATCTCAAGGTCATCAATTGAGTTCTTCGTTTTTCCGAACAACGAGAACGAGGTAAATCGTAAAACCCCCTTTATGATTTAATCGTTTTAATTATCGTAAAAATATCGTGAACCAAGATCCAAGGGACGTACGAACCCGGGGACGAGGATCGACCTCGCGGTGGTGATCGAGGATCACCGGACCGCGGGAGGTCGAGAGATCCTCGCCGGGATAGAGAGGACGAACCCTCGGCTGGACGCCGAGGGTGGCGGTCGAGCCCTAGGGCTTCGACCGCCGGCGACGCACAAAAGGACCCCGGCTGGACGCCGGGGATGCGATCGAGCGCGTGCTCGATCGCGTGGGCAGCGGGCTGGTGCCGCTGCTGCTCGCACGGCGAGCAGCCCCTCCTCCCGTACGCGTCGCACGGGACTCACGCGGGCTGCTACGAACAGCCCCGCACGGCTGTCGTGAACAGCCGCGAGCCCACGCGTGGTGGCTCGATCGAACAAGCCGCGGGCTATCCCCGTGGCGGGTTTGTTTGATTAGGCTATCCCCGTGGAGGTTCGTAGCGGGTTTTCCGGCAACCGGGAGTCGATTGGATTGTCGGTTCCGCAATTTAGACAATCCGGATATTCGATCTCCAAAGGATTTCGGTCGGAATTAATTAGATAATTTATTTATTTAAATTTATTAATTCCGGAATATCGATTTCCAACATTGAATACTTTGTCGAGCGACGGAAAAATTATTTGATTCTCATATTTAATTTTACTCCAATTAAATAAAATCAATTCAATTGATTTCCATATTTAATTCTATTTTAAATAAAATCCAAGATTTTCCAATCCAAAATAAATTTTGAATTAATCTAATGATTTTAAATAAAATACTTAAATTAAATAATAATCAATATTATTAAAATTCATTGATTTCCATATTTAATTCTATTCTAAATAAAATCCAAGATTTTCCAATCCAAAATAAATTTTGAATTAATCTATAGATTTTAAATAAAATACTTAAATTAAATAAAATCAATATTATTAAAATCCATTGATTTCCATATCTAATTCTATTCTAAATAAAATCCAAGATTTTCCAATCCAAAATAAATTTTGAATTAATCTATAGATTTTAAATAAAATACTTAAATTAAATAAAATCAATATTTTAATAATTTCTCAATCCTATTTAGATTAGATCTCAAGAATCCTAATCAAAATCGAATTTTGATTCTTCTTAAGACTTCTAATCCAAGTAGGTATAGGATATCTAGAGAAACTAGGATTTTCTTTCCTAATTTAACTCTCCATCTAATTCCATTATTTAATTCCATAATTAAGAAATATAATCCAAATAGAATTTGAATTAATTCCAAAATTAAATTAAATAAAATTAGAAAGATTAAATTATTTCCGAAAAGATCGGATTTACCGGGACGAACCGAAACTTTCGGTGTCATCCCAATCGAACCCATGCACGTCAAGGTGCGCACCAGGCCATTTCTTATGCCTAGCCATGCACATGTTGGTTCCATGCATGGGGACACCATCTGTGAATCACAGCCAGGCGAGAAAAACAATTACGATCGTCTTCTTCGTTGAGGGGCACACCAGTAGCAGCGGCCTGGTCGATCTCCGGCACGGCGTCTCCCTTGACGACGCATGCCATCGACCCGCTGCGACCATGTGGCCTCACCTCACGAGCAGCCCGTGATCGAGCCGAACGAACGCGTCGTTCGATCGGTCGCGCCGGCACCCACGGTATGACACCGTCAACGACGTCACACCATCGACTACGCTCCAGCAGCATGCTGCCATCGACGCCATACGCAGCCAAGCCGCGACTCACGTCGGCGCGACGCCGCCGGTACCATCGAGCAGAACCGCCGGCTGCCGGCGAACCACCACCACTGGTGGCACACGCCGACATGCCCAGCTATGCTCAGTCGACGTCCAGCAGCCCGCACATCCGCACAGCAGCCTGCTCCAGCCGTTCGTGATGCCGAAGCCGTGACCGTCGAACGTAGCCGCCGGCTGCCGGCGAACCACCACCACTGGTGGCTCACGCCGGCATGCCCAGCCACATTCGAATCACTCTCAGCAGCCCGCACAGCCCGTTTCGAGCCCAGGCGTACCAACAGCCCGCTCAAAAGCTTGTCCACGGTCGAACGATCTCCTCCGGTTCGATTTCCGGAAACCCTCGATTTTTAATAATTAATTTTTCCGACAAACACAATTCATACGAGAGATAAAAAAAGTACGTAGAACAATATAGCACAATAATTTAACAATTTAAATTAATCTATGGCTATAAACAACGACAATCGATTATCGAAACAACTAACGAAAAACGTAACCATACGCTCTGATACCAGTTGTTGGAATTCGATATCCCGGGTTATTTAAATTTGCGGAAACCAATAACCCGAACGAACCCTTCGCCGGAGATCACATAAACGCCGACTCATCCGCCGGAGTCCGGCCTTTGGAGACCACGCACCCGAAGGCACGCAGCCCTCCCCCAGCCGAACCCCCGCGAGACGGGGTTCACGCGATCGAGGATCGCGTTCGATCTTCGCGATCGATGAGGCTGCCCAGCAGCCCCCCGCGGCGAGTCCGGCGACTCGCCGCCGCCTGGAGGAGCCCCGCCTTCACGGCGGGTGGGGTGCGGCACCAGCCCGCGCCCCCGGCGATCGATCCCCGTGATCGATCGCGAGCCCTCGGCCCAGCCGAGGGTTCCTTTCCTCCGCGCGCCGCCAAACCCTAGCGGGCGATCCCGCGGTCCGGTGGCTTCGCCACCACCGCGTGATCGTTCGTCTAATCCGGGTTCAACTCTTGGATCTTGTTTTTCCGATAATTGATTTCAATATACATGAATTAAATAGCGGAAATTTAATTCACCTTTCGATTCGTTGTGCGGAGAAACGAGATCTTATGATGACCTTGAGATCTTCCCACGTATTCCTTGCACTTGTTCGAACGTCGGGTGGCCGACGATCCTCCGAACACTATGGATCTCCTTCTCTCCTTTCTCTCTCTAGAATTGTGATCTTCAAGTTATGAGAATAGAGAAGACCATGTAGTGCTTTTATAGGCTACGTAGGGGATCTTAAGGAGGTGGAATATTGGGCTTCCAATATTAATGATTAAATTGAGCCCAAGCCCAAATCTATTAATCCATTAATATTAATTAATTCTATTTTCCACTATATAAAATTAATTGCACTCCCAATATTAAACCATATTATATCAAATAATATTTCTCCGTTAGTATTATTTATTCCGTGTATTTAAGATATAAATATCCATGAATAAAATTAATTTATTGCTAATTAATTTATTCATCTCTTATATCCGAGACTAGTACCATTCAACCTTAATTATTATGCGGAACAAATCCACCTGCAGGGTTTACATAATAATTCCTTATGAACTCATCTCGGGGATATTATCAACCCTTCCGGGATACACTTTCCCGTCAAGTATTCACGGCATGTCATATATAAAATATAGTGACCCAACTTAACCGGTAATTAACCTAATAATTAAATCGGTTAATTCCTTTGGAAAATCAAAGTCACTTATATTAAATATACACACCCGCAATAGTATCGGGGATTAAGAATAAAATACACTGAGACTTAAATCGATTATCGCCGGCAATCCTAATCGATAAATCTCAAACGATCCGCTCAATACACCAAGTGTACAAGTGTGATAAAATAATCAAGACAAATTATTTTCTCTCTCACACAACGACTATACCGATGGATTGGTCCGTGTCCATCTAGGTCGTGAGCAACTGTTCGATTAAATACGAGTAACCGATAGTATGATCTTCTGTGTGGGCCCGACACACCATACTAACTACAACGTATAGAATCCAGGACTATAATTTGCATATATTTAATAATTAAACGCAAATAATTGTTTATTTAATTAAATAGATTAATGGCAATGGATCGGGAGTTTCCGTTACTTAAATCTAGACATTAAGTACACAACTCCAACACCCTTCTGAATACAAGAGATTGGTCGATGATGGGTTGATGACTGATGATGGGAAGAAGATCATTAAACCGCCATCTCCTGCTGATGTTGTTGCAGGTGAAAAGAAAGTTATCTCTGGCCCAGGTGCCACTTCGAAAAAGACGTCATCTGACGTCACTACTGAACAGAGGAAGTTGAAACCCTCTCTTACTACTGCTGCTGTTGATCCTAAGAAATCGAAACCCTCTATCTCCGCCTGATCCTAAGAAGGTTATCCCTTCTATCTCTGCTGCTGTGACTGATCCAAAGAAGGTTACACCTTCGACTCCTACTGACTCAGTTGGTGGGTCGAAGAAAAAGTCTTCTGCCTCCGGTGAGGGAGAGAAGACACTGTCTCACGACTCTGGGAAGCCGCCTCGTGCACCCACTACTTCTGGCTCGACTGGAGCCACTGCTGAAGTCGTTTACTACCAAACAGTTGAAGAGTGCGGGAAGCACTATAAACCTGATTTTTTCTATGCCAAGGCCGAGCGTCGGCTAGGCTTGATTGAGAACCTTCCTATTCTGAATGACCGTCACATTCGCCCTGTGGATTATGTAAAACAAGGTATCACCAAGTTCTTTGATGATATGAAGTTGCTGGAGTCTGTCACCGCTACCTATCGTTACTCCATCCCCATCATACAAAAGTTCTATGCCAACCTTACTCCTGAGTTTGCTGATCCTTCGAGCCCGATGTATGGGCGTTTTGTTTTTAGAGAGAAGTTGTATACTTTCCGACCTCTAAACATCAACATTTTCTTAAAAAGAATAGAGGTTGATAGTTCCTGGACCACTCCGACTGATGATGATCGGATGAATGCGCTGAAAATAGGGTCCTTCCTGACTCAAGGAAAACTGAAGTCACCCTTACCACCTCCTGCCAAGCTATCTGCCTTCTACGGCAATCTTCATAGGTTTGGTGTGACCAACTGGGCTGCTCATCCCGATGAGGACTATCTTTCACCCAAGTTGATGCACATCATCTTCCGTCTTGGCTGCGGTGAACAGGTTGATCTTGGCGAGATCATCTTCGCCGATATTTGCAGAATTGCTAAGGCCTCTGACTCTCTTCTCATTCAACAAACTGAGGTTGAAAAAGAACGTCGTCTACATCTTACTCATCCCTGCCTCATCTATGGGATGTTGATTGAACAAAAGTTCAATCCGATGACGGAGACGGAGAGGAAAGTGAAAAAGAATTCCCATGTCAACATCACTCCTACCTTCTTGAAGAATAGAGTGTTTGATCTGCCATGGACGAAATATGCAAAGAGGGAATATGTAATGGAACCTCTCACTCCACCTCTGTCGCCGGTGAAGACAAAGAAGAGTTCTGCAGCTGCTGCAAAACTCGAACCTTCTGTCTCAAAGCGTTATAAACCTGAAGTGATTCCGATTGAGAATGTTGATGAGGGTGAAGATATTGAAAAGGATGATGAGGAGGTTAAGGAGTTGAAGCGTGAGAAGGTGGCGCCTCAAAAGTTTGGTCCTCAGTCTGGTTTACCGCCAAAAGAAAACCCCTATCACCTAATGCACAACTATCGCTCTGTGGTTCCCTCGGCTGCGATACATCAATGCTTCACTACGACTCAACGCCTTGAGCGTAAACAAGCCGCTCATGCCATTGCCCTTGCTGAGATGTTGGATGCTCAGAAAGACCAGAAATCCGCTTTCACTTATCTTCACCAGCTAACCCATCAAGGGGGAGGATTGGGTGGAGTATCTCGTGCTGGGTCATCTGGCCAAGGCTTAAGTGATACTTTCATCTTCCAGCTGATCAAAGATGGAATCAAGGAAGCAATGGCTGATCTAGTCAAGCCTAAACGTGATGAGAGTGAAGATGAGGGTGATGAGGGTGTTCGTGAGATGTTGGCAGGTGAAGTATTTGAAATGTTGAGAAAGGGCAAAGGGAAGGTTGATGGTACTGATGGTGATGATACTACACATCCAGAGGCGTCGCGTGCGATGCCGTCTGAAGGTTTGAAGGATGAGAGTGAAGACGTTGATATTGAAGGTGTTGGCCATGACGATGATGATGATGATGATGAGAGGATCAAACTAGGAGAAGATGAGTTTGGTGTGTACGAAATATACGGCAACCGTGATGAAGAGTTCGAGTCTGATAGTGATGGAGTTGAAGTAAACTTAGGTGATGAAGCTGGTGTTGATGATGAAGAAATGAAGTCTGGTGAAGCTTCACCACTCACTACTCCTGTGCGCTCTCCATCTCCAGTCGGATCTCCGAAGACTTGAAGTTTTTCATATCTTGCCTTACTCTTTGACATTTTAAGTTTTTGGTTTTCATTTCATCTATTGCATGCATAAGACAATTGATATTTTCCATCATGCATGTTTTTCATATCTGCTTCGTTGAACCTTGTTTTGATGATTCGATATTTGAATTCGTAACTAAGTTTTTTGTTTTTCATATCTACTCAGTGATGATGCTTAGTTGTTGAATGTTTGTTTGAGTTTTATTTTACTTGTTTGTTTTTGATATGCTTTGCTTGAGGGGGAGATTTGTGCATCTCCGTTACTAACCTTTGGTCACATGAGTTGTGCCAAAAAGGGGGAGATTGTAGATGTTAGTTTTGGCAACAACATATGTGTTTGTTGTTTTTGTCTTTGATTTCAGGTGTAGGTTGAGTGAATGCGAAATAATCAACATGTCAAGTTCATGCGACTGAAGTCGCAAGACATTACATCACCACACCATGCGACTGGCGTCGCACGCGACGAGCGTCGCACGCGACGGGTGTCGCTCGAACAGGTTCCCCTCCCCATTCGCGACTAGCGTCGCACGCGACAAAGTCGCTGGATCTTCTGGCTGCCTCTCGCGACTGGAGTCTCACGCGACAATGTCGCTCAATTCCCCTCCTCCTTTTTAGTGCGACTGCTGTCGCACGCGATGTGCGTCGCGTGTCCGTGCTGTGCGACTGGTGTCGCACGCGACTTGCGTCGCTTGCCATGTTGAGCGACATGCGTCGCACGCGACTGGTGTCGCGAATGATGCTCCTTCATTCCGTGCGACTGGAGTCGCACGCCATGGCCTCTTTGACTTCGTGTATCAACTGATGCATGAAGTGATGTTTACTACTTCAACTCTATTGACGACAATGAAGACGATGAAATATAAAATGTTCGACGACGAGTGTTCACCACGATGAAGTTGAAGATGAAGTATTGAGATCGACGGAGTCAAGATTTGTTGAAGTCTGAAGTTAAAGAAATCGAAGATTCAAGATTCGAAGATTCAAGAATCGAAGATTCAAGATTCCAAGATTCCAGAATCGAAGATTCCGAAAGTGATGTCATCCATGGAATTGTGATGTAGGCCAAGCATGTGGCCAATCAGATTGCTCTATTTCAAGGCCTCACATGTGCGAGACTACTATATATACCCATGGGGTTGGATGACATCCTTTGACGATTTTGAGAGAACGAAATCCGATATCTAAGTATCAACGTTCGTTGTTTACGGCTTATAGCTTTAAGAGTTTTGGTAGTTGTTTTGTGCTGTGCACCGATAGTAGAGTTATGCGATTTAGCTCTAGGTGATACATTACTAGATCATTAGTTCGTTGGAGTGCTGCGTCACTTGGGATACGACTCTTGATCATTCCGTCTACCTTTCTCCACAAGTGTAATAGTTAGTTTTTGTTTATCAATGAAATGAAACTATTATACAACCCTGTCTTCAGCACTTTACTTTACTCTTGTTGAGTTCGAACACACCACATACACCGAACAACATACATAGCAAGCAGAGTTGAGTGTGTGCGAACGAAGTTGCTGAAGTGACATTGTTTAAGACCGACTTCACGAAAAATTGGTATCCTACGTCGAAGACGTAATTTCACAACTCCCCCGCGCCGCGCCGAGCGGAGAAAGCAAACCCAAGAAAAATACAACGAGAGTGGTCGCCCAAACGCGGGCCATTTGGGATGGAAACTAAGTATTCACACGCTCGGACGTGGGGCCCAGAGCGAGGAAAAATGGTTGATAACAGAAACGAGCTACACCCACGGAGCCGAGTCACCGGGCGATGGTGCCGGACCCCGGCGGCAGGAGATGTTCATGAAGCGTGACGTCCGCACACGCCAATGATCGCCCCCGCCAACTCGAGCAGGGGCCCACGTGCCATATCACCACTACAAAAGACACGGACAGAATGCGCAGACCTCGACCATCACGACCCGGCGTCGATGACCCGTCAGGCGAAGGCTTCGCCCCGAGCCCCGGTCTCCGCTTTGGTTCACCACCGCGGGAAATACAAAACCCTCGAGCTAATGACCTACGATAGCACAAGCACAGACACCAGAAAACGACGACAAGGCCTATACAAAGCATCAATCAAGACAAGCAAACGGATTTATGAAGCCACGGACCAGACCAAACACAACATTCAGAGAAATCAGCGGAGTCCCTCCACGGACTTCTCTGGGGGCCAATGTTGTGCCACAAAAATCCCCCACCGACACGTGGAATGGGTCGACACCCGACAACGGATAAAAAGGCCTGGATGGGGCTCCTACTGGTACCATGGGCCCCCACGCCAACTCGCCATCACAAGAATCAGATAATGCCCACGCTTATCGTGCCCGGATCCCGGCCAACCGCAACGGGCGACAATAACCCGACATACGGGACGACGGGTCAAATGGTCCCGGAACGCGGCCCAGCACGAAGCTCAGGCGCCAATGACCCGCATGTAGTGGAACAATGCCCGAGCCCCGAATCGCGCCAGCACATCCCGCACGGATGCCAAAGACCAGTCCCCCCCACCAACTGGTGGCGTGGACCCACGTGTCAGCCCCCGTCGCGAGGATCATGACAGGCCCCGAGATCGGGCGCCAACGACCCGGCATGCGGGAGGAAAGACCCGGGATCACGCCCCAGCACGGGGCACAGACATTAACAACCCGACGGGACCCGACACGAATCATCGAAGCCAAGCAACCTGACATGAATGATGACGAGGACGGCGGGACATCAAGCCCTGAGACGCCCCCGGATCCCAACCGCGGGAGAGCACCCCGTGAGTAAACCCGCGACGGAAGAACGCAATCAGTCTCGGGCGCCATGTACCGGGGCGTATCGCGGGACTCTGACGACGCACAGGTGCGACCTGCCCCGACGTTCATTAACCCAGGACGTTCATATCTTTGCATGCAGAAACACGTGTCGATTCCGGACAGTTGGAATTCCACGCACATCTTGGAAGGATAAGGATCACATTCGCACACATGGACGTGGGGCCCTGTGACGGGGTCCGGATCACAGAAACTCATACCCGCGCACCGCTGCGGAGTCAGGCCGAAATCGCTTGGCCGGGCGGGCGGCCGTTCACGGAGCACCCGAGCCATTCACAAAGCACCCAAAATAAGTACAAGACAAGTGTGTCATACCATCATCATCACGAACCCCAGCCACGACGGGGCGACTAGCGGCCACCACCATCAAGGACCCCGCACCACGACAAACGCACCTCGGAATCGTGCCTCGGCATTTAATGTATCTAGACTAGGTACCCAACGTGTTAAGGGTATCGTGGCATGGATAAGCATGTATCATCGCCTATAAAAGGCACCCTCCCGTAAACGATTAAAGGGCAGCACAAATTAGCTATTAAAGCCATTAAATAAAAGCTTGGATAATACCAATAAGCTTCGAGCTCAAAACCTCTGTTTCCTGTAGATCTAATTCAACCCTTTTCGTAATATAAATTTAATGTATTGGTACCGTTTTCAAACCCTCTAAACACAGCCCAGCCCCGTACTTTTCAACCCGACCAAAACGTGCCAAAACAAATATAAAACATATTATTTTTATTTTTATAAAAATCATATTTGTTTGATTTGATTTAAATTATAATATTATAAAGTTTGTTTTTTTACAAATTATGTAAAATTAAATATATAAATATATTATAAATAATTAAAAAATGTTTTTGATATATATATATATGTAAAATTAAATATATTAATATATTATAAATAATTTAAAAAATATTTTTAATATTATATTCCGTTCTTGTTCCATTTATATTTCAATCCGGTCACCCACTTCGGTCTACTAGATGCTACTCTGGACCATTACTCCGAGTATTATATTAACCTATGCATACATCATACACGTATTGTATGATATTTAATATAATAATATTAAATTAATAGTCAAGATGTGCATGATGTACTCCAGAGTACCACCATAGATAAAACCACTTTGGAGATTGGAATTTTGAAACTAAATGTCAACCCCTATTAATAACTATTAATAAGTAAAGAACAAAATGTACATAGATAGTTAATCCCAAGTCCCAACAGAAAAGGGTTGGAAGGTATTTTGCAACGGATATTATGTTGTGTATTTTTTCACCGTTAAATTATAATTAAATCAATTTTAATAATTAAATTTTAAAATTTAATTTGCGCGTTAAAATTGTTGGAAATCGACTACCCGGGACGTGTTCGTTCGATCGCTCGAACATCCGAACACTCCCAGTCGACTTCCCGGAGACGCTACTTCGTTCACATGACAACCCGTGTGCCGAATCACGCCCATTCGTCGCCCCAGAGGACAACCGCGCGAGACGGCAGCTGATCTGCCTTGGGCAGCGGGCGCTCCCCAAAGATCAGCGGTCGCTGATTAGGCATAAAACGGCGGTCGCCGTTTGCCTTTCAGCGGGTGCTGTTCGTCCGCGAACAGCAGCGCGACCTGCTGTTCCGAGCGCGTTTCCGGGTCGATTTTCCTCTTCCGACTAACGATCCGGAGGTCCTTGACCCCCAAGTAGTCGAGGAACATGATCCACGACGCCCGGAACCCGATCTAAGATTCGATGTAAAATCAACGAGAAAAAAATCGAATAAAAGCGGAATAAGGGTTTCGATTTCTTATACCTTTGTCGCGTGATTCGGAGAAGCCGAATTGTTGAGACCACGAAGTCTTCCGGTGTATGTCTCTATCCCCGACATTCATTCGGTGAGTGGGCAATGATCCGCTGAACCTTCCTCTTCTCCTTTCTCTCTTGAACCCACCGTAGGAATAATATCCTCTGTCTAATATATTTGTGCAAGCAAAATTATTTTTACAGAATTATTACTGCGCTAATCTAAATTAATTAAGCAGAGGAAAAATAATTCGCAAGCTTTTATTTTCTCTGCAGAATTAATTATAGCGGCGTAATTAATAACAGCGCTAATCTATTTATTATTAAGAAAAATAATTGCGCAAACAATTTATTTTTCTCTGCAAAAATAAAATAGCGGCGTTTCTTAGGTTTAGAGAAAGAGAGGGTGGGTATTTATAAAGCTACACCAAGACCTTATGGAAATTAATTATTAGGCTAAATTGCAATTTAATTAACTCGGTCCCAAAGAGAAAACCTTAATTAAATTCCACAATTTTAATTATAATTAATTCCACTATAAAATTATAATTGAATTCCCAATAATTAATTTATATTATTTCAACAATAATAATTCCGCCGAATTACATATACGACTTTCCCCGTGTTTAAGATATCGTATGTCCACGAATTAACTTTAATTACTAATAATTAAATTAATTCGTTTCTTGTTATCCGAGACTAGTACCACTTATCCTTATTATCACGTGGAACGAATCCACCTGCAGGGTTTACATGATAAACTTTATGAGCTCATCTCGGGGACATCATCAACCCAATAAATGGGACACGGATTCCTGTCTATAATCTATAGCATGCCGTGTGTGCAATTCCGATTCCCAATTTACCGAGAATATTGACTAGTCAATTAGTCTCACTCACTAGTAAGTCAAGGAACCGAGAATTGGACACACGCACCTATAATTATATAGGGATTAGGAATTCGTATATCCGTAATATCTGAGGTCTAGTTCGATTACTGCGATTAGTATAAATCGAACGCCCTCCCGTGGTCCTGCTCAATACACCAAGTGTACGAGTGTAACATGATAGTCAAGACCGACTATCTACCAGTCACACTACGACGTACCGATGGATTGTCCCTGTCCATCTAAGTCGTGAGCTACTGTTCGACAGTATACGAGTAACCGACAGTATGATCTTCCGCGTGTCTCCTCACGCCATACTGTCTACAACGTATACATCAAGGACTATTGCATTAAATGCAATCATGCTTGAATCATATCTCGAATTAAGGTATAGATAAGGAGTTCTGTATTTGCACTAAACTAGACATTTAGAATACAACTCCATCAATCTCCCACTTATACTAAAAGTCTAGTCGCCCTCTCCCAAACATCAGATTCCCATAACCTTATCACGCCTATCCAACGCTTTCGCTGAAAGTGCCTCTGTGAATGGGTTTACCAGGCAATCCTCTCGATGCTATCTAGGTGACAACTTCATCATCTTACTAGACGATCTCTCGAATCAGGTGGTACTTGCTCTCTACGTGTTATCTCCCACTGTGAACTCTTGCATTTCAAGTTTGCCAATACTGCTATTCAAAATAGCTTTGGGTAAACTAGAAACCACATCTAAGTCCCTAGGAAGTTCTGGAGCCACACTGAACTTTTAACTGCCCCAGAGGCCGTTATCCTTTCAGTTTCCATGGTAAAGTCTGTAATGCATCGCTGCTTTACATTTTCCATGTGACTGCTCCACTTCACAGTGAGAACACATAGCCTGACTTCGACTTTCAACTGTCCTTGTCTGATTGGAAATCCAATTCTCTGTAATCCAAAAGAAACAACTTGATTGTTTTGTAACTTAGAACATATTATCTTAGTCCTTTACAGGTGCCTAAATATGTTCTTTACATCAGTCGATTGATCCTTTCCAGGATTACTATGATATCTCACCACTATGCCCACGGCATAGTAGATATCAGTCTTGTGTATAGCATCGCATACATTAAGCTTCCCACCGTCAAGGTGTAGGGAACTGCTTACTTTTCATTTATCTCCTTATTGTGTCAGACACAAAACTTTAGATAAATAATTCCATATTTAAAAGGTGAAAACCTTTCTTGGAATTCTTCATGCTAAAACGAGCAAGAATTTTATTTATGTATGAGACTTGGGATAAGTACTATGTTCTTTTCTGGAGATCCCTTATAACTTTGATGCCAAGAACATGCCTAACTTATCCTAAGTCCTTCATATCGAATTGTTCGGACAACCATCCCTTTATGTCCGACAACATCTTCATATTGTTTCCAATTTAGAAGGATTTCGTCTACATAAAGAATGAGAAAACACCACATCTTTTCCGTCACTTATTTGTTACACACAGGATCCAAACATGCCTTGAAAGAATCCATAAAATGGATTTTCTCATAGATCCGCATGTGTCCAAGATCTTGAAGCTTTCTTCAATCTAAAGATCGATTAAGCTTGCTTACAAAATGCTCTCGGCTCTTTTCGATGAATCCCTCTGGATGTCCCATACATCAGATTTCATCGCCTTTTGCCAAGACTGAGCATCTTGATCTTTCAACGTCTTGTCATAGGTCCAGGGTTCGGCTTCATGTTCTCCAGGTAACAAGTCCGAAGACTCACCTATAAACATGATCCTGTCGGGTTGTCTAACAACCATCCCACTACGACGACGCTCCGGTGTATCTTTAGTGACTAAATATTATAGTAGTGAACTACTCAGTTTGGCTGGTTCTAAGTTTTGATCAGTACCTCTAAGCTCATCAAGTATCAATCTACTCTTGGGCTTGTGATCTTGCATATGTATAGTCCATTTCTAAGAACCGAACGTTGATGCAATCAACGAGCATCTGGTCCTTTGGACTATATTACATATCTCAATTCATTTTCTTAGGGTATCCTATAAACAACCGAATATCTGTACAAGTTTCCAAAAGGAATCAAGTTCAGGATAAACGCCGTTGTTTCCAAAGCATATCCCAAAACCGAATTAGGTAACTCCGAATAACTCATTGTCTACTTTCCCATATCTATAAAAGTCCTATTCCTTCTTACTAACACATCATTATTGCCGAGGCATGAATGGTGTAGTCAATTGGGAGTTAATCCCATCTTTCTGATAAGTATGCCTTGAACTCCATAAAGAGGTTCACATACATCAGAGAGAATCAACTCTAGTACTTTCATGGATCTTTTCCCTTTAACCGTAAAGGGTTGCTTGGTCATTTAAACTTCCAAGTATGATTCGAAGGTTGGAAGGTCCTTTCCTTCAACCTAGCTGAATCTATCAGCCTTCATCCTTTGAATCGTACTTAAGTTAAGATGATCTAGCCTAAGATGCCATAAGTACATTTGATTCATCCTAGAAGGGATCTTTACTCTTATTGGGGTTTGACAATGTGTTATTTGCTCTGGTGTGTTGCATTGTGGAAGAATATGGATTTAGTATTAAATTGTCTATCAATGTACCAGAATAGATAATATCCCCGTTTCCTACTCTGATAGGTATGAAACCATCCAAAGAAACGGAATATCCTTTCTAAGCCAATTTTGAAATCCGAAATGAAAATTCTTTCTAAATGCCGGCACATAAAGACAATTTATTAGAACTAAAATCCTATCGTTAAAACATTTAACATCTCCCACTGCAACGGCTGTTACCTTAAAAGTATTGCCCATGTAGGTTATAACTTCTTCCTTTCTAAGTCTCCGGGTTTCCTGGAACCCCCCACTACTAAAAAAAGTAGATTAGATATCACTTTAAAGAAATCGGTCGCTGATTCAACTGATTTCTATGACATCAATGATATCGGTCGCAAAAATAATGATATATTTGGTATCAACGAAATCTGTGTTTGAGTAAACCGATTACTATGACTTCGTTTTTAAATTTTTTTTTTAATTAGTAATCGGTGGTAATAAGAAAACTGATATCTTTTGGGTGTTATTTTTTAATGAAAATTTACTAAAGATTAATAAAAAAAAACTCTCGTACCTTCACAAACCTTAAAAATAAAACTTAGAAGAAAATCGAGTTCAGTATTCATTTCCCTCTTTTCTCACACAAACCCTACCTCAAACACCTCTGCCGTTGGCCCCCTTCGAAAATCCACCGCAGCTGCGACGTCGCCGAAGCAAGAGTACTGATACGAACCTCGTTAGGATAGAATTGATAGGAGATGAACGAAGGAAAACGATAAATAGGATACCTTGCGGAAGTCCCAAAACCTTTGATCCTAACCCACGAAATGATTTAGGTTCGAAAGCCCTAAACCCCAACGAGACGTTGAATCAATAATTCGGAGATGATGATGACACACAGACGAGATTTGACTGGCTCGTTGATTCGTCGGTTGAACTCTTTTGGATAGTCGGGTAGAATTCGAACCCGAGAGAGATTTTAATAAAAACTCACAAAACGATATTTATTCATCATCAAAGTCATGGTTGGTTTTTCTAAAACAATAAACTAGGAGGCCTTTATATAGGCAAAACAAAATGTAAAGGAAAAAGGAAAAGAAATAAAGTAAAACATTAAAAACCCTAATTTTCTCCGCTGCTGGAATTTTGTGAAGGCTGTCGGCCGACAGGTATAGGGTGTCGGCCGACAGGTATCCCGAAGTGCGGTTTGATCCTCGTGTTGATCCTCGGAATCGGCAGAAACTCGATTTTAGGCCCTCTGTCGCCCGACAGGACTTGGTGTCGGCCGACACCAAGCCAAAACTCTCCCCGAACTTCGCGGCACGTCCTCGGCACACTCTTGACCTCCGTTCTACCGTCTTCGTCGTTGTTCTAACTTGAAACCGAACTCGAGTCGCATCATTCCCCTCCTCTTGAAGAGGATTTGTCCTCAAATCCACGTCGATGCCAGGGTCGAACACCACTCTCACGAACAAGTTCAGAACAATGTCAGTCTGCAGCTCACACCCTCGATGTAGTGGAAATCCAGGAGATTTATCGTCAAGGAAGACATCATGAATTTCCTGCAAAGCATAATGAGTGGAAGAGTGTAGAGAGAACAAAACGTTAGTGGTAATCATCTCCTTCATCACCAACGTCGGCTGCTCCTCAATGGTTAGAATATCATCCACCCCAGACTCCAACGGAACCTCCTCCTCGGAATCCATCGAAGCCTCCTTCTCGGACTCCATCGAAGCCTCCGCGACGTCAAAATCCACCGAAACCGACGGTGTCGGTTCGTCGGACACTTCAACGAGCTCTACCGAAGTCGAATCCTCCTCGGAATATACCAAGACCGACTCTTCTTCGGATCCTACCAAGGCCTTCGGTTCTGGTTTCTCGCCTTCGTCATCAGTCGCTACTTTCCCAGGCTTCATTGTCGCTTGTACCAGCTCCTCTAATTGACGCTCAATATTGCTCCAACACTCGTCCCAACGCTCAACTCTGGACCTCCTCTCGTCGTCCCATCGCTCAGCTCTGGACCTCCTCTCATCACGAAACTCCCGACTACGATCACGGACTCGATGATGGCCATTCTGAACTTCTCCGTATCCGCTGCCACCTCTTCGATTCCATCCATCTTCACGATGAGCTCTCTCCTATAAGGCGGTAAATCTTGCATTCACCACCTTCATCTCCGATGTAATCATCGAGCTCCACCGTGCAGTCACCTTCTCCACGATGAGCTTAGCTTGGGTATGATCCATGTCAGTTATCCTGCAAAAGTGTTAAAAACAAAATAGAAAATTCCTCACCACTCTCGTGTATCACTCAATATGGTAAGTCACTCAATACTCGGTTCTCTCACTTCTCTCTCTCAAGAATCGAACACTCCCCACCCAACGATCGAATTCAGCTCCAACAAAATCCACGAAATGACTTTAAATTGCTGAACGAACGATGAACAGCAATAAAAAGAATAATCGAGCACAAATTCAATATTTTTTTTAATAATAATTACCGTACGATGAACAGTAATTTTTTTGAAAATAAAATAAAAAAATAATAAAAAAAAATATAATTTTTTTTTTATTCAAGGAAGAAAAAAGAAACAAAGAAGAAAGAATAAGAAACGAAAAGAACAAACGAGGTTACGTAATCGAAATTAAAAACCCAAACCTGGGCTCTGATACCAAATGATACGTACCTCGTCGGGGATAGAATTGATAGGAGATGAACGAAGGAAAACAATAAATAGGATACCTTGCGGAAGTCCCAAAACCCTTGATCCTAACCCACGAAATGATTTAGGTTCGAAAGCCCTAAACCCCAACGAGACGTTGAATCAATAATTCGGAGATGATGATGACACACAGACGAGATTTGACTGGCTCGTTGATTCGTCGGTTGAACTCTTTTGGATAGTCGGGTAGAATTCGAACCCGAGAGAGATTTTAATAAAAACTCACAAAACGATATTTATTCATCATCAAAGTCATGGTTGGTTTTTCTAAAACAATAAACTAGGAGGCCTTTATATAGGCAAAACAAAATGTAAAGGAAAAAGGAAAAGAAATAAAGTAAAACATTAAAAACCCTAATTTTCGCCGCTGCTGGAATTTTGTGAAGGCTGTCGGCCGACAGGTATAGGGTGTCGGCCGACAGGTATCCCGAAGTGCGGGTTGATCCTCGTGTTGATCCTCGGAATCGGCAGAAACTCGATTTTAGGCCCTCTGTCGCCCGACAGGACTTGGTGTCGGCCGACACTAAGCCAAAACTCTCCCCGAACTTCGCGGCGCGTCCTCGGCACACTCTTGACCTCCGTTCTACCGTCTTCGTCGTCGTTCTAACTTGAAACCGAACTCGGGTCGCATCATTCCATGACTTTGATGATGAATAAATATCGTTTTGTGAGTTTTTATTAAAATCTCTCTCGGGTTCGAATTCTACCCGACTATCCAAAAGAGTTCAACCGACGAATCAACGAGCCAGTCAAATCTCGTCTGTGTGTCATCATCATCTCCGAATTATTGATTCAACGTCTCGTTGGGGTTTAGGGCTTTCGAACCTAAATCATTTCGTGGGTTAGGATCAAAGGTTTTGGGACTTCCGCAAGGTATCCTATTTATCGTTTTCCTTCGTTCATCTTCTATCTTTCTATCCCCGACGAGGTACGTATCATTTGGTATCAGAGCCCAGGTTTGGGTTTTTAATATTTCGATTACGTAACCTCGTTTGTTCTTTTCGTTTCTTATTCTTTCTTCTTTGTTTCTTTTTTCTTCCTTGAATAAAAAAAAAAAAATTATATATTTTTTTTTATTATTTTTTTATTTTATTTTCAAAAAAATTACTGTTCATCATACGGTAATTATTATTAAAAAAAAATATTGAATTTGTGCTCGATTATTCTTTTTATTGCTGTTTATCGTTCGTTCAGCAATTTAAAGTCATTTCGTGGATTTTGTTGGAGCTGAATTCGATCGTTGGGTGGGGAGTGTTCGATTCTTGAGAGAGAGAAGTGAGAGAACCGAGTATTGAGTGACTTACCATATTGAGTGATACACGAGAGTGGTGAGGAATTTTCTATTTTGTTTCTAACACTTTTGCAGGATAACTGACATGGATCATACCCAAGCTAAGCTCATCGTGGAGAAGGTGACTGCACGGTGGAGCTCGATGATTACATCGGAGATGAAGGTGGTGAATGCACGACTTACCGCCTTAGAGGAGAGAGCTCATCGTGAAGATGGATGGAATCGAAGAGGTGGCAGCGGATACCGAGAAGTTCAGAATGGCCATCATCGAGTCCGTGATCGTAGTCGAGAGTTTCGTGATGAGAGGAGGTCCAGAGCTGAGCATTGGGACGATGAGAGGAGGTCCAGAGCTGAGCGTTGGGACGAGTGTTGGAGCGATATTGAGCGTCAGTTAGAGGAGCTGGTACAAGTGACAATGAAGCCTGGGAAAGTAGCGACTGATGACGAAGGCGAGAAACCAGAACCGAAGGCCTTGGTAGGATCCGAAGAAGAGTCGGTCTTGGTATATTCCGAGGAGGATTCGACTTCGGTAGAGCTCGTTGAAGAGTACGACGAACCGACACCGTCGGTTTCGGTGGATTATGACGTCGCGGAGGCTTCGATGGAGTCCGAGAAGGAGGCTTTGATGGATTCCGAGGAGGAGGTTCCGGTGGAGTCTGGGGTGGATGATATTCTAACCATTGAGGAGCAGCCGACGTTGGTGATGAAGGAGATGATTACCACTAACGTTTTGTTCTCTCTACACTCTTCCACTATTTATGCTTTGCAGGAAATTCATGATGTCTTCCTTGACGATAAATCTCCTGGATTTCCACTACATCGAGGGTGTGAGCTGCAGACTGACATTGTTCTGAACTTGTTCGTGAGAGTGGTTTTTCGACCCTGGCATCAACGTGGATTTGAGGACAAATCCTCTTCAAGAGGAGGGGAATGATGCGACCCGAGTTCGGTTTCAAGTTAGAACGACGACGAAGACGGTAGAACGGAGGTCAAGAGTGTGCCGAGGACGCGCCGCGAAGTTCGGGGAGGGTTTTGGCTTGGTGTCGGCCGACACCAAGTCCTGTGGGGCGACAGAGGGCCTAAAATCGAGTTTCTGCCGATTCCGAGGATCAACACGAGGATCAACCCGCACTTCGGGATACCTGTCGGCCGACACCCTATACCTGTCGGTCGACAGCCTTCACAAAATTCCAGCAGCGGCGAAAATTAGGGTTTTTAATGTTTTACTTTATTTCTTTTCCTTTTTCCTTTACATTTTGTTTTGCCTATATAAAGGCCTCCTAGTTTATTGTTTTAGAAAAACCAACCATGACTTTGATGATGAATAAATATCGTTTTGTGAGTTTTTATTAAAATCTCTCTCGGGTTCGAATTCTACCCGACTATCCAAAAGAGTTCAACCGACGAATCAACGAAGCAGTCACACTTCGTTTGTGTGTCATCCTCGTCTCCGAATTTTTGATTCAACGTCTCGTTGGGGTTTAGGGCTTTCGAACCTAAATCATTTCGTGGGTTAGGATCAAGGGTTTTGGGACTTCCGCAAGGTGATACGTACCTCTTCGGGGATAGAAAGATAGAAGATGAACGAAGAACAAGAAAGATAGAAAGATACCGGCGAAAGTCCCAAAACCTCTGAACTTGAATTCGTTAAATCAATTAAGGACGGAACCCTAACCCCCAACACGAAATCGATGCAGCCACTCGGGGATGAGGAAGACACACGAACGAAGGGTGGATCGCTTCGTTGATTCGTCGATTGAATTCTTTGGATAATCGGGTAGAATTCGAACCCAAGAGAGATTTTAATAAAACTCACAAAACATAATTTTTATTCATCAAAATAATCTGTCCTCTAAATAATGAAAAGCAAAGCCTTTAAATAGGCAAACTAAAAACATAAAGAAAAAGGAAATAAATTGAGTATTCACGCTGAACCCTAAAATCCGCCTACTTTCGGAACCTGTCGTCCGACAGGATATTGTGTCGTCCGACAGCTCCTTGTCGTCCGACAGGAAATGCTGTCGGCCGACAGTTAACCCGCAGTTCGGGTTTCAGCTCGTGCTCAGCCTCGCGTTCCGCAGAATATCGGTCCTCGGCTTCCTTGTCGTCCGACAGGAAATGCTGTCGGCCGATACCAAGCCAGTCTTCACGGCTGAACTCCACGGTGCGTCCTCGGCACACTCTTGACCTCCGTTCTACCGTCTTCGTCGTCGTTCTAACTTGAAACCGAACTCGGGTCGCATTAAGTACTTACCACCACCGGAGTCGAGGAAGGCGCTTCTCCTTCGAAGAAGGCTGCCCCGTCGGAATCCCAGCTCACTCCGTCCAGAGCCACCATCCTTGCTGAATCACGGCGCCTCCGCGCCTCCTCCTCTGTCACAGAGCCACCATCACCGGCTTCCGAAGGTAAATGGTTGAATTGAAATTGATATGAAAATTGTGGATCTGAAATTAGGGTAAATCAAACCCACACGCACAATCGGATGTCCTTCGGAATCTTCACCGTGAAGCCTAATCTCAGCTCCCTCGGGCTTAAATTGTCAGAATCGAGTTTCAGGCGCGGTAGGACGAAAGCATCGACGTGTCTGAGATAGTAACTCCGAAGAGCAAGGGGAAAAAAGTCAAGGTGATCGACACGGAGAAAGATCTGGCGGCGTCGCTGGCGAAATACGCCGCCGACTAGGGGTGAAGTTTCTCGGGAGAGAGGATCGTTCACCATCGTTTTGTCCGGTGGTACTCTCGTTAAGTCTCTAAGGTGAATAAGAATAACTCTACCTGATTTTTTTGCGTACATTTTGCTTCAATTTTTTTTAACATAATTGAATCTCTGAATTAGGTTAATAATCATAAGGTGAATCTCTTAATATTTTGTTGAATTTTAACCAACTCATGATTATAATTTTGATTGTTTAATATAACATAAACAATTCATGTAAATTTTGGGAACTGGAAAACACACACAGACGCAATATTGACATTGTGTTTTGTGGTGGAATTGAAGGAAATTGGTTGAGCAGCCTTACATCGACTATGTTTATTGGTCGAGAGAGTGATGCCTAAGGATCACCCGGATATCAATTATCTCCTTGCCTACAATGAGTTTTTATCGAAGGTACGTATCTTCTTCCTTAATGCAGAAGTAGTATCTTTGAGTTCTTTCTAAGGATATGATTCCTCCAATTAATATTTTGAAATTCATTTGATGTTGAGCTTTTGCTATGTAAGATAGTTCTAAATATACGATGTACTCGTTCATACTAGTCGATCATACAAATAGTCAATAGTCGAGAGCTTCATGTGTGTGTATGAGAGTATGAAATGCTATGTCAATTGTCAACAATACGTTTATTGATTTTTTTAGATTTTTTGTTTCACTTCCCTTTTTCTGGACCTATGGAAATTGGGAAAGGATAAAATACTTGTCTCTCTGTTTCCAAGCATTCGATATATATCAAAAAGGATTATTATGCATTATTTGTATCATTAAATGAAGTATTTGAATGAAATATTTTTGTTTTATTTTGATCTCTTTGTTCCAGTTAAATATAGTGTACATTATATATTTTTTAACTCACACACACATAATTCTTACCTTTTTGAGAATTCTTAAGATTGATGTTTCCATGGAATTCAATTTATTCGTTGTCTCACTAATTCTTACCTTTTTGAGAATTTCTTAAGATTGATGTTTCCATGGAATTCAATTTATTCATTGTCTCACTAACTGCCATATTTTTTTTGTAGCTATTTGTGTGGAACCAACATTCAACTCAGCTTGTGTTCATCTGTACGGGCTCCTCGCATCAGGAGGTGGAACGGCTGATAGATGCATCAAGTTGTGGAACACCACCACCAATACACATTTGAGCTCTATGAATACAGGAAGTCAGGTAACCGACCCTTCTTCTAATTCAATTTAAAATGCACTCGACTGAAATCATATACTCAACACTATGTCATATTGGATTCTTTTGTGAAATGTACGTGATATAGGTTATTGTTCTACTGAATATAGATGTCATTTATGTCGGGATATGTATATTTTTGCTGTTTCCGAGTACATGATTTTATTTTATTTTAAACGAAAATTCAATCAAGAATTTAGACAAATCCTAAGGAAGAGGACTGTGAAAATATTTAAGATACCGGACTTAAAATATGACTTTCAGGTGTGCAATCTGGTGTGGTCTAAGAACGTGAATGAGCTAGTGAGCACCCATAGCCACTTCCAGAACCAAATCCTAGTATGGAAATATCCGTCGATGTCAAAGGTATACCTATGATAGACTGTTGTAGATTTTCAATTTTACGATACGCCTATATACAATAACCTAACAACCTTTTGATATGCTTTTAAACTACTGCCAATGCAGTTGACAGCTCTAACTGGGCATACATAGAGGGTATTGTACCTTGCCATTTCCCGGATGGACAGGTGTGATTATTTTTTTCCTTTTTTATTCCAAGTTAGAACACAAGTGCAAGTTTTCGTTTTTCATTGTTGTCACATTTTTCTTATTGCGCATATGTTTGCAGACTATTGTAACAGGAGATGAGAAACTCAGGTTTTGGAATTTCTTTTCTTTAGCAAAGTCTCAGGTGGTTTCTGCAGAATACGGAAAGTGAAATCGGAGCCTCGTCTTTTGGGACATTTTAAATGTACTCTAGCTACAGTTATGAATGTTTTGATTTTGGATAATGATTGTACTCTAGTTACAATATTTTGTATGAATGTTTAAGATATTTTATGCATTATGGTATTTGATGATTTTATAAATTTGTGCAATTTTAATATAAAAATTGCAAAATTACAGGAATTATACGACTTTTAAATCTCTCTATAGAAATCAGTTATTAAAATAAAATCTCTATATAGAAATCAGTTATTAAAATAAAAATGATTATGTAATACTATATAGTTATCGATTCTAAGCTAAATAACCGATATTAAAGGGGATGTTAGATATCAGTTAGTTTTGTGGGTTACTACCGGAAATCAACCGATTTCTATTAACACAAAAGAAATGAGTTTGAAAATAAAAACCGATTTCTAAAATGTACATAGAAATCGGTTAATCACTGATGTCTATAGTTGCAGACTATAGATATCGGCTCCATCAACATCACTTCGGATTTTCATAGAAATCGGTTAATAACCGATTTCTAATGTAATATTTTTAGTAGTGCCCGCATTTAAGTGCAGACATGATTAGTGGTTCCCGTATCCACACACCAGGTGCTGGTAGATAACACCACTAAACATGTTTCGGTGACTAAGGAAGAGTCAACTTCTTGTTGCTTTAGAGGAAAATTAAAACTCCCAGTATCCAGACTGCTTACAACGGAAGCACTTGCCCCTTGGGCTTGCTTGTCCCATTCCGTGGTCGAGATATATTAGGCCCACTGGGTTTCCGTCTTTGCTTCTTCTTCCTTTTGCCTCCCTGAGGCCTAGGAAGAGCCAATTTCCCAACCACAAGTGCTTGAGAGCCCTTAAAGATTCCCTCAGCCGCTTGAAGTTCAATCAGGAGCTCCGTCAATGAATAAGACTTCTTATTCATAGTTCAGGCGGAACTTCTCAAAACTTCTCGGCAGAGACTGGAGCACAATATCGACTTGGGTTACCCCATCAATAACTGATCCTAGAATCTCTATCTCATTCAGATAGCCCATCATCCTAAGAACGTGATCCCTCACGGGCGTTCTTTCCGACATGATGGTCGTCATTAGTTGCCTCATTGCATTTTGCCAGGTTGTCCTGTCCTGATAACCAAAAACTCCTTGAGGTCAAGAATCATATCATAGGTAATGGTCATGGCTTGATCCCGATGTCGCAACACATTTGGCATGAAAACCATAATGTAGCTCCGCGTCATCTCATAGCCTTGATCCATTTCCAATAAGCTTCCTTTCCTCAGTAGTGGAAGCATCATTTGGTTCAGCAGGTCCATTGACTTGGAGTACATATTTGTACTCCTCTACAGTTAGGATAATTTCCAAGTTTCTTCTTTAATCCATACAAACAGGTTCAGTGAGTTTGTTGACTTTTAATGGGAATAATATCATATAAAACAAACAATGAGTTTAATTCGATATCATTTCCCTCAAATAATATCATTAAACTACCAATCATTTCCAAAATCCCATCAGACTAGCATGCCACGTTCTTGTGGACGTATACTAATCCAAACAATTTTATAATTGGATTTTTACTTCGGTCGTACATCATTATAGCAGTGACTCCGATGGGGAGGATACTATAAAGCGTACCTAAGTGTGTACCATTTCTCAGTACTAAGTCAACCGCTCGGGAACTACATATCCACCGCAAGCCACGTTCATGTGGACGTTTACGTTGACATGCGGTCCTCCACGATTTTCTATAACTGTCGAGCCTCAATTAATCCCAAAGTTCCGTTTCCATTTAACAAGCCACGTTAGTGTGGACGTTTACTAAAACAAACAACTTTATTAATTGAATCCCATTTATTTAAATGTCATAGAGTCTCAATTAACCCAAAGTACCGTTTCCATTTAGCAAGCCACGATAGTGTGGACGTTTACTAAAACAAATAACTTTGTTAATTGACTCTTACATTTATTAAATTTCACAATTTTATTATTCAAAGCTTGATATCTCGTAAGTGAAACTCGAAGTTTCTAACCAGCGATCAATCATGCAATTGAGCCCTATCTCTCACTAGGTGAGGGAGCCAACCAGACAATCGATCTAGTCATCGAATGACTCGAATGTCTCTAATTTGTGTCATCGACATAAGGAAGCGCTTTGGCTCCATTCCACTCCCCGGGGTGAGAATGAGTCGAGTTGAACTTAGTCTTTGAAAGACAGATTAGGCACTTGCTTTTGAAAAATATAATTGTTCGATTCTTATAAGTGGAATTGAATTCGAATTTTGATCCAGTGATATCCGTGTATCGACTCGTAAGTCGATACACATCACCATCAAAACAGAGAATGGAGACCGCGGGATTGTTTCCAATCCCTCTCCCACTTAGTATTTTACGATTTAGGGATAAGCATGCATAAACAATTTAAGCATAATAAAACACGTAAATCACGCAAAAGCAATTAACGTGTCCCGATTATTATGGCCTTAAAATCTTGAATGCACGTCACTTGGAACTCGAACTCGTTGCTCGTCTCGATTTCGATTCTCGTTCCTCCGGGCTTCGATCTCCTCTCGATCCAATAGCAGAAAAAAAATTACAAAAATTATTCTACTAACTCCGACATCGATCCTATACATGTTGATCGATCCTATACATCCGGATTCAACGAAAAATAAATAGAACCTAAATGACTCAACCCGTCGTTTTAACTATTACAAACAAGCAACGTATCAAAACAAAAGATCTCGACAACCCCGAGAGTTTAATCAAACCACAACATACAGTACAAACAATTGACCATAATAATCGGGTTCAATCCTGCAAAACAAGTCTCGCAAAAATACAACGAATCGACAAAACCGGCTCTGATACCAATTGTTGGAAATCGACTCCCGGGACGTGTTCGTTCGATCGCTCGAACATCCGAACACTCCCAGTCGACTTCCCGGAAGCGCTACTCCGTTCACATGACAACCCGTGTGCCGAATCACGCCCAGCCGTCGCCCCGGAGGACAACCGCGCGAGACGGCAGCTGATCTGCCTTGGGCAGCGGGCGCTGCCCAAAGATCAGCGGTCGCTGATTAGGCATAAAACGGCGGTCGCCGTTTGCCTTTCAGCGGGCGCTGTTCGTCCGCGAACAGCAGCGCGACCTGCTGTTCCGAGCGGGTTTCCGGGTCGATTTTCCTCTTCCGACTACCGATCCGGAGGTCCTTGACCCCCCAGTAGTCGAGGAACATGATCCACGACGCCCGGAACCAAATCTAAGATTCGATGTAAAATCAACGAGAAAGAAATCGAATAAAAGCTGAATAAGGGTTTCGATTTCTTATACCTTTGTCGCGTGATTCGGAGAAGCCGAATTGTTGAGACCACGAAGTCTTCCGGTGTATGTCTCTATCCCCGACGTTCAGCCGTTGAGTGGGCAACGATCCGCTGAACCTTCCTCTTCTCCATTCTCTCTTGAACCCACCGTAGGAATAATATCCTCTGTCTCAGAAATATATTTCCGCAACCAAAATTATTTCTACAGAATTATTACTGCGCTAATCTAAATTAATTAAGCAGAGAAAAAATAATTTATTTTCTCTAGAATTAATTATAGCGGCGTAATTTAGGTTTTTGATCTTCTTTCTCAGAAATATAATTGCTCTAAATTAATTAAGCAGAAAAAAAATAATTTATTTTCTCTAGAATTAATTATAGCGGTGTAATTTAGGTTTTTGATCTTCTTTCTCAGAAATATAATTGCGCTTACTTTTAATTTCTACAGAAAATAATAACAGCGCTAATCTATTTATTTTCGCTAATCTATTTATTTTTAAGAAAAATAATTGCGCTAATCTATTTATTTTCGCTAATCTATTTATTTTTAAGAAAAATAATTGCGCAAACAATTTATATTTATTTTCGCTAATCTATTTATTTTTAAGAAAAATAATTGCGCAAACAATTTATAAAGCTACGGACCTTATGAAAATTAATTATTAGGCTAAATTGCAATTTAATTAATCGGCTTATGGAAATTAATTATTATGCTAAATTGCAATTTAAATAACTCGGCGTCATTAAATTAATTCATTTCTTGTTATTCGAGACTAGTACCACTCATCCTTATTATCATTTGGAACGAATCCACCTGCAGGGTTTACATGATAAACTTTATGATATTATATCAAATATTATTTGATATAATATGGTTTAATATTGGGAGTGCAATTAATTTATATAGTGGAAAATAAATTAATTAATATTGATAAGGATTAATAGACTTGGGCTTGGGCTCAATTTAATCATCAATATTGGAAGCCCAATATTCCACCTCCTTTTGATCCCCTACGTAGCTTATAAAAGCACTACATGGCCTTCATAATTAAAACACATCGTAAGACAAGAATATCATACTTCATATTGCTTGAGAGTTGAAGGAGATCCATAGGAGTTCGATAGCTCGTCGCCCACACGACGTTCGAACGGAGTGCAAGGAATACGTAGGAAGATTCGAAGGTCTTCAACGTTTTGATTTCGTTTCTCCGCACAACGAATTGAGGTATAAAATAGTAAACCCCCTCTATGATTTTATGTGATATTAATAGTGATATATACATGAACATACGATCCGGGTAACGTACGATCATCGCGGACGGGGATTCGAAATCCCCGGCGAAGATCGAAGGGGGCGGTCGAAACCCTAGGGTTCGACCGCCCGGCGCGCGGACGAGGGGAAGCCCCGGCTCTCGCCGGGGCATGCGATCGACTTGGTCGATCGCTGGGGGTTCGCCGTGGGCTGGTGCCACGGCGGGTGAACCCCCTGGCCACCCTCGGCCGGCGACGGCGCACGGGAGGAACCCCGGCTGGAGCCGGGGCATGCGATCGACCGCAAGGTCGATTGCGGGGAAAGCCGCGGCTGGGAGCCGCGGCGGGTCAGCTGGAGGCTGACCGCCCTCCTCCGGCGGTAGTGGTGAGTCGCCGGACTCACCACCGGGGCCTGCTGGGCAGCCCCGACGATCGCGAGCCCCTCGCGGCGGGGGCTCGGCTAGGGTTTTCTAGCCGCGGGCTTTTATCCCGCGGCGGTGATGCTCGAGTCGAGCTCCGTCGACGTGAGGTGGTTCGCGTGTTTCCGGCGATGGGATTTCGATCGGATTATCGGTTTCCGCATTTTTTTGGTAATCCGGGATATCGATTTCCAGCAAATGGTATCAGAGCGTTTGGTTTCGTGTTCATGTATATGTTCTATTATCGTTCTACCTTGCAGGGATTTCCGGCTATCATGGTTTAATTAATTGTTGTTTAATTATCATGATTATTCGTTTATTAAACTCTCGGACATGTCGAGATTCGTTTTGTGTGGATGAATGCTTGTAATAGTAAAAATTCGGGGGTTGACCGAATTTAGAATTTATTATTATTGTTCTACGTTTTTCCGGAAAGTGTATAGGGTCGATTTCATGTATAGAATCGATACCGGAATTGTAAATTTATTTCTTGTAATTTATTCACGTTGGTTCGATGTTGGAACGATCGCCGGAAGACGAAGAAGTGACGAAGGAGCTAGGGCTTGGGATCGATGGATCGATCCCATGATGATGATGATCGATCGATGGCCTTGGGTGGGGGCTCGATCGTCTCGGTCGCGGGCTGCCGCCGGTCCGGTGGCTGGCCGGCGTGACTGGGCGGCGGCGCTCCTCCCCGGGTGGCCGGCCGGTCGATCGAGTGGGGGTGGTGCGGGGTCTCCCAACCCGTGCTACTCCTACCAAGATCTACTTTCCTAAATTAATTCGGTTTTCCTATTTGAGTGTTCTTACTTTTAGGAACTCTCATGGATTAGGAAAAGAATTATTTGGAATTAATTTTATTCCTTATTGAGTATTCTCTTTTAAGGGAACTCTCATGGATTAGGAAAAGAATTAATTAGGAATTAATTTATTTCCTATTTGATTATTTCTTATTGGAATTTTCATTAGATGGAAATTAATTAATTGTTGGAAAGTAGAAGAGTCCTAATTTATTTTATTTCCTTATTCTATTATAGAAGTCTTCTAGAATATTCAAGTTTTACTTGGATAAGATTCTAGAGATTTAATGGAATTAGATAGGAAAAATAAATAAATAAAGTATTAATGATATTTAATTTTATTTTTGATATATTCAATTGACTTAATTTTCGAATTAAGTAACTTTTGGATTAATTGAAAATAAATAGATTTAAATATTGAGATTAATATTCTCGTCACATGGAGCATTCAAAAACGAAGACTGAAGACTAGAAGATGCATATGAAGATGGAATAAAGCCATGATAGTCGGGAAAATAATTTTCTAGCATTATTTTGACTATGTGATACTATGTGCTTTATTACTTGTATGCATGCTATATGTGTTTATTTTATGCACTAGATAGCGTATCCCTTTATTGTAAAAAGCTATGTGGGAGAGGGGATGTAAACATTCCCATGGTCTCCATTGCTGTTCTCTTGGTGACTCTTATGACTTTCGAAGTTCGTATAGACTAGTCATTGGAGGAGAATTCTTGTAATTCCTTTTACAAGAAACATTGATCAAGTTTATCAAACAATGCCTAATTTGTCTTTCTAAAGCTGACTTCAAGTCGACTCATTCTCACCCCGGGGAGTGGAATGGAGCCAAAGTTGTTGGAATTCGATATCCCGGGTTATTTAAATTTGCGGAAACCAATAACCCAATCAAACCCTTCGCCGGAGATCACATGAACGCCGACTCATCCGCCGGAGTCCGGCCTTTGGAGACCACGCACCCGAAGGTACGCAGCCCGCCCCCAGCCGAACCCCCGCGAGACCGGGGTTCACGCGATCGAACGGATCGCGCCATCGCACGATCGGGTGGGGCTGCCCAGCAGCCCCCGCGGCGAGTCCGACGAATCGCCGCCGCCTGGGGTGGCACGCCTCCAGCTGGGCCGTCGTGCCCAGCAGCTGCCCGCGATCGATCGTTTGATCGATCGCGCCCCGGCGTCCAGCCGGGGATCGTCCCATGCGCCACGCCGCCGAAACCCTAGGCGGCGATCCCGCGGTCCGGTGGCTTCGCCACCACCGCGTGATCGTTCGTCTAATCCGGGTTCGACTCTTGGATCTTGTTTTTCCGATAATTGATTTCAATATACATGAATTAAATAGCGGAAATATTTAATTCACCTTTCGATTCGTTGTGTTGAGAAACGAGATCTTATGATGACCTTGAGATCTTCCCACGTATTCCTTGCACTTGTTCGAACGTCGGGTGGGCGACGATCCTCCGAACACTATGGATCTCCTTCTCTCCTTTCTCTCTCTAGAATTGTGATCTTCAAGTTATGAGAATAGAGAAGACCATGTAGTGCTTTTATAGGCTACGTAGGGGATCAAAAGGAGGTGGAATATTGGGCTTCTAATATTGAAGATTAAATTGAGCCCAATGCTCAAGTCCATTAATCCTTATCAATATTAATTAATTTATTTTCCACTATATAAATTAATTGCACTCCCAATATTAAACCATATTATATCAAATAATATTTCTCCGGTAGTATTATTTATTCCGTGTATTTAAGATATAAATATCCATGAATAAAATTAATTTATTGCTAATTAATTTATTCATCTCTTATATCCGAGACTAGTACCATTCAACCTTAATTATTATGCGGAACAAATCCACCTGCAGGGTTTACATAATAATTCCTTATGAACTCATCTCGGGGATATTATCAACCCTTCCGGGATACACTTTCCCGTCAAGTATTCACGGCATGTCATATATAAAACATAGTGACCCAACTTAACCGGTAATTGACCCAGTAATTAAACCGGTCAATTCCTTTGGAAAATCAAAGTCACTTATATTAAATATACACACCCGCAATAGTATCGGGGATTAAGAATAAAATACTCTGAGATTTAAATCGATTATCCAAGGCAATCCTAATCGATAAATCTCAAGCGATCCGCCCAATACACCAAGTGTACAAGTGTGATAAAATAATTAAGATAAATTATTTTCTCTCTCACACAACGACTATACCGATGGATTGGTCCGTGTCCATCTAGGTCGTGAGCAACTGTTCGATTAAATACGAGTAACCGATAGTATGATCTTCTGTGTGCCCATGCACACCATACTAACTACAACGTATGAAATCCAGGACTATAATTTGCATATATTTAATTATAAATAATTAAACGCAAATAATTGTTTATTTAATTAAATAGATTAATGGCAATGGATCGGGAGTTTCCGTTACTTAAATCTAGACATTAAGTACACAACTCCAACAATCTCCCACTTGTACTAAGGTCTAGTCATTTCCTCCAAACTTCCGACTCCCATACTCATCACGTGCTTAAGTTGTACTTCCAAGAAGTACTATGTGAATGAGCACTCTAGGTTGCCGCTCTGAAGTTATCTTGGTGACTACAGCGTCGTCTCCCTCGACAATGACTCGTATCAGGTGCTACTTGCACTATGTGTTATCTTACACTTATGGACTTGTGATTTCTTACCATTTGCCATTGCACCGCTATTTACATAGCCTTTGGCAAATTAAGAATCACATCCAAGTCCCAGAGATTATCCCGGAGTTATACCAAAACTTCCGCTGCCTCTGAGGCCGCTTATTTGGTTACCCATGGCAGAGTCCGAAAAGCATCGTGCTTATCACTCTTCCATGTTAAAACTCCTTCTCCTTCAATAGTGAAACACATAGCCTGATATCGACTTACACCGGTCCTCATTCGATTAGAAATCTAAGAGAATGTAATCCAAAAGAAATGCTCGTCTGCTGCGTAATCTAGAACATAGTTTCTAGTACTTCGAAAGTACTTAAAATGTTCATTACAGCAATCGAGTATTCCTTTCTAGGATTACCTTGATATCCTCCCACTATGCTAACCGCATAGCCGATATCAGGTTCTTGTTTTCAACAATGCATTTACTAAGCTTTCCTCACTGTAAGTGTAGGAATCCGCTTTCATTGCTTCTATCTCCTTTTGTGTTCCAAAACACATATCCTTAGATAGATGCATTCCGTCTCTGAAAGGTAACGAACCTTTCTCGGAATCTTGCATGTTAAAACGAACCATAATCGTATAAGATATCTAGAGAAGTACAATGTTCTTTTCTTGAGATCCTAGATCTTAAGAACATGCTCTAACTTCTTCTTTATCTTATATATCGATTTTTCTAGACAACCATCATTTTATGTCTGACAGCATCTTTACATTGTTACCAATGATAAAATGTTATCTACATAAAACCCGAGAAACACCACCTTGTTTTCCATCACGTTTCCAATACACACAATTCGTCTATGCTTTTGATGAATCCATAAAATGGACTATCTCATCAATTTGCAAGTACCACGAACTCAATGCTTTGTTTCAATCCATAAATGGATCAACTAACCTTGTACTCTAAATGATCTCGCTTCTTAGCAATGATCCTTATTGCTCTCCAAGAAGGCACATTTAGATCTAGTACCGCCTTTATGTAGATCTAGGGATTGATCTCATGTATACTAGGTCCAGAGTTCAAAACTCTCCTAGTCTTATGAATATCTCCGGTTGTCAAACAACCTCCCACTACAATGGCATTCCAGTGTATTAACAGTAATAACAGTAGGTGCAGATAGTGATGTATCGCTACTCGGTTCGGCTGGTTCTAAGTCTTAATCGTTTTCTCTCTCTTCAGAAGTATCATGTCATTTTGGGCTTGTGGTTCATCTAATAGTCTTCCTCTAAGAACCGGGCGTTAGAACTTATAACGTCCTTCTGGTTCATAGTACTATCGAACACACACCTTTTGTTCTTCTAGGATATTCTACAACCACATTTGAATGTGCCGTTGTTTCCAAGACATATCCATAGAACATAGGTAGTTCCGTTTAACTCATGCTTTTACTATTTCTATAAGAGTTCCATTTCATATTTCCGACACACCAATCCTACAGAGGACTGTATGGTGTAGTCACTTGGGATCCAATCCCAAGCTCTGATCATAAATCAGAGTCAATCAATTCTAATACTTGTCCGGATCTTATATCTTATATCCATAAAGGATTGCTTAGTCGTATTATCTTCCAAATTAGATTCTTAGGTCGGAAGGTCCACTCCTTCAACTTAATTGATCTTACAATCAATTTTCGACCTTTGAACTTCTTATTTGAATAAATATGACTTAGCATAAGAATCCACAAGTATAAATGATTTAATAAAGAAATTTCTTATTAGTAAAACGAGTTATGTATAACGGTTCGTTGCATCGTGGTGGACTCAGGATTTACATATTGCTAGCTAATGTACCAAAATAGATAATATCATTATTTCTTCTTATAACCATCAAATGATTAAAAGAAATAAAATATCCATTCATTAGAAATCCAGAACAAAGTTCTTTCTAATATGAAGGGTACATAAAAGCAATAACTCAAAATGAAATCCTATAAAATGTCCTCCACTGCAACTGCTGCCTCCTCCACAGCATTGCCCATGTAGACTACGATTTCTTCTTTTCTAAGTCGTCGGGTTTCCTGGAACCCTTGCATTTAAAATGCACATACCGACAGTGGTTCCATATCTACACACCAGGTTCCGGTAGATAATACCACTGACTATGTTTCACGACTAAAGAAAATTTCGTACTTTCTTTGAGAGGATAATCAGACTTCCAGTACCCAGACTGTTTGTATCGAGAATATGGCTTTCTCGTCCCATCTCGTGGTCCAAAAAGAACCACTGGGTTTCACTGAGTACTAACTAGTACTCTTTAACAGTTTGGGTAATGTCTAGATCTCTATTCCAATCATTACATTCAGGGACCAATGAGTTTAAAATCCTTACGTATCACATAAAGTGGGTTCAAAGCCATATCCTAATCTATGAGCACATATAACAACAAACAATCGATTTAATCTCCGATATTATCTCCCTCAAATAATATCATTAAACCACTAATCACATCTAAAATCCCATCAGGTAAGGCAAGCCACGTGGTGTGGACGTTTACCCACCCAAACGACTTAGCAATTAGATTTTCTTTGGTCATACATCACTTATAGCGGAACCTCGTGGGGAGGAATACTATAATGCGTATCTAAGTGTAAACCATTACTCAGTACCAAAGTAAATCGTTTGGAATTGCTACATCACCGCAAGCCACGTGGTGTGGACGTTTACGACAACTTCACAACTCTTCACAATTTCTTACAACTGTCTACATCAATTAATCCAAAATCCGTCAGTATAGCAAGCCACGTGGTGTGGACGTTTACTATGTTGGAATTCGATATCCCGGGTTATTTAAATTTGCGGAAACCAATAACCCAATCAAACCCTTCGCCGGAGATTACACGAACACCACGTACGAGCCGGAGCACGAGCGAACGCACGACACGACCGAAGCCGCGCGCACGCCCAGCCCGAGCCCCCGTCCGCGGGGCTCATGTGATCGATCGGGTGGGGCTGCCCATGCAGCCCCCGCGGCGAGTCCGGCGACTCGCCGCCGACTGGAGGTCAGCCACCTTCACGGTGGGGAGGGACGGCACCAGCCCGTGCCCTCCGGCGATCGATCGTACGATCGATCGCATGCCCGCGGCCCAGCCGCGGGTCTCTCCTCCGCGCGCCCTCGAAACCCTAGGCGGCGATCGCCGTGGTCCGGCGATCCTAGATCACCACCACGCGTTCGTCGTCTAATCCGGGGTTCGATCCTTGGATCTTGTTTTTCGATAATTGATTTCAATAAGAATTAAATAGCGGAAATATTTAATTCACCTTTCGATTCGTTGTGCGGAGAAACGAGATCTTATGATGACCTTGAGATCTTCCCACGTATTCCTTGCACTAGCCCGGACGTCGTGTGGGCGACGATCTACCGAACTCCATGGATCTCCTTCTCTCCTTTCTCTCTCTAGAATTGTGATCTTCAAGTTATGAGAATAGAGAAGACCATGTAGTGCTTTTATAGGCTACGTAGGGGATCTTAAGGAGGTGGAATATTGGGCTTCCAATATTAATGATTAAATTGAGCCCAAGCCCAAATCTATTAATCCATTAATATTAATTAATTCTATTTTCCACTATATAAAATTAATTGCACTCCCAATATTAAACCATATTATATCAAATAATATTTCTCCGGTAGTATTATTTATTCCGTGTATTTAAGATATAAATATCCATGAATAAAATTAATTTATTGCTAATTAATTTATTCATCTCTTATATCCGAGACTAGTACCATTCAACCTTAATTATTATGCGGAACGAATCCACCTGCAGGGTTTACATAATAATTCCTTATGAACTCATCTCGGGGATATTATCAACCCTTCCGGGATACACTGTCCGGTCAATTATTCACGGCATGTCATATATGAAATATAGTGACCCAACTTAACCGGTAATCAACCCAATAATTAAATCGGTTAATTCCTTTGGTAAATCAAAGTCACTTATATTAAATATACACACCCGCAATAATATCGGGGATTAAGAATAAAATACACTGAGACTTAAATCGATTATCGCCGGCAATCCTAATCGATAAATCTCAAACGATCCGCTCAATACACCAAGTGTACAAGTGTGATAAAATAATCAAGACAGATTATTTTCTCTCTCACACAACGACTATACCGATGGATTGGTCCGTGTCCATCTAGGTCGTGAGCAACTGTTCGATTAAATACGAGTAACCGATAGTATGATCTTCTGTGTGGGCCCGACACACCATACTAACTACAACGTATAGAATCCAGGACTATAATTTGCATATATTTATTTATAAATAATTAAATGCAAATAATTGTTTATTTAATTAAATAGATTAGTGGCAATGGATCGTGAGTTTCAGTTACTTAAATCTAGACATTAAGTACACAACTCCAACAATCTCCCACTTGTACTAAGGTCTAGTCATTTCCTCCAAACTCCCGACTCCCATACTCATCACGTGCTTAAGTTGTACTTCCAAGAAGTACTATGTGAATGAGCAATCTAGGTTGCCGCTCTGAAGTTATCTTGGTGACTACAGCGTCGTCTCCCTCGACGATGACTCGTATCAGGTGGTACTTGCACTATGTGTTATCTTACACTTATGGACTTGTGATTTCTTACCATTTGCCATTGCACCGCTATTTACATAGCCTTTGGCAAATTAAGAATCACATCTAAGTCCCAGAGATTATCCCGGAGCTTCACCAGAACTTCCGCTGCCTCTGAGGCCGCTATTCTTGGTTACCCATGGCAGAGTCCGAAAAGCATCGAGCTTATCACTCTTCCATGTTAAAGCTCCTCCTCCTTTAACAGTGAAACACATAGCCTGATATCGACTTACACCGGTCCTTATTTGATTAGAAATCTAAGAGAATGTAATCCAAAGGGAAAACTTGTCTGCTCCGTAATCCAGAACATAGTTACCAGTACTTCAAAAGTACTTAAAACATTCATTACAGCAGTCGAGCATTCCTTTCCAGGATTACCTTGATATCCTCCCACTATACTAGCTGCATAGCAGATATCAGGTTCTCGTTTTCAACATTGCATTAAGCTTTCCACAATCAAAGTGTAGGAAACCGCTTCTTGCATGTTAAAACGAACCATAATCATATCTATGAAAGATATCCAGGAGAAGCACAATGTTCTATCATAGAGATCCAAGATCTCAAGAACACGTCCAACTTCTTCCTATATCTTTCATATTGATTCATCTAGACAACCATCATTTTATTTCTGACAACATCTTTACATTGTTACCAATGATAAAATGTTATCTTCATAAAACCCGAGAAACACCACCTTGTTCCATCACGTTTCCAATACACGCGATTCGTCTATGCTTTGATGAATCCATAAAATGGACTATCTCATCAATTTGCAAGTACCACGAACTCAATGCTTTGTTCCAATCCATAAATGGATCAACTAAGCTTGTACTCTAAATGATCTTGCCTCTTAGCAATAATCCCTAGGATTCCATTGCTATCCAAGAAGGCACATTTAGATCTAGTACTGCCTCCATGTAGATCTAGGGATCGATTTCATGTATGCTAGGTCCAGAGTCCGAAGACTCACCTAGTCTCATGAATATCTCCGGTTGTTAAACAACCTCCCACTACAATGGCATTCCAGTGTATTAACAGTGATAACAGTAGGTGCAGTTAGTGGTGTACCGCTACTCGGTTCGGCTGGTTCTAAGTCTTTTATCGTTTCTCTCTTTACAAAAGTATCATGTCATTTTGGGCTTTGTGGTTCATCTAATAGTCTTCCTCTAAGAACCGGGCGTTAGAACTTATAACGTCCTTATGGTTCATAGTACTATCGAACACACACCTTTTGTTCTTCTAGGATATTCTACAACCACATTTGAATGTGCCGTTGTTTCCAAGACATATCCATAGAACATAGGTAGTTCCGTTTAACTCATGCTTTTACTATTTCTATAAGAGTTCCATTTCTTATTTCCGACACACCAATCCTACAGAAGACTGTATGGTGTAGTCACTTGGGATCCAATCCCAAGCTCTGATCATAAATCAGAGTTAATCAATTCTAATACTTGTCCGGATCTTATATCTTATATCCATAAAGGATTGCTTAGTCGTATTATCTTCCAAATTAGATTCTTAGGTCGGAAGGTCCACTCCTTCAACTTAATTGATCTTACAATCAATTTTCGACCTTTGAACTTCTTATTTGAATAAATATGACTTAGCATAAGAATCCACAAGTATAAATGATTTAATAAAGAAATCTCTTATTAGTAAAACGAGTTATGTATAACGGTTCGTTGCATCGTGGTGGACTCAGGATTCATCATTTATATATTGCTAGCTAATGTACCAAAAATAGATAATATCATTATTTCTTCTTATAACCATCAAATGATTAAAAGAAATAAAATATCCATTCATTAGAAATCCAGAACAAAGTTCTTTCTAATATGAAGGGTACAAGAAAGCAATGACTCAAAATGAAATCCTATAAAATGTCCTCCACTGCAACAGCTGCCTCCTCTACAACATTGCCCATGTAGACTACGATTTCTTCTTTTCTAAGTCGTCGGGTTTCCTGGAACCCTTGCATTTAAAATGCACATACCGTCAGTGGTTCCATATCTACACACCAGGTTCCGGTAGATAATACCACCGACTATGTTTCACGACTAAAGAAGATTTCGTACTTTCTTTGAGAGGATAATCAGACTTCCAGTACCCAAACTGTTTGCATCGAGAACACTTGCCTATTGGCTTTCTCGTCCCATCTCGTGGTCCAAAAGGAACCACTGGGTTTCTTTGCTTTCTTGTCCTTTCCCTCGATTCATGCCTTTAGGTTCGAAACCTTTGGCATTGGCTACAAGAGCTTGCGATTTCCGTCTCAACTCGTCTAAAAGGTCAATTCTCGAAGGACTGGCCTTTATGAGTATCCTCATCGCTTCTTGTGTGGCCGCCTATGTCAATAGGCTCGGGAGGACAAACCTTACTGAGTACTAACTAGTACTCTTTAACAGTTTGGGTAATGTCTAGATCTCTATTCCAATCATTACATTTAGGGACCAGTGAGTTAAAATCCTTACGTATCACATAAAGTGGGTTCAAGGCCATTTCCTAATCTATGACCACATATAACAACAAACAATCGATTTAATATCCGATATTATCTCCCTCAAATAATATCATTAAACCACTAATCACATCTAAAATCCCATCAGGTAAAGCAAGCCACGTTCGTGTGGACGTTTACCCACCCAAATGATTTAGCAATTAGATTTGCTTCGGTCATACATCACTTACAGCGTAACCTCGTTGGGAGGAATACTATAACGCGTATCTAAGTGTAAACCATTACTCAGTACTAAGAAGATTGTTTGGGACACGCATATTCACCGCAAGCCACGTTAGTGTGGACGTTTACGTTAACATACGCTCCTTCACTTCCTTCTATAACTGTCTACATCACTTAATCCAAAATCCCATTCAGTATAGCAAGCCACGTTCGTGTGGACGTTTACTACACCAAAAAGATTTTTATAAGTGACTCCCAATTACTTGATCCAATTGATTTTCGTAAATCAAGACTCGGAGAATCATAAGTGAAACTCGAAGTTTCTAACCAGTGATTCACCATGCGAACAACCCTATCTCTCATTAGATGAGGGAGCCGAGCAGACAATCGATCTAGTCATCAAATGACACGAAAGTCTCTAATTTGTGTCCTCGACATGACCAAGTGGCTTTGGCTCCATTCCACTCCCCGGGGTGAGAATGAGTCGACTTGAAATCAGTTTTGGAAAGACAAATTAGGCATTGTTTGATAAACTCAATTAATGTTTCTCGTAAGAGGAATTACAAGAATTCTCCTCCAATGACTTATCTATACGAACTTCAAAAGTCCATAAAAGTCACCAAGAGAACAGCAATGGAGACCATGGGTATGTTTCCATACCCTCTCCCACTTAGCTTTTTACAATTAAGGGATACGCTATCTAATGCATAATTAAATACACATAAGCATAACAAACATACAATTCATTCAAGTACGTTCACAAATAATCAAATAATTACTCAAGTAAAAATTATTTCTCGACTATTCGTACCTTGATGAATTTCCAACATGCTTTCCTTGAGTCTTCATTCTACGTCTTGAATACTTTGTCGAGTGACGGAAAAATTCTTTGATTCTCATATTTAATCTTACCAATTAAATAAAATCAATTCCATTGATTTCCATATTTAATTCTATTTTAAATAAAATCCAAGATTTTCCAATCCAAAATAAAATTTGAATTAATCTAATGATTTTAAATAAAATACTTAAATTAAATAAAATCAATATTATTAAAATCCATTGATCTCCATATTTAATTCTATTCTAAATAAAATCCAAGATTTTCCAATCCAAAATAAATTCTGAATTAATCTAATGATTTTAAATAAAATACTTAAATTAAATAAAATCAATATTATAATAATTTCTCAATCCTATTTAGATTAGATCTCAAGAATCCTAATCAAAATCGAATTTTGATTCTTCTTAAGACTTCTAATCCAAGTAGGTATAGGATATCTAGAGAAACTAGGATTTTCTTTCCTAATTTAACTCTCCATCTAATTCCATTATTTAATTCCATAATTAAGAAATCTAATCCAAATAGAATTTGAATTAATTCCAAAATTAAATTAAATAAAATTAGAAAGATTAAATTATTTCCGAAAGATCGGATTTACCGGGACGAACCGAAACCGAGATTCCGGTCGACCCAAAATCCCAATCGAACCATGCAATTGTCAGGGTGCGCACCAGGCCATTTCTAATGCCTAGCCATGCACATGTTGGTTCCATGCATGCAAACATTAATTAATAGGACCATGCAAAGCACGACTTCAATTAATTAATTCATGGGGACACCATCTGTGAATCACAGCCAGGCGAGAAAAACAATTGCGATCGTCTTCTTCGTTGAGGGGCACACCAGCAGCAGCGGCCTGGTCGATCTCCGGCACGGCGTCTCCCTTGACGACGCATGCCATCGACCCGCTGCGACCATGTGACCTCACCTCACGAGCAGCCCGTGATCGAGCCGAACGAACGCGTCGTTCGATCGATCGCGCCGGCACCCACGTGGACCATCGCCGGAGAAGTCGACCCCCGGTATGACACCATCAACGACGTCACACCATCGACTACGCTCCAGCAGCATGCTGCCATCGACGCCATACGCAGCCAAGCCGCGACTCACGTCGGTGCGATGGCGCGATGCCGCCGGTACCATCGAGCAGAACCGCCGGCTGCCGGCGAACCACCACCACTGGTGGCACATCCGCACAACAGCCTGCTCCAGCCGTTCGTGATGCCGAAACCGTGACCGTCGAACGTAGCCGCCGGCTGCCGGCGAACCACCACCACTGGTGGCTCACGCCGGCATGCCCAGCCACATTCGAATCACTCTCAGCAGCCCGAACAGCCCGTTTCGAGCCCAGGTGTACCATCAACCCGCTCAAAAGCTTGTCCACGGTCGAACGATCTCCTCCGGTTCGATTTCCGAAAAACCCTCGATTTTTAATAATTAATTTTTCCGACAAACACAATTCATACGAGAGATAAAACAAGTACGTAGAATAATATAACACAATAATTTAACAATTTAAATTAATCTATGGCTATAAACAACGACAATCGATTATCGAAACAATTAACGAAAAACGTAACCGTACGCTCTGATACCAGTTGTTGGAATTCGATATCCCGGGTTATTTAAATTTGCGGAAACCAATAACCCAATCAAACCCTTCGCCGGAGATTACACGAACACCACGTACGAGCCGGAGCACGAGCCGAACGCACGACACGACCGAAGCCGCGCGCACGCCCAGCCCGAGCCCCCGTCCGCGGGGCTCATGTGATCGATCGGGTGGGGCTGCCCATGCAGCCCCCGCGGCGAGTCCGGCGACTCGCCGCCGACTGGAGGTCAGCCACCTTCACGGTGGGGAGGGACGGCACCAGCCCGTGCCCTCCGGCGATCGATCGTACGATCGATCGCATGCCCGCGGCCCAGCCGCGGGTCTCTCCTCCGCGCGCCCTCGAAACCCTAGGCGGCGATCGCCGTGGTCCGGCGATCCTAGATCACCACCACGCGTTCGTCGTCTAATCCGGGGTTCGATCCTTGGATCTTGTTTTTCGATAATTGATTTCAATAAGAATTAAATAGCGGAAATATTTAATTCACCTTTCGATTCGTTGTGCGGAGAAACGAGATCTTATGATGACCTTGAGATCTTCCCACGTATTCCTTGCACTAGCCCGGACGTCGTGTGGGCGACGATCTACCGAACTCCATGGATCTCCTTCTCTCCTTTCTCTCTCTAGAATTGTGATCTTCAAGTTATGAGAATAGAGAAGACCATGTAGTGCTTTTATAGGCTACGTAGGGGATCTTAAGGAGGTGGAATATTGGGCTTCCAATATTAATGATTAAATTGAGCCCAAGCCCAAATCTATTAATCCATTAATATTAATTAATTTTATTTTCCACTATATAAAATTAATTGCACTCCCAATATTAAATCATATTATATCAAATAATATTTCTCCGGTAGTATTATTTATTCCGTGTATTTAAGATATAAATATCCATGAATAAAATTAATTTATTGCTAATTAATTTATTCATCTCTTATATCCGAGACTAGTACCATTCAACCTTAATTATTATGCGGAACGAATCCACCTGCAGGGTTTACATAATAATTCCTTATGAACTCATCTCGGGGATATTATCAACCCTTCCGGGATACACTGTCCGGTCAATTATTCACGGCATGTCATATATGAAATATAGTGACCCAACTTAACCGGTAATCAACCCAATAATTAAATCGGTTAATTCCTTTGGTAAATCAAAGTCACTTATATTAAATATACACACCCGCAATAATATCGGGGATTAAGAATAAAATACACTGAGACTTAAATCGATTATCGCCGGCAATCCTAATCGATAAATCTCAAACGATCCGCTCAATACACCAAGTGTACAAGTGTGATAAAATAATCAAGACAGATTATTTTCTCTCTCACACAACGACTATACCGATGGATTGGTCCGTGTCCATCTAGGTCGTGAGCAACTGTTCGATTAAATACGAGTAACCGATAGTATGATCTTCTGTGTGGGCCCGACACACCATACTAACTACAACGTATAGAATCCAGGACTATAATTTGCATATATTTATTTATAAATAATTAAATGCAAATAATTGTTTATTTAATTAAATAGATTAGTGGCAATGGATCGTGAGTTTCCGTTACTTAAATCTAGACATTAAGTACACAACTCCAACATACTACACCAAGAGACTTTTATAATTGACTCCCAATTACTTGATCCATTCGATCTTGTAAATCAAGACGCGGAGAATCATAAGTGAAACTCGAAGTTTCTAACCAGTGATTCACCATGCGAACAACCCTATCTCTCATAAATGAGGGAGCCGAGCAGACAATCGATCCATCTATAAAAGAATGGTACGAAGGTCTCTAATTTGTGTCCTCTACATGACCAAGTGGCTTTGGCTCCATTCCACTCCCCGGGGTGAGAATGAGTCGACTTGAAATCAGCTTTGGAAAGACAAATTAGGCATTGTTTGATAAACTTAATCAATGTTTCTCGTAAGAGGAATTACAAGAACTCTCCTCCAATGACTTATCTATATAAACTTCAAAAGTTTATAAAAGTCACCAAGAGAGCAGCAATGGAGACCATGGGTATGTTTCCATACCCTCTCCCACTTAGCTTTTTACAACAAAGGGATACGCTATCTAATGCATAATTAAATACACATAAGCATAATAACAAACATACATTTCATGCAAGTACGTTCACAAATAATCAAATAATCACTCAAGTAAAATTATTTCTCGACTATTCGTACCTTGATGAATTCCAGCATGCTTGTCTTGAGTCTTCATTCTACGTCTTGAATACTTTGCCGAGCGACGGAAAAATTCTTTGATTCTCATATTTAATTTTACTCCAATTAAATAAAATCAATTCCATTGATTTCCATATTTAATTCTATTTTAAATAAAATCCAAGATTTTCCAATCCAAAATAAATTTTGAATTAATCTAATGATTTTAAATAAAATACTTAAATTAAATAAAATCAATATTATTAAAATCCATTGATTTCCATATTTAATTCTATTCTAAATAAAATCCAAGATTTTCCAATCCAAAATAAATTTTGAATTAATCTATAGATTTTAAATAAAATACTTAAATTAAATAAAATCAATATTTATTAAAATCCATTTATTTCCATTTTTAATTCTATTCTAAATAAAATCCAAGATTTTCCAATCCAAAATAAATTTTGAATTAATCTGAAGATTTTAAATAAAATACTTAAATTAAATAAAATCAATACTTTAATAATTTCTCAATCCTATTTAGATTAGATCTCAAGAATCCTAATCAAAATCGAATTTTGATTCTTCTTAAGACTTCTAATCCAAGTAGTTATAGGATATCTAGAGAAACTAGGATTTTCTTTCCTAATTTAACTCTCCATCTAATTTCATTATTTAATTCCATAATTAAGAAATATAATCCAAATAGAATTTGAATTAATTCCAAAATTAAATTAAATAATATTAGAAAGATTAAATTATTTCCGGAAAGATCGGATTTACCGGGACGAACCGAAATAAATTCCGGTCATCCCAATCGAACCCACTTAGTTGGTTCCATGCATGAACACATGCACACCAACGTGAATACCAGCCCATGCATATCACAAATGAAATAATTCATTCAGTCATGGGCCATTCAATTCACGCATTCAATTCACGCACATGCAGAACAAAAATCACATTGGTGTCGGCCTACTACATGGAAGATGTCGGACGACACCTTTGTAAATTTAAAGAGCGCGTGAAGAATTCGATCGTCATCTTCGGGAAGCCTGTGCACCTTGGTCGATTTCCGGCATGTCATCACCATTGACGACACATGCCATCTACCACGTCACAGCCCACGCATCCACGCGTCCAGCCATGCCTGCCGCCGCGACCCGTGAAGACGAATCACGACTTCGATGGCTGCGCGCTCGTAGCCGTGCCGCCGACTGCCGCCGACTTCCGGCGAGCCATCACGCTATGGTGATCACCAAGTCGAGCAGCCCAGCACCAACAGCTCCGAGCCTTGGCGCACCAGCAGCCCACGATCCGAAGCCGAAGCCGCGAACCGAAGCCGATGCCGCCAACGCAACCAACTTATCAACCCTTCCGGGATACACTTTCCCGTCAAGTATTCACGGCATGTCATATATAAAACATAGTGACCCAACTTAACCGGTAATTGACCCAGTAATTAAACCGGTCAATTCCTTTGGAAAATCAAAGTCACTTATATTAAATATACACACCCGCAATAGTATCGGGGATTAAGAATAAAATACTCTGAGATTTAAATCGATTATCCAAGGCAATCCTAATCGATAAATCTCAAGCGATCCGCCCAATACACCAAGTGTACAAGTGTGATAAAATAATTAAGATAAATTATTTTCTCTCTCACACAACGACTATACCGATGGATTGGTCCGTGTCCATCTAGGTCGTGAGCAACTGTTCGATTAAATACGAGTAACCGATAGTATGATCTTCTGTGTGCCCATGCACACCATACTAACTACAACGTATGAAATCCAGGACTATAATTTGCATATATTTAATTATAAATAATTAAACGCAAATAATTGTTTATTTAATTAAATAGATTAATGGCAATGGATCGGGAGTTTCCGTTACTTAAATCTAGACATTAAGTACACAACTCCAACAAAAGCCACTTGGTCATGTGGATGACACAAATTAGAGACCTTCGTACCATCCTTTTAAGGTGGATCGATTGTCTGCTCGGCTCCCTCATTTATGAGAGATAGGGTTGTTCGCATGGTGAATCACTGGTTAGAAACTTCGAGTTTCACTTATGATTCTCCGCGTCTTGGTTTGCGAGAATTCAATGGATCGAGTAAAAGGATGTCAATTGTAAAAGTCTTTTGGTATAGTAAACGTCCACACTATCGTGGCTTGCTATACTGAATGGGATTTTGGAACAATTGATGTAGACAGTTTTAGAAGGGAGTAAAGGATCCGTGTGTCAACGTAAACGTCCACACTATCGTGGCTTGCGGTGATGTGCGACTCCCAAACAAACTTCTTGGTACTGAGTAATGGTTTACACTTAGGTACGCTTCATAGTATTCTTCCCATCGAAGTAACGCTATCGATGATGTACGACCGAAGCAAATCTAATTACGAAATCATTTGGGTGGGTAAACGTCCACACTATCGTGACTTGCCTTACCTGATGGGATTTTAGATGTGATTAGTAATTTAATGATATTATTTGAGGGAGATAGTATCGGACATTAAATTGATTGTTTGTTTATATGTGCTTATAGGTTTAGAGAATAGCTATGAATCCACTTTCTGTGATACTCAAGGAGAATAAACTCACTGGTCCCAATTACATTGATTGGAAGAGAAATTTGGACATTGTCCTGACTGCTGAAGAGTACAAGTTCGTACTCTATGAGTCATGCCCAGTTGAAACCACGGCTGCCTCAACTGATGAGGAGAGAGCAGCATATAGGAGGTGGACAAAGGCTGATGAAATGGCTAGGTGCTATATTTTGGCTTCTATGTCAAATGTACTCCAAACCCAACATGAGTCGATGGACACCGCCGAGGATATGTTGTTCAACCTCAAGGACATGTTTGGGCATCAAGACCGTGCGGCTAGACAAGAGGCCATGAGAGTCCTCATGACAACTACTCAGTCTGAAGGGACGCCCGTTGAGGAGCACGTCCTTAAGATGATGAGTCTGTTGAATGAATTGGAGGTCCTAGGAGCTCAGATTGATGGTGATACGCAAGTCGATATCATACTCCAGTCTCTGACCCCTAGTTTTGAGCAGTTTCGTATGAGCTATAATATGGGTAAACTATCTTATACTCTTGCGCAACTCCTGACTGAACTGAAGGCGGCAGAGGGGATCTACAAGAAGGGCAAGTCTCAGGCACTTGTAGCTACCAAGTACAAAAGCTTGAAAGCTATTGGAGGTAGGGGCAAGAAAAGGAATCAAGCCTGGAAACCCAGTGGTGCCAAGAGGAATGGACCACGAGTGGGGGCTAATAAGCCAAGGGGCAAGTGCTTCCGATGCAACAAGTCTGGACACTGGAAGTCTGAATGTCCTCTCAGAGGTACGAATTTTTCTTTAGTCGTAAAAACATAGTCAGCGGTATTATCTACCAGAATTCAGGTGTGTAGATATGGAACCATTGACGGTATGTGCATTTCTTTAAATGCAGGGGTTCCAGAAAACCCGGCGACTTAGAAACGAAGAGTTCGAGTCTACATGGGCGAAGCTGTTGGGGTAGCAGCGGTTGCAGTGGAAGACATTTATCTGCTTTTAGTAGTTTTAGGATTTCATTTCAAGATTATTGCTTTATGTACCCCTTTTATTTTGAAAAGAACTTTTGTTCTGTTTTTTTCTTTATTAATGAATGGATATTTATTTCTTTAATCATTTGATGATTTAGATAAGAAATAATGGTGTTATCTATTCTGGTACATTAGATAGCAATATATGAATGATGAATCCTTAGTCTACCACGATGCAACAAACCGTTATATATAACTTGTTTTACTTATTAGATATATTTCTTTGTTAATCATTATACTTGTGAGTTCTTGAACTTAGTAGTATTTATTCAAATAAGATTCAAAAGGTCGAAATTGATTTGATCAATTATAGTTGAAGGAATGGACCTTCCGACCCAAGAATCAAATTTGGAGGATAATACAACTAAGCAAACCTTTCTGGATAAAGGATAGAATTCAGACAAGTATTGAAAGTGATTTATGATTAATGCAGTGACATGTGTAATTAGAAAGGTATGAGTAGTTCTTTCAAAGAATACTCAAAGATGGGTTAGAATACTTGATGTGCCATAAAAGCAAAGTGTTTTGCCTAGTCAATGGACACAAAACTATTATGGGGAACCTTCAAAGTATATCCATTAGAAGCCTGCGATTTGATCGCGAAGGCTACCACCTATCTAAATAACACATAGCATAGATTAAAGATTGAGATTGAGTCTCAAAAGACTACATCATGCACTCACGTGTAGATATGATGTGTCGGAAATGAGAAATGGAATTCTGAAAAGTAAAAGGACAAGTTTATTCGGAACTACCTATGTTCTATGGATACTCCTGGAAACGGCACATATGTGACTGTAGGATATCCTAGAAGAACAAGTGATTGTATGTTCAATAGTACTATGAACCAGAGGGGTGTCCTCGCCCGGTTCTTAGAGCAAGACTATTAGATGAACTACAATGCCCTAACTGACAAGGTATTTTGATATGAGGGAAAGGAAAAAAGACTGAGAACCAGCCTAACCGAGTAGTAGTACACCACTGACGAGCGACGAATGCTTGTCGCGGAGCAAACGCGCTGCCAAAATAATATTTTTAATTCTGCCAAACTCAACACTACGGTGTATAGTGATAAGTATGAGGGGTCGGTCCCACGAGGAAGCAATTGCAATAAGTGATCTCGGCTAGCCCAAGGGTTGTCACGTTTTAAAAAAAGTTTTGATTGGTTGCTGTGGGCACAGCGGTTTTAATCAAGCTACCAAACTAAAACAATTAAATATAAACTCACTATGACTAAACTGAACAGACAGAAAATATACTAAACACTATGACCAAACTGAACAGATAACTAAAATAACGAAAATTAAATAGTGGAAAACAAGCATCTGGGCATACAACTTCACTCAGGATCATTAGGGCAAACTGCCGGTCATCGGCACTAAGGATTTCTACCAGCGGTTTGTCAGCAGTTATAGGGTGCACAAACAAAAGTGGTCCTATTGCGTCACGCCCAGCAATTGCCCCACCCCTCATCTATCCTTACTGTGTAAAGAGAAGGCTAGCTATCACTATGCCTAAACCCCTGGATCTGAACAATTCAATAACCTATGCGACCAAACATGGATCTAGTTTGCCCAAACCCGCATTACCCTCTAGACAGACCCGCTCGGCCAATAGCATGCTCGAAACATACGACCGCATCTCCTGCAATTTCTAATGCTATGCCCGCAACAATACTACAAGGTACATCTATGCGGTTTGCCAATCACTAGTATCCCAGTTTGTAAGGGTTCACTAGTGGTCGTCCTAGTTTGCCCATACTCCCCAGAAATAAACCTCAACCAACTTTGCCTCGGGAACAAACGCCCAACCGGTTACTCTAGCCCCATCAGCCTCTCGGTCTCACTTAGCCCAAAATCCCCCTCGATCTGCCTTTGCCCAGACACAGATTACTAGCTATGCATAATCAAATCGAAAATAAATAAAATAAAACCAAAATAAAACATGCTGGAATTGAATCTTGAATTAAAGTACTGAATGTCTAGAACATAAAGAAATTAATTGACGAAAATAAAAACATGAAATTGAAACGAATTCGCCCTGCTATGCCCGAAGGCCCATAACCGGCGAGAACTCGATTCTTTCTTCTTCAGCCCATCAATGGCGTTTTTCTGAATTTTTGGGTGTTGATTTCGTCCCTCTCTCTCTGGTGTGCTCCCGTGTTTTTTTTGGGGTTTTTCTGATCAGCGATTATATATGTGTGGTCTCTAGGGCATCAGATTTGTATTAATGGGCTGATGGGCCTGGTGGGCTTGGGCCGTTTGGGCGTAGTCCGTCCAGAGTTTGTTCTTGCCGGAACTCTTGGCGGTCAAAGATTGTCTTGGTCTTTAGGGTCTCTTTCCTTATCAGCTGACCGAATAGAGATGTGGAGATAAGGTAGAATCCCCCAATTTTCGGACTTTGTTGCTCTGGTTTGGCCGATACTCGCCGTTTGCCCAAAGTGTGTCTTCACCCAAGGTGGTTACTTTGCCCAAAGTGGTGACTTTGCCCATAGTGGTGACTTTGCCCATAATGTCGACTTTGCCTCCTTTGGAAAAACTGCTCCAGTCACTTTGCCCATAGTGTCGACTTTGCCTCCTTGGGTCAAACTGCTCAAGTCACGTTGCCTTGGATCCCCGTGTTTGCCCAAACTGGGAAACTTTCCAGCCTCTTTCGCACAATCCACCACCTACTACCTGCAACCCTGCATACTTTGCCCAAACACTCCATTGTGCCCTCCCAGACACACTAAAGACTCAAACTGACTCAATAAAAGAATAAAAAGTGCTCTAAGATGAGCAAATAAAATGGCTCATCAGAACCGCACACACTTGGAACACGCTTGTCCCCAAGCGTGGGGTCTGATTTACCTGACTCAAGACCAAAATGAAAAAGAAATAAAGGAAAGAGGGGGAAACAAAACAACGGACTTTAGCATGATCAGTACAGGGCATAGTACATACAGACAAATCAAAATTCAAGTTAAGATAAAAACAAGTCAAGATTATGTTCCAGGTCTTTGGGTCTCTCCCTCACAGTGTGTTTCTCTCTTTGTAGTGTATGGGCTCAATGACACTCATTTCTGCTGTGATTCTACTTTGCCCAAATTTGACACATTGCTGCTCTAAGCTTGTTTTAACTTAGTAGGGGTCTTATCAAAGGGGCTTTTATTGGGTTGTAATGTGGGCTCATATGAGTGGATTTTGAGGAGTAGGCTCTATTTGGGCAGAGGACTTTTTGATGTTAGCCTTTTTCTGCCACTTTGCCCCTTCTTACGGGCCTTAACACAACAACTTTATTATTATTTTTTTTTCCTTTTTTTCTGAATTTTTTTTTTTCTGAACACTATGCCTTTACTCCCTCATTTTCTCTGGCTGCCTATGTACTGTATGGGCATAATACCAGATGGGTTTACAAAGAAATACCAATTCAGGCTCAAAGGGGCTAGCAAGGGACAATGTTATTTATTCAGGCAAACAAACGAAAGAAAATGCCCTAATCATCTAATAACTCCACTCAGTCAAACTACTTATTACAGCAAATAGGCAAAGACAGGCATTGTAAAAATTCACAGCAGACTCTCAAGAAAGAAATCATATTTTCATGTATAGCTCAAGTCTCACAGTTTGCCTAGAACAGTTCCATCGTCCCTATTTCATGCATCTTAACTACAAATTTTGAGTTGTTGTACATATAAGTTTGCCCAAAGTTATCACATAATCATGCTGACTCGATTAGAAACAGGGGTGTGCTCTTTCCCTTTCCCCTCACACACTTTGCCTTGGCAAAGTGTGCAAAAGTAATAAGATTGGTAGGGGCTACCCACGACCAGACTATGACTCTAAAATCGTCGGCGCACCTTCCCCCTCACACACTTTGCCTTGGGTAAAGTGTGTCAATGAAAAGATCAACCCTTGACTCAAAGGATAACCGACTCAAAAATAAAAGAAAAAAAGAAAACAATTGGGAGGGCAAATAAGGAGGATGTAAATGCAAGGTAGAACCTGAATTAGGCACGGGCAAAGTGGGTCATTAGTGTGTTCAGCAGCTCCACGAGGCCTTATTACATGCTGCCTTGTCGCCTTAGGACTTTGCCTGGAATCAGTAGTTTGAGCTCGTTTACCCAGACCTTGACTTCGTTCCAGGGGTCATCCTTGCAACTTTAGGGAGCTCATCCATCTTCTACCGTAATATGCAGTTTGACCAAGTAGTCAGTATGTCCACACAGCTACCCTTTCACCCTCCTTGACCTGCACCTCAAAAACAAAGAAACCCTTTCCCCTTCTGGGATCAAACAAGTCAAAGTCCTCCATTCGATTTATTCAAAATAAAACAAAATAGAATAAAACTAAAATATTATACAAGAAGATACCAGGTTGCCTCCCGGTCAGCGCCTTAGTTATCGTCATGGGCATGACGTGATGGATGCTCACCATTCTTCATGGAGCGAGGTTTAAGCTTCTTCTCGTTGTGCCCATAAGAAGCCTTCAGATACTTAAGTAGATCTGAAAAGTTGCTCATCATCCATCCTTGTAAAGTATCAGGAGCTTTGCCCAAACTAAATGGTATTCGCATGTTGGTGGTGGGCGTCTTCCTCTTGTCTTTTGGATGTTGGGCAAACGAATCATGGGCTTTCCTTTCTGAACTTTCGCTAGACTCATCACTGCTGCTCTCGGAGATCTTATTCACTTGTCCCAGGTAGAGATATTTGATAAGTTTGTGCAACTTCTTCAATTCTTCATCGGGTGCTTGCTCAAAGGGCGGCACCAATCTCTCCTCTGGGACAAATTTATTACTTGGGCTCGTGGGGATGAAAGTATTAGATGGTTCTAGGATTCCAATATGTAGTACCGCCTCCATTCTCTCTTCCATTTCGTTATCTTTGGCAAACTGTTCAACATTCGCCACTTTGCCCAAACCGGTTGCTATGTTTATACATGCTTCTCTGCCCAGACTATCAGGTGTGCCCAAATGTGTGTTTTGTGATTTATTGACCTTTGCTAACCTTCCTGGAAATGGAGGTTTGATCACTATATTTTGTGGTTTGGGCTTTGACTCCTTGATGTGTGAAGACTTGTCTTCACGTTTGAAAAGTCTCTTTAGGGCTTCAAATTCTACCATGTCTCGGTTTGGTCTCTTTCCCTTCTCTGGAAGTATGTCTTCATTCTTCATTTGGACGGTACTTTTTTGTGCCTCTTGGGCAGATTGGTCCTCTTGGGCAGATTGCACCTCTTGGGCAGACTGCTCTTCAATTTTCTCTTCCAATCTTGCCACAGTTTGGGTAAGCTGTGATATTTGGGCATTAAGATTATTAAATCCTTCCGCCATCTCTTTCTTGAACTTTTCGGTCTCTTGTTGAGCTTTTATGTTCTCTTGTTGAGATTTCATGTTCTCTTGTTGAGATTTCATGTTCTCTATTAAATCGCGCTCTTGGCTTCCCTCTTGACAGTTGTCTTGCCCATACCAAAAATTCTCTTGATATCTGATTTTTGGTATGCTGGTATGGGCATACGGGTTATAGTAATCTGTTCTGCTTTGCCCAAAGCTGTTAAGTTTACATCTATCGACTGCCTTGAGCGGTCTTGTGACCATATGCTCCATGAATTTCTCAATGGTGCTGCAAAGCTGATCGATTTTATTTTCCGATGCCATGGGCATAGCAACTGTATGTTTGGGCAATTCGTACTCATCTTCACAGGATGCTTCAGCCAACTCTTTGAATATTTTGAACACCTCTCTTGCACTTTTATTCAGAATAGAACCCCCGCATGCTGCACGAATTATCATCCTCTCTTGTCCTCTTAGTCCGGATACGAAGTATTGGACCAATTCATGATCTGGAATCTGGTGGTATGGGCATAGCGCTAGAATTTCTTTGAATCGAACCCAATAGTCATGGAACGATTCTCCGGCGCCCATTTTGATGTTGTAAATTCTCTTCTTCATTTGCAAGATTCGAGACATGGGGAAGTACTTCTTCAAGAATTGATGCTGCAATTCTTGCCATGTTGTAATTTCGCCTCTGGGCAAACTGTAAAGCCAATCTCTTGCCCCATCAGCAAGGGAGAAGGGAAAGGCTAACAGTCGAATGTATTCTGCCAGTGTGCCCATAGCACGTATAGTACCACATGCCATCTCAAAATCTTGCAAATGTCGTTGAGGGTCCTCCCAGGGCATATCGCTGAATCTGGGCAAGATCTGAATAAAACTCTGCTTCATCTCCCAATCTGCAGTGATTCTGGGCAAAGTGATGCCCAGGGGTCCGAAGCTCAAATCGGTCGGGAACATCATTTCCCTCAAGGTCTAGACTACTAGTGGGTCATACTGGTTACCCATCTCTCTTCTCAAGCCAAAAGGGTACTGCCCTCTTGCTCTTCTTTGGACTGCACGTGCTCTTTGCCCTGCTCTTTTCGTTCTGCCCTCCTTTGCCCTGTACGGTCAAGCTGGAGCAAAAACAAAAATAACAAGTCAAATAACACAGAAGACTTATTGCTGGAATATTGCCTCCCTGGCAACGGCGTAAATTTTGACGAGCGACGAATGCTTGTCGCGGAGCAAACGCGCTGCCAAAATAATATTTATAATTCTGCCAAACTCAACACTACGGTGTATAGTGATAAGTATGAGAGGTCGGTCCCACGAGGAAGCAATTGCAATAAGTGATCTCGGCTAGCCCAAGGGTTGTCACGTTTTAAAAAAGGTTTTGATTGGTTGCTGTGGGCACAGCGGTTTTAATCAAGCTACCAAACTCAAACAATTAAATATAAACTCACTATGACTAAACTGAACAGACAGAAAATATACTAAACACTATTACCAAACTGAACAGATAACTAAAATAACAAAAATTAAATAGTGGAAAACAAGCATCTGGGCATACAACTTCACTCAGGATCATTAGGGCAAACTGCCGGTCATCGGCACTAAGGATTTCTACCAGCGGTTTGTCAGCAGTTATAGGGTGCAAAAACAAAAGTGGTCCTATGGCGTCACGCCCAGCAATTGCCCCACCCCTCATCTATCCTTACTGTGTAAAGAGAAGGCTAGCTATCACTATGCCTAAACCCCTGGATCTGAACAATTTGATAACCTATGCGACCAAACATGGATCTAGTTTGCCCAAACCCGAATTACCCTCTAGACAGACCCGCTCGGCCAATAGCATGCTCGAAACATACGACCGCATCTCCTGCAAGTTCTAGTGCTATGCCCGCAACAATACTACAAGGTACATCTATGCGGTTTGCCAATCACCAGTATCCCAGTCTGTAAAGGTTCACTAGTGGTCGTCCTAGTTTGCCCATACTCCCCAGAAATAAACCTCAACCAACTTTGCCTCGGGAACAAACGCCCAACCGGCTACTCTAGCCCCATCAGCCTCTCGGTCTCACTTAGCCCAAAATCCCCCTCGATCTGCCTTTTGTTGGAAATCGATATCCCGGGCTATCAAAATATCGCGGAATCGACAACCCGACCGAAATCCCTTCGCCGGAAAACATCGCAAACCACCACAAGAGCCGGAGCACGGCCCGAGCACACCGCCGCGAGCAAGCCCGCGGCTAGCCCTAGCCGAACCCCCATGTTGCTGGGATTCGATGTCCCGGGCTATCAAAAATTGCGGAACCGATAACCCGATCAAAAACCCTCGATCATCGAAGATTGGATCCCCGACTCATCCGCAGGAGTCCGACCTTTGGAGACTACGCGCCCGAAGACACGCAGCCCGCCCCCAGCCGATTTTCTCCCGCGAGTCGGATCCACGAACTCGAACCACCTCACGAGCCGGGGCCCGACCGAACGCCCAGCGAAGCCCGAAGGCTGCGTGCGCCCAGCCGAGCCCCCGCGAGGGGCTCGCGATCGTCCTTGACGGTCGCTGGGATCGCTCGTAGCGATCCCCGGGGCTGCTCGCAGCAGCCCCGCAGCGAGTCCATGACTCGCTGCCCCAGCGCACGGGATCACCCCGTGCGAGCCGCTACGGGCGAACCCGTAGCACGCACGGGGTCGCTGCGAGTCACCTCGCAGCTGACCCGCGATCGATCCGAGGATCGATCGCATCCCTCAGCTTCGGCCGAGGGCTTCCCGTACCCGCGCCGGCGGCGATGAGGGCGGGGGGATCCGCCGTGGCACCAGCCCACGGCATCCCCGGCGATCGACCGAAGTCGATCGCATGCCCCGGCGTCCAGCCGGGGCTCGTCCCTTGTCGCGCGATGCGGCGGTCCGAACCCTAGGGTTCGGCCGCACCTTCGATCCTCGCCGGGGATCTCGAATCCCCGTCCCCGAGGTTCGTCGTTTTTCCCGGATCGAACGTTCATGTATATATCACAATTATCCAACGCACATAATCAAAGAAGGGGGTTTCTCGATTATTACCTTGATTCGTTGTACGGAGAAAAGAATCGTTGATGACCTCGTGATCTTCCCGCGTATTCCTTGCACTTCCGTTCGAACGTCGGGTGGGCGACGAGCTATCGAACTCTTATGGATCTTCCTCACTCTCAAGACTTATGAATTCCGTAGGTCAATTAATTCTCTCTTGAAAAGTGAAGACCATGTAGTGCTTATATAGGCTACGTAGGGGATCATAAGGAGAATAAATATTGGGCTTCAATATTGAAAATTAAATTGGGTCCAACCCAAATCTATTAATTCTTATCAATATTAATTTTATTTATTTTCCACTATATAAATAAAATTGCACTCCCAATATTATTCCATATTATATCAAATAATATTTCTCCATCTTAGTATTATTTATTCCGTGTATTTAAGATTTAAATATCCATGAATAAATTTATTTATTGCTCAATAAATAATATTCATCTCTTATATCCGAGACTAGTACCGTTCAACCTTTATTATTGTGCGGAACGAATCCACTCATGAGGTTTACACAATAATTCCTTATGAACTCATCTCGGGGATATTATCAACCCTTCCGGGATACACTTTCCCGTCAAGTATTCACGGCATGTCATATATAAAATAAAGCGACCCAATTTTACCGGTAATTAACCCAATAATTAAATCGGTTAATTCCTTTGGAAAATCAAAGTCTCTAATATTAAATATACACACCCGCAATAATATCAGGGATTAAGAATAAAATACTCCGAGATTTAAATTGATTATCTTAGGCAATCCTAATCAATAAATCTCAAGCTGATCCGCCCAATACACCAAGTGTACAAGTGTGATAAAATAATTAAGACAAATTATTTTCTCTCTCACACAACGACTATACCGATGGATTGGTCCGTGTCCATCTAGGTCGTGAGCAACTGTTTGATTAAATACGAGTAACCGATAGTATGATCTTCTGTGTGGGCCCGACACACCATACTAACTACAACGTATAAAATCCAGGACTATATTTTGCATAATTAATTAATAATAATTAATTGCAAATAATTGTTTATTAATTAAATAGGTTAAATGCTATGACCGGGAGTTTACCGATACTTAAATCTAGACATTAAGTACACAACTCCAACAATCTCCCACTTGTACTAAGGTCTAGTCATTTCCTCCAACCTCCCGACTCCCATACTCATCACGTGCTTAAGTTATACTTCCCAGAAGTATTATGTGAATGAGCAATCTAGGTTGTCGCTCTGAAGTTATCTTGGTGACTACTGCGTCGTCTCTCTGACGATGACTCGTATCAGGTGGTACTGGCTCTATGTGTTATCATCACTTTTCGAACTAATGACTTCTTCCAGTTCTCCACGCACCGCTATGTACATAGCCTTTGGTGAACCAAGAGTCATATCCAAGTTCAGAGGTCATTCCGGAACCTGACCAAAACTTCCGCTGCCTCTGAGGCTGCTATTCGGTTTATGATAGAGTCCGAGAAGCATCACGCTTATCACTCTTTCATCCTTAGGTTCCACCTCTTCCAAAAGTGAACACATAGCCTGATATCGACTTACACTGGTCTTTCTCCGATTTTGGATCTGAGAAACTGTAATCTAAGAAGATTTCGTATTGCCAGTAATCCAGTACTTCCAAGTACTTTACAGCATTCGAATATTTCTTATCCAGATTACTTTGATATCCTCCCACTACGCTAACCGCATAGTTGATATCAGATTCCTGTTTTACAACACCGCATTTACAAAGCCCTTTACACTCAAAGTGTAGGAAACCGCTTTGTCTATATCTATCTCCTTTATGTGTTCAAGACACATACCTTAGATAGATGTATTCTGATCCCGAAAGGCAATAACCTTTCTCAGAATTGTGCATGTTTAAAACAGACCATAATCGTATAAGATATCTTAAGAGAAGTGCAAGTGTTCTTATCTAGAGATCGAAAGATTTCTAAGAACATGATACAATTTCATCTTTAATCTCATATCTCGATTTATTCAGACAACCTCTATTTTATGTTTGACAACACTTTTACATTGTTGCCAACGATGAAGTGTTATCTACACAAAATTCCGAGAAACACCACCCTTGTTTCCATTACGTCTCTAACACACCTTTCCTTGCCTTTTGATGAATCCATAGAATGGACTATCTCATCAATTCGCAAGTTCCTATGCAGAACTAGGGATCGATTTCATGTATACTAGATCCAGAGTTCAAAAACTCCTCCAGTCTTATGAACATCTCCGGTTGGTTAACAACCTCCCACTGCAATGGCGTTCCGGTGTATAACAGTAATAACATTAGGTGCAGTCAGTGGTGTACCGCTACTCGGTTAGGCTGGTTCTCAGTCTATCCTTTCCTCATTTCAAGTACATTGTCAGTTAGGGCATTGTAGTTCATCTAATAGTCTTCCTCTAAGAACCGGGCGAGGACACCCATCTGGTTCGCAGTACTATTGAACATACAATTACTTGTTCTTCTAGGATATTCTACAACCACATAGAATGTGCCGTTGTATCCAGAAATATCCATAGAACATAGGTAGTTCCGAACAAACTTGTCCTTTTACTATTAGAATCTCATCTCTTATTTCTGACACACCATGTCTACACTTCAGTGTATGGTGTAGTCGCTTGAGGCTTAATCTCAATCTTTGATTTATGCTATGTGTTATTTAGATAGGTGATGGCCTCCGCGAACAAGTCGCAGGCTTTCAATGGATATACTTTGAAGGTTCCCCATAGGGGCTTTGTGTTGAAAACACTCCGCTTTTATGGCACAACAAGTAGTCTAATCCATCTTCGAGTATTCTTGGAAGAACGACTCGTACCTTCTCTAATTACACATACCGCATTAATCACAAATCATTTTCTATACTTGTTCGAATTCCATCCTTTATCCAGAAAGGTCAACTTAGTCATATCATCTATCAAGATCGATTCTCAGGTCGGGAGGTCCATTCCTCCAACTATAATTGATCAAATCAATTTCGACCTTTTGAATCCCTTTTGAATAGATATTACCAAGTTTAAGAATTCACAAGTATAATGATTAATAAGAGAAATACATCTAATAAGTAAAACAAGTTACACATAACGGTTTGTTGCATCGTGGTAGACTAAGGATTCATCATTCACATATTGCTATCTAATGTACCATAATAGATATCACCATTATTTCTTATCCAAACCATCCAATGATTAAAGAAATAAAATATCCATTAATAAAGAAAACCAGAACGAAGTTCTTTTTCAAAATGAAGGGGTACATAAGCAATAACTGAAATGAAAACATAAACATAAATGTCTTCCACTGCAACCGCTGCTACCCCAACAGCTTCGCCCATGTAGACTCGAATTCTTCTTCTCTAAGTCGCCGGGTTTTCTGGAACCCCTGCATTTAAAGAAATGCACATACCGTCAGTGGTTCCATATCTACACACCAGAATTCTGGTAGATAATACCGCTGACTATGTTTTTACGACTAAAGAAAAATTCGTACCTCTGAGAGGACATTCAGACTTCCAGTGTCCAGACTTCTTGCATCGGAAGCACAAGCCCTTTGGCTTACTAGCCCCCACTCGTGGTCCATTCCTCTTGGCACCACTGGGTTTTATGGCTTGCTTCCTTTTCTTGCCCCTACCTCCAATAGCTTTCAAGCTTTTGGACTTGGTAGCCACAAGCGCTTGAGACTTGCCCTTCTTGTAGATCCCCTCTGCCGCCTTCAGTTCAGTCAGGAGTTGCGCAAGAGTATAAGACAGTTTACCCATGTTATAGCTCATACGAAACTGCTCAAAACTAGGGGTCAGAGACTGGAGTATGATGTCGACTTGCGTCTCACCATCAATCATAGCTCCTAGGACCTCCAATTCATTCAACAGACTCATCATCTTGAGAACGTGCTCCTCGACAGGCGTTCCTTCAGACTGAGTAGTTGACATGAGGACTCTCATGGCATCTTGCCTACCCGCACGGTCATGATGCCCAAACATCTCCTTGAGGTTAAATAACATATCCTCGGCAGTGTTCATCGACTGATGCTGGGTTTGGAGTACATTTGACATAGAAGCCAAAATATAGCACCTAGCCATTTCATCAGCCTTTTTCCACTTCCGATATGCTTCTTTTTCCTCATCAGTTGAGGCGGCCGTGGGTTCAGCAGGGCATTGCTCATAGAGTACAAACTTGTACTCTTCAGCAGTCAAGACAATGTCTAAATTTCTCTTCCAATCAATGTAATTTGGACCAGTGAGTTTTTGTTCCTTGAGTATCATAGAAAGTGGATTCATAGATATTCTCTAAACCTATAAGCACATGTAAACAAACAATCAATTTAATGTCCGATATTATCTCCCTCAAATAATATCATTAAATTACTAATTGCGTCTAAAATCCCATCAGGTAAGGCAAGCCACGTTCGTGTGGACGTTTACCCACCCAAATGATTTAGCAATTAGGTTTGCTTCGGTCGTACATCATTATAGCGTTACTTCGTTGGGAAGAATACTACAAAGCGTACCTAAGTGTAAACCACCACTCAGTACTAAGGCAAATCGTTTAGAATTGTTATGTCACCGCAAGCCACGTTCGTGTGGACGTTTACGATAACTTGCAATCCCTCACAATCTCCTATAACTGTCTACATCAATTATTCTAAAATCCCTTTCAGTATAGCAAGCCACGTTCGTGTGGACGTTTACTACACCAAATAGATTTATATAATTGAAATCCAATTACTTGATTCATTTGATTTCGTAAATCAAGACTCGGAGAATCATAAGTGAAACTCGAAGTTTCTAACCAGTGATTCACCATGCGAGCGACCCTATCTCTCATAAATGAGGGAGCCGAGCAGACAATCGATCCATCTATCAAAGAATGGTACGAAGGTCTCTAATTTGTGTCCTCTACATGACCAAGTGGCTCTGGCTCCATTCCACTCCCCGGGGTGAGAATGAGTCGACTTGAAGTCAGTTTCGGAAAGACAAATTAGGCATTGTTTGATAAACTTAATCAATGTTTCTTGTAAAAGGAATTACAAGAATTCTCCTCCAATGACTTGTCTATATGAACTTCAAAAGTCCATAAAAGTCACCAAGAGAACAGTGATGGAGACCATGGGAATGTTTCCATCCCCTCTCCCACTTAGCTTTTTACAATAAAGGGATACGCTATCAAGTGCATAAAAATAAACACATATAGCATGCATGAAAGCAATAAAGCACATAGATCACATAGTCAAAATAATGCTAGAGAAATATTTTTCCCGACTATCATGGCTTTATCTTCATATGCATCCTCTAGTCTTCAGTCTTCGTTTCTTGAATGCTCCATGTGACGAGAATATTAATTTCCAATATTTAAATCTATTTATTTTCAATTAATCCAAAAGTTACTTAATTCGAAAATTAAGTCAATTGAATATATCAAAAATAAAATTAAATATTATTAATATTTTTTATTTATTTATTTTCCTATCTAGTTCTATTAAATCTCTAGAATAATCTATCCAAGCAAAATTGGAATATTCTAGAAGACATCTATAATAGAACAAGGAAATAAAATAAATAAATTAGGACTCACTACTTTTCAAATTTATTTTTATTCCTAATCCATGAATATTCCCATGAGTAGGAATAATCAAATAGGAAAAATAAATTTAGTACTAAATTAATTAAATTTCTAATCTATGAATATTTCCATGAAGGAAATAAATCAATAGAAATAAAATTAATTTAAATTAATTCTTTTCCTAATCCATGAGAGTTTCCTAAAAGGAAAGTACTCAAATAGGAAACCCGAATTAATTAGGAAAGTAGATCTTGGTAGGAATAGCATGGGATTGGGAGACCCCACACCATCCCCACCTAGATGGATCGGCCGGCCACTCGGGGGGAGCGCCGCCGCCGCCTAGCCACGCCGGCTAGGCCATGGGTCGATCACCATCATGTGATCGATCCTAAGCCCTTCCCTCTTCGTCACTTCTTCGTCTTCCGGCGATCGTCTCATCATCGAACCAACGTAAAATAAATTACAATAATCTAAATTACAATTCCGGTATCGATTCTATACATGAAATCGACCCTATACATTTTCCGGAAAATAAAGTGCGTAATAATAAATCCTAAATTCGGTCAACCCCCGAATTTTTACTATTACAAACATTCAACCACACAAAAACGAATCTCGACATGTCCGAGAGTTTAATAATCATGATAATAAAATTAACAATAATTAAATTAACCATGATAGCCGGAAATCCTGCAAGGTAGAACAATAATCGAATACATACATGAACACGAAACCAAACGCTCTGATACCAGTTGCTCGGATTCGATGTCCCGGGCTATCAAAAATTGCGGAACCGATAACCCGATCAAAAACCCTCGATCATCGAAGATTGGATCCCCGACTCATCCGCAGGAGTCCGACCTTTGGAGACTACGCGCCCGAAGACACGCAGCCCGCCCCCAGCCGATTTTCTCCCGCGAGTCGGATCCACGAACGCGAACCACCTCACGAGTCGGGGCCCGACCGAACGCCCAGCGAAGCCCGAAGGCTGCGTGCGCCCAGCCGAGCCCCCGCGAGGGGCTCGCGATCGTCCTCGACGATCGCTGGGATTGTTGGAATTCGATATCCCGGGTTATTTAAATTTGCGGAAACCAATAACCCGATTAAACCCTTCGCCGGAGATCACATGAACGCCGACTCATCCGCCGGAGTCCTGCCTTTGGAGACCACGCACCCGAAGGCACGCGGCCCGCCCCCAGCCGAACCCCCGCGAGTACGGTGTTCACGCGATCGATGATCGCGTGCGATCATCATGATCGATGGGGCTGCCCAGCAGCCCCCGCGGCGAGTCCGGCGACTCTCCGCCGCATAGGAGGTCGGCCCGCCTCCAGCTGGGCCGTCGCGGGGCCCAGCCCGCTGCCGGCGATCGATCCTTGGATCGATCGCACCCCCGGCGTCCAGCCGGGGTTCGCTCCATGCGCGCACGCCGAAACCCTAGGCGGCGATCGCCGTGGTCCGGCGATCCTAGATCGCCACCACGCGTTCGTCGTCTAATCCGGGGTTCGAACTTTTGGATCTTTGTTCTTCGATAATTGATTCAATAAAACAAGAATTAAATAGCAATTATTTAATTCACCTTTCGATTCGTTGTGCGGAGAAACGAGATCTTATGATGACCTTGAGATCTTTCCACGTATTCCTTGCACTAGCCCGGACGTCGTGTGGGCGACGATCTACCGAACTCCATGGATCTCCCTCTCTACTTTCTCTCTCTAGAATTGTGATCTTCAAGTTATGAGAATAGAGAAGACCATGTAGTGCTTTTATAGGCTACGTAGGGGATCTAAAGGAGGTGGAATATTGGGCTTCCAATATTGAAGATTAAATTGAGCCCAATGCTCAAGTCCATTAATCCTTATCAATATTAATTAATTCTATTTTCCACTATATAAAATTAATTGCACTCCCAATATTAAACCATATTATATCAAATAATATTTCTCCGGTAGTATTATTTATTCCGTGTATTTAAGATATAAACATCCATGAATAAAATTAATTTATTGCTAATTAATTTATTCATCTCTTATATCCGAGACTAGTACCATTCAACCTTAATTATTATGCGGAACGAATCCACCTGCAGGGTTTACATAATAATTCCTTATGAACTCATCTCGGGGATATTATCAACTCTTCCGGGATACACTGTCCGGTCAATCATTCACGGCATGCCATATATGAAATATAGTGACCCAACTTAACCGGTAATTAACCCAATAATTAAATCAGTTAATTCCTTTGGTAAATCAAAGTCACTTATATTAAATATACACACCCGCAATAATATCGGGGACTAAGAATAAAATACACTGAGACTCGAATCGATTATCGCCGGCAATCCTAATCGATGAATCTCAACGATCCGCTCAATACACCAAGTGTACAAGTGTGATAAAATAATTAAGATAAATTATTTTCTCTCACACAACGACTATACCGATGGATTGGTCCGTGTCCATCTAGGTCGTGAGCTACTGTTCGATTAAATACGAGTAACCGATAGTATGATCTTCTGTGCGCCCATGCTTGCACCATACTAACTACAACGTATAAAATCCAGGACTATGATTTGCATATATTTAATTATAAATAATTAAACGCAAATAATTGTTTATTTAATTAAATAGATTAATGGCAATGGATCGTGAGTTTGCGTTACTTAAATCTAGACATTAAGTACACAACTCCAACAATCTCCCACTTGTACTAAGGTCTAGTCATTTCCTCCAAACTCCCGACTCCCATACTCATCACGTGCTTAAGTTGTACTTCCAAGAAGTACTATGTGAATGAGCACTCTAGGTTGCCGCTCTGAAGTTATCTTGGTGACTACAGCGTCGTCTCCCTCGACGATGACTCGTATCAGGTGGTACTTGCACTATGTGTTATCTTACACTTATGGACTAGTGATTTCTTACCATTTGCCATTGCACCGCTATTTACATAGCCTTTGGCAAATTTAGAATCACATCTAAGTCCCAGAGATTATCCCGGAGTTATACCAAAACTTCCGCTGCCTCTGAGGCCGCTATTTGGTTACTCATGGCAGAGTCCGAAAAGCATCGTGCTTATCACTCTTCCATGTTAAAACTCCTTCTCCTTCAATAGTGAAACACATAGCCTGATATCGACTTACACTGGTCCTCATTCGATTAGAAATCTAAGAGAATGTAATCCAAAGGAAAAACTCGTCTGCTTCGTAGTCTAGAACAGTACTTCGAAAGTACTTTTACAGCAGTCGAATATTCCTTTCCAGGATTACCTTGATATCCTCCCACTATGCTCACTGCATAGCCGATATCAGGTTCTCGTTTTCAACATTGCATTTATCAAGCTTTCCACACTCCAAGTGTAGGAAACCGCTCTCATTGCTTCTATCTCCTTTTGTGTTCCAAAACACATATCCTTAGATAGATGCATTCCGTCTCTGAAAGGTAACGAACCTTTCTCGGAATCTTGCATGTTAAAACGAACCATAATCATATATATGTAAGATATCCAGGAGAAGTACAATGTTCTTTTATTGAGATCCCAGATCTTAAGAACATGCTCCAACTTCTTCTTTATCTCATATATCGATTTTTCTAGACAACCATCATTTTATGTCTGACAACATATTTACATTGTTACCAATGATAAAATGTTATCTACATAAAACCTCCGAGAAACACCACTTTGTTTCCATCACGTTTCCCATACACATGATTCGTCAATGCCTTTTGATGAATCCATCAAATGGACTATCTCATCAATTCGCAAGTACCACGAACTTAATGCTTTGTTTCAATCCATAAATGGATCAACTAAGCTTGTACTCTAAATGATCTCGCCTCTTAGCAATAATCCTTATTGCTCTCCAAGAAGGCACATTTAGATCTAGTACTGCCTTCATGTAGATCTAGGGATCGATTTCACGTATACTAGGTCCAGAGTCCGAAGACTCACCTAGTTTTATGAATATCTTCGGTTGTTATACAACCTCCCACTACAATGGCGTTCCGGTGTATAAACAGTAATAACAGTAGGTGCAGTTAGTGGTGTACCGCTACTTGGTTCGGCTGGTTCTAAGTCTTAATCGTTTTCTCTCTTTTCAGAAGTATCACGTCATTTTGGGCTTGTGGTTCATCTAATAGTCTTCCTCTAAGAACCGGGCGTTAGAACTTATAACGTCCCTCTGGTTCATAGTACTATTGAACACACATCTTTTGTTCTTCTAGGATATTCTACAACCGCATTTGAATGCGCCGTTGTTTCCAAGACATATCCATAGAACATAGGTAGTTCCGTTTAACTCGCGCTTTTACTATTTCTATAAGAGTTCCATTTCTTATTTCCGACACACCAATCTTACAGAGGACTGTATGGTGTAGTCACTTGGGATCCAATCCCAAGCTCTGATCATAAATCAGAGTCAATCAATTCTAATGCTTGTCCGGATCTTATATCTTATATCCAAAAGGATTGCTTAGTCGTATTATCTTCCAAATTAGATTCTTAGGTCGGAAGGTCCACTCCTTCAACTTAATTGATCTTACAATCAATTTTCGACCTTTGAACTTCTTATTTGAATAAATATGACTTAGCATAAGATTCCACAAGTATAAATGATTTAATAAAGAAATCTCTTATTAGTAAAACGAGTTGTATAAAACGGTTCGTCGCATCGTGGTAGACTCAGGATTCATCATTTATATATTGCTAGCTAATGTACCAAAATAGATAATATCATTATTTCTTCTTATAACCATCAAATGATTAAAAGAAATAAAATATCCATTCATTAGAAACCCAGAACAAAGTTCTTTCTAATATGAAAGGTACATAAAAGCAATAACTCTAAATGAAATCCTATAAAATGTCCTCCACTGCAACAGCTGCCTCCTTACAGCATTGCCCATGTAGACTACGATCTTTTCTTTTCTAAGTCGTCGGGTTTCCTGGAACCCTTGCATTTAGAATGCGCATACCGCCAGTGGTTCCATATCTACACACCAGGTTCCGGTAGATAATACCACTGACTATGTTTTACGACTAAAGAAATTTCGTACCTTCTTTGAGAGGATAATCAGACTTCCAGTACCCAGACTGTTTGCATCGAGAATACTTGCCTCATGGCTTTCTCGTCCCATCTCGTGGTCTAAAAGGAACCACTGGGTTTCTTTGCTTTCTTGTCCTTTCCCCCGACTCATGCCTTTAGGTTCGAAACCTTTGGCATTGGCTACAAGAGCTTGCGATTTCCGTCTCAAGTCGTCTAAAAGGTCAATCATCTCAAAAACGTTTTTAAGCGTTTCCTCGAAGTGACTGGCCTTTATGAGTATCCTCATCGCTTCTTGTCTAGCCGCCTATGTCAATAGGCTCGGGAGGACAAAGCTCACTGAGTACAACCTTGCACTCTTTAACAGTTTGGGTAATGTCTAGATCTCTATTCCAATCATTACATTAAGGGACCAATGAGTTTAAAATCCTTACGTATCACATAAAGTGGGTTCAAAGCCATATCCTAATCTATGAGCACATATAACAACAAACAATCGATTTAATCTCCGATATTATCTCCCTCAAATAATATCATTAAACCACTAATTGCATCTAAAATCCCATCAGATATGGCAAGCCACGATAGTGTGGACGTTTACCTATCCAAATGATTTAGCAATTAGATTTCCTTCGGTCGTACATCATCATTAGCGTTACTTCGATGGGAAGAATACTAAGAAGCGTATCTAAGTGTAAACCATTACTCAGTATCTAAGAAGATTGTCTGGGACACGCATATTCACCGCAAGCCACGATAGTGTGGACGTTTACGTTAACATACGCTCCTACTCCCTTCTATAACTGTCTACATCAATCGTTCCAAAATCCCATTCAATGCAGCAAGCCACGATAGTGTGGACGTTTACTACACCAAAATACTTTTACAATTGACTCCCAATTACATGAATCATTCAATCTTGTAAATCAAGACGCGGAGAATCATAAGTGAAACTCGAAGTTTCTAACCAGTGATTCACCATGCGAACGACCCTATCTCTCATAAATGAGGGAGCCGAGCAGACAATCGATCCACCTTCAAAAGGATGGTACGAAGGTCTCTAATTTGTGTCCTCGACATGACCAAGTGGCTTTGGCTCCATTCCACTCCCCGGGGTGAGAATGAGTCGACTTGAAATCAGTTTCAGAAAGACAAATTAGGCATTGTTTGATAAACTTAATCAATGTTTCTCGTAAAAGGAATTACAAGAATTCTCCTCCAATGACTTGTCTATACGAACTTCAAAAGTCCATAAAAGTCACCAAGAGAACAGCAATGGAGACCATGGATATGTTTCCATACCCTCTCCCACTTAGCTTTTTATAACAAAGGGATACGCTATCTAATGCATAATTAAATACACATAAGCATGATAACAAACATACATTTCATGCAAGTACGTTCACAAATAATCAAATAATTACTCAAGTAAAATTATTTCTCGACTATTCGTACCTTGATGAATTCCAGCATGCTTTCCTTGAGTCTTCATTCTACGTCTTGAATACTTTGCCGAGCGACGGAAAAATTCTTTGATTCTCATATTTAATCTTACCAATTAAATAAAATCAATTCCATTGATTTCCATATTTAATTCTATTTTAAATAAAATCCAAGATTATCCAATCCAAAATAAATTTTGAATTAATCTAATGATTTTAAATAAAATACTTAAATTAAATAAAATCAATATTATTAAAATCCATTGATTTCCATATTTAATTCTATTCTAAATAAAATCCAAGATTATCCAATCCAAAATAAATTTTGAATTAATCTAATGATTTTAAATAAAATACTTAAATTAAATAAAATCAATATTATTAAAATCCATTGATTTCCATATTTAATTCTATTTTAAATAAAATCCAAGATTATCCAATCCAAAATAAATTTTGAATTAATCTAATGATTTTAAATAAAATACTTAAATTAAATAAAATCAATATTTTAATAATTTCTCAATCCTATTTAAATTAGATCTCAAGAATCCTAATCAAAATCCAATTTTGATTCTTCTTAAGACTTCTAATCCAAGTAGGTATAGGATATCTAGAGAAACTAGGATTTTCTTTCCTAATTTAACTTTCCATCTAATTCCATTATTTAATTCCATAATTAAGAAATATAATCCAAATAGAATTTGAATTAATTCCAAAATTAAATTAAATAAAATTAGAAAGATTAAATTATTTTCGGAAAGATCGGATTTACCGGGACGAACCGTGTTGGGTTGACCAAGCCATTGGCGGAACCAATTAATTCATTCACATGAAAAAAATCGATCCCATGCAACATCGATTGTGCATGCAATGCATGGCCCTAACAATTAATTAATGCAAAGCACCATCTAATTAATTCCATGCAGCATTAGGAAAAAGAGAATTACATTGTCTCGGCCGATAGGGAAAGTGGCAGTCGACACCCTCTGTAAAATCTCATCGACACAGCAGCCCCCGATCGTCATCTTCGCCGAGCCTGTGCACGAGTCCGGTCGATTTCCGGCATGGCGTCTCCTCTGACGACACACGCCATCAACCTCGTCACAGCCCACACACGAGCAGCCCGCGATCAAGTCGAGCGAAACGCCCTTCGATCGATCGCGCCGGCGCCCGTCTGAAGCTTCGCCGAAGCAGCCGAATCCCGGTATGACGCCGCCACCGACGTCACGCCATCGACTACGCTCCAGCAGCGCGTGAGAAGCTGCTGCTCCCATGGGCAGCCTTCGATCGAGCCGTCGACCTCAGCCAACAGCCCATGCCGTGCGACCAGCCACCTCGCCGCTGCTCCAAGAGCAGCCGAAGCAGCCGGTACCATGCTCACGCCGCGGTCAATCGTCAAGGTTCGATATCTCCGAAAAACCCTCGTTTTTAATAATTAATTTTTCCGATAAACAATTCATACGAGAGAGAAAACAAGTACGTAGAACAAATATAGCACAATAATTTAACGCAATTAAATTAATCTATGGCCATATACATCGAGAATCGATTATCGAAACAATTAACGAAAAACGTAACCGTACGCTCTGATACCAATTGTTGGAATTCGATATCCCGGGTTATTTAAATTTGCGGAAACCAATAACCCGATCAAACCCTTCGCCGGAGATCACATGAACGCCGACTCATCCGCCGGAGTCCAGCCTTTGGAGACCACGCACCCGAAGGCACGCGGCCCGCCCCCAGCCGAACCCCCGCGAGTACGGGGTTCACGCGATCGATGATCGCGTGCGATCATCATGATCGATGGGGCTGCCCAGCAGCCCCCGCGGCGAGTCCGGCGACTCGCCGCCGCATAGGAGGTCGGCCCGCCTCCAGCTGGGCCGTCGCGGGGCCCAGCCCGCTGCCGGCGATCGATCCTTGGATCGATCGCACCCCCGGCGTCCAGCCGGGGTTCGCTCCATGCGCGCACGCCGAAACCCTAGGCGGCGATCGCCGTGGTCCGGCGATCCTAGATCGCCACCACGCGTTCGTCGTCTAATCCGGGGTTCGAACTTTTGGATCTTTGTGCGGAGAAACGAGATCTTATGATGACCTTGAGATCTTCCCACGTATTCCTTGCACTAGCCCGGACGTCGTGTGGGCGACGATCTACCGAACTCCATGGATCTCCCTCTCTACTTTCTCTCTCTAGAATTGTGATCTTCAAGTTATGAGAATAGAGAAGACCATGTAGTGCTTTTATAGGCTACGTAGGGGATCTAAAGGAGGTGGAATATTGGGCTTCCAATATTGAAGATTAAATTGAGCCCAATGCTCAAGTCCATTAATCCTTATCAATATTAATTAATTCTATTTTCCACTATATAAAATTAATTGCACTCCCAATATTAAACCATATTATATCAAATAATATTTCTCCGGTAGTATTATTTATTCCGTGTATTTAAGATATAAACATCCATGAATAAAATTAATTTATTGCTAATTAATTTATTCATCTCTTATATCCGAGACTAGTACCATTCAACCTTAATTATTATGCGGAACGAATCCACCTGCAGGGTTTACATAATAATTCCTTATGAACTCATCTTGGGGAAATTATCAACCCTTCCGGGATACACTGTCCGGTCAATCATTCACGGCATGCCATATATGAAATATAGTGACCCAACTTAACCGGTAATTAACCCAATAATTAAATCAGTTAATTCCTTTGGTAAATCAAAGTCACTTATATTAAATATACACACCCGCAATAATATCGGGGACTAAGAATAAAATACACTGAGACTCGAATCGATTATCGCCGGCAATCCTAATCGATGAATCTCAACGATCCGCTCAATACACCAAGTGTACAAGTGTGATAAAATAATTAAGATAAATTATTTTCTCTCTCACACAACGACTATACCGATGGATTGGTCCGTGTCCATCTAGGTCGTGAGCTACTGTTCGATTAAATACGAGTAACCGATAGTATGATCTTCTGTGCGCCCATGCTTGCACCATACTAACTACAACGTATAAAATCCAGGACTATGATTTGCATATATTTAATTATAAATAATTAAACGCAAATAATTGTTTATTTAATTAAATAGATTAATGGCAATGGATCGTGAGTTTGCGTTACTTAAATCTAGACATTAAGTACACAACTCCAACAGGGATCGCTCGTAGCGATCCCCGGGGCTGCTCGCAGCAGCCCCGCAGCGAGTCCATGACTCGCTGCCCCAGCGCACGGGATCACCCCGTGCGAGCCGCTACGGGCGAACCCGTAGCACGCACGGGGTCGCTGCGAGTCACCTCGCAGCTGACCCGCGATCGATCCGAGGATCGATCGCATCCCTCGGCTTCGGCCGAGGGCTTCCCGTACCCGCGCCGGCGGCGATGAGGGCGGGGGGATCCGCCGTGGCACCAGCCCACATCATCCCCGGCGATCGACCGAAGTCGATCGCATGCCCCGGCGTCCAGCCGGGGCTCGTCCCTTGTCGCGCGATGCGGCGGTCCGAACCCTAGGGTTCGGCCGCACCTTCGATCCTCGCCGGGGATCTCGAATCCCCGTCCCCGAGGTTCGTCGTTTTTCCCGGATCGAACGTTCATGTATATATCACAATTATCCAACGCACATAATCAAAGAAGGGGGTTTCTCGATTATTACCTTGATTCGTTGTACGGAGAAACGAATCGTTGATGACCTCGTGATCTTCCCGCGTATTCCTTGCACTTCCGTTCGAACGTCGGGTGGGCGACGAGCTATCGAACTCTTATGGATCTTCCTCACTCTCAAGACTTATGAATTCCGTAGGTCAATTAATTCTCTCTTGAAAAGTGAAGACCATGTAGTGCTTATATAGGCTACGTAGGGGATCATAAGGAGAATAAATATTGGGCTTCAATATTGAAAATTAAATTGGGTCCAACCCAAATCTATTAATTCTTATCAATATTAATTTTATTTATTTTCCACTATATAAATAAAATTGCACTCCCAATATTATTCCATATTATATCAAATAATATTTCTCCATCTTAGTATTATTTATTCCGTGTATTTAAGATTTAAATATCCATGAATAAATTTATTTATTGCTCAATAAATAATATTCATCTCTTATATCCGAGACTAGTACCGTTCAACCTTTATTATTGTGCGGAACGAATCCACTCATGAGGTTTACACAATAATTCCTTATGAACTCATCTCGGGGATATTATCAACCCTTCCGGGATACACTTTCCCGTCAAGTATTCACGGCATGTCATATATAAAATAAAGCGACCCAATTTTACCGGTAATTAACCCAATAATTAAATCGGTTAATTCCTTTGGAAAATCAAAGTCTCTAATATTAAATATACACACCCGCAATAATATCAGGGATTAAGAATAAAATACTCCGAGATTTAAATTGATTATCTTAGGCAATCCTAATCAATAAATCTCAAGCTGATCCGCCCAATACACCAAGTGTACAAGTGTGATAAAATAATTAAGACAAATTATTTTCTCTCTCACACAACGACTATACCGATGGATTGGTCCGTGTCCATCTAGGTCGTGAGCAACTGTTTGATTAAATACGAGTAACCGATAGTATGATCTTCTGTGTGGGCCCGACACACCATACTAACTACAACGTATAAAATCCAGGACTATATTTTGCATAATTAATTAATAATAATTAATTGCAAATAATTGTTTATTAATTAAATAGGTTAAATGCTATGACCGGGAGTTTACCGATACTTAAATCTAGACATTAAGTACACAACTCCAACATATGTGGGGTTTGCGATCGCATGTGGAGATTGCATGGGGATGCTCATGCATTCCCCCCGGGGCTGTTCGGAAAAACCCCCCGGCGGTGAGTCCGGCGACTCACCGCCACTGCCGAGGAGGGCGGTGCGCCCAGCGCACCCGCCGCGGCTCCAGCCGCGGCTGCCCGGCGATCGAGCCTAGCTCGATCGCATGCCCCGACGTCCAGCCAGGGCTCCTCCTCCACGCGCCGCTGGGAGCGGAGGGGTCCCGCCACGGCACCAGCCCGTGGCACCCCGCGATCGACGTGATGTCGATCGCATGCCCCGGCGAACAGCCGAGGCTTCTGTTGGGAATCGACTTCCCGGGACATGTCCGTTCGACTACTCGAACATCCGGACAAGCCCAGTCTACCCTTGGCGTCCCTACTGACCTCAACGCAAAGCCCCAGACCCGAAACACGCCCAGCCATTGCACCGGAGGTGCAACCGCGCGTTTCGAGGGCTTCTGCCCTGTCTGTCGCCCGACACCAGGAGGGTGTCGTCCGACAGGGCTGTGTCGGCCGACACATATAGCTGTCGGCCGACAGCGTCGCGATTCCAGCAGCGGATCGCGCCCGTTCAGCCCTTTCCGACGCGTTTTTCTCGATCCGACCACCGTGCAGGAAGTCAGAAACTTCCCAGCGGTCCGAGGAACACGAATCCAAGCCACGGAAACCAATCGATGATTTGTTGTGCAATTACGTAGAAAGTAGAAACGAAACGAAGCGGAATTAAGGTTTCGATTCTATACCTTTGTTGCGTGATTCGGAGAAGCCGAATAGGCGAACACCCTGAGATCTTCTAGTGTGTATCCTAGCCCTTGACGCCGGACGTTGTGTGGGCAACGATCCACCGGAGTCTTCTCTTCTTCTTCTCTCTCAAACCCTCTTTCTCACGTTTTATTTTCTCAAGTGAAGAAAAATAAAAGCTGCGTAAGTTAGGTTAGGAGAAGAGAGAATAAGGGGTTTATATAGGCCACACTAGGGACCTTAGGATAATTAATTAATTAGGCTAAATTGTAATTTAATTAAACCGGTGTCCTTAAAAGAAAACCTTTAATTAAATCCAATTTTAATTATAATTAATTCCACTATAAAATTATAATTGAATTCCCAATTAATTAATCTATATATTATTTTACCAATAATATTTCCGCCGAAATTACATATATGATTTTCCCCGTGTTTAAGATATCGCATGTCCATGAATTAATTAATTACTAATAATTAAATTAATTCATTTCTTATTATCCGAGACTAGTACCACTCATCCTTATTATCATGTGGAACAAATCCACCTGCAGGGTTTACATGATAAACTTTATGAGCTCATCTCGGGGACATCATCAACCCAATAAATGGGGCACGGTTTCCTGTCTATAATCTATAGCATGCCGTGTGTACAATTCCGATTCCCAATATACCGAGGATATTGACTAATCAATCAGTCTCACTCATTGGCACATTAAAGAACCGAGCATTGGACACACGCACCTATAATTATATAGGGATTAGGAACTCATATATCCATAATGTCTGAGGTCTAGTTCGATTACTCCGATTAGTACAAATCGAACGCCCTCCCGTGGTCCTGCTCAATACACCAAGTGTACGAGTGTAACATGATAGTCAAGACCGACTATCTACCAGTCACACAACGACGTACCGATGGATTGTCCCTGTCCATCTAAGTCGTGAGCCACTGTTCGATAATATACGAGTAACCGACAGTATGATCTTCTGCGTGTCTCCTCACGCCATACTGTCTACAACGTATATATCTAGGACTATAGAGCACAGAGTTATAATAAACAAAAATGCAGACTGTTTGATTAATAGATAATAAAACACAGATAAGGAGTTCCATATTGTCACTAAACTAGACATTTAGAATATAACTCCATCAATCTCCCACTTATACTAAAAGTCTAGTTGCCCTCTCCCATACATCCGATACCCATCCCCTTCACGTGTCTCTTGAACGCTTCCGCTGGAAGTGCCTTCGTAAAGGGGTCTGCCAGGTTATCCGCTGATGCAATCTTGGTGACAACCGCATCGCCTCTCTTGACGATGTCTCTAATCAGGTGGTACTTGCGATCTATGTGTTTACTCGCATTGTGGGCTCGTGGTTCCTTCGCATTTGCCACTGCACCGCTATTGTCACAATAAATTGTGATAGCTCTGGGCAAATCAGGAATCACATCCAAGTCCATTATGAAGTTCCGGAGCCACACCGATTCTTTAGCTGCCTCAGAGGCTGCTACATATTCGGCTTCCATGGTGGAGTCCGAAATGCATTTCTGCTTAACACTCCTCCATGAGACTGCTCCACCTCCCAATGTGAACACATAGCCTGATGTAGACTTTCGCTGTTCCTTATCAGATTGGAAATCCGAGTCTGTGTAACCAATAGGAATCAGCTCGGACGCTTTGTAACTCAGAACATAATTCCTAGTCCTTCGCAGGTACTTAAGTATGTTCTTTACAGCAGTCCAGTGACCCTGTCCAGGGTTACTCTGATATCTAGCTACCATGCCCACGACATAGCAGATATCAGGTCTCGTGCACAACATGGCATACATTAGACTTCCCACTGCCGAAGCATAAGGAACTGTCTTCATGTAATCTATCTCCTTTTGTGTCTTGGGACACATATCCTTAGATAGATGAATTCCATGGCAAAAAGGTTGAGAACCTCTCTTGGAATTCTGCATGTTGAAACGAGCTAGAATCGTATCAATGTATGAAGCCTGGGACAAGCTCAATGTTCTTTTCTGGCGATCTCGTATAACCTTGATCCCAAGAACATGCCCTACTTGTCCTAAGTCTTTCATATCGAATTGCTTGGACAACCATCCCTTTATGTCCGACAACATCTTCACATTGTTGCCAATTAGAAGAATGTCGTCTACATAAAGCACGAGAAACGCCACGCTGTTTCCGTCACTTCTCCGGTATACACACGACTCGTCCATGCTTTGAATGAATCCATAAGACTGGATAACCTCATCAAACCGCATGTTCCAAGATCTAGAAGCTTGCTTCAATCCATAGATGGATCGCTTTAGCTTACACACTAGATGCTCTTGGCCTTTCTCGATGAAACCCTCTGGCTATCTCATATAAATGGTCTCGTCAAGATTCCCATTCAAGAATGCTGTCTTGACGTCCATTTGCCACACCTCATAATCCATATGAGATGCTATAGACAAAAGAATCCGGATCGACTTTAGCATAGCTACCGGCGAAAAGGTTTCCTCATAATCGATCCCTTCTTTCTGAGTGTACCCTTTCGCAACAAGCCTATCTTTGAAGGTTTCCACCTTCCCGTCAGACCCTCTTTTCCTCTTGTACACCCACTTGCAACCAATGGCTTTTACACCTTTGGGCGGTGCTACAAGATCCCAGACCTGATTTGAATCCATAGATTCAATCTCAGATTTCATCGCCTTTTGCCAAGACTGAGCATCTTGATCTTTAAGCGCCTCGTCGTATGTCCAGGGATCGGCTTCATGTTCTCCAGGTAACAAGTCCGAAGACTCACCTATAAACATGAACCTGTCAGGTTGTCGAACAACCCTCCCACTACGACGACGCTCCGGTGTAACCTCAGTAACTACAGGTGCAGACTGTGGTGGCGTATCACCCGGTTGGGTTGGATCTAAGCCTTGATCGTTCCCTCTCAGTTCGTTGAGTATTATCTCACTATTGGGCTTGTGGTCCATTATATAATCCTCTTCCAAGAACCGAGCGTTGGTGCTAACAACGATCTTCTGGTCCTTAGGACTATAAAATAGACCACCTTTCGTTCCTCTAGGATACCCTATAAACAACCGAATATCTGAACGTGACTCCAACTTATCAGCTCCGTGCTTCAGCACATGTGCTGGACAACCCCAGATCCGAATGTGTTTCAAGTTTGGCTTACGCCCGGTCCACAATTCCGAGGGTGTCTTAGGGACTGATTTGGAAGGAACTAAGTTCAAGATATAAGCCGTTGTTTCCAAGGCATATCCCCAGAACGAAACTGGTAGTTCTGAGTAACTCATCATAGATCTTACCATTTCCATTAGAGTCCTATTCCTTCTTTCTGCTACACCATTCTGCTGGGGCGTGTATGGTGCAGTCATCTGGGAATCAATCCCATTCTCTAATAAGTACGCCTTAAATTCTCCCGAGAGGTACTCTCCTCCACGATCAGATCGTAGAGTCTTTATGGTCTTACCATGAAGGTTCTCCACAAGAGCTTTGTACTCCTTGAACTTGTCAAAGCACTCGCTCTTGCGGCGCATCAGGTATATAAAACCATACCTTGAGTAATCATCAGTGAAGGTTACAAAATATTCGTAACCTCCTCTCGCTTGGACAGATAAAGGCCCGCACAAATCAGAGTGAATCAATTCCAGTACTTCCTTGGATCTATACCCCTTATCGCTAAAGGGTCGCTTGGTCATTTTTCCTTCCAGGCATGATTCGCAGGTTGGAAAGTCCTCATCTTTCACATCACTGAGTATTCCATCAGTTATCAACCTTTGAATTCTGCCCAAGTTAATATGACCTAGCCTAAGATGCCATAAGTACTTTTGATTCATTCTAGAAGGCTCCTTTCTCTTATTGGTACTAGATGTGTTATAAGACTCTACTCGTTGCATCGTGGAATAATTAGGATTCAGTATATATAAGTTGCCTATCAATGTACCAGAACAGATATAATCACCATTCTTTTTGACAATAACAGAGTTATCAAAAGAAACTGAATATCCATTCAAAACCAACTTAGAAACCGAAACAAGGTTCTTTCTAAAATCCGGTACATAAAGACAATTATTCAATACCAAAACATTATTATTAAAAGATAAATGAACATCTCCCACTGCAACCGCCGCCACTTTCGTAGCGTTGCCCATGTAGATGGTGATCTCTCCCTCTCTAAGCCGCCGGGTTTCCTGGAACCCCTGCAAAGAATTGCAGACATGATCAGTGGCTCCCGTATCCACACACCAGGTACCGGTGGATAACACCGCTAAACATGTTTCAGTGACTAAGGAAAAGTTCATACCTCCTTGTCTGAGAGGACAATTAGACTTCCAATGCCCAGACTGCTTGCAACGGAAACACTTGCCCTTAGGCCTGTTCACTCCATTCTATGGTCCACCAACTCTGGGCCCACTGGGTTTCCGTCCTTGCTTTTTCTTCTTCTTTATCCCCGAAGGGCGAGGAAGAGTCGATTTCACAGCCACAAGTGCTTGAGAGTTCCTAAAGATACCCTCTGCCGCCTGGAGTTCAGTCAGGAGTTCCGCCAACGTATATAACCTCTTGTTCATGTTATAGTTCAGGCGGAACTGCTCAAAACTCCTAGGCAGAGACTGGAGCACTATATCGATCTGGGTTTCCCCATCGATAGCACCTCCCATAATCTCTATCTCATTCAGATAGCCTATCATCCTAAGAACGTGATCCCTCACGGGCGTTCCTTCGGACATAGTGGCCGTCATGAGTTTCCTCATAGCATCTTGTCTGGCTGCCCTGTCCTGACTACCAAACATCTCCTTGAGGTTAAGCATCATATCATAGGCAGTGTCCATGGCTTCATGCTGATGTTGCAGCACATTTGACATAGATGCCAAAATGTAACACCGCGCCATCTGATCAGCCTTGACCCACTTCCGATGAGCTTCCTTTTCCTCAGGAGTGGATGTATCAATGGGTTCAGCAGGGCAAACGACCTGGAGTACATACTTGTACTCCTCAGCAGTTAGGACAATGTCCAAGTTTCGTTTCCAATCAACGTAATTTGGACCAGTGAGTTTGTTTTCTTTTAGTATCACAGACAGCGGGTTGAGTGCCATATCTATAAAAGAGACAAATCAAACCGTCAAATTTAATTCGATATTAACTCCCTTAATTAATATCATTAAATTTACCAATCAATCCTAAAATCCCATCAGACCAGCATGCCACGTTCATGTGGACGTATACTAGTCCAAACGATTTTATAATTGGACTTTTACTTTGGTCGCACATCATTACAGCAGTGACTCCGATGGGGAGGATACTGTAAAGCGTACCTAAGTGTATACTATTTCTCAGTACTAAGTTAACCGCTCGGGAACTACATATCCACCGCAAGCCACGTTAGTGTGGACGTTTACGTTGACATGCGGTCCCTTTACGATTTCCTATAACTGTCGAGCCTCAATTAACCCAAAGTTCCGTTTCCGTCTAGTAAGCCACGATAGTGTGGACGTTTACTAAACAAACAACTTTGTTAATTGAATTCCATTTAATAAATTTCACAATTTCGTTAATCAAAGCTTGATATCTCGTAAGTGAAACTCGAAGTTTCTAACCAGCGATCAATCATGCAATTGAGCCCTATCTCTCACAAAGTGAGGGAGCCAACCAGACAATCGATCTAGTCATCAAATGACTCGAATGTCTCTAATCTGTGTCATCGACATAAGCAAGCGCTTTGGCTCCATTCCACTCCCCGGGGTGAGAATGAGTCGAGTTGAACTTAGTCTTTGAAAAACAGATTAGGCATTTGCTTTGAATAACTTAAGCGTTCAATTCTATAAATGGAATTGAATTCGAATTTCGATCAAAATGATTTCCGTGTATCGACTTTATCCGATAGGGAGGATGACACTAAAGCCAACTCGTAAGTCAATACACATCACTCTCGAAACAGAGAATGGAGACCGCGGGATTGTTTCCAATCCCTCTCCCACTTAGTATTTTACGATAAGGGATAACATGCATAAACAATTAAGCATAATAATAAAGCACGTAAAACAAGCAAAAAGCAATTAACGTGGTCCCGATTATTATGGCCTTAAGTGTTCTCCAATGCACGTCTCTTGGATCTCGTTGCTCGTTTCGATCTCGGTCCACCACTAACTCAGTCGAGGATCAAGAGACGAACTCCTCCCACTGGAGCCTCGTCTCTAGTCTCGTTGAGTCGTCCGTGGGGTCGAACGAATCCCAGCTCCGCTGCTGCCCGTCGCGAACACGGGGTGTGTTCGATGGCTGCCCGTCGCCGATTCGTCTCCTCGACTCTCGTTTCTCCGCGTTTTGGTCTCGTCTCGATCCACCAAAAATAGTAAGAAAAATTACAAGAATAAATCTACTAAGTCCGGCATCGATCCTATACAAGGTGATCGACCCTATACATGCCCGGAAAAACAACGGAAATAAATAAATAAACCTAACGACTCAACCCGTCGTTTTTTTTTTTATCTATTACAAACAAGCAACGTTTTCCAAAACAAAACAATCTCGACAAGCCCGAGAGTTTAACAAACCATAACAAAATTATCATACAACATCCCATAATGTTGGCCATAATAATCGGGTTGAACCTGCAAGCAATTCGTACGAACAACACAACAAACCGAATAACCGGCTCTGATACCAATTGTTGGGAATCGACTTCCCGGGACATGTCCGTTTTACTACTCGAACATCCGGACAAGCCCAGTCTACCCTTGGCGTCCCTACTGACCTCAACGCAAAGCCCCAGACCCGAAACACGCCCAGCCATTGCACCGGAGGTGCAACCGCGCGTTTCGAGGGCTTCTGCCCTGTCTGTCGCCCGACACCAGGAGGGTGTCGTCCGACAGGGCTGTGTCGGCCGACACATATAGCTGTCGGCCGACAGCGTCGCGATTCCAGCAGCGGATCGCGCCCGTTCAGCCCTTTCCGACGCGTTTTTCTCGATCCGACCACCGTGCTGGAAGTCAGAAACTTCCCAGCGGTCCGAGGAACACGAATCCAAGCCACGGAAACCAATCGATGATTTGTTGTGCAATTACGTAGAAAGTAGAAACGAAACGAAGCGGAATTAAGGTTTCGATTCTATACCTTTTGTTGCGTGATTCGGAGAAGCCGAATAGGCGAACACCCTGAGATCTTCTAGTGTGTATCCTAGCCCTTGACGCCGGACGTTGTGTGGGCAACGATCCACCGGAGTCTTCTCTTCTTCTTCTCTCTCAAACCCTCTTTCTCACGTTTTATTTTCTCAAGTGAAGAAAAATAAAAGCTGCGTAAGTTAGGTTAGGAGAAGAGAGAATAAGGGGTTTATATAGGCCACACTAGGGACCTTAGGATAATTAATTAATTAGGCTAAATTGTAATTTAATTAAACCGGTGTCCTTAAAAGAAAACCTTTAATTAAATCCAATTTTAATTATAATTAATTCCACTATAAAATTATAATTGAATTCCCAATTAATTAATCTATATATTATTTTACCAATAATATTTCCGCCGAAATTACATATATGATTTTCCCCGTGTTTAAGATATCGCATGTCCATGAATTAATTAATTACTAATAATTAAATTAATTCATTTCTTATTATCCGAGACTAGTACCACTCATCCTTATTATCATGTGGAACAAATCCACCTGCAGGGTTTACATGATAAACTTTATGAGCTCATCTCGGGGACATCATCAACCCAATAAATGGGGCACGGTTTCCTGTCTATAATCTATAGCATGCCGTGTGTACAATTCCGATTCCCAATATACCGAGGATATTGACTAATCAATCAGTCTCACTCATTGGCACATTAAAGAACCGAGCATTGGACACACGCACCTATAATTATATAGGGATTAGGAACTCATATATCCATAATGTCTGAGGTCTAGTTCGATTACTCCGATTAGTACAAATCGAACGCCCTCCCGTGGTCCTGCTCAATACACCAAGTGTACATGTGTAACATGATAGTCAAGACCGACTATCTACCAGTCACACAACGACGTACCGATGGATTGTCCCTGTCCATCTAAGTCGTGAGCCACTGTTCGATAATATACGAGTAACCGACAGTATGATCTTCTGCGTGTCTCCTCACGCCATACTGTCTACAACGTATATATCTAGGACTATAGAGCACAGAGTTATAATAAACAAAAATGCAGACTGTTTGATTAATAGATAATAAAACACAGATAAGGAGTTCCATATTGTCACTAAACTAGACATTTAGAATATAACTCCATCAGCTTCTCTTTTTGCGCGCGGTCCGGCGATCGATCCCTAGGGTTTCGATCGCCTCCCTCGGCTTCCAGCCGAGGGCTTTCATGCGTGCATACGCACGATCCCCACGGGGATCCCGACCTTCACGGTCGATCCTCGTCCGGGGTTCGTTCGTCCCGGATCTTCGTTCATGTGTATATAACGAATTAAATTAAAATCATCGAGGGGGTTCGTGATTTTACCTTTGTTCTCGTTGTACGGAGAAACGAGATCTTTGAAGACCTTGAGACCTTCCCACGTATTTGTTGGAAATCGATATCCCGGAATTAATAAATTAATTAAAATTAATTATCTAATTAATTCCGACCGAAATCCTTCGGAGAACGAATATCCGGAATTGTCAATGCGGAACGACAATTCCAATCGACTCCCGGTTGTCGGAACATCCCGCCACGAACCACCACGAAGCCGAGCCCAACCAAACCCTAACCGCGGGCGAACCCGCGGCTTGTTCGGTCGAGCCCTCGCATGGGCTCGCGGCTGATCACAACAGCCGCCTAGGGCTGCTCGTAGCAGCCCTCAAACCGCGCTGGGAACCCTCGCTGAACACCCCTATCAAGCCCTAGCAGCGGCTTGAACCGCTGCTGCCCGATCGAGGCGTGCGCACGCCACCAGGCGTGCGCTAGCCCCGCGAAGCCCCGCGAATCCACCGCTGCCAGGCCTCACGAAGCGCCCGCCAGCCTGCCGGGCGGCCGCTCGCGACCACCACCAGGCGGGCGCTTGGCCCCCCAGGCGGTCGCCTGCCTCCCCAAGCAGCGGGTGCGCGCGATCCTTGCCGCCGGGTCGCTCCAGCCGCGGCGGTCCGGCGATCCTCGATCGCCACCGCTCGGCTCGACCCCGGTGAGGATCCTAAACCTCGGATCTTGGTTCATGATAATTTTACGATAATTTAAAACGATTAAATCATAAAGGGGGTTTTACGATTTACCTCGTTCTCGTTGTTCAGAAAAACGAAGAACTCAATTGATGACCTTGCGATCTTCCTACGTATTCCTTGCACCTCGTTCGAACGTCGTGTGGGCGACGATCTATCGAACTCCTATGGATCTCCTTCACTCTTCAAGACTTTATGATTTGCGTATCTTAGGTTAATGAATTGTGAAGACCATGTAGTGCTTTTATAGGCTACGTAGGGGATCATAAGGAGATTAAATATTGGGCTTCTAATATTGAAGATTAAATTGGGTCCAACCCAAATCCATTAATCCTTATCAATATTAATTTTATTTATTTTCCACTATATAAATAAAATTGCACTCCCAATATTAAACCATATTATATCAAATAATATTTCTCCGGTAGTATTATTTATTCCGTGTATTTAAGATTTAAATATCCATGAATAAAATTAATTTATTGCTAATTAATTTATTCATCTCTTATATCCGAGAATAGTACCGTTCAACTTTAATTATTATGCGGATTAAATCCACCTGCAGGGTTTACATAATAATTCCTTATGAACTCATCTCGGGGATATTATCAACCCTTCCGGGATACACTTTCCCGTCAAGTATTCACGGCATGTCATATATAAAATATAGCGACCCAACTTAACCGGTAATTGACCCAGTAATTAAACCGGTCAATTCCTTTGGAAAATCAAAGTAGCTTATATTAAATATACACACCCGCAATAGTATCGGGGATTAAGAATAAAACACACTGAGATTTAAATTGATTATCCAAGGCAATCCTAATCAATAAATCTCAAGCGATCCGCCCAATACACCAAGTGTACAAGTGTGATAAAATAATTAAGACAAAATTATTTTCTCTCTCACACAACGACTATACCGATGGATTGGTCCGTGTCCATCTAGGTCGTGAGCAACTGTTCGATTAAATACGAGTAACCGATAGTATGATCTTCTGTGTGGGCCCGACACACCATACTAACTACAACGTATGAAATCCAGGACTATAATTTGCATATATTTAATTATAAATAATTAAACGCAAATAATTGTTTATTTAATTAAATAGATTAATGGCAATGGATTGAGAGTTTCCGTTACTTAAATCTAGACATTAAGTACACAACTCCAACAATATCCCACTTGTACTAAGGTCTAGTCATTTCCTCCAAACTCCCGACTCCCATACTCATCACGTGATTAAACTGTACTTCCAAGAAGTACCATGTGAGTGAGCAATCTAGGTTGCCGCTCTGAAGTTATCTTGGTGACTACAGCGTCGTCTCCCCTGACGATGATTCGTATCAGGTGGTACTTGCTCTATGTGTTATCTTACACTTATGGACTTGTGATTTCTTACCATTTGCCATCGCACCGCTATTTACATAGCCTTTGACAAATTAAGAATCACATCTAAGTCCCAGAGATTATCCCGGAGCTATACCAAAACTTCCGCTGCCTCTGAGGCCGCTATTTGGTTACTCATGGCAGAGTCCGAAAAGCATCGTGCTTATCACTCTTCCATGTTAAAACTCCTTCTCCTTCAATAGTGAAACACATAGCCTGATATCGACTTACACTGGTCCTCATTCGATTAGAAATCTAAGAGAATGTAATCCAAAGGAAATGCTTGTTTGCACCGTAATCCAGAACATAGTTTCCAGTACTTCGAAAGTACTTAAAATGTTCATTACAGCAGTCGAGTATTCCTTTCCAGGATTACCTTGATATCCTCCCACTATACTAGCCGCATAGCAGATATCAGGTTCTCGTTTTTAACATCGCATTTATTAAGCTTTCCACACTCCAAGTGTAGGAAACCGCTTTAATTGCTTCTATCTCCTTTTGTGTTCCAAAACACATATCCTTAGATAGATGCATTCCGTATCTGAAAGGTAACGAACCTTTCTCGGAATCTTGCATGTTAAAACGAACTATAATCATATATATGTAAGATGTCCAGGAGAAGTACAACTTCTTCCTATATCTTTCATAATGATTTATCCAGACAACCATCATTTCATGTCTGATTACATCTCTACATTGTTGCCAATGATAAAATGTTATCTACATAAAAACCCGAGAAACACCACCTTGTTTCCATCACGTTTCCAATACACACTATTCGTCTATGCTTTGATGAATCCATAAAATGGACTATCTCATCAACTTGCAAGTACCACGAACTCAATGCTTTGTTCCAATTCATAAATGGATCAACTAAGCTTGTACTCTAAATGATCTTGCCTCTTAGCAATAAACCTTATTGCTTTCTAAGAGAGCACATTTAGATCTAGTACTGCCTCTATGTAGATCCAGGGATCGATTTCATGTATACTAGGTCCAGAGTCCGAAGACTCTCCTAGTCTTATGAATATCTTCGGTTATGAATATCTCCCACTACAACGGCATTCCGGTGTATAAACAGTAATAACAGTAGGTGCAGTTAGTGGTGTACCGCTACTCGGTTCGGCTGGTTCTAAGTCTTAATCTCTCTCTCTCATTTCAAAGTATTACGTCACTTTGGGCTTGTGGTTCATCTAATAGTCTTCCTCTAAGAACCGGGCGTTAGAACTTATAACGTCCTTCTGGTTCATAGTACTATCGAACACACATCTTTTGTTCTTCTAGGATATTCTACAACCGCATTGAATGCGCCGTTGTTTCCAGACATATCCATAGAACATAGGTAGTTCCGTATAACTCATGCTTTTACTATTTCTATAAGAGTTCCATTTCTTATTTCCGACACACCATTTCTACACAAAAGTGTATGGTGTAGTCATTTGGGATCAAATCCCAATCTCTGATCAGTATGCCATGCATTTCTCAGACAGGCACTTGCCTCCGCGATCAAATCGCAGGCTACAAATGGATATACTTTGATGGTTCCCCACAATAGCTTTGTGTCCATTGACTTGTCAAAACACTTTGCTTTTGTGGCACATCAGGTATTCTAATCCATTTTTCGAGCAATCATAAAATGAATTACTCGTACCTTATTATCTGAGTAAACAAAGGTCTGCATACATCAGAGTGAATCAATTCTAATACTTGTCCGGATCTTATACCTTATATCCATAAAGGATTGCTTAGTCATGTTATCTTCCAAATCAGATTCTTAGGTCGGAAGGTCCACTCCTTCAACTTAATTGATCAAAATATCAATTTTTGACCTTTGAACTTCTTATTTGAAAACACGACTTAGCATAAGAATCCACAAGTATAAATGATTCGTTACAGAAATATCTCTTAAAAGTAAAAGGGGTTATATGCTACGGTTCGTTGCATCGTGGTGGACTCAGGATTCATCATTTATATATTGCTAGCTAATGTACCAGAATAGATAATATCATTATTTCCTCTTATAACCATCAGATGATTAAAAGAAATAAAATATCCATTCATTAGAAATCCAGAACAAAGTTCTTTCTAAAGGTACATAAAAGCAATAACTCAAAATGAAATCCTATATAATTGTCCTCCATTGCAACAGTTGCATCCTCAACAGCATTGCCCTGTAGACTACTGTTGGAGTTGTGTACTTAATGTCTAGATTTAAGTACCGATAAACTCCCGGTCATGGCATTTAACCTATTTAATTAATAAACAATTATTTGCATTTAATTATTATTAATTAATTTATGCAAAATATAGTCCAGGATTTTATACGTTGTAGTTAGTATGGTGCGCATGGGCGCACAGAAGATCATACTATCGGTTACTCGTATTTAATCGAACAGTTGCTCACGACCTAGATGGACACGGACCAATCCATCGGTATAGTCGTTGTGTGAGAGAGAAAATAATTTATCTTAATTATTTTATCACACTTGTACACTTGGTGTATTGGGCGGATCAGCTTGAGATTTATTGATTAGGATTGCCTTGGATAATCAATTTAAATCTCGGAGTATTTTATTCTTAATCCCCGATATTATTGCGGGTGTGTATATTTAATACTAGAGACTTTGACTTTCCAAAGGAATTAACCGATTTAATTATTGGGTTAATTACCGGTAAAATTGGGTCGCTATATTTTATATATGACATGCCGTGAATACTTGACGGGAAAGTGTATCCCGGAAGGGTTGATAATATCCCCGAGATGAGTTCATAAGGAATTATTGTGTAAACCTCATGAGTGGATTCGTTCCGCACAATAATAAAGGTTGAACGGTACTAGTCTCGGATATAAGATATGAATATTATTTATTGAGCAATAAATAAATTTATTCATGGATATTTAAATCTTAAATACACGGAATAAATAATACTAATCGGAGAAATATTATTTGATATAATATGGAATAATATTGGGAGTGCAATTTTATTTATATAGTGGAAAATAAATAAAATTAATATTGATAAGAATTAATAGATTTGGGTTGGACCCAATTTAATTTTCAATATTAGAAGCCCAATATTTATTCTCCTTATGATCCCCTACGTAGCCTATATAAGCACTACATGGTCTTCACTTTTCATAACTAAGAGAACCTAAGTTACGCCAATCATAAAGTCTTGAGAGTGAGGAAGATCCATAGAGTTCGATAGATCGTCGCCCACACGACGTTCGGACGAAGTGCGAGGAATACGTAGGAAGATCGCAAGGTCATCAACAAGATTCGTTTCTCCGTACAACGAATCGAGGTAATAATCGAGAACCCCCTTCTATGATTATTTGTGCGTATTAATTGTGATATATACATGAACGCACGATCCGGGTAAACGACGAGCCTCGGGGACGGGGATTCGAGATCCCCCGCGAGGATCGAACGTGGCGGTCGAACCCTAGGGTTCGGACCGCCGCATCGCGCGACGAGGGACGAGCCCCGGCTGGACGCCGGGGCATGGGATCGACTTCGGTCTATCGCCGGGGTGCCACGGGCTGGTGCCATGGCGGACCCCAGCCCCCTCGTCGGAGGCGCGAGGCGCGGGTACGGGAAATCCTCGGATCGATCGCGGGTCAGCTGCGGGGTGACTCGCAGCGACCCCGTGCGTGCTACGGGTTCACCCGTAGCGGCTCGCACGGGGCTGACCCCGTGCGCTAGGGCAGCGAGTCATCGACTTGCTGCGGGGCTGCTACGAGCAGCCCCGGGGATCGCCCGTAGCGATCCCAGCGATCGTCCGAGGACGATCGCGAGCCCCTCGCGGGGGCTCGGCTGGGCGCACGCAGCCTTCGGGCTTCGCTGGGCGTTCGGTCGGGCCCCGACTCGTGAGGTTGTTCGCGTTCGTGGATCCGACTCGTGGGGGACTTCGGCTGGGGGCGGGCTGCGTGTCTTCGGGCGCGTAGTCTCCAAAGGTCGGACTCCTGCGGATGAGTCGGGGATCCAATCTTCGGCAATCGAGGGTTTTTGATCGGGTTATCGGTTCCACAATTTTTGATAACCCGGGACATCGAATCCCAGCAACTACGATTTCTTCTTTTCCAAGTCGTCGGGTTTCCTGGAACCCTCGCATTTAGAATGCGCATACCGTCAATGGTTCCATATCTACACACCAGGTTCCGGTAGATAATACCACTGACTATGTTTTACGACTAAAGAAGATTTTGTACTTTCTTTGAGAGGATAATCAGACTTCCAATACCTAGACTGTTTGCATCGAGAACACTAGCCTATTGGCTTTCTCGCCCCATCTCCTGATCCAAGAAAACTTAGGACCACTGGGTTTCTTTGCTTGCTTTTCCTATCCCCGGTTCTTGCCCTTAGGTTCGAAAACTTTGGCATTGGCTACAAGAGCTTGCGATTTCCGTCTCAACTCGTCTAAAAGGTCCATCATCTCAGAAACGTGTTTAAGCGTTTCCTCGAAGCGACTGGCCTTTATGAGTATCCTCATCGCTTCTTGTCTAGCCGCCTATGTCATGTCTAAACATCTCCTTGAGTTTGAACATGATAAAATCAGTTCTTTCCTCAACAGTCGAGACATTAGTAGGTTCGGGAGAACAAAGCTCACTGAGTACAAACTTGTACTCTTTAACAGTCTAGGCAATGTCTAGATCTCTATTCCAATCAATACATTTAGGGACCAATGAGTTAAATTCCTCAAGTATCACATAAAGTGGGTTCAAAGCCATATCTTAATCTATGAGCACATATAACAACAAACAATCGATTTAATCTCCGATATTATCTCCCTCAAATAATATCATTAAACCACTAATCACATCTAAAATCCCATCAGGTAGAGCAAGCCACGTTCGTGTGGATGTTTACCCACCCAAATGATTTAGCAATTAGATTTGCTTCGGTCGTACATCATTATAGCGTTACTTCGTTGGGAAGAATACTATAAAGCGTACCTAAGTGTAAACCATTACTCAGTACTAAGAAGATTGTTTGAGACACGTATATTCACCGCAAGCCACGTTCGTGTGGACGTTTACGTTAACATACGCTCCTTCACTCCCTTCTATAACTGTCTACATCAATTAATCCAAGATCCCATTCAGCATAGCAAGCCACGTTCGTGTGGACGTTTACTACACCAAAAGATCTTTATAATTGACATCCAATTACTTGAATCATTTAATCTTGTAAATCAAGACGCGGAGAATTATAAGTGAAACTCGAAGTTTCTAACCAGTGATTCACCATGCGAACAACCCTATCTCTCATTAGATGAGGGAGCCGAGCAGACAATCGATCCATCTATAAAAGAATGGTACGAAGGTCTCTAATTTGTGTCCTCTACATGACCAAGTGGCTTTGGCTCCATTCCACTCCCCGGGGTGAGAATGAGTCGACTTGAAATCAGCTTTGGAAAGACAAATTAGGCATTGTTTGATAAACTTAATCAATGTTTCTTGTAAGAGGAATTACAAGAACTCTCCTCCAATAACTCTCCTCCACCACTACCGGTAGCCGGCGTGGCCGGAAGCTCCCGCGGACAGCCCCCACGCCGGCGGGTCGATCGATCCTCATGGGGATCGATCATGGGGATGATCGACCCCTCGTCCCCTTCGTCACATTTTCTTCGTCTTCCGGCGGTCGTTTCGGCATCGATCTAACGTAAATAAAATTACTAGAATTAAATTACATTATCCGGTATCGATTCTATACATGAAATCGACCCTATACATTTTCCGGAAAAAGTAGAACGTAATAATAAACCTAAATTCGGTCAACCCCCGAATTTTTACTATTACAAGCATTCACCACACATAAAACGAATCTCGACATGTCCGAGAGTTTAATAATCAAGAACAATATTATGACAATAATTAAGAACAATTATATCTAGCCATAATAGTCGGAAACCCTGCAAGGTAGAACAATTTATTGAAAAAATACCGTGAACGAAAACCAACGCTCTGATACCAGTTGTTGGAAATCGATATCCCGGAATTAATAAATTAATTAAAATTAATTATCTAATTAATTCCGACCGAAATCCTTCGGAGAACGAATATCCGGAATTGTCAATGCGGAACGACAATTCCAATCGACTCCCGGTTGTCGGAACATCCCGCCACGAACCACCACGAAGCCGAGCCCAACCAAACCCTAACCGCGGGCGAACCCGCGGCTTGTTCGGTCGAGCCCTCGCATGGGCTCGCGGCTGATCACAACAGCCGCCTAGGGCTGCTCGTAGCAGCCCTCAAACCGCGCTGGGAACCCTCGCTGAACACCCCTATCAAGCCCTAGCAGCGGCTTGAACCGCTGCTGCCCGATCGAGGCGTGCGCACGCCACCGGGCGTGCGCTAGGGTTCCTCCCGATCAGCCCCTCTTCGAAACCCTAGCATCAGCCGAGGTCGATGCTATTCGATGAAGGCATGCGCACGTCACCGGACGTGCGCTCGGGTTCAGTCCGTTCAGCCTCGTGCAGCTCCGGCGAAGCCCCGCGAATCCACCGCTGCCAGGCCTCACGAAGCGCCCGCCAGCCTGCCGGGCGGCCGCTCGCGACCACCACCAGGCGGGCGCTTGGCCCCCCAGGCGGTCGCCTGCCTCCCCAGGCAGCGGGTGCGCGCGATCCTTGCCGCCGGGTCGCTCCAGCCGCGGCGGTCCGGCGATCCTCGATCGCCACCGCTCGGCTCGACCCCGGTGAGGATCCTAAACCTCGGATCTTGGTTCACGATAATTTTACGATAATTTAAAACGATTAAATCATAAAGGGGGTTTTACGATTTACCTCGTTCTCGTTGTTCGGAAAAACGAAGAACTCAATTGATGACCTTGCGATCTTCCTACGTATTCCTTGCACCTCGTTCGAACGTCGTGTGGGCGACGATCTATCGAACTCCTATGGATCTCCTTCACTCTTCAAGACTTTATGATTGGCGTATCTTAGGTTAATGAATTGTGAAGACCATGTAGTGCTTTTATAGGCTACGTAGGGGATCATAAGGAGATTAAATATTGGGCTTCTAATATTGAAGATTAAATTGGGTCCAACCCAAATCCATTAATCCTTATCAATATTAATTTTATTTATTTTCCACTATATAAATAAAATTGCACTCCCAATATTAAACCATATTATATCAAATAATATTTCTCCGGTAGTATTATTTATTCCGTGTATTTAAGATTTAAATATCCATGAATAAAATTAATTTATTGCTAATTAATTTATTCATCTCTTATATCCGAGAATAGTACCGTTCAACTTTAATTATTATGCGGATTAAATCCACCTGCAGGGTTTACATAATAATTCCTTATGAACTCATCTCGGGGATATTATCAACCCTTCCGGGATACACTTTCCCGTCAAGTATTCACGGCATGCCATATATAAAATATAGTGACCCAACTTAACCGGTAATTGACCCAATAATTAAATCGGTCAATTCCTTTGGAAAATAAAAGTCACTTATATTAAATATACACACCCGCAATAGTATCGGGGATTAAGAATAAATTACTCTGAGACTTAAATCAATTATAAAAGGCAATCCTAATTGATAAGTCTCAAGCGATCCGCTCAATACACCTAGTGTACAAGTGTGATAAAATAATTAAGACAAATTATTTTCTCTCTCACACAACGACTATACCGATGGATTGGTCTGTGTCCATCTAGGTCGTGAGCAACTGTTCGATTAAATACGAGTAACCGATAGTATGATCTTCTGTGTGGGCCCGACACACCATACTAACTACAACGTATAGAATCCAGGACTATAATTTGCATATATTTAATTATAAATAATTAAACGCAAATAATTGTTTATTTAATTAAATAGATTAATGGCAATGGATCGGGAGTTTCCGTTACTTAAATCTAGACATTAAGTACACAACTCCAACAATCTCCCACTTGTACTAAGGTCTAGTCATTTCCTCCAAACTCCCGACTCCCATACTCATCACGTGCTTAAGTTGTACTTCCAAGAAGTACTATGTGAGTGAGCAATCTAGGTTGCCGCTCTGAAGTTATCTTGGTGACTACAGCGTCGTCTCCCTCGACGATGACTCGTATCAGGTGGTACTTGCACTATGTGTTATCTTACACTTATGGACTTGTGATCTTACCATTTGTCATCGCACCGCTATTTACATAGCCTTTGGAAAATTAAGAATCACATCTAAGTCCCAGAGATTATCCCGGAGTTATACCAAAACTTCCGCTGCCTCTGAGGCCGCTATTTGGTTACCCATGGCAGAGTCCGAAAAGCATCGTGCTTATCACTCTTCCATGTTAAAAAAGTCCTTCTCCTTCAATAGTGAAACACATAGCCTGATATCGACTTACACCGGTCCTCATTCGATTAGAAATCTAAGAGAATGTAATCCAAAGGAAAAGCTTGTCTGCTCCGTAATCCAGAACATAGTTTCCAGTACTTCGAAAGTACTTAAAATGTTCATTACAGCAGTCGAGTATTCCTTTCCAGGATTACCTTGATATCCTCCCACTATACTAGCCGCATAGCAGATATCAGGTTCTCGTTTTCAACATCGCATTTATCAAGCTTTCCACACTCGAAGTGTAGGAAACCGCTTTCATTGCTTCTATCTCCTTTTGTGTTCCAAAACACATATCCTTAGATAGATGCATTCCGTATCTGAAAGGTAACATACCTTTCTCGGAATCTTGCATGTTAAAACGAACCATAATCATTTATATGTAAGATGTCCAGGAGAAGTACAATGTTCTTTTCTAGAGATCCTAGATCTCAAGAACATGTCCAACTTCTTCCTATATCTTTCATATTGATTAATCTAGACAACCATCATTTTATGTCTGACAACATCTTTACATTGTTACCAATGATAAAATGTTATCTACATAAAACCTCCGAGAAACACCACTTTGTTTCCATCACGTTACCCATACACACGATTCGTCAATGCCTTTTGATGAATCCATCAAATGGACTATCTCATCAATGCGCAAGTTCCACGAACTCTAGCTTCGTTTTAATCCATAAATGGATCAACTAAGCTTGTACTCTAAATGATCTCGCCTCTTAGCAATAATCCTTATTGCTTTTCAAGAAGGCACATTTAGATCTAGTATTGCCTTCATGTAGATCCAGGGATCGATTTCATGTATACCAGGTCCAGAGTTTCAGAACTCTCCTAGCTTTATGAACATCTCCGGTTGTTATACAACCTCCCACTACAACGGCATTCCGGTGTATAAACAGTAATAACAGTAGGTGCAGTTAGTGGTGTACCGCTACTCGGTTCGGCTGGTTCCCAGTCCTTATCCCTTTCTCTCATTCAAAGTATTACGTCACTTTGGGCTTGTGGTTCATCTAATAGTCTTTCTCTAAGAATCGGGCGTTAGAACTTATAACGTCCTTCTGGTTCATAGTACTATTGAACACACATCTTTTGTTTTTCTAGGATATTCTACAACCGCATTTGAATGCGCCGTTGTTTCCAGACATATCCATAGAACACAGGTAGTTCCGTATAACTCATGCTTTTACTATTTCTATAAGAGTTCCATTTCTTATTTCCGACACACCATTTCTACACAAGAGTGTATGGTGTAGTCATTTAGGATCAAATCCCAATCTCTGATCAGTATGACATGCATTCCTCAGACAGGCACTTGCCTCCGCGATCAAATCGCAGGCTACAAATGGATATACCTTGATGGTTCCCCACAACAGCTTTGTGTCCATTGACTTGTCAACACACTTTGCTTTTGTGGCACATCAGGTATGTTAATCCATTTTTCGAGTAATCATAAAATGAAATACTCGTACCTTATTGTCTGAGTAGACATAGGTCTGCATACATCAGAGTCAATCAATTCTTATACTTGTCCGGATCTTATATCTTATATCCATAAAGGATTGCTTAGTCATATTATCTTCCAAATTAGATTCTTAGGTCGGAAGGTCCACTCCTTCAACTTAATTGATCAAATATCAATTTTCGACCTTGGAATTTCTTATTTGAATAAACATGACTCAGCATAAGAATCCACAAGTATAATTGATAAAGAAATCTCTTATTAGTAAAACGAGTTTTACATTACGGTTCGTTGCATCGTGGTGGACTCAGGATTCATCATTTATATATTGCTAGCTAATGTACCAAAATAGATAATATCATTATTTCTTCTTATAACCATCAAATGATTAAAAGAAATAAAATATCTATTTATTAGAAATCCAGAACAAAGTTCTTTCTAAAATGAAAGGTACATAAAAGCAATAACTCAAAATGAAATCCTATAAAATGTCTTCCACTGCAACAACTGCCTCCTCTACAGCATTGGCCATGTAGACTACGATTTCTTCTTTTCTAAGTCGTTAGGTTTTCTGGAACCCTTGCATTTAAAATGCACATACCGTCAGTGGTTCCATATCTACACACTAGGTTCCGGTAGATAATACTACTGACTATGTTTTGCGACTGAAGAAAAATTTCGTACTTTCTTTGAGAGGATAATCAGACTTCCAGTACCCAGACTGTTTGCATTGAGAACTCTTGCCTCTTGGCTTTCTCGTCCCATCTCGTGGTCCAAGAAACTTATGACCACTGGGTTTCTTTGCTTGCTTTTCCTTTCCCCCGTTCTTGCCTTTAGGTTCGAAACCTTTGGCATTGGCTACAAGGGCTTGCGATTTCCGTCTCAACTCGTCTAAAAGGTCAATCATCTCAAAAACGTGTTAAGCGTTTCCTCAAAGCGACTGGCCTTTATGAGTATCCTCATCGCCTCTTGTCTAGCCACTACGTCATGTCTAAACATCTCCTTGAGTTTGAACATGATATAATAAGTGGTCATTGCATAAGCATTTTCCCACTTCTTAAAATCAGTCCTTTCCTCATCAGTTAAGACATTGGTAGGCTCGGGAGGACAAAGCTCATTGAGTACAAACTTGTACTCTTTAACAGTCCGGGCAATGTCTAGATCTCTATTCCAATCATTACATTCAGGGACCAGTGAGTTTAAAATCCTTACGTATCACATAAAGTGGGTTCAAAGCTATTTCCTAATCTATGAGCACATATAACAACAAACAATCGATTTAATCTCCGATATTATTTCCCTCAAATAATATCATTAAACCACTAATCACATCTAAAATCCCATCAGGTAAGGCAAGCCACGTTCGTGTGGACGTTTACCCACCCAAATGATTTATCAATTAGATTTGCTTCGGTCGTACATCATTATAGCGTTACTTCGTTGGGAAGAATACTATAAAGCGTACCTAAGTGTAAACCATTACTCAGTACTAAGGTGAATCGTTTGGAATTGCTACGTCACCGCAAGCCACGTTCGTGTGGACGTTTACGATAACTCACAATCCTTCACAATTCCCTATAACTGTCTACATCAATTATTCCAAGATCCCATTCAGTATAGCAAGCCACGTTCGTGTGGACGTTTACTACACCAAAAGATCTTTATAATTGACTCCCAATTACTTGATTCATTCGATTTTTGTAAATCAGGACGCGGAGAATCATAAGTGAAACTCGAGGTTTCTAACCAGTGATTCACCATGCGAACAACCCTATCTCTCATAAATGAGGGAGCCGAGCAAACAATCGATCCATCTATAAAAGAATGGTACGAAGGTCTCTAATTTGTGTCCTCTACATGACCAAGTGGCTTTGGCTCCATTCCACTCCCCGGGGTGAGAATGAGTCGACTTGAAATCAGCTTTGGAAAGACAAATTAGGCATTGTTTGATAAACTTAATCAATGTTTCTCGTAAGAGGAATTACAAGAACTCTCCTCCAATGACTTATCTATATAAACTTCAAAAGTTTATAAAAGCCACCAAGAGAGCAGCAATGGAGACCATGGCATTGTTTCCAATCCCTCTCCCCCTTAGCTTTTTATAACAAAGGGATACGCTGTCTAATGCATAATTAAATACACATAAGCATGCATACATGAAATAAAGCACATAAAATATTATCACATAGTCAAAATAATACTAGAATACGGAGTATTATTTTCCGACTATTATGGCTTTATCGCATCCCCGTACACATCTTCTAGTCTTCAGTCTTCGTTCTTGAATGCTCCATGTGACGAGAATATTAATCTCAATATTTAAATCTATTTATTTTCAATTAATCCAAAAGTTACTTAATTCGAAAATTAAGTCAATCGAATATATCAAAAATAAAATTAAATATTATTAATATTTTTATTTATTTTTATTTTCCTTTCTAATTCTATTAAATCTTTGGAATCCTATCCAAGTCAAACTTGGAACATTCTAGAAGACTTCTATAATAGAATAAGGAAATAAAATAAATTAGGACTCCTAGTCCTTCCAAATTAATTCCTTTCCTAATCCATTAAAAATTCCATAAAGGAATAATTAAATAAGGAAAATTTAATTTAGGACTCTTAAAACTTTCCAAATTAATTATTTTCCTAATCCATTTAAAATTCCATAAAGGAATAATAAAATAGGAAAAATAAATTAATTCTAAATTTATTCCTTTCCTATTCCATGAAAATTCCCAAGAATAGGAATAATCAATAAGGAAAAATAAATTTATTCTAAATTTATTCTTTTCCTATTCCATGAGAGTTCCCAAAAATAGGAATACTCAACATAGGAAAACCGAATAATTTAGGAAAGTCGGATCTTGGCGGGAGAGCACGGGTTGGGAGTCCCCGCGCCCCACTACCTTCGATCGCCGGCCTCGGAGCACCGCCGCCCCCGCCCCCATCCGGCCAGCCACCTTGCCGGCGGCATCAAGGCCGAGAGGGCTTCGCGGGCAGCCCCTTTGTGGTCGATCGATCCTACGGGATCGGCCATGGGGTTGGCCGATCCGGAGCCTGTTGGAGTTGTGTACTTAATGTCTAGATTTAAGTATCGGTAAACTCCCGGTCATAGCATTTAACCTATTTAATTAATAAACAATTATTTGCATTTAATTATTATTAATTAATTATGCAAAATATAGTCCTGGATTTTATACGTTGTAGTTAGTATGGTGCGCATGGGCGCACAGAAGATCATACTATCGGTTACTCGTATTTAATCGAACAGTTGCTCACGACCTAGATGGACACGGACCAATCCATCGGTATAGTCGTTGTGTGAGAGAGAAAATAATTTATCTTAATTATTTTATCACACTTGTACACTTGGTGTATTGGGCGGATCAGCTTGAGATTTATTGATTAGGATTGCCTTGGATAATCAATTTAAATCTCGGAGTATTTTATTCTTAATCCCCGATATTATTGCGGGTGTGTATATTTAATACTAGAGACTTTGATTTTCCAAAGGAATTAACCGATTTAATTATTGGGTTAATTACCGGTAAAATTGGGTCGCTATATTTTATATATGACATGCCGTGAATACTTGACGGGAAAGTGTATCCCGGAAGGGTTGATAATATCCCCGAGATGAGTTCATAAGGAATTATTGTGTAAACCTCATGAGTGGATTCGTTCCGCACAATAATAAAGGTTGAACGGTACTAGTCTCGGATATAAGATATGAATATTATTTATTGAGCAATAAATAAATTTATTCATGGATATTTAAATCTTAAATACACGGAATAAATAATACTAATCGGAGAAATATTATTTGATATAATATGGTTAATATTGGGAGTGCAATTTTATTTATATAGTGGAAAATAAATAAAATTAATATTGATAAGAATTAATAGATTTGGGTTGGACCCAATTTAATTTTCAATATTAGAAGCCCAATATTTAATCTCCTTATGGTCCCCTACGTAGCCTATATAAGCACTACATGGTCTTCACTTTTCACAACCTAAGTTACGCCAATCATAAAGTCTTGAGAGTGAGGAAGATCCATAGAGTTCGATAGATCGTCGCCCACACGACGTTCGGACGAAGTGCGAGGAATACGTAGGAAGATCGCAAGGTCATCAACAAGATTCGTTTCTCCGTACAACGAATCGAGGTAATAATCGAGAACCCCCTTCTATGATTATTTGTGCGTATTAATTGTGATATATACATGAACGCACGATCCGGGAAAACGACGAACCTCGGGGACGGGGATTCGAGATCCCCGGCGAGGATCGAACGCGGCGGTCGAACCCTAGGGTTCGGACCGCCGGGACGCGCGGTGATGGGCTGAACCATCGACCTAGGGTCGATGGTCCGGGATGCCGTGGACTGGTGCCACGGCGGATCCCAGCCGCCATCGCCGGCGGCGCGTCGGAAGCAAAGCCCTCGGCCGAAGCCGAGGGGCGATCGAGCCCGTGAGCTCGATCGCGGGTCGCTGCGGGGATGACCCGCAGCTGCCTCGTGCGCGCTACGGGTGTTCCCGTAGCGGATGCGCACGGGGCTGACCCCATGCGAGCAGCGAGTCCACGACTCGCTGCGGGGCTGCTACGAGCAGCCCCGGGGATCGCTACGAGCGATCCCAGCAATCGTCCGTAGACGATCGCGAGCCCCTCGCGGGGGCTCGGCTGGGCGCACGCAGCCTTCGGGCTTCGCTGGGCGTTCGGTCGGGCCCCGGCTCGTGAGGTGGTTCGCGTTCGTGGATCCGACTCGTGGGGGACTTCGGCTGGGGGCGGGCTGCGTGTCTTCGGGCGCGTAGTCTCCAAAGGTCGGACTCCTGCGGATGAGTCGGGGATCCAATCTCCGGCGATCTAGGGTTTTTGATCGGGTTATCGGTTCCGCATAAATTTTTGATAGCCCGGGACATCGAATCCCAGCAATTGGTATCAGAGCGTTTGGTTTCGTGTTCATGTATATGTTCGATTATTGTTCTACCTTGCAGGATTTCCGGCTATCATGGTTGGATTTAATTAATTGTTTTTTAATTAATTATCATGATTATTAAACTCTCGGACATGTCGAGATTCGTTTTTATGTGGTTGAATGTTTGTAATAGTAAAAATTCGGGGGTTGACCGAATTTAGGATTTATTATTACGCACTTTATTTTCCGGAAAATGTATAGGGTCGATTTCATGTATAGAATCGATACCGGAATTGTAATTTAGATTATTGTAATTTATTTTACGTTGGTTCGATGATGAGACGATCGCCGGAAGACGAAGACGTGTGACGAAGACGAAAGGGACGAAAAACCGGGGAGTCGATCAACCCCATGATCGACTCCATGACCGAAGCCATGGGGAGGGGTCGATCGCCCCTCGGCTGGGGCTGCCGCCGGCGGTGGTGGCCGGCCAGCTGGGGTGGCGGCGGCGTGCCCTCTTCCCGTGGTGGCGGCGGTCGGTGGGGGTGGTATGGGGATCTCCCAACCCATGCCACTTCTACCGATATTCACTTTCCAAAATTAATTCGGTTTTCCTATTTGAGTACTTTCCTTTTAGGAAAATCTCATGGAATAGGAAAAGAATTAATTAGAATTAATTTTATTCCTATTGATTTATTTCCTTCAAGGAATTATTCGAAGATTGGGAATTTAATTAATTTAGTACTAAATTTATTTTTCCTATTTGATTATTCCTACTCATAGGAATATTCATGGATTAGGAATAAAAATAAATTTGGAAAGTAGTAAGTCCTAATTTATTTTATTTCCTTGTTCTATTATAGATATCTTCTAGAATATTCCAAGTTTTACTTGGATAGATTATTCTAAAAGATTTAATAAGAACTAGATAGGAAAATAAATAAATAAAAATATTAATAATATTTAATTTTATTTTTGATATATTCAATTGACTTAATTTTCGAATTAAGTAACTTTTGGATTAATTGAAAATAAATAGATTTAAATATTGGAAATTAATATTCTCGTCGCATGGAGCATTCAAGAAACGAAGACTGAAGACTAGAGGATGCATATGAAGATAAAGCCATGATAGTCGGGAAAATAATTCTCTAGCATTATTTTGACTATGTGATCTATGTGCTTTATTGCTTTCATGCATGCTATATGTGTTTATTTTATGCACTAGATAGCGTATCCCTTTATCGTAAAAAGCTAAGTGGGAGAGGGGATGGAAACATTCCCATGGTCTCCATCACTGTTCTCTTGGTGACTTTTATGGACTTTCGAAGTTCATATAGACAATTCATTGGAGGAGAATTCTTGTAATTCCTCTTACAAGAAACATTGATCAAGTTTGTCAAACAATGCCTAATTTGTCTTTCTGAAACTGACTTCAAGTCGACTCATTCTCACCCCGGGGAGTGGAATGGAGCCAGAGCCACTTGGTCATGTGGATGACACAAATTAGAGACCTTCGTGCCATTCTTTTATAGGTGGGTCGATTGTCTGCTCGGCTCCCTCATTTATGAGAGATAGGGTCGCTCGCATGGTGAATCACTGGTTAGAAACTTCGAGTTTCACTTATGATTCTCCGAGTCTTGATTTACGAAATCGAATGGATCTTGTAATTGGGAGTCAATTATAAAAATCTCTTGGTGTAGTAAACGTCCACACCACGTGGCTTGCTATGCTGACGGATTTTGGATTAATTGATGTAGACAGTTATAAGTGATTGTGAAGAGTTGTGAAATTGTCGTAAACGTCCACACCACGTGGCTTGCGGTGACGTAGCAATTCCAAGCGATATACTTTAGTGCTGAGTGATGGTTTACACTTAGATACGCGTCATAGTATTCTTCCCCACGAAGTTACGCTATGATTGATGTATGACCGAAGAAAAACTAATTGCTAAATCATTTGGGTGGGTAAACGTCCACACCACGTGGCTTGCTTTACCTGATGGGATTTTAGACGCAATTAGTAATTTAATGATATTATTTGAGGGAGATAATATCGGACATTAAATTGATTGTTTGTTAACATGTGCTTATAGGTTTAGAGAATAGCTATGAATCCACTTTCTGTGATACTCAAGGAACATAAACTCACTGGTCCCAATTACATTGATTGGAAGAGAAATTTAGACATTGTCCTGACTGCAGAAGAGTACAAGTTTGTACTCTATGAGCAATGCCCTGCTGAACCCACGGCCGCCTCAACTGATGAGGAAAAAGAAGCATATCGGAAGTGGAAAAAGGCTGATGAAATGGCTAGGTGCTATATTTTGGCTTCCATGTCAAATGTACTCCAAACCCAACATGAGCCGATGAACACTGCCGAGGATATGTTATTTAACCTCAAGGAGATGTTTGGGCATCATGACCGTGCGGGTAGGCAAGAAGCAATGAGAGTCCTCATGTCGACTACTCAGTCAGAAGGAACGCCCGTTGAGGAGCACGTTCTCAAGATGATGAGTTTGTTGAATGAATTGGAGGTCCTAGGAGCTATGATTGATGGTGAGACGCAAGTCGACATCATACTCCAGTCTCTGACCCCTAGTTTTGAGCAGTTTCGTATGAGCTATAATATGGGTAAACTATCTTATACTCTTGCGCAACTCCTGACTGAACTGAAGGCGGCAGAGGGGATCTACAAGAAGGGCAAGTCTCAAGCGCTTGTGGCTACCAAGTCCAAAAGCTTGAAAGCTATTGGAGGTAGGGGCAAGAAAAGGAAGCAAGCCATAAAACCCAGTGGTGCCAAGAGGAATGGACCACGAGTGGGGGCTAGTAAGCCAAAGGGCTTGTGCTTCCGATGCAAGAAGTCTGGACACTGGAAGTCTGAATGTCCTCTCAGAGGTACGAATTTTTCTTTAGTCGTAAAAACATAGTCAGCGGTATTATCTACCAGAATTCTGGTGTGTAGATATGGAACCACTGACGGTATGTGCATTATTTTAAATGCAGGGGTTCCAGAAAACCCGGCGACTTAGAGAAGAAGAGTTCGAGTCTACATGGGCGAAGCTGTTGGGGTAGCAGCGGTTGCAGTGGAAGACATTTATGTTTTAGGATTTCATTTCAGTTATTGCTTTATGTACCCCTTTATTTTGAAAAGGAACTTTCGTTCTGGTTTTCTTTATTAATGGATATTTTATTTCTTTAATCATTTGATGGTTTGGATAAGAAATAATGGTGATATCTATTATGGTACATTAGATAGCAATATGTGAATGATGAATCCTTAGTCTACCACGATGCAACAAACCGTTATGTATAACTTGTTTTACTTATTGATTGAATTTCTTTATCGATCATTATACTTGTGAATTCTTTAACTTGGTAGTATCTATTCAAAAGGGATTCAAAAGGTCGAAGTTGATTTGATCAATTATAGTTGGAGGAATGGACCTCCCGACCTAAGAATCGATCTTGAAAGATGATACGACTAAGTCCACCTTTCTGGATAAAGGATGGAATTCGGACAAGTATAGAAAATGACTTATGATTAATGCGGTATGTGTAGTTAGAGAAGGTACGAGTCGTTCTCCCAAGGATACTCGAAGATGGATTAGACTACTTGTTGTGCCATAAGAGCGGAGTGTTTTCAACACAAAGCCATTATGGGGAACCTTCAAAGTATATCCATTAGAAGCCTGCGACTTGTTCGCGGAGGCTATCACCTATCTAAATAACACTTAGCATAGATCAAAGATTGAGATTAAGTCTCAAACGACTACACCATACACTGATGTGTGGACATGGTGTGTCAGGGATAAGAAATGGAATTCTAATAGTAAAAGGACAAGTTTATTCGGAACTACCTATGTTCTATGGATATTTCTGGATACAACAGCACATTCTATGTGGTTGTAGAATATCCTAGAAGAACAAGTAATTGTATGTTCAATAGTACTACGAACCAGAAGGGTGTCCTCGCCCGGTTCTTAGAGGAAGACTATTAGATGAACTACAATGCCCTAATTGACAAAGTACTTTTAAATGAGGAAAGGGAAAGACTGAGAACCAGCCTGACCGAGTAGTAGTACACCACTAACTGCACCTAATGTTATTACTGTTATACACCGGAACGCCATTGCAGTGGGAGGTTGTTAAGCAACCAGAGATGTTCATAAGACTGGAGGAGTTTTGAACTCTGGATCCAGTATACATGAAATCGATCCCTAGGTCTGCATAGATTTGCGAGAAAGGTGTGTTAGAGACGTAATGGAAACAAAGGTGGTGTTTCTCGGAATTTTGTGTAGATAACACTTCATCATTGGCAACAATGTAAAAGTGTTGTCAAACATAAAATAGAGGTTGTCTAAATAAATCGAGATATGAGATTAAGATGAAGTTAGATCATGTTCTTAGAAATCTTTCGATCTCTAGATAAGAACATTTGTACTTCTCTTTAGATATCTTATACGATTATGGTTTGTTTTTAAACATGCACAATTCTGAGAAAGGTTATTGCCTTTCGAGAACAGAATGCATCTATCTAAGGTATGTGTCTTGAACACATGAAGGAGATGGATATGGATAAAGCAGTTACCTACACTTCGAGTGTGGAGAGCTTTGTAGATGCAATGTTGAAAAACAAGAACCTGATATCAACTATGCGGTTAGCGTAGTGGGAGGATATCAAAGTAATCTGGATAAGAAATATTCGAATGCTGTAAAGTACTTGGAAGTACTGGATTGCTAGCAATACGAAATCTTCTTAGATTACAGTTTCTCAGATCCAAAATCAGAGAAAGACCAGTGTAAGTCGATATCAGGCTATGTGTTCACTTTTAGAAGAGGTGGAACCTAAGGATGAAAGAGTGATAAGCATGATGCTTCTCGGACTCTATCATAAACCGAATAGCAGCCTCAGAGGCAGCGGAAGTTTTGGTTAGGTTCCGGAATAACCACTGAACTTGGAAATGATGATTGATTCACCATAGGCTATGTACATAGCGGTGCATGGAGAACTGGAAGAAATCATAAGTTCAAAAAGGTGATGATAACACATAGAGCCAGTACCACCTGATACGAGTCATCGTCAAGGGAGACGACGCAGTAGTCACCAAGATAACTTCAGAGCGGCAACCTAGATTGCTCATTCACATAATACTTCTGGGAAGTATAACTTAAGCACGTGATGAGTATGGGAGTCGGGAGTTTGGAGGAAATGACTAGACCTTAGTACAAGTGGGAGATTGTTGGAGTTGTGTACTTAATGTCTAGATTTAAGTATCGGTAAACTCCCGGTCATAGCATTTAACCTATTTAATTAATAAACAATTATTTGCATTTAATTATTATTAATTAATTATGCAAAATATAGTCCTGGATTTTATACGTTGTAGTTAGTATGGTGCGCATGGGCGCACAGAAGATCATACTATCGGTTACTCGTATTTAATCGAACAGTTGCTCACGACCTAGATGGACACGGACCAATCCATCGGTATAGTCGTTGTGTGAGAGAGAAAATAATTTATCTTAATTATTTTATCACACTTGTACACTTGGTGTATTGGGCGGACCAGCTTGAGATTTATTGATTAGGATTGCCTTGGATAATCAATTTAAATCTCGGAGTATTTTATTCTTAATCCCCGATATTATTGCGGGTGTGTATATTTAATACTAGAGACTTTGATTTTCCAAAGGAATTAACCGATTTAATTATTGGGTTAATTACCGGTAAAATTGGGTCGCTATATTTTATATATGACATGCCGTGAATACTTGACGGGAAAGTGTATCCCGGAAGGGTTGATAATATCCCCGAGATGAGTTCATAAGGAATTATTGTGTAAACCTCATGAGTGGATTCGTTCCGCACAATAATAAATGTTGAACGGTACTAGTCTCGGATATAAGATATGAATATTATTTATTGAGCAATAAATAAATTTATTCATGGATATTTAAATCTTAAATACACGGAATAAATAATACTAATCGGAGAAATATTATTTGATATAATATGGTTAATATTGGGAGTGCAATTTTATTTATATAGTGGAAAATAAATAAAATTAATATTGATAAGAATTAATAGATTTGGGTTGGACCCAATTTAATTTTCAATATTAGAAGCACAATATTTAATCTCCTTATGGTCCCCTACGTAGCCTATATAAGCACTACATGGTCTTCACTTTTCACAACCTAAGTTACGCCAATCATAAAGTCTTGAGAGTGAGGAAGATCCATAGAGTTCGATAGATCGTCGCCCACACGACGTTCGGACGAAGTGCGAGGAATACGTAGGAAGATCGCAAGGTCATCAACAAGATTCGTTTCTCCGTACAACGAATCGAGGTAATAATCGAGAACCCCCTTCTATGATTATTTGTGCGTATTAATTGTGATATGTTGTGCCATGAAAATCCGCCACCTACACGTGTCAAGAAGACCGGTGCCACATCATCAAAGAAAGAGTCAAAGAAGACCAGTCAAAGCCAAAGCAAGAATTATTATCCAGAGAATACAATAAATCGGACAGGAAAGATCGCACAGGGGAAGTAAGACTTTTTCCCAGGGCAGAACTGAGAGAAGAGCTAAAGAGTTACCAGGCAGCAAACAGTGATTTCCCGGTGCGATTACCAGTAGAGTAACAAACAAAGATAGTGGTTTAGTTGGTCCACTACATGTTTTACACATGTCAAATGCATGCTAAATAGTTGTCAATAAAGCTGAATATGTGGCTAATAGGTGTCATAAGAATAGAGAAGCATCACATGCATGAATGCCTATAAATAGATGCTCTTCATATGTAAAAAGGAGGAGAAAGGAAAGAGAGAGAAAACCACTTGTAAAAGGAATTCACTTCCTAAAATGGCTATGGCCTAAATACTTTATAAGAGAAATAAAGACCTGAAAAGGGGGCATTGATGTCTAGTGATCGTGTCATTTTCGTTATCGTTTTTATTAACCTTCATTTCTTAAATTACCAAAGAAGCATAAATATATTTCTAAAATGTCTAAGTATGGATATATGAATGAAGAGGAGCTTTGAGCTTCCATTTCCATTACTTATGATTTCTGCGTATAACTCGATCTGTTTGTTTCTATATCATATCATATTAGTTTTTGTGTTGTTTGCTAACCCTCCGATACCAGCGAATTTCACCGTCAAAGCAGATATTACCGACAAAGCATAAAACAACCCAAAACATTTGGCGCTAGAAGGACGGAACATCAAGAATCGAGTTGCAGAAAAGCTTCTAAAGAAACAATGGTTGATGAAAAAAGACCAGCTGATCGCCCCGGGAAAGTTGCCGGCAGATTGTCCCAGAAGGTTGCCAGCAGATTCCACGGGAAAGGAGGAAGGCCACCATGCACCCATAGATCGAAAAAACGATATTGAGGTAAGACATGCAGCCCTTCATCCTCATTATAAATGCCAAAATAGGCATTCTCATGCATAGAGAGATCTATCATCGTTGATAATTTTGGTGCATGTACCTTTTTTATATTAGAAAGTATATGTTGACTAATCTTGTTAGACATGCAATTAGCATGCATACACGCTCAAAAGACTGCTCGGGAGAGCCTCTGAAAGAGGCCCTGGGAAATTCCAGTGAGGCCTCGGGAAACTCTATTGAGGGCCCGGGAAAGTCCAGATATTTCCCGGGGTAGTACAACCGGGGCCCATGGAAGTCTAGCCGCACTCCTAGATGAGATCTTTGGCAGAAGTTCGCTTTTGATCATAACGAAAAAGCAGAATATGTTGCCATTCCGTCGGGGAGACAAAGCCGAGACAACCAAAATGACATGCACGGGCGCCCGGGAGGCCTTTCACCGGGAAGAGCTTCAGCAGCCCTAGGTGATAACCCGGTGATAGCAGATTTGTTCCACCGATTCTCGGATATAGAGAAAAGAGTGAATGAAAGTCAGATCTTGCCGACACCGACCGGTTATCGAAGAGAGCCCCTGGAACCAATGGTCGAGCATGCGCCCATGCAACCAGAAATTCAACTCATGCAAACCAAATTACGGACAGAGTGCAACAACTATTTTGCAAATGGCCAGAGGGATTTTGCAGCTAGCCAGGGTAAATATAAGCGTTGTAACACTCTTTTGGGCAGGCCATTTATGAAAGCCTTTGAGCCGGTGGCCTCGCCTTAATACTCTTGTATCAAATTACGTACTGATCCCCACCGGGGCAGATTGCACGGTGCAAGGTGGTCTTTTAATTTACTGATCCCCACCGGGGCAGATTTCACGGTGCAGGGCGATCTTTTAAGTTACTGATCCCCACCGGGGCAGATTGCACGGTGCAGGGCGATCTTTTAATTATTAAGTTATGTTTGTTGTATTTCTCTTATGATTGATATATCGAACTAACACAAAATGAAAATATTAAAATAAACTTAAAGCTAAAATGCAATTTCACGCCGGACGAACACGGTGTAAAAGGAAACAAGAATTCCAAATGACTTAAAGAAACTTTACAAACAAAACCCCGAGCTTGGGGCCCGTAATATCGGTGAGCACCCGAAGCCCAGGGCGACTACCGAGAACGGTCGGGGCAAGTAACCCTGATCGGATGGTGCAAGTACTCCTGATCGGCCGGGGCAAGTAACCCTGATCGGACGGTGCAAGTACTCCGGAACGGACGGTGCAATTAAGCCCGATCGGACGGTGCAAGTACTCCTGATCGGCCGGGGCAAGTAACCCAGAAAGGTCAATGTGAGTACCTCAGAAAGGCCTATAGCTGGAGTAACCGAGCAAGAACAAACTCCGGTGATTGGAGACAATCTCACGGACATAAGACTCTTGTGTAGATGTAGTCTCTACCAATCGGTCGGGAAAAGGCTGGGGCCGATGCCCGGGGATGAATACCTAGATCTAAAGGTTAAGGTGAAACATAAAGTTGTGATCGAAATAAACAGAGGCCTTTGAGAGCCAAACTAACATTTCTTGATAGGATACCATCAAATCCTGGAGCACCTAGGCGACGTCGAGCAAACTTCATTCTACACGAAGTAGATGATTGGATGCAGGTCACAAATGCTTTTTGGACTCAAAAATACTGGTGCTACAATTCAAAGGTTAGTAAATACTATTTTTGGAAATTATATTGGTAAAACTATAGAAGTTCACATTGCCAATATTATCGTAATAACTAAAAATGAATATTATCATGTGAAAAAACCTAATTGAAATCTTTGAGATTCTTGAGCATTATTATACGATATTAATTTCAAAAAATGTAATTTTAGAATATAAAGGAATTTTCATGGGATAAATCCTACATATCATACACGTGAAATACTATGTTATAAAGTACAAACAAAATTTCCTTATCTATTAGCGTACTTGGAGAATCAAACATGTTTCTTATGTGCTTTAAATAAATTATTCTTATCATGTATAAACATATTTCTTATCTCGAAATCTAATTGAGTCTTACATATTGCAAAATGTTTTATACAAAAGAAAATATGTTTGTAAATAGCAACACAACTTATAAAAATTATCTAAGGCTTGGTCCCACGAAAATCTACCACAAAACCTCTCGGGACGGGCCAGACATGATCTGCCCGGTACCCAAAAGAGATGATTCCTCTGGGGAGTGAGTTATCCTCCCCAGTACCTTTTTGGACGGGCCAGACATGATCTGCCCGGTACCCAAAAGAGATGATTCCTCCGGGGAGTGAGTTATCCTCCCCAGTACCTTTTTGGACAGTCCAGACATGATCTGCCCGGTACCCAAAAGAGATGATTCCTCCGGGTAGTGAGTTATCCTCCCCAGTACCTTTTTGGACAGGCCAGACATGATCTGCCCGGTACCCAAAAGAGATGATTCCTCCGGGGAGTGAGTTATCCTCCCCAGTACCTTTTTGGACAGGCCAGACATGATCTGCCCGGTACCCAAAAGAGATGATTCCTCCGGGGAGTGAGTTATCCTCCCCAGTACCTGTTTGGACAGGCCAGACATGATCTGCCCGGTACCCAAAAGAGATGATTCCTCCGGGGAGTGAGTTATCCTCCCCAGTACCTTTTTGGACAGGCCAGACATGATCTGCCCGGTATTCCAAAGAGATGATTCCTCCGGGGAGTGAGTTATCCTCCTCGGTACCCTTTTTGGACGGGCAAGACATGATCTGCCCGGTATCCCAAAGAGATGATTCCTCCGGGGAGTGAGTTATCCTCCTCGGTACCCTTTTTGGACGGGCAAGACATGATCTGCCCGGTATCCCAAAGAGATGATTCTTACGGGGAGTGAGTTATCCTCCTCGGTACCCTTTTTGGACGGGCAAGACATGATCTGCCCGGTATCCCAAAGAGATGATTCTTACGGGGAGTGAGTTATCCTCCTCGGTACCCTTTTTGGACGGGCAAGACATGATCTGCCCGGTATCCCAAAGAGATGATTCCTCCGGGGAGTGAGTTATCCTCCTCGGTACCCTTTTTGGACGGGCAAGACATGATCTGCCCGGTATCCCAAAGAGATGATTCCTCCGGGGAGTGAGTTATCCTCCTCAGTACCCTTTTTGGACGGGCAAGACATGATCTGCCCGGTATTCCAAAGAGATGATTCCTCCGGGGAGTGAGTTATCCTCCTCAGTACCCTTTTTGGACGGGCAAGACATGATCTGCCCGGTATCCCAAAGAGATGATTCCTCCGGGGAGTGAGTTATCCTCCTCAGTACCCTTTTTGGACGGGCAAGACATGATCTGCCCGGTATCCCAAAGAGATGATTCCTCCGGGGAGTGAGTTATCCTCCTCGGTACCCTTTTTTGGACGGGCAAGACATGATCTGCCCGGTATCCCAAAGAGATGATTCTTACGGGGAGTGAGTTATCCTCCTCAGTACCCTTTTTGGACGGGCAAGACATGATCTGCCCGGTATCCCAAAGAGATGATTCCTCCGGGGAGTGAGTTATCCTCCTCGGTACCCTTTTTGGACGGGCAAGACATGATCTGCCCAGTATCCCAAAGAGATGATTCTTACGGGGAGTGAGTTATCCTCCCCAGTACCCTTTTTGGACGGGCAAGACATGATCTGCCCGGTATCCCAAAGAGATGATTCCTCCGGGGAGTGAGTTATCCTCCTCCGACGCCTCTCGGAACGAGAAGACGTGTTATGCTTGGTGTTTTTAGAGATGATTCTTCCGGGGCTAGAGTTATCTTCCCCCGGTGCCTCTCGGGACGAGATGACATGTTCTGCACGGTACCTCGATGAATGATTCCTACGGGGTTTGAGTTATACTCTCCCGGAACTCTCGGGACCGGCACAACAAGCTCTACTCAATACCTTGGAGAGACGGTTATATTGGAGTCTGATTTATCCTCCTTCGAAACCTCTTTAAACCGGCACGACGTGATCCACTCTGTTCCTTGAAGAGATGTTTTCGGAGTTAACCTCCTTCGAAGCCTCTCGGGACGGGCATGAGTTTTTCAGCCCGGTACCTTGACGAGTTGATGATTCCCAAAGCTTCATGTGCGTGAGCACCCTCTACTTAGAGTCGAAGGTTGGACATCCGAGGCTTTCCCTGTGCGAGGCACCAGACCTTCCCAGTGCAAAATCCTTGGCTTCCAAATTCCTCAGTACCCAGGAGAAATTAAAATCTCTTGGAAGAATAAAGGTTAAAATCTTACTTTAAATTTTATAGCCTTTTATGGCAAAATTCTTATGTTATGAAAACAAAAACTTTATAGCCTTTTATGGCAAAATTCTTATATTATAAAAACAAAATCTTATAATCCTTTATGGTAAATTTCTTATGTTTTAAACGAAACCTTTAAGCCTACGAGCTAAAGTTATAAGAAACAACTTTTGTAAATCTTTAAAGCCTACGAGCTAAAGTTATTTTGATTTCCTGTAAGGATCAACTTATGTAAGTCTTTACCTTTGAAAAATATGCGTTTATGCAGTTTTTAAATAAAAAGTATTCCTATCCTTTAAAAAATATAGATTGGTTTTTACATCTTTTGTCTGTGGAACAGAAATATATTGCCCCGGGAAATCATATGAGTTTCCCGGTGCAATAAAAGTATTGATTTATTCTTGAGAAAAGAAAGAATACTAAGGTTCGGTAGATACCCATGAGATCTATTGATCAGGGGCCGAACATTTCTTTCAGTGCACTGATTCAATAGAGTAAAAGAAACTCAAGAATCGCCCTGAGGAAAATACTGGTCCGAGAAAATCCTAAAAGGTAAAGTATTCATACTAAAACCACAGGATCGGTCAGTTCTGTTGAAAGGAGAGATTTGAAGAGAAAAAATGTTACTTAGAATCATAAAGATTCAGAGAGGTAACAAAATCTAAAAATCACTTTCCCAGAACAAAAGAACTCACAAAGAAACCCAACAAAGTTTAATAAAACTTGGGTGTGAGCCAAAATTATCTATTCACAAGAATTACGATTCACCAAGCAAGCCAAAACTGACTTGTAAAAGTGATAGATAATAAAGGGAAGATAAACCCTGAATAAAATGGTGATAGGGCCATAAGTAAGACCCAAAGGATAAATATCCAAAATAACTTACTAAGTTATTACACACCAGCAAAATATAAATACTTGTTCCAGGCAAAACTGCCTGTAAAATCCAAAACAGGAATACCAAACATTGTCTTATGGCCTAAGCCCAGACCTAAAACAAAATATCCAAAATAAACAATATACACCGTTTCATCGGTTCAATCTTAAACATTATACACCGTTTCATCGGTATAATCTTAAACATAAGACATCGTTTCATCGGTGCAATCTTAATCATAATACACCGTGTCGCCGGTGTAATCTTAATCATAATTCACCGTTTCATCGGTGTAATCTTAATCATAATTCACCGTTTCATCGGTGTAATCTTAATCATAATTCACCGTTTCATCGGTGCAAACTTAAACATAATACACCGTTTCATCGGTGTAAACTTAAACGTTAGACACCGTTTCATCGGTGCAATCTTAATCATAATTCACCGTTTCATCGGTGTAATCTTAATCATAATTCACCGTTTCATCGGTGAAAACTTAAACATAATACACCGTTTCATCGGTGTAAACTTAAACGTTAGACACCGTTTCATCGGTGCAATCTTAATCATAATACACCGTTTCGCCGGTGTAATCTTAATCATAATTCACCGTTTCATCGGTGTAATCTTAATCATAATTCACCGTTTCATCGGTGTAATCTTAATCATAATTCACCGTTTCATCGGTGCAAACTTAAACATAATACACCGTTTCATCGGTGTAAACTTAAACGTTAGACACCGTTTCATCGGTGCAATCTTAATCATAATACACCGTTTCGCCGGTGTAATCTTAATCATAATTCACCGTTTCATCGGTGTAATCTTAATCATAATTCACTGTTTCATCGGTGCAAACTTAAACATAACACACCGTTTCATCGGTGTAAACTTAAACGTTAGACACCGTTTCATCGGTGCAATCTTAATCATAATACACCGTTTTGCCGGTGTAATCTTAACCATAATTCACCGTTTCATCGGTGTAATATTAATCATAATTCACCGTTTCATCGGTGCAAACTTAATCATAATTCACCGTTTCATCGGTGTAAACTTAAACATAATACACCGTTTCATCGGTGTAAACTTAAACGTTAGACACCGTTTCATCGGTGCAATCTTATTCATAATACACCGTTTCGCCGGTGTAATCTTAATCATAATTCACCGTTTCATCGGTGCAAACTTAAACGTAATACGCCGTTTCATCGGTGCAATCTTATTCATAATACACCGTTTCGCCGGTGTAATCTTAATCGTAATACACCGTTTCATCGGTGCAATCTTAATCATAATTCACCGTCTCATCGGTGTAAACTTAAACATTAGACACCGTTTCATCGGTGCAATCTTAAACATTAGACACCGTTTCATCGGTGCAATCTTAAACATAATACACCGTTTCATCGGTGCAATCTTAAACTTAATTCACCGTCTCGTTAGTGCAATCTTAAACATAAAGACATCGCCTCGGTGATGCAATCTTTAAACATCGCGTCGACGGTATGATCTTAAAAACAGGAAGGGAAACTCCCCGTTGAGGAGTTGTATACCCAGGGGTCATCCAAAGAAATGGCTTACAAGACCATAAAGCTTTTTATGCTAATTGGCACACTCAATCTTAACCTGCAGCAGAGTCGAGGATCCAGTAGGAATTTTCCCACTGATTAGAGCCGATTCAGACATCACAACATTAGAGGAGATGACCGAGCTCTTTATAAAAGTCCACACCATCTAGACCCCCAGTGGGACGCCCTGGGTGGAGAAGATGTGGGACCTTGTGCGGAATGCGGGAGTGCCAGTCACCCCGCCCCGAGTTCTTACGGAGCCCTTTCCTCTTCTGGTTGATGATCTTGTCTTGGATATGCGTGTTCTAGAAAGAGTCGATGGTCCAATGAGATCGAGGCACTGGAACTCTCTGGTATTCTCAGACGTATCGCTAGGTTTTACTTTGAACATTGTAGGATAATAATCTGCACAGAGCAAGTTTATATCATTACACCGGGCGAATTGATAATTTGCCCTGGGAAGTATAATGAGAACAAATAATTTTACCTAAGTAGGGATGACCTAAGGAAGGCAAAACAATCCTGCTACATTTTTAATAATATCTTCGTTCCGGAAAACAAGCAATCTTTAAACAACAAAGACACCATCTCTTCGGTGCAAGCAAAAAGACACCGTTTAGCCGGTGCAAAACTCAAATAAAGGAGACACGTAGTGATTAGACCTATCTCGACTATGAAAATAATTCCAACCAAGACCTAATAAGGCACTGAATAAACACAGTCCATGAGACTTGATATATTAGATGAAACGCCCGCAGGCAATTACATTTATTCCCGGAGCATCCAAGTTAAGGACCCGGAGAAATATAAAAATCCCTCACAGGGAAAAAATAAGAAGAGACTCAAAAGTCAATCTTTATTCCCCAGGGAGTATACAAGATGAAAACGCATCTATAAAAAATCAAAAAACTTTGGTATAGATCTACTAGTCTCAGGGGAATCTTTTAGGACTCCCTGGATCTAACACCAGAGAAGGAGACTGATAAAATATTGCACGGGGAAATCCTGAAATAAAGTCCCCAAGAAATACAAAATCAAATTAACAAAAATTTCAGAAGTCCAAAAAGGACTAAGTAAGTCCAACATATTACAGTAATATCTAACAGGAAAAATATTCCAAGATTTTTATCTTATGCAGGTAAAAGACTCGAGTCAAAGTCAATCGAGCAAACAAACAAGATCAACTTCAAACTACAGGAAAATCGATGTTATAATCCATCAAATTTCCTGGGGGCCTATGTTGTGCCATGAAAATCCGCCACCTACACGTGTCAAGAAGACCGGTGCCACATCATCAAAGAAAGAGTCAAAGAAGACCAGTCAAAGCCAAAGCAAGAATTATTATCCAGAGAATACAAGAAATCGGACAGGAAAGATCGCACGGGGGAAGTAAGACTTTTTCCCAGGGCAGAACTGAGAGAAGAGCTAAAGAGTTACCAGGCAGCAAACAGTGATTTCCCGGTGCGATTACCAGTAGAGTAACAAACAAAGATAGTGGTTTAGTTGGTCCACTACATGTTTTACACATGTCAAATGCATGCTAAATAGTTGTCAATAAAGCTGAATATGTGGCTAATAGGTGTCATAAGAATAGAGAAGCATCACATGCATGAATGCCTATAAATAGATGCTCTTCATATGTAAAAAGGAGGAGAAAGGAAAGAGAGAGAAAACCACTTGTAAAAGGAATTCACTTCCTAAAATGGCTATGGCCTAAATACTTTATAAGAGAAATAAAGACCTGAAAAGGGGGCATTGATGCCTAGTGATCGTGTCATTTTCGTTATCGTTTTTATTAACCTTCATTTCTTAAATTACCAAAGAAGCATAAATATATTTCTAAAATGTCTAAGTATGGATATATGAATGAAGAGGAGCTTTGAGCTTCCATTTCCATTACTTATGATTTCTGCGTATAACTCGATCTGTTTGTTTCTATATCATATCATATTAGTTTTTGTGTTGTTTGCTAACCCTCCGATACCAGCGAATTTCACCGTCAAAGCAGATATTACCGACAAAGCATAAAACAACCCAAAACAGCGAATTTCATAACATGAACGCACGATCCGGGAAAACGACGAACCTCGGGGACGGGGATTCGAGATCCCCGGCGAGGATCGAACGCGGCGGTCGAACCCTAGGGTTCGGACCGCCGGGACGCGCGGTGATGGGCTGAACCATCGACCTAGGGTCGATGGTCCGGGATGCCGTGGACTGGTGCCACGGCGGATCCCAGCCGCCATCGCCGGCGGCGCGTCGGAAGCAAAGCCCTCGGCCGAAGCCGAGGGGCGATCGAGCCCGTGAGCTCGATCGCGGGTCGCTGCGGGGATGACCCGCAGCTGCCTCGTGCGCGCTACGGGTGTTCCCGTAGCGGATGCGCACGGGGCTGACCCCATGCGAGCAGCGAGTCCACGACTCGCTGCGGGGCTGCTACGAGCAGCCCCGGGGATCGCTACGAGCGATCCCAGCGATCGTCCGTAGACGATCGCGAGCCCCTCGCGGGGGCTCGGCTGGGCGCACGCAGCCTTCGGGCTTCGCTGGGCGTTCGGTCGGGCCCCGGCTCGTGAGGTGGTTCGCGTTCGTGGATCCGACTCGTGGGGGACTTTGGCTGGGGGCGGGCTGCGTGTCTTCGGGCGCGTAGTCTCCAAAGGTCGGACTCCTGCGGATGAGTCGGGGATCCAATCTCCGGCGATCTAGGGTTTTTGATCGGGTTATCGGTTCCGCATAAATTTTTGATAGCCCGGGACATCGAATCCCAGCAGAGCCCTCTCTCTCTTCGTCTCCTTCGTCACATGTCTTCTTCCGGCGGTCGTTTCGGCATCGATCCAACGTAAAATAAATTACATAATTTAATTACAATTATCCGGTATCGATTCTATACATGAAATCGACCCTATACATTTTCCGGAAAAAATAGAACGTAATAATAAACCTAAATTCGGTCAACCCCCGAATTTTTACTATTACAAGCATTCACCACACATAAAACGAATCTCGACATGTCCGAGAGTTTAATAATCAAGAACAATATTATGACATTAATTAAAATAATTAAATCTAGCCATAATAGTCGGAAACCCTGCAAGGTAGAACAATTTATCGTACATACACATGAACTAGAACCAACGCTCTGATACCAATTGTTGGAAATCGATATCCCGGGCTATCAAAATATCGCGGAACCGACAACCCGACCGAAATCCCTTCGCCGGAAAACATCGCAAACCACCATTAGAGCCGGAGCACGGCCCGAGCACACCGCCGCGAGCAAGCCCGCGGCTAGCCCTAGCCGAACCCCCATGTGGGGTTTGCGATCGCATGTGGCGATCGCATGGGGATGCTCATGCATCCCCCCCGGGGCTGTTCGGAACAGCCCCCGGCGGTGAGTCCGGCGACTCACCGCCACCGCCGAGGAGGGCGGTGCGCCCAGCGCACCCGCCGCGGCTCCAGCCGCGGCTGCCCGGCGATCGAGCCTAGCTCGATCGCATGCCCCGGCGTCCAGCTGGGGCTCTTCCTCCACGCGCCGCTGGGAGCGGAGGGGTCCCGCCACGGCACCAGCTCGTGGCACCCCGCGATCGACGTGATGTCGATCGCATGCCCCGGCGAACAGCCGGGGCTTCTCCCTTTGCGCGCGGTTCGGCGATCGAACCCTAGGGTTTCGATCGCCTCCCTCAGCTTCCAGTCGAGGGCTTTCATGCGTGCATACGCACGATCCCCACGGGGATCCCTGTTATACCCCATAAAACGGTCACCGACACGTGTCAACAATGAGGTAGCCACGTCATCAGATGTGCAAGTCAGAATCAACCTTGGGAAAAAGACCTGGAAAGGCAACCAACAGAAGTCGGAAAAGAGCTTGGACGGAAACGACCGCACGGTAGTGTCAGACTTATTACACGGGAATATCCGTGGGGGAGGTGTCAGAGTCAACAGGTGGTCAAAAGGCATTTGACGGGAGAAGAGGATAAAGTCTTTGTTTAGAGTTAAGTGGGTTTTTAATGCTAGACATTAGTGGAGTTGTGGTCCAATCAGGAGCCGATAAGTGGGCATTAGGTGGCATAATCTTGCCATGCATTGGTTAGTATAAATATAGGGTGTTAGAAAGGAAAAAAGGGACATGCAAACCATTGTATTTCAAAATGAATTCTAAGTATGAATATTTGAATAAAGAGGTGCCATGAGCATCCATTTTCTACTTACGATTTCTGTATAAACTATTACCCTTTGCTAACTTACCTATAACAAATTTACATTTTGGTGTTGTTGCCAAAACCCTCTGTTACCAGCGAATATCCCCATCAAAGAGCAAAAACAACCCAAAACAGTTGGCGCTAGAAGGATCGAGCATCAGGTAACTTAGTTACAGAAAATCTCGATCTGAAATCTGAAATGGTTAACGAAACCGAAGGTACTACGGTATCAACTGGGTCTGGTACGAGTGGTCGTTGGCTGGCGGTGATGGGTAAGGCCGTGATGGTGGAACCTGAGGTTTCATCTCCGCCTAAGAACCCAGAACCTGAAAATAAGGAGCCGCCGCCGCCGCCGCTTACCCAGATCAGCTCTGATGAGCAGAATAGCAAACATGCAGGGGCCGATGAGCCCACAGACAGTCAGGCTGATCAACGACGACGTCAACTTCGGTCACAACGTCGGAATCGCCGTCTGCACCCCTATGATCTCGGAGGGCCGTCGACGCCGAAAGGCCCGCCTCCGATTAGATTTGGAAGTCTTGATACTCCACAAAAAATAGATGAAGCAGTTGCAGAACTTATTACGTTGAAATACGTCATGACGACTCCTGTGATCCCGGTGAAGGGCACGCATGCAGCCACCGGGCAAATCTGAATGTAGCTCCCGAGCAATCTGGCTGCGTTCCCAAAAAGAACCGCAGAATGCGTCGAGCATTAGATCTGAACAAAAGAGCCGAATCTATGGCCACTTCTACTGAGCCTCGTCGGCAGATTAGTCAAAGTGACATGCATGGCCGCCATGCAAACTTTCCACCGGGTGGGGCCACTGGAGCCCCCGGTACTAATTCTGAACTGGCCGATTTGAGGCAGAAGTACTCTGAACTGGAAAAGCGATTGAATGAACATGAAATTCTACTCGGTGCCACAGATGGTACGTCAGCTTACCCCTTACCCTGGGCGATATTCCCCACCAATGGTACGTCAGCTTAGCCACACATTCGATCAAGTGTTTTGACGATTTGGTGCAGAGGTTTGTATCGTATTTTGCCTCCAAAGCCTCCTATATGGAATATAGTCAGAAGCTTTTGGGGGTCAAACAGGGTAACACGGAATCTGACGAATCTTACGTAGATCGTGTTGAAGAACTACTTTTGGCCGGTGGTGAAGAGATTGGTGATAACCTCAAACTTCACACCGTGTTGGCAGGTTTGCGGAGAAATTCTAAATTGTTTAAATCTGCAATGTTGAATTATCCCCGATCGTATGAGGATTTCAGGAGGAAAGCTGGGGCCCAAGTGGCTTACCAGCGTCTTGTCGCCGGCGGGGAACATCCCCTCGAGCAAAAGAAAAAACCTCCTTTTTCCTCCGATCGAAGACCAAATTATATTGGCAAAAAACCAGGCCCAAAGCCAGCTGACCCACGGATAGACGAGATCCGTGAGTTAGGAGAAAAAATAACTACTCAGACTGGTCATACACCAGCAAATATTCTGAATATAATGCTCATGCATAAATCAGATCTGATTGAGAAACCACCACCAATTCTGACTGCCCCGGAGAAGTTGGATCCCAACAAATGGTGTGCCTATCATGAAAAGATAGGTCACAACACCAGCCAGTGCAGGCAACTGGTTAAAATGTTGTGGAAACTTTTCCAGGATGGCAAGTTATGGCAATTCTTACCCAGGCCCGGTGCAGGGGGAAATCCGCAGGGGCCACCTCCCCAGGAAGTACCCGCACCGGCGCCGCCAGAGCCTCCCCCGGCAGGAGGCCCACCACGTGTGGGCCAGATTATGATGATCGGTGGGTTGAGGCCGGTGAATGAAGAAAGCCACCGCAAGAGGAAGAGAGATTTCCAGATGTGGGAAGTGTGGTATGAAACGGCCCCGAGCCAGGGGTCATCAATTTCCGACACGGCGGTGATAACTTTCACCCCGGAAGATCGAACCGCGACAAAATTCCCGAAGGATGTGCCCTTAGTGATAAAGGCCAGACTCCTCGGTTTGGATGTGTCTCGCACGCTGGTGGACAATGGCGCGCATCTCAATGTTCTCTACAAGAGGACTCTAGATCTGATGGGGAACTTGGCGCGCTATGTCAACCCGTGCGATATGGTGTTGAAAGGTTTTGGAGATGATGTAGTCATTCCTTACGGTGAGATCATACTCCCGGTGGAACTGATGGATGTGAAGAATCCCGAAGTCATGATGGTCAGGAATCTAAAGTTTGTAATAGTTGATAAGGTTAGTGGCTATAATGCTCTGTTAGGCAGGCCCTTTCTAGACGCTTTTGAAGCTATCGCCTCGTCCTACTACTACTGTATTAAGTTCCCTACTCCCTCCGGTGCAGTTGGCACCGTCAGAGGTGATCTAGTAATGGCTAAGAAGACTTTGATGTACTTTCACGATCTCAATAACTCCAAAACCAAAGTAAACGTAAACATTCCCCAGATCAATCTGAGAGGAACAAAGATAAAACAAATCGATCATATAAAAAGTGTAATCAAGATAAACGATCAAAATTCCCAACTGAATCCTTCTCAGGAAAAACCTACCAGGGAAATAGAGGATATTCCCCCGGACAAGATTTGTCCCCCCAAAGAAGGAACTGGCGTAGACACAGTTTCTACTAACCAGAAGCTTCCCCCGTCGAAACCAGAAATGGATGATTGGGGTTCAAGGGGTGGATATCAATCTAAAAAGGTACCAGTGGTAGAAATGGTCGAAAATCTGGACTCTATAATTTTAGATCCAGAACAAGCTGAAAAGCAAATACTTGTGGGATCTCATATGGAATCAAATACCCGGAGCGGTATTATAAATTTCCTTAAAGAGAACATCTCTACTTTCTCGTGGTCCAGTGCCGATTTAGGAAAGATAGATCCTAAACATGCCTGCCATCGATTGAAAATAGATCCCTGCAAGAAACCAATCGCGCAGAAGCGTAGAAAAATGGGCCCCGAGAAGTGTCAAGCACTCGCCGGGGAAGTAGACAAACTAATAGAAAACAAATTGGTCAGGAAAGCTTTGAGTGATGTCACTTGGCTTTCCAATGCGGTTATGGTGACAAAAACAACGGCTGCATGGCGCTTGTGTATAGACTTTACAGATCTAAACAACGCATGCCCGAAAGATCTTTTTCCCATGCCGCACATCGACCATGTCGTTGACAATTTGACAGGTCACGCAATATTTTCAACACTGGACGCCAAGGCAGGATATCACCAAATCCCCATGCATCCAGATGACGTCGAGCATACGGCGTTCTACTCAGAGAAAGGAATCTATTGCTGGGAAAGAATGCCTTTTGGCTTGAAGGATGCCGGGGCCACCTATCAAAGGTTGGTAAATCTGATGTTTTCTGATTTAATTGGTGTAACCATGGAAGTATACATTGATGATATAATCGTTAAAAGTAAAAATGAATCAGATCACATCAAAGACCTCGAAGAAGTATTCAAAATACTGGGGCATCATAACATGAAATTGAACCCCAAGAAATGTAACTTTGGAATTAAAAAAGGGATGATCTTGGGGCATGTGGTTAGCGAGAAAGGCATTGAGCCCAACCCTACCAAAGTACAAGCAATTCTGGACATGCAAGAGCCCCGGGACATAAAAGGCGTACAAGGACTCACGGGTCGTTTAGCCGCCCTGAATCGGTACATTTCTTGCCTGGGGGATAAAACTGTTGGAGTTGTGTACTTAATGTCTAGATTTAAGTAACGGAAACTCCCGATCCATTGCCATTAATCTATTTAATTAAATAAACAATTATTTGCATTTAATTATTGTTAATTAAATATATGCAAATTATAGTCCTGGATTTCATACGTTGTAGTTAGTATGGTGTGCATGTGCGCACAGAAGATAATACTATCGGTTACTCGTATTTAATCGAACAGTTGCTCACGACCTAGATGGACACGGACCAATCCATCGGTATAGTCGTTGTGTGAGAGAGAAAATAATTTATCTTAATTATTTTATCACACTTGTACACTTGGTGTATTGAGCGGATCGTTTGAGATTTATCGATTAGGATTGCCTTAGATAATCGATTTAAGTCTCAGTGTATTTTATTCTTAATCCCCGATACTATTGCGGGTGTGTATATTTAATGTAAGTGACTTTGATTTTCCAAAGGAATTAACCGATTTAATTATTGGGTTAATTACCGGTTAAGTTGGGTCAATATATTTTATATACGACATGCCGTGAATACTTGACGGGAAAGTGTATCCCGTAAGGGTTGATAATATCCCCGAGATGAGTTCATAAGGAATTATTATGTAAACCCTGCAGGTGGATTTGTTCCGCATAATAATTAAGGTTGAATGGTACTAGTCTCGTATATAAGAGATGAATAAATTAATTAGCAATAAATTAATTTTATTCATGGATATTTATATCTTAAATACACGGAATAAATAATACTACCGGAGAAATATTATTTGATATAATATGGTTTAATATTGGGAGTGCAATTAATTTTATATAGTGGAAAATAGAATTAATTAATATTAATGGATTAATAGATTTGGGCTTGGGCTCAATTTAATCATTAATATTGGAAGCCCAATATTCCACCTCCTTAAGATCCCCTACGTAGCCTATAAAAGCACTACATGGTCTTCTCTATTCTCATAACTTGAAGATCACAATTCTAGAGAGAGAAAGTAGAGAGGGAGATCCATGGAGTTCGGAAGATCGTCGCCCACCCGACGTTTGAGCTAGTGCAAGGAATACGTGGGAAGGTCTCAAGGTCTTCATAGATCTCGTTTCTCCGTACAACGAGAACAAAGGTAAAATCGTTGAACCCCCTTCGATGATTTTAATAATTAATTCGTATATGCATATGAACGAAGATCCGAGGGACGAACCCGGGGATGGGGTTTGACCGCGCGGTGGTGATCCGAGATCACCGGACCGCGGGCTGTCAAGCGAGCCCCACCGGGATCGATGGCAACGAACCCTCGGCTGGACGCCGAGGGTGGCGATCGAAGCCCTAGGGCTCGATCGCCGGCAGCACGCAAGGAAGGGAGCCCCGGCTGGACGCCGGGGCGAGCGATCGACCTAGGGTCGATCGCTGGGGGCAGCCGCGGGCTGGTGCCGCGGCAGGCGCCCCCTCCCTCGACCGACGGTGGCGGTGAGTCGCCGGACTCACCGCCGGGGGCTGCTACGAGCAGCCCCGGGGGATGCGATGGGCATCCCCGGCGATCACCGTGCGTGATCGCGAGCCCCTCGCGGGGGCTCGGCTAGGGCAACCGCGGGTTCATCCCGCGGCGGGTGTTCTCGGCCGGGCTCCGGCTCGTGTGGTGGTTCGCGTGTACTCCGGCGAAGGGATTTTGATCGGGGTTATGTTTCCGCTATTCCGTTAACCCCGGGATATCGATTTCCAACAATTGGTATCAGAGCGTTGGTTCTAGTTCATGTGTATATGCGATAAATTGTTCTACCTTGCAGGGTTTCCGACTATTATGGCTAGATATAATTGTTCGTTAATTATTGTCATAATATTGTTCTTGATTATTAAACTCTCGGACATGTCGAGATTCGGTTTATGTGTGGTGAATGCTTGTAATAGTAAAAATTCGGGGGTTGACCGAATTTAGGTTTATTATTACGTTCTACTTTTTTCCGGAAAATGTATAGGGTCGATTTCATGTATAGAATCGATACCGGATAGTATAGAATTTATTTTGTAATTTATTCTATGTTGGATCGATGCCGAAACGACCGCCGGAGAAGAAGACGCGTGACGAGGAAGTACGAGGGCTCGGGGATCGACCGAGATTGATCCCCATGGAGATCGACTGGGGGCGGGGGCTGCCCACGGACCCCTCGGCCACGCCGGCCACCGGTGGTGGTGGCGCGTGGGCTGGGCTGGGCGGCGGTGCTCCTCCCCGGGGTGGTCGATCGGCGGCGGGAGGCGCGGGGTCTCGGGATCTCGTGCTTCTCCTTCCGAGATTTTACTTTTCTATTTTAATTCGGTTTTCCTATTTGATTATTTCTTTTATGGAATATTCATGGAATAGGAAAAGAATTAATTTAGTATTAAATTTATTTCCCTATTGATTATTCCTATTATAGGAATTTTCATGGATTAGGAAGAAAATAAATTTAGAATTAATTTTTCCTATTTTATTATTCCTTTATGGAATTTTAAATGGATTAGGAAAATAATTAATTTGGAAAGTTTTAAAGTCTTTAATTAATTTTTCCTATTTAATTATTCCTTTATGGAATTTTTAATGGATTAGGAAAGGAATTAATTTGGAAGGATTAGGAGTCCTAATTTATTTTATTTCCTTATTCTATTATAGAAGTCTTCTAGAATGTTCCAAGTTTGACTTGGATAGGATTCTAAAGATTTAATAGAATTGGAAAGGAAAGTAAAAATAAATAAAAATATTAATAATATTTAATTTTATTTTTGATATATTCGATTGACATAATTTTCGAATTAAGTAACTTTTGGATTAATTGAAAATAAATAGATTTAAATATTGGGATTAATATTCTCGTCACATGGAGCATTCAAGAACGAAGACTGAAGACTAGAAGATGCGTACGGGGATGCGATAAAGCCATAATAGTCGGAAAATAATATTCTAGTATTATTTTGACTATGTGATAATATTCTATGTGCTTTATTACATGTATGCATGCTTATGTGTTTAATTATGCATTAGATAGCGTATCCCTTTATTGTAAAAAGCTAAATGGGAGAGGGTATGGAAACATACCCATGGTCTCCATTGCTGCTCTCTTGGTGACTTTTATAAACTTTTAAAGTTTATATAGATAAGTTATTGGAGGAGAGTTCTTGTAATTCCTCTTACGAGAAACATTGATTAAATTTATCAAACAATGCCTAATTTGTCTTTCCAAAGCTGATTTCAAGTCGACTTATTCTCACCCCAGGGAGTGGAATGGAGCCAGAGCCACTTGGTCATGTAGAGGACACAAATTAGAGACCTTCGTACCATTCTTTATAGATGGATCGATTGTCTGCTCGGCTCCCTCATCTAGTGAGAGATAGGGTTGTTCGCATGGTGAATCACTGGTTAGAAACTTCGAGTTTCACTTATGATTCTCCGCGTCTTGATTCACAAGATCGAATGGATCAAGTAATTGGGAGTCAATTATAAAAGTCTCTTGGTGTAGTAAACGTCCACACCAAGTGGCTTGCTATACTGACGGATTTTGGATTAATTGATGTAGACAGTTGTAAGAAATTGTGAAGAGTTGTGAAGTTGTCGTAAACGTCCACACCACGTGGCTTGCGGTGATGTAGCAATTCCAAACGATTTACTTTGGTACTGAGTAATGGTTTACACTTAGATACGCATTATAGTATTCCTCCCCACGAGGTTCCGCTATAAGTGATGTATGACCGAAGCAAATCTAATTGCTAAATCATTTGGGTAGGTAAACGTCCACACCACGTGGCTTGCCTTACTTGATGGGATTTTAGATGTGATTAGCGGTTTAATGATATTATTTGAGGGAGATAATATCGGATATTAAATCGATTGTTTGTTATTATATGTGCTCATAGATTATGGATGGCTTTGAACCCACTTTATGTGATACTTAAGGATTTTAACTCACTGGTCCCTGAATGTATTGATTGGAATAGAGATCTGGACATTGTCCAGACTGTTAAAGAGTACAAGTTTGTACTCAAGTGCGCTTTGTTCTCCCGAGCCTACCAATGTCTTAACTGATGAGGAAGGGACTGATTTTTATATCATGTTCAAACTCAAGGAGATGTTTAGACATGACGTAGTGGCTAAACAAGAGGCGATGAGGATACTCATAAAGGTCATTCATTCGAGGAAGCGCTTGAACACGTTTCTGAGATGATGGACCTTTTGGACGAGTTGAGACGGAAATCGCAAGCTCTTGTAGCCAGTGCCAAAGGTTCCGAACCTAAGGGCAAAACCGGGGGAAAGGAAAAGCAAGCAAAGAAACCCAGTGGTCCTAAGTTTCTTGGATCACGAGATGGGACGAGAAAGCCAATAGGCAAGAGTTCTCGATGCAAATAGTCTGGGTACTGGAAGTCTGATTATCCTCTCTAAGAAAGTACGAAATCTTCTTTAGTCGTAAAACATAGTCAATGGTATTATCTACCGGAACCTGGTGTGTAGATATGGAACCACTGACGGTATGTGCATTCTAAATGCAAGGGTCTACATGGGCAATGCTGTAGAGGAGGCAGCAGTTGCAGTGGAGGACATTTTATAGGATTTCATTTTGGATTATTGCTTTTATGTACCTTTCAAATTAGAAAGAACTTTGTTCTGGATTTCTAATAAATGGATATTTTATTTCTTTTAATCATTTGATGGTTATAAGAAGAAATAATGATATTATCTATTTTGGTACATTAGTTAGCAATATATGAATGATGAATCCTGAGTCCACCACAAAGCAACGAACCGTAGTATATAACTCGTTTTACTAATAAGAGATTTCTTTGATAAATCATTTTACTTGTGGATTCTTATGCTAAGTCATATTTATTCAAATAAGAAGTTCAAAGGTCGAAAATTGATTGTAAGATCAATTAAGTTGAAGGAGTGGACCTTCCGACCTAAGAATCAAATTTGGAAGATAATACGACTAAGCAATCCTTTATGGATATAAGGTATAAGATCCGGACAAGTATTAGAATTGATTCACTCTGATGTATGCAGACCTTTGTTTACTCAGACAATAAGGTACGAGTACTTCATTTGATGATTACATGAGAAATGGATTAGAATACCTGATGTGCCACAAAAGCAAAGTGTTTTGACAAGTCAATGGACACTAAGCAATTGTGGAGAACCTTCAAGGTATATCCATTTATAGCCTGCGATTTGATCGCGGAGGCAAGTACCTGTCTGAGGAATGCATGGCATACTGATCAGAGATTGGGATTTGATTCCAAATGACTACACCATACACTCTTGTGTAGAAATGGTGCGTCGGAAATTAAGAAATGGAACTCTTATAGAAATAGTAAAGGCATGAGTTATACGGAACTACCTATGTTCTATGGATATGTCTGGAAACAACGGCGCATTCAAATGCGGTTGTAGAATATCCTAGAAGAACAAAAGATGTGTGTTCAATAGTACTATGAACCAGAAGGACGTTATAAGTTCTAACGCCCGGTTCTTAGAGGAAGACTATTAGATGAACCACAAGCCCAAAGTGACGTAATACTTTGAAATGAGAGAGAGAGATTAAGACTTAGAACCAGCCGAACCGAGTAGTGGTACACCACTAACTGCACCTACTGTTATTACTGTTTATACACCGGAATGCCGTTGTAGTGGGAGGTTGTGATCAACCGGAGATATTCATAAGACTAGGAGAGTTTTCGGACTCTGGACCTAGTATACATGAAATCGATCCCTGGATCTACTTGAAGGCAGTACTAGATCTAAATGTGCCTTCTTGGAAAGCAATAAGGATTATTGCTAAGAGGCAAGATCATTTAGAGTACAAGCTTAGTTGATCCATCTATGGATTGGAACAAAGCATTAAGTTCGTGGAACTTGCGCATTGATGAGAAAGTCCATTTGATGGATTCATCAAAAGGCATTGACGAATCGTGTGTATGGGAAACGTGATGGAAACAAGGTGGTGTTTCTCGGAGGTTTTATGTAGATAACATTTTATCATTGGTAACAATGTAAAGATGTTGTCAGACATAAAATGATGGTTGTCTAGAAAAATCGATATATAAGATAAAGAAGAAGTTAGAGCATGTTCTTAAGATCTAGGATCTCAAGAAAAGAACATTGTACTTCTCTAGATATCTTATACGATTATGGCTCGTTTTAACATGCAAGATTCCGAGAAAGGTTCGTTACCTTTCAGAGACGGAATGCATCTATCTAAGGATATGTGTTTTGTAACACAAAAGGAGATAGAAGCAATAAAAGCGGTTTCCTACACTTCGAGTGTGGAAAGCTTGATAAATGCGATGTTGAAAACGAGAACCTGATATCTGCTATGCGGCTAGCATAGTGGGAGGATATCAAGGTAATCCTGTAAAGGAATACTTGACTGCTGTAATGAACATTTTAAGTACTTTCGAAGTACTGGAAACTATGTTCTGGATTACGGAGCAGACAAACATTTCCTTTGGATTACATTCTCTTAGATTTCTAATCGAATGAGGACCGGTGTAAGTCGATATCAGGAAATGTGTTTCACTATTGAAGGAGAAGGAGTTTTAACATGGAAGAGTGATAAGTGATGGAGTTGTATTCTAAATGTCTAGTTTAGTGCAAATACGGAACTCCTTATCTATACCTTAATTCGATATATGATTCAAGCATAATTGCATTTAATGCAATAGTCCTTGATGTATACGTTGTAGACAGTATGGCGTGAGGAGACACGCGGAAGATCATACTGTCGGTTACTCGTATACTATCGAACAGTAGCTCACGACTTAGATGGACAGGGACAATCCATCGGTACGTCGTAGTGTGACTGGTAGATAGTCGGTCTTGACTATCATGTTACACTCGTACACTTGGTGTATTGAGCAGGACCACGGGAGGGCGTTCGATTTATACTAATCGCAGTAATCGAACTAGACCTCAGATATTACGGATATACGAATTCCTAATCCCTATATAATTATAGGTGCGTGTGTCCAATTCTCGGTTCTTTAACTTGCCAATGAGTGAGACTAATTGATTAGTCGAGATCCTCGGTAAATTGGGAATCGTAATTGTACGCACGGCATGCTATAGATTATAGACAGGAAACCGTGTCCCGTTTATCGGGTTGATGACGTCCCCGAGATGAGCTCATAAAGTTTATCATGTAAACCCTGCAGGTGGATTCGTTCCACATGATAATAAGGATGAGTGGTACTAGTCTCGGATAATAAGAAACGAATTAATTTAATTATTAGTAATTAAATAAATTCGTGGACGTTCGATATCTTAAACACGGGGAAAGTCGTATATGTAATTTCGGCGGAAATATTATTGGTAAAATAATATAGATTAATTAATTGGGAATTCAATTATAATTTTATAGTGGAATTAATTATAATTAAAATTGGATTTAATTAAAGGTTTTCTTTTAAGGACACCGGTTTAATTAAATTACAATTTAGCCTAATTAATTAATTGTCCTAAGGTCCCTAGTGTGGCCTATATAAACCCCTCCATCTCTCTTCTCCTAACCTAAGTTTCGCCGCAATAATTAATTCTGTGGAGAAAAATAATTGTTAGCGCAATTAATCTTTTTCTCTACTTAATTAATTTAGTTTGCGCAATAACTTTTTCTGTAGAAAATAATTTGCTAGCGCAAATATATTTCTGGAGACAGAAAAACATCTCACGGTGGGTTTGAGGGAGAAGAAGAAGAGAAGACTCCGGTGGATCGTTGCCCACACAACGTCCGGCGTCGAGGGCTAGGATACACACTAGAAGATCTCAGGGTGTTCGCCTATTCGGCTTCTCCGAATCACGCATCAAAGGTAAAGAATCGAAAACCCTTTTCCGCATCGTTTCGATTTCTTCTCGTACGTAATCATACAACGAACCACCGATCGAGTTCGATGGCGTAGGTACGATGGTCTCGGACCCCTGGGCGATCGCCGATCGCCGGAACAGTGGTCAGATCGAGAAAAACGGCCAGAACAGCCCGAACAGCCGCGACCCGCCGCTGGAACAGCGACGCTGTCGGCCGACATGTTTGACTGTCGGCCGACACAGCCCTGTCGGACGACACCCTCCTGGTGTCGGGCGACAGACAGGGCAGAAGCCCTCGGTTTTGCGCGGTTGTGCCTCTGGCATGATGGCTGGGCGTAAACTGGGTTTGGGGCTTCATGCTGAGTGCAGTAGGGACGCTGGAGGTCGACTGGGCATGTCCGGATGTTCGAGAGGTCGAACGGACTCGTCCCGGGTAGTCGATTTCCAACAATTGGTATCAGAGCCGGTTTATCGGTTTGTTGTATTGTTCGTACGTTTTGTGATGCAGGATGAACCCGATTATTATGGCCAATGTTGTGATGGATGTTGTGCTTTAATTTTGTGGTTTGATTAAACTCTCGGGCTTGTCGAGATTGTTTTGTTTTTGGAATAACGTTGCTTGTTTGTAATAGATAAAAACGACGGGTTGAGTCGTTAGGTTTATTTATTTATTTCGTCGTTTCCGGGCATGTATAGGGTCGATCACCTTGTATAGGATCGATGCCGGATTTAGTAGATTTATTCTTGTAATTTTTCTTACTAATTTTGGTGGATCGAGACGAGACCAAAACCAGGAGAAACGAGGATCGAGGAGGGCGAACCGGCAACGGGCAGCCATCGAACACACCCCGTGTTCGCGACGGGCAGCAGCGGGGCTGGGGTTCGTTCGACCCCACAGACGACTCAACGAGGCTCGAGACGAGGCTCCAGTGGGAGGAGTTCATCTCTTGACCCTCGAGCGAGTCGGTGGTGGACCGAGATCGAGACGAGCAACGAGATGAAGTTCCAAGAGACGTGCATTTGAGAATACTTAAGGCCATAATAATCGGGGCCACGTTAATTGTTTTTTATGTGATTTACGTGCCTTTTATTATGCTTAATTATTTTATGCATGTTATCCCTCAATCGTAAAATACTAAGTGGGAGAGGGATTGGAAACAATCCCGCGGTCTCCATTCTCTGTTTTGAATGTGATGTGTATTGACTTACGAGTTGGCTTTAGTGTCATCCTCCCTATCGGATAAAGTCGATACACGGATATCACTGGATCAAAATTCGAATTCAATTCCACTTATAAAAATCGAACAATTATATTTTTCAAAAGCAAGTGCCTAATCTGTTTTTCAAAGACTAAGTTCAACTCGACTCATTCTCACCCCGGGGAGTGGAATGGAGCCAAAGCGCTTGCTTATGTCGATGACACAGATTAGAGACATTCGAGTCATTCGATGACTAGATCGATTGTCTGGTTGGCTCCCTCACCTAGTGAGAGATAGGGCTCAATTGCATGATTGATCGCTGGTTAGAAACTTCGAGTTTCACTTACGAGATATCAAGCTTTGAATAATAAAATTGTGGTATTTAATAAATGTAAGAGTCAATTAACAAAGTTGTTTGTTTTAGTAAACGTCCACACTATCGTGGCTTGCTAAATGGAAACGGTACTTTGGGTTAATTGAGACTCTATGACATTTAAATAAATGGGATTCAATTAATAAAGTTGTTTGTTTTAGTAAACGTCCACACTAACGTGGCTTGCTAGATGGAAACGGAACTTTAGGATTAATTGAGGCTCGACAGTTATAGAAAGTCGTGGAGGACCGCATGTCAACGTAAACGTCCACATGAACGTGGCTTGCGGTGGGCATGTAGTTCCCGAGCGGTGGACTTAGTACTGAGAAATGGTATACACTTAGGTACGCTTTATAGTATCCTCCCCATCGGAGCCACTGCTATAATGATGTACGACCGAAGTAAAAATCCAATTATAAAATCGTTTGGATTAGTATACGTCCACAAGAACGTGGCATGCTAGTCTGATGGGATTTTGGAAATGATTGGTAGTTTAATGATATTATTTGAGGGAAATGATATCGAATTAAACTAATTGTTTGTTTTATATGGTATTATTCCCATTAAAAGTCAACAAACTCACTGAACCTGTTTTGTATGGATTAAAGAAGAAACTTGGACATTGTCCTAACTGCAGAGGAGTACAATTATGTACTCCAAGTCAATTGACCTGCTGAATCAAATGATGTTTCCACTACTGAGGAAAGGAAGCTCATAGAAATGGATCAAGGCTCTGAGATGACGTGGAGCTGCAATATGGCTTTCATGTCAAAATATGCTGCGACATCGGGATCAAGCCATGACCATTACCTATGATATGATGCTTAACCTCAAGAAACTTTTTGGTTATCAGGACAGGACAGCCGGGCAAAATGCAATGAGGCAACTCATGACGGCCATCGCATCCGAAGGAACGCCCGTGGGGAATCACGTTCTTAGGATGATGTGCTATCTGAATGAGATAGAGATTCTAGGATCAGTTATCGATGGGGTAACCCAAGTCGATATTGTGCTCCAGTCTCTGCCGAGAAGTTTTGAGCAGTTCCGCCTGAACTATAACATGAATAAGGGGTCTTACTCATTGGCGGAACTCCTGATTGAACTTCAAGCGGCTGAGGGAATCTTTAAGGGCTCTCAAGCACTTGTGGTTGAGAAATTGGCTCTTCCTAGGCCTCCGGGCGGCAAAAGGAAGAAGAAGCAAATACGGAAACCCAGTGGGCCTAATATATCTGGACCACGGAATGGGACAAGCAAGCCCAAGGGGCAAGTGCTTCCGTTGTAAGCAGTCTGGATACTGGGAGTTTTAATTGTCCTCTCAAGCAACAAGAAGTTGACTCTTCCTTAGTCACCGAAACATGTTTAGTGGTAGTATCTGCCAGTACCTGGTGTGTGGATACGGGAACCACTAATCATGTCTGCACTTAATGCGGGGGTTCCAGGAAACCCGGAGACTTAGAAAGGAAGAAGTTATAACCTACATGGGCAATACTGTTAAGGTAACAGCCGTTGCAGTGGGAGATGTTAAATGTTTTAACGGTAGGATTTTAGTTCTAACAAATTGTCTTTATGTGCCGGCATTTAGAAAGAAATTTCATTTCGGATTTCTAAATTGGCTTAGAATGAATATTCCGTTTCTTTGGATGGTTTCATACCTATCAGAGTAGGAAACGGGGATATTATCTATTCTGTTACATTGATAGACAATTTAATACTAAATCCGTGTTCTTCCACGATGCAACACACCGGAGCTAATAACACATTGTCAAAACCCAATAAGAGTAAAGATCCTTCTAGGATGAATCAAATGTACTTATGGAATCTTAGGATAGATCATTTTAACTTGAGTACGATTCAAAGGGTGAAAGCTGATGGACTACTCAGCTAGGTTGAAGGAAAGGACTTTCCAACCTTCGAATCATACTTGGAAGTTTAAATGACCAAGCAACCCTTTACGGTTAAAGGGAAAATATCCAAGAAAGTACTAGAGTTGATTCGCTCTGATATATGCAGACCTCTTTGAGGAGTAAGGCATACTTATCAGAAAATGGGATTAACTCCCGACAGACTACACCATTTATGCCTCGGCAAAATAATGTGTTGTAAAGAAGGAATAGGACTCTTATAAATATGGGAAAGTAGACAATGAGTTATTCGGAGTTACCTAATTCGTTTTTGGGATATGGCTTTGAAACAGCGGCGTTTATCCTGAACTTGATTCCTTTGGAAACTTGTACTGATATTCGGCTGTTTATAAGATACCCTAAGAAAACGAATTGAGATATGTAATATAGTCCAAAGGACCAGATGTTCGTTGATTGCATCAATGTTCGGTTCTTAGACATGGACTATATATATGCAATATCACAAGCCCAAGAGTAGAGTAATACTTAATGTGCTTAGAGGGACTGATCAAGACTTAGAACCAGCCTAACTGAGTAGTTCACTACTATAATCTTTAGTCACTAAAGATACACCGGAGCGTCGTCGTAGTGGGAGGGTTGTTAGACAACCCAACAGGTTCATGTTTATAGGTGAGTCTTCGGACTTGTTACCTGGAGAACATGAAGCCGAACCCTGGATCTATGACGAGACGCTGAAAGATCAAGATGCTCAGTCTTGGCAAAAGTCGATCCGGATTCTTTTGTCTTTACATGGAAGATGGAAGTCAAGACAGATTTCCTAAATCGAAGTCTTGACGGGGCCATCTGTGTGGGACAGCCAGAGAGATTCATCGAAAAGAGCCAAGAGCATTCGGTAAGCAAGCTTAATCAATCTTAGGATTGAAGGAAGCTTCAAGATCTTGGACACATGCGGACCTATGAGAAAATCCATTTCATGGATTCATTCAAGGCATGTTTAGGTCCTGAGTGTAATAAAGAAGTGATAGAAAAGATGTGGTGTTTTCTCATTCTTTATGTAGACGACATCCTTCTAAATTGGCAACAATATGAAAGATGTTATCGGACATGAAGGGATGGTTGTCCGAGTAATTCAATGTAAGAGACTTAGGAGAAGTCGAGAATGTTCTTGGGATCAAAGTTACAAATGATCGCCAGAAAAGAACATAGAACTTATCTCGAGTCTCATACATAAATACAATTCTTACTCGTTGCAGCATACAGAATTCCAAGAAAGGTCTTCACCTTTTAGATATGGAATTCATCTATCTAAAGTTTTGTGTCCGACACAATAAAGGAGATAGATGAAGATTAAGCAGTTCCCTACACCTTAATGGTGGGAAGCTTAATGTATGTAATGCTATGCACGAGATTGATATCTACTATGTCGTGGGCATGGTGGTGAGATATCATAGTAATCCTGAAAGGATCACTCGACTGATGTAAAGAACATGTTTAGGCTCCTGCAGAGGACCAGGAATTATGTTCTAAGTTACAAAGCAGTCAAGTTATTTCCATTGGATTACATAGAATTGGATTTCCAAATCAAACAGGGACAGTTGAAAGTCGAAGTCAGGCTATGTGTTCTCACTGTGAAGTGGAGCAGTCACATGGAAGAATGTAAAGCAGCGATGCATTACGGACTCTACCATGGAAACTGAAAGGATAACGGCCTATGAGGCAGTTAAAAGGTCAGTGTGGCTCCAGAACTTCTTAAGGGACTTAGATGTGGTTTCTAGTTCACCCAAAGCTATTTTGAATAGCGGTATTGGCAAACTTGAAATGCCACGAGTCCACAGTGGGAGATAACACGTAGAGCGCAAGTACCACCTGATTCGAGAGATCGTCTAGTAAGACGATGCAGTTGTCACCTAGATAGCATCGAGAGGATTGCTTGGTAAAACCCGTTCACAGAGGCACTTCCAGCGAAAGCGTTGGGAAGGCGTGATGAGGTTAAGGGAATCTGATGTTTGGGAGAGGGCGACTAGACTTTTAGTATAAGTGGGAGATTGATGGAGTTGTATTCTAAATGTCTAGTTTAGTGCAAATACGGAACTCCTTATCTATACCTTAATTCGATATATGATTCAAGCATAATTGCATTTAATGCAATAGTCCTTGATGTATACGTTGTAGACAGTATGGCGTGAGGAGACACGCGGAAGATCATACTGTCGGTTACTCGTATACTATCGAACAGTAGCTCACGACTTAGATGGACAGGGACAATCCATCGGTACGTCGTAGTGTGACTGGTAGATAGTCGGTCTTGACTATCATGTTACACTCGTACACTTGGTGTATTGAGCAGGACCACGGGAGGGCGTTCGATTTATACTAATCGCAGTAATCGAACTAGACCTCAGATATTACGGATATACGAATTCCTAATCCCTATATAATTATAGGTGCGTGTGTCCAATTCTCGGTTCTTTAACTTGCCAATGAGTGAGACTAATTGATTAGTCGAGATCCTCGGTAAATTGGGAATCGTAATTGTACGCACGGCATGCTATAGATTATAGACAGGAAACCGTGTCCCGTTTATCGGGTTGATGACGTCCCCGAGATGAGCTCATAAAGTTTATCATGTAAACCCTGCAGGTGGATTCGTTCCACATGATAATAAGGATGAGTGTTACTAGTCTCGGATAATAAGAAACGAATTAATTTAATTATTAGTAATTAAATAAATTCGTGGACGTTCGATATCTTAAACACGGGGAAAGTCGTATATGTAATTTCGGCGGAAATATTATTGGTAAAATAATATAGATTAATTAATTGGGAATTCAATTATAATTTTATAGTGGAATTAATTATAATTAAAATTGGATTTAATTAAAGGTTTTCTTTTAAGGACACCGGTTTAATTAAATTACAATTTAGCCTAATTAATTAATTGTCCTAAGGTCCCTAGTGTGGCCTATATAAACCCCTCCATCTCTCTTCTCCTAACCTAAGTTTCGCCGCAATAATTAATTCTGTGGAGAAAAATAATTGTTAGCGCAATTAATCTTTTTCTCTACTTAATTAATTTAGTTTGCGCAATAACTTTTTCTGTAGAAAATAATTTGCTAGCGCAAATATATTTCTGGAGACAGAAAAACATCTCACGGTGGGTTTGAGGGAGAAGAAGAAGAGAAGACTCCGGTGGATCGTTGCCCACACAACGTCCGGCGTCGAGGGCTAGGATACACACTAGAAGATCTCAGGGTGTTCGCCTATTCGGCTTCTCCGAATCACGCATCAAAGGTAAAGAATCGAAAACCCTTTTCCGCATCGTTTCGATTTCTTCTCGTACGTAATCATACAACGAACCAACGATCGAGTTCGATGGCGTAGGTACGATGGTCTCGGACCACTGGGCGATCGCCGATCGCCGGAACAGTGGTCAGATCGAGAAAAACGGCCAGAACAGCCCGAACAGCCGCGACCCGCCGCTGGAACAGCGACGCTGTCGGCCGACATGTTTGACTGTCGGCCGACACAGCCCTGTCGGACAACACCCTCCTGGTGTCGGGCGACAGACAGGGCAGAAGCCCTCGGTTTTGCGCGGTTGTGCCTATGGCATGATGGCTGGGCGTAAACTGGGTTTGGGGCTTCATGCTGAGTGCAGTAGGGACGCTGGAGGTCGACTGGGCATGTCCGGATGTTCGAGAGGTCGAACGGACTCGTCCCGGGTAGTCGATTTCCAACAATAAGCACGATGCTTTTCGGACTCTGCCATGGGTAACCAAATAGCAGCCTCAGAGGCAGCGGAAGTTTTGGTATAACTCCGGGATAATCTCTGGGACTTAGATGTGATTCTTAATTTGCCAAAGGCTATGTAAATAGCGGTGCGATGGCAGATGGTAAAATCACAAGTCCATAAGCGTAAAATAACACATAGAGCAAGTACCACCTGATACGAGTCATCGTCGAGGGAGACGACGCTGTAGTCACCAAGATAACTTCAGAGCGGCAACCTAGAGTGCTCATTCACATAGTACTTCTTGGAAGTACAACTTAAGCACGTGATGAGTATGGGAGTCGGAAGTTTGGAGGAAATGACTAGACCTTAGTACAAGTGGGAGATTGTTGGAGTTGTGTACTTAATGTCTAGATTTAAGTAACGGAAACTCCCGATCCATTGCCATTAATCTATTTAATTAAATAAACAATTATTTGCATTTAATTATTGTTAATTAAATATATGCAAATTATAGTCCTGGATTTCATACGTTGTAGTTAGTATGGTGTGCATGGGCGCACAGAAGATCATACTATCGGTTACTCGTATTTAATCGAACAGTTGCTCACGACCTAGATGGACACGGACCAATCCATCGGTATAAAATAATTTATCTTAATTATTTTATCACACTTGTACACTTGGTGTATTGAGCGGATCGTTTGAGATTTATCGATTAGGATTGCCTTAGATAATCGATTTAAGTCTCAGTGTATTTTATTCTTAATCCCCGATACTATTGCGGGTGTGTATATTTAATATAAGTGACTTTGATTTTCCAAAGGAATTAACCGATTTAATTATTGGGTTAATTACCGGTTAAGTTGGGTCACTATATTTTATATACGACATGCAGGTGGATTTGTTCCGCATAATAATTAAGGTTGAATGGTACTAGTCTCGGATATAAGAGATGAATAAATTAATTAGCAATAAATTAATTTTATTCATGGATATTTATATCTTAAATACACGGAATAAATAATACTACCGGAGAAATATTATTTGATATAATATGGTTTAATATTGGGAGTGCAATTAATTTTATATAGTGGAAAATAGAATTAATTAATATTAATGGATTAATAGATTTGGGCTTGGGCTCAATTTAATCATTAATATTGGAAGCCCAATATTCCACCTCCTTAAGATCCCCTACGTAGCCTATAAAAGCACTACATGGTCTTCTCTATTCTCATAACTTGAAGATCACAATTTTAGAGAGAGAAAGTAGAGAGGGAGATCCTTGGAGTTCGGAAGATCGTCGCCCACCCGACGTTCGAGCTATTGCAAGGAATACGTGGGAAGGTCTCAAGGTCTTCATAGATCTCGTTTCTCCGTACAACGAGAACAAAGGTAAAATCGTTGAACCCCCTTCGATGATTTTAATAATTAATTGGTATATGCATATGAACGAAGATCCGAGGGACGAACCCGGGGATGGGGTTTGACCGCGCGGTGGTGATCCGAGATCACCGGACCGCGGGCTGTCAAGCAAGCCCCACCGGGATCGATGGCAACGAACCCTCGGCTGGACGCCGAGGGTGGCGATCGAAGCCCTAGGGCTCGATCGCCGGCAGCACGCAAGGAAGGGAGCCCCGGCTGGACGCCGGGGCGAGCGATCGACCTAGGGTCGATCGCTGGGGGCAGCCGCGGGCTGGTGCCGCGGCAGGCGCCCCCTCCCTCGACCGACGGTGGCGGTGAGTCGCCGGACTCACCGCCGGGGGCTGCTACGAGCAGCCCCGGGGGATGCGATGCGCATCCCCGGCGATCACCGTGCGTGATCGCGAGCCCCTCGCGGGGGCTCGGCTAGGGCAACCGCGGGTTCATCCCGCGGCGGGTGTTCTCGGCCGGGCTCCGGCTCGTGTGGTGGTTCGCGTGTACTCCGGCGAAGGGATTTTGATCGGGGTTATGTTTCCGCTATTCTGTTAACCCCGGGATATCGATTTCCAACAAAAACTCGTCCGTTCTTTGCTACCATCAAAGGACAGAAATTTCACTGGAAAAAGGAGGCCCGCCAAGCTTTTGTACGGATAAAGGAATATTTATCCAATCCCAAAGTAGTTGTGGCCCCTAAACCAGAAGAAAAACTGTACCTGTACCTAGCCGCGTCAGAACACGCCATCAGTGCTGTTTTGACCAGGGCAGAAGGGATGGTGCATTTTCCGATATATTTCGTAGGCCAAGTATTACACGAGGCAGAAATAAAATATACTCCACTGGAGAAATTAACATATGCTTTAATAGTGTCAATCAGAAAACTCCGGGCGTACCTATTTGAGCACCCCGTTGAGGTCTTGAAAACTATGCCTCTAAGGCAAGTATTGCACCGGTCGGATATCACCGGGAGACTCCTACGCTGGGCGTTAGAAATTAGTCAGTATGACATAACTTTCGCCCCGAGGACAGCAATCAAAGCACAAGCCCTGGCAGATTTTATTGTGGAATTAACTTTCCCTGAGAAATCCCAGAGTCAACCACGCGCCTGGCAGCTGTTCGTAGATGGATCATCTACCACCGCGTGCTCGGGGGTAGGTGTGGTATTACTCAGTCCCGACGGAGATTCAGTAACCCATGCGGTGAAGTTTGAATTTCCTGCGTCCAACAATGAAGCAGAGTACGAAGCTCTCATTTCAGGGTTGGAACTGGCCATTGCCGTCGGGGCAAGAAAACTTCATGTGTTCATGGACTCGCAGTTAGTAGTGAACCATGTAAGTGGGGATTATGAAGCCAGAGGCGAACAAATGATAAAATACCTGAAATTGGTATGGGAACTTTGCGAAAAAATCCCAGAAGTTCTAATCGAACAAATCCCACGGGAACACAATTCACAAGCTGACGCCCTGTCAAAGCTAGCATCAGCTGAGGGCTCAGCAGACTTCTCAAATATAGTTTTGACAAAACTAATAATCCCATCAGTGGAACAAAAAGAAGCACAAATACAAGTACTTGCCGGGGCCGGGGAAGACTGGCGAATTCCCATTCAACGGTACATAGATACCGGGGAAGTACCAGCAGATAAAACCGAAGCAAGACAACTTCGTACCCGAGCGGCAAAGTATACCTTGATAAATTCACACCTGTACAGAAGAAGTTATTCCCTTCCACTACTTAGGTGTGTGTCGAAGGAAGAAGGATTCAAAATCCTTGAAGAAATACATGATGGTGTGTGTGGAAACCACGCGGGTGGAAGATCCCTGGCACACAAAACCCTGGGACAAGGATATTACTGGCCAACCCTGAGAAAGGATGCCGTCGGCTATGCACGTAAATGTGTCAAGTGCCAGACGAATGGGCCTAATATCCATATATCCCCGGAGACCCTGAAATCCATTTACAGCCCGTGGCCATTTGCTCGGTGGGGTATCGACTTGATCGGACCACTAGCAACCGCCCGAGGCGGGGTGAAATTCGCGATTGTAGCAGTCAACTATTTCACCAAATGGGTTGAAGCGGAACCGTTGAATAAGATTGATCAACCCCAGGTCATCAAATTCATATGGAAAAACTTAATATGTCGTTTCGCTCTTCCCGAGTCAATCATTTCCGACAACGGAAAACAATTCGATGGGGCGGAGGTAGAGGAATTCTGTGAAAAAATGGAAAATAAGGAGGTTATTCTCTACTCCCTACCACCCCCAGACGAATGGTCAGGTTGAAGCGGTCAATAAGATACTGAAACACACCATCAAATCAAAATTGGAAAGCCGCAAAGGAAAATGGGCGGATGAACTCCCAGAGGTACTGTGGTCATATCGAACCACAGCTAGAAACGCCACTGGTGAGACCCCCTATTCTTTGGCTTTTGGAATGGAAGCGGTGATTCCAGCGGAGATATCGGTGTTATCACATCGTACCGCTCAGGAAATTTCCCCGGAGAATGAAGCAACCATTCGAAAAGAATTGGATCTCCTTGAAGAAAGGAGGTTAGCTTCTGATTCTCTGAATGCCATGAATAAGCAAAGAATTGCTAAACTATTCGACTCAAAAGTAAAAGCACGAGAATTCCGAGAGGGAGACTTGGTGATGAAGAAAATCTTAGGAACGCACCAAGGAGCATTGGGACCGAACTGGGAGGGACCGTTTAGAGTGAGCCACTGCCTCCAGAATGGAGCGTACGAGCTGGAACTACTCGACGGGACCAAGGATCAGTATCGATGGAATGCGTTGCACCTAAAGAAGTTCTACCACTGAGAAACTCTCGGGATAAAAGTTATTTCTTAAAACTTCCTGCAAAAATATATATTTTGTAAAACCTTTTGTACTTATTAAAGTATATCTATGCAATTTTCAGCAAAAGCATTTCCTATTCTTTAAAAAATATATATGTGAACTCTCACATTTTGTCTGTATAACAGAAATATAATTTCCCCGGGAAATCACATAAATTCCCCGGTGCGATAAAAATATTGAGTATTCTAGAAATACTAAGGTTCGGTAAATACCCATAAGATCTATTGATCAGGGGCCGATCATTTCTTTGAAGGCACAGATTCAACAGAGTAAAAGAAACTCAAGAATCGCCCTAAAGAAAATACTGGTCCGAGAAAATCCTAAAAGGTAAAGTATTTATACTAAAACCACTGTATCGGTCAGTTCTGTTGAAAGGAGAGATTTAAAGAGAAAAAATGTTACTTAGAATCACAATGATTCAGAGAGGTAACTAAATATAAAAATCACTTTCACAGAGCAAAAGAACTCACAGAGAAACCCAACAAAGTTTGATAAAACTTGGGCGTGAGCCAAAAGTTATCTATTCACAAGAATAATAATTCATCAAACAAGCTAAAATGACTTGTAAAAAGTGATAGATAATAATGGGAAAATAAACCCTGAATAAAATGGTGATAGGGCCATAAGTAAGACCCAAAGGATAAGCATCCAAAATAATATACTAAGTTATTACACACCAGCAAAATATAAATACTTGTTCCAGGCAAAAACTGCCTGTAGAATCTAAATGCGAAATAAGCAAATATTGTTTTTTGGCAATTAAGCCCAAACTGAACAGAAAATAAAGATTAAAATCCCTGAGCTTTTCACACTCAGGGTAGTCATCAAATTTTGCAGACTCCTGAGCAGTTATACTCAGGAGGTGGAACCACCATCACCTGGGGGAGTAGTGAGGGAATCTTTTGGCTTGCCATCAGGCCCGACACCAAGAGTATCCATCTCCTCCCCTTCGTCAACACCTTCATCATCAGACGCTTCTACAGGGGGTTTAGCAGGCTCACCAGGCATTGAGAGGAGACTGTATGTGGGCCACCATTTCATATCTATGCCGTGGACAACCTCCAGATCCATAAAGGGCTGTGGAACTCTGGAATCCAGAGTACACCCTTGCACGTGAGCTTTGAGGAGTTGAACACCATAGTCTCTGGCCCCATCATTCTTCTCCTTTGCTGCAGACCTGATAAGATCAGCATATGCAGTGACATAGAGTAGGTCAGCCAATACTCGGGGATTGTGAGCAGGAGAATCTAACAGGGCTTCAAGCTCTGAGACCCTCTCCATGGACTGTCCAAAGTCATCTTTGGCCTGTTTCAGCTCCCTGGTAACTTTGGCCACCTCCTCCTTGAGCTCTTTCTTCTCCCTGGTAAAGCTGTCCTGGCATCCTCAATCTCTTCTTCTTTTTCTTTTACGGTCTTCAAGGCCTCCTGCATCTCAGACTTCAGCTTCCCTACCTCGGCCCGTGCAATATCGGCAGCCTTCTTCCACCTATCCCTGTCCCCTGCTGTGGCAGTATATGCCGCTTTGAGCTCCTGTACCTGTGCCTCTTGCTTGCTGCTGGTAGTTTTGAGCTTGGACACTTCAGCTCTGATCTTTTCGGCCATGTTGTGAGCCCCAGAAATGGAAACTGCACTTTGACTGGCCAACTTTAGGGCCAGGGAAAAGGCATGCTCCTCATGGTCCATCATATCATTGAGCTCTGAAGTCCAGCACCTACCAACAGCATCAATTGAGTCACCTACTGGATTGCCCAGGGTAGTGACAGGGTCAATGGGGCCTTTTCTAGAGAAGAAGGGAAGCAGAGCTGAGGGGAGATTTTCCTGGGAAAACCTACCAAGAAATAAAACAGAAGAGTTAATTAAGTGAACCATGTAATATGATAAGTGTGTAAATGAACAAAAACTTACTTGGTAAAAAGTATTTTTTCAACTCCAAAAACAGACTGATTTTTGTCAGCACGAGGGGGGGAATCTGTCACCTCAATAATACCCTCATCAATCTTTTTCCTTTTCTTGTCGCCTTCGAGCTTGACTTGCAAAAGAGTTGATGACCCAGAAGGGGGTAAGCCATGACTTGGAGTAGCATCAGTCATCACCACGTCTGATGGCTGGGAGCTCTCCTTATACGAATCCACAACATCCATAATCCCAGAGGATCTGTCTCACCGCCCTGAGCCGAAACCGTGTGGGATCTGGTACGGGAAGCCGGAGCACCAGGTGTGCCGCCCCGAGTTTTTGCAGATCCCCGTCCACCGACACTGGTGGAACTGGTTTTGGCCCTGCGAGCCTTAGCGGCCAGGGCTGGGTTTGGGAGTCCCAGGCGATCAAACAACTTATTATCTGCCATCTCGGTAGGTTTCAATTCAAAAACAGTAGAGAAAAACTCTGCACGGGAAAAGTAATACAATTACTCCCGACAAAAAATATCATAATTTCCCCGGGAAATATACTCCCAGGAAATAAAATAAACTTATAAAATATAAAGGAAAAATACCAAAATAGGGTTGATCCTCAACAAACGGAGGGCAAAACAAGCCTGCTGCGTCACGAATGCTATCGTCGTTCAGATAATCTGAATCTCTTTCTTCGGCCGGGATACACTGTGCCAAAAGATTTGCAGTCTCCAAATCCCACGGGAAGGAGCAGGTCGCCCGCTTAAGCCGTGCACCTACAAAATACCAACGAGTTTAGATCAGTTAAACTGTAAAATATTAAAGCTTTAAAGGCTTACTTTCTTCCTTAACACCATAAGTAAGGGGGACGGCGATCTCCCCTTCTCGGGTCTGAGTTCTCCATCTCCCCGAAACAAAAAACCATCTATCCCAACAAGTCGGATCTTTCTCCTTAGGCTCTCGAATTTTCAACATATATTTCCTGTGGCGGACGGTATAGTCTCCCAGCGAATTCTTGTTGAAGTTGACTGGACTGAAGAAAAGATGGAACTCATCCCCAGAAATGGGTCGAGAGAGTCCCACTTGCCCCAATACAGTCAGAACTCCGTAGATCTGTGCCCATCCATTCGGATGAATCTGATGAGGAGCCAAACCCCACCGGTTCAACAAGCCTGAAACCGAAGGATGCAGAGGAAACCGCAACCCTTGATCCATTGCGTCGACGCCGATGGCCACCATGCCCGGAGGTGGACAACAGGCGGATTCACCCTCTTCTGGCGCATGCAAATGCACGTTGTAGGGAATCCGCCAATCGTCCCTCCAGTCGGCTAGTTGTGCCGCCGTCACCGTGCTTTCTCGGCCGTGTGCACCCCACTCCTGGTGGTTCGGGTCTGGTTGAACCGCTGTGACGATCCTCTCGACAGGTACGTAAGGGTGGGCCTCCTCCAGTTCATCTAGACGGAACGCCGGCAGAGCCGGCGCGGCCTCTTCCATGAATTTCTTGTATTGGCGTGCGAGGAGAACTTCCGGTGCTTCAACTTTCGGTCGAACGACTTTGGAGATTTTCGGCATATTGTCGGGTTGGTAAAAAGGGATTTACACAGTAAATAAACAAAAAGAAATTACAGAGGAAGAAAGAAGTGTTCTTACCAGAACTTGAATCTGAAAAGTCGAAAAAACTTGGAGTGAATTTTGAAATTCAAAACTCCAAATATGTTTATTGGATTCTGAAAACCTATTTTCTGCCGTTTTTCATCCAACGGTGAGGATTGAAGGAGGGGAAGAGATAGCAGTTACCGAGGAAAAACGCACTCGAGTACGTCTCCACTACCCATCAAACCCTAAAAATACTTGGCCAGGATAATGCCACGTGGCAATTGTCTCCTGACAAGGTAAGTTGAAAAAGCTACCCTATTTTTCAAATTTATTATTATTTTATTACGGTTATTTATGGATAATTATCAGAATACTTATCCCATCCATATAAATACATAGAATCCTTTAAGGATCAAAACTCTGATTTATTTCACCGGGAAAAATCCCAAGAAAAGAAACCTGGAAAGTAAACCCAGGAAAGGTAATCTTACATAAGAAAATACCAAAATACTTCTCGAATAGATTTCACGGGGAAAAGAACCCCCAGTTATCTTTTGCAGGAGAATTTTCCAGCTCGGAATTGATAGAGCTATCTTCAGAATCAGTTCCCAGATCAATGATCTCCTCTCCATCCTTTCCAAATACACCAATGCTGAAAGACTTTTGCCCACGCAACTCCAGAAAGATGATTCCGCTCACTGATACCAATCGACGCTCACAAAACTTACTCCAACCGTCAGTCAGTACCAGCCGCCGACCATCCTTCTCCACTTTCACCGTCCAGATTCTTTCAAAAGCATCTACCAAAGCGACGTCCTGTCCAGCAAGCTCTGGAAACTTCTGTGAAAAAGATAAAGACAAAGGCAGCTTAGCCTTCATCGATCGATTTCTAATCCTAAAGGAGAAACTCGTAATATTATTCGGGTACACTTCTCTATTCCAAATGAAAGCCATGATATGAAGCCGTAATGCTATGTGAAGAGCCTTTAAAGGCGTATAAACAACATTAAATGAAGAGTCAACCACCGACAGAAAGTCAGAGTGCTGATTCCAAGGCGTGCAGACCGAGGTATTCAAACACAATCTTCAGGGAAATCGAAGTTGAAAACTCCAATTTTCCTGGGGACCTATGTTATACCCGATAAAACGGTCACCGACACGTGTCAACAATGAGGTAGCCACGTCATCAGATGTGCAAGTCAGAATCAACCTTGGGAAAAAGACCTGGAAAGGCAACCAACAGAAGTCAGAAAAGAGCTTGGACGGGAACGACCGCACGGTAGTGTCAGACTTATTACACGGGAATATCCGTGGGGGAGGTGTCAGAGTCAACAGGTGGTCAAAAGGCATTTGACGGGAGAAGAGGATAAAGTCTTTGTTTAGAGTTAAGTGGGTTTTTAATGCTAGACATTAGTGGAGTTGTGGTCCAATCAGGAGCCGATAAGTGGCCATTAGGTGGCATAATCTTACTATGCATGGGTTAGTATAAATATATGGTGTTAGAAAGGAAAAAAGTGACATGCAAACCATTGTATTTCAAAATGAATTCTAAGTATGAATATTTGAATAAAGAGGTGCCATGAGCATCCATTTTCTACTTACGATTTCTGTATAAACTATTACCCTTTGCTAACTTACCTATAACAAATTTACATTTTGGTGTTGTTGCCAAAACCCTCTGTTACCAGCGAATATCCCCATCAAAGAGCAAAAACAACCCAAAACAATCCCGACCTTCACAGTCGATCCTTGTCCGGGGTTCGTTCATCCCGGATCTTCGTTCATGTGTATATAACGAATTAAATTAAAATCATCGAGGGGGTTCGTGATTTTACCTTTGTTCTCGTTGTACGGAGAAACGAGATCTTTGAAGACCTTGAGACCTTCCCACGTATTCCTTGCACTAGCTCGAACGTCGGGTGGGCGACGATCTTCCGAACTCCATGGATCTCCCTCTCTACTTTCTCTCTCTAGAATTGTGATCTTCAAGTTATGAGAATAGAGAAGACCATGTAGTGCTTTTATAGGCTACGTAGGGGATCTTAAGGAGGTGGAATATTGGGCTTCCAATAATAGTGATTAAATTGAGCCCAAGCCCAAATCTATTAATCCTTACTATTATTAATTAATTTATTTTCCACTATATAAATTAATTGCACTCCCAATATTAAACCATATTATATCAAATAATATTTCTCCGGTAGTATTATTTATTCCGTGTATTTAAGATATAAATATCCATGAATAAAATTAGTTTATTGCTAATTAATTTATTTATCTCTTATATCCGAGACTAGTACCATTCAACCTTAATTATTATGCGGAACAAATCCACCTGCAGGGTTTACATAATAATTCCTTATGAACTCATTTCGGGGATATTATCAACCCTTACGGGATACACTTTCCCGTCAAGTATTCACGGCATGCCATATATAAAATATAGTGACCCAACTTAACCGGTAATTGACCCAATAATTAAATTGGTCAATTCCTTTGGAAAATCAAAGTCACTTATATTAAATATACACACCCGCAATAGTATCGGGGATTAAGAATAAAATACTCTGAGACTTGAATCAATTATCAAAGGCAATCCTAATTGATAAGTCTCAAGCGATCCGCTCAATACACCAAGTGTACAAGTGTGATAAAATAATTAAGACAAATTATTTTCTCTCTCACACAACGACTATACCGATGGATTGGTCCGTGTCCATCTAGGTCGTGAGCAACTGTTCGATTAAATACGAGTAACCGATAGTATGATCTTCTGTGTGGGCCCGACACACCATACTAACTACAACGTATAGAATCCAGGACTATAATTTGCATATATTTAATTATAAATAATTAAACGCAAATAATTGTTTATTTAATTAAATAGATTAATGGCAATGGATCGGGAGTTTCCGTTACTTAAATCTAGACATTAAGTACACAACTCCAACACCTTTGCCCAGACACAGATTACTAGCTATGGATAATCAAATAGAAAATAAATAAAATAAAAACAAAATAAAACATGCTGGAATTGAATCTTGAATTAAAGTACTGAATGTCTAGAACATAAAGAAATTAATTGACGAAAATAAAAACATGAAATTGAAACGAATTCGCCCTGCTATGCCCGAAGGCCCATAACCGGCGAGAACTCGACTCTTTCTTCTTCAGCCCATCAATGGCGTTTTTCTGAATTTTTGGGTGTTGATTTCGTCCCTCTCTCTCTGGTGTGCTCCCGTGTTTTTTTTTAGGGGGTTTTCTAATCAGCGATTATATATGTGTGGTCTCTAGGGCATCAGATTTGTATTAATGGGCTGATGGGCCTGGTGGGCTTGGGCCGTTTGGGCGTAGTCCGTCCAGAGTTTGTTCTTGCCGGAACTCTTGGCGGTCAAAGATTGTCCTGGTCTTTAGGGTCTCTTTCCTTATCAGCTGACCGGATAGAGATGTGGGGATAAGGCAGAATCCCCCAATTTTCGGACTTTGTTGCTCTGGTGTGGCCGATACTCGCCGTTTGCCCAAAGTGTGTCTTCACCCAAGGTGGTTACTTTGCCCAAAGTGGTGACTTTGCCCATAGTGGTGACTTTGCCCATAATGTCGACTTTGCCTCCTTTGGAAAAACTGCTCCAGTCACTTTGCCCATAGTGTCGACTTTGCCTCCTTGGGTCAAACTGCTCAAGTCACGTTGCCTTGGATCCCCGTGTTTGCCCAAACTGGGCAACTTTCTGGCCTCTTTCGCACAATCCACCATCTACTACCTGCAACCCTGCATACTTTGCCCAAACACTCCATTGTGCCCTCCCAGACACACTAAAGACTCAAACTGACTCAATAAAAGAATAAAAAGTGCTCTAAGATGAGCAAATAAAATGGCTCATCAACCACAAACTGCACCTAAATGTTATTACTGTTATACACCGGAACGCCATTGCAGTGGGAGGTTGTTAAGCGACCAGAGATCTTCATAAGACTAGAGGAGTTTTGAACTCTGGATCTAGTAAAGATGAAATCGATCCCTAGCTCTGCATAAGGGCGGTGCTAATCTAAATGTGCCTGCTTAGAAAACAATAAGTATTATTGTTAAGAGGCAAGATCATTTAGAAGGTGTATTAGAAACGTAATGGAAACAATGTGGTGTTTCTCGGAATTTTATGTAGATAACGTTTTGTCATTGGCAACAATGTAAAAGTGTTGTCAGACATAAAATATTGGTTGTCTAAATAAATCGAGATATAAGATTAAGAAGAAGTAATCATGTTCTTGAAATCTTTCGATCTCTAGATAAGAACATTATACCTCTCCTAGAAATCTTGTACAATTATTGGTTGTTTTAAACATGCATAATTCTGAGAAAGGTTATTGCCTTTCGGGAACAGAATACATCTATCTAAAGGTATGTGTCTTGAGCACATAAAAGGGGATAGATAAAGCGGTTTCCTATACCTTGGTGTATGGAAAGCTTAATGGATGCAATGTTGAGAAACAAGAACCTGATATCAACTATGCAGTTAGTATAGTGGGAGGATATCAAAGTAATCCTGTCAAGAGATATTCGGATGCTGTAAAAGTACTTTCGAAGTACTGGATTACAACACGAATACTTCTTAGAGAATTACATTTTCTCAGAACCCAAATCAGAGAAGAACCAGTGTAAGTCGATATCAGGCTATGTGTTCATTTTTGAAAGAGGTGGAACTTTAAGATGAAAGAGTGATAAGCATGATGCTTCTCGGACTCTATCATAAACCGAATAGCAGCCTCAGAGGCAGCGGAAGTTTTGGTTAAGTTCCGGAATGACCTCTGAACTTGGATATGATTCTTGGTTCACCAAAAGGCTATTTATATAGCGGTGCATGGTAAACTGGATAAAGTCATAAGTTCAAAAGGTGATGATAACACATAGAGCAAGTACCACCTGATTCGAGTCATCGTCTAGGGAGACGACGCAGTAGTCACCAAGATAACTTCAGAGCGGCAACCTAGATTGCTCATTCACATAGTACTTCTTGGAAGTAAAATTTAAGCACGTGATGAGTATGGGAGTCGGGAGTTTGGAGGAAATGACTAGACCTTAGTACAAGTGGGAGAATGTTGGAGTTGTGTACTTAATGTCTAGATTTAAGTATCGGTAAACTCCCGGTCATAGCATTTAATCTATTTAATTAATAAACAATTGTTTGCATTTAATTATTATTAATTAAATATATGCAAAATAGAGTCCTGGATTCTATACGTTGTAGTTAGTATGGTGTGCGACGTCACACAGAAGATCATACTATCGGTTACTCGTATTTAATCGAACAGTTGCTCACAACCTAGATGGACACGGACCAATCCATCGGTATAGTCGTTGTGTGAGAGAGAAAATAATTTGTCTTAATTATTTTATCACACTTGTACACTTGGTGTATTGGGCGGATCGCTTGAGATTTATCAATTAGGATTGCCTTAGATAATTGATTTAAGTCTCAGAGTATTTTATTCTTAATCCCCGATATTATTGCGGGTGTGTATATTTAATATAAGTGACTTTGATTTTCCAAAGGAATTAACCGATTTAATTATTGGGTTAATTACCGGTAAAATTGGATCGCTATATTTTATATATGGCATGCCGTGAATACTTGACGGGAAAGTGTATCCCGTAAGGGTTGGTAATATCCCCGAGATGAGTTCATAAGGAATTATTATGTAAACCCTGCAGGTGGATTTGTTCCGCATAATAATTAAGGTTGAATGGTACTAGTCTCGGATATAAGAGATGAATAAATTAATTAGCAATAAATTAATTTTATTCATGGATATTTATATCTGAAATACACGGAATAAATAATACTACCGGAGAAATATTATTTGATATAATATGGTTTAATATTGGGAGTGCAATTAATTTATATAGTGGAAAATAAATTAATTAATATTGATAAGGATTAATAGACTTGGGCTTGGGCTCAATTTAATCATCAATATTGGAAGCCCAATATTCCACCTCCTTTTGATCCCCTACGTAGCCTATAAAAGCACTACATGACCTTCATAATTAAAACACATCGTAAGACAAGAATATCATACTTGATATTGCTTGAGAGTTGAAGGAGATCCATAGGAGTTCGATAGCTCGTCGCCCACACGACGTTCGAACGGAGTGCAAGGAATACGTAGGAAGATTCGAAGGTCTTCAACGTTTTGATTTCGTTTCTCCGCACAACGAATCGAGGTATAAAATCGTAAACCCCCTCTATGATTTTATGTGATATTAATAGTGATATATACATGAACATACGATCCGGGTAACGTACGATCATCGCGGACGGGGATTCGAGATCCCCGGCGAATATCGAAGGGGGCGGTCGAAACCCTAGGGTTCGACCGCCCGGCGCGCGGACGAGGGGAAGCCCCAGCTCTCGCCTGGGCATGCGATCGACTTGGTCGATCGCTGGGGGTTCGCCGTGGGCTGGTGCCACGGCGGGTGAACCCCCTGGCCACCCTCGACCGGCGACGGCGCACGGGAGGAACCCCGGCTGGAGCCGGGGCATGCGATCGACCGCGAGGTCGATCGCGGGGAAAGCCGCGGTTGGGAGCCGCGGCGGGTCAGCTCGAGGCTGACCTCCCTCCTCCGGCGGTAGTGGTGAGTCGCCGGACTCACCACCGGGGGCTGCTGGGCAGCCCCGGCGATCGCGAGGTGCGATCGCGAGCCCCTCGCGGCGGGGGCTCGGCTAGGGTTTTCTAGCCGCGTGCTTTTATCCCGCGGCGGTGATGCTCGAGTCGAGCTCCGTCGACGTGAGGTGGTTCGCGTGTTTCCGGCGACGGGATTTCGATCGGATTATCGGTTTCCGCATTTTTTTGGTAATCCGGGATATCGATTTCCAGCACGAACGCCCTCCTGTGGTCCTGCTCAATACACCAAGTGTACGAGTGTAACATGATAGTCAATACCGACTATCTACAAGTCACACTACGACGTACCGATGGATTGTCCCTGTCCATCTAAGTCGTGAGCTACTGTTCGACAGTATACGAGTAACCGACAGTATGATCTTCCGCGTGTCTCCTCACGCCATACTGTCTACAACGTATACATCAAGGACTATTGCATTAAATGCAATCATGCTTGAATCATATCTCGAATTAAGGTATAGATAAGGAGTTCTGTATTTGCACTAAACTAGACATTTAGAATACAACTCCATCAAAAATTGCGTTAAATATAAATTATATAACAAATAAAATGAAATAATGTAATAATTATTTTTTCAAGTGTATAATTATTTAATAAATAATATAATGTTATTATAATTTAAAGGGAAAAATGGCAATAAGGCCATTTTTCACCATTTTTTGACCAATAAGGCCAATTTGTAATTTTGGTGTCAATTAGGCCAAAATGTTCAAATTAGGCCACAAAAATGTATATGGAAGGACGAAATTACCCTTCCATATTACTTTGCAATCGAAATCGAGCTGGGGGAAAAATCGACACATTCAATTCTGTTCTCTCTCTCTCTCTCTCCCTCTCAGCTCCGCCGCCGCTGCTGCTATTCACAATCGAGCTGAGGGAATTCATCTCCATCGCCGCCGCGCGTTCAAGCCAAGGAGAGGGGGAAGGTCGCCACCGGTGAGCAGCTTCAATTCTCCGCCGAAGGAGAATCGGTTTCATGCAGTCCGTCTCCCTCGGCATCGATCGATCAATCGATTTCATCTCCGCCGCCGCCGTTCCTGTCTCAGTTCAAATGTCAGATGCGCCGCCGCCCTCCTTGCCATCGATTTGGAATCCAGGTACGCGATTTCGAATCCATGTACCCGATCAGTGCTTAAAAGCTTCATTCAGCATGCATGCACAGTGTGTGTGTGTGGATTGATTCAGTGTGCATTGATCATGCATTCAGTGTTCATTGTTTTTTATTATGCACGTTCAGTGTTTTTTCGTTGCATTCAGTGTTAATTGAGCATGCACTCAGTGTTCAGTGTGCATGCATTCAATGTTCCTGCACTGAGCTTGCCATTCAGTGCTTATTTTGTTCAGTCAGTGTCTAATTCACCATGCACTCAGTGTTCCTGCACTGAGCTTGCCATTCAGTGCTAAATTGGTTCAGTCAGTGTCTAATTCACCATGCGCTTTTTTCAGTCAGTGTTTAATTGCTTGATTCAGTGTGCATTGAGATGGACTAATTTCACTTACACACTGTACACACCTGTTGCACACTGAATCCATATTCAACCATGTGGATTCAGTGTTGATTTGATTCATTCAGTGTTTAATGGCTTTGTTCAGTGTGCATTGAGCTTGGCTAATTGCACTTACACACTGTACCCACCTTGTTGCACACTGAATCCATATTTAACAATATGGATTCAGTGTTTATTTGCTTCATTCAGTGTCAGAATGAATAACAGCTTGTTTGTTTCCCCTAGGATACTCTGTTATCTTGTTGGAAATGAAATGTGTTACAGGAATCAGTGTGTGTTGACTTTGTTTTCTTTGAGGCATTGACCTGTCTCCTTTTCAATAAATGTCTGCCATGTTAGTTGAGGGTTGAGGCATTTACTGCCATGTTAGTGTGATTACGGTTATAAATACCTCGTCATTTCTCTGGTTTCCTCATCTCATTTCTGTTCGATCGGGGGGGCAGCCAGCAACGATGCCGAGGCGAAGGGGAACACTCGATCGAGAGCCAGGACCGACACCAAGTGAGGCTGAATTTTTCAATAACAGTCCTCCCTCGCCCGAACAAAGATTCAATGGCGGGCCAATCCGTCGGGGGCCACCAATGATGCCTAGGCGACCGGGCACACTCGATCGGGAGCCAGGACAGACGGCAAGTCGGGGGGTTGAATCTTGGAATGGTTCTCACTGGACTGAGCAAAGATTCAATGGCCGTTGGCATAAAGAAAAGTTTCCCCTCCCGGCTGTCTTTGTTCGTCCGATCAAGGATGAAATGGGGAATTTCATCGTTCTGACGGACTCCCTGGACCAGAAATGGCACGTTCCTCTCACCACTCATCGGAATCAAACGGCCATCAAAGGATTTCACTGGGAACGCCTCGTTCGAGAGTTTGGAGTGCAGGAAGGCTGGAACATCCGCGTTACCTGGACCGGAGGAAGTTGTTTCTCGGTTGGCGTATTCGATCAAAATGGCCAGTCGATGGTGTGCCCGGTCAGGGACCCCCCTCGTCGTGACCCAAGACTTCCTCCGTCTCATTATTATTGTTGTTAATCTGTTTTGTCGTTTTTTGTGTTTCCTGTGATTTGACGACGACTTGTCTTCGTTGTACTGCTCGTCGTGAATTACTTGCTGCTTGCTTAATAAGACTTTGAGTTTCAAAAAACACTGTCTTGTCTGTGCATTTAACACTGAACAGGCCTTAAAAACACTGTTTGACTGTGCATTTAACACTGAACAGGTCTTAAAAACACTGTTTGAGGCAACACACACTGAACCACACAATCAAACACTGATCACACTTTTATGGCACTGAACGCACTCCAATAGCACTGAACAACACTGAACACACTTTAATAGCACTGAACACCCTTTTTTAGCACTGAACACACAGAGACACACATTGAATCACACTGTTTGAGTTCAGTGTTCATTTCATGCATTCCAGCCGTTCCTTAAAAAATCGTGCGCTGACTGTGAGTCGTTATTTTTTGTGTTTTTTCAGCAGGGACCGCTGTTTTCGCATTTTGTGCATTCGTCGGTGAGAATTTGGTGTCCAGAATAGATTCCTCCCGTGCGGCCGCCCTTCACAAGCTGAAGAAAACAGTCGAGCTTCAGTGGCCTGAGCTCCGAGACGTTGCGTACGGCATGCATTACTCTGTACCCGATTTCCCAAAATGTGTGCTCTCAACCGATGCGGACATGTCAAACATGGTATCCCTAGCTGCGCTTCACAAGCTGCCTCGGGTGAGCATCGACATTTCCGTCGCGACTGAAGACCACACCTCTAGTTCTGTGTTCTCGACGGTATCCAACAGTACCGCTGTCAGTGCGACTGGAACAGAAAACAACGAGGGATTCGAAGCAGAAGATATGTTCCGCCTGTTTGGTCCGTCGAGTTCTAAAGTGTTGTTAACCGATGGCTGGGAGAAAGAGATTTCGGGTGTCGGTCAAATGTTCCAAGGAGGTGCCCCGGACTTTCGAAACGCGCTCTGTAAGGTGGCAGTCAGAGTGGGATTCGATTTCGAGTACGTGAAGAACAGACCCGAAAAGGTTGCTGCCGTGTGCTCGAAGAAAAACAACACGGGATGCAACTGGTCTGTGTGCGCCGTGATGGATCGAAGCAACGGCTTCTTCTACGTCAAGCAGCTGAGTAACGAGCACAGCTGCGGCGCGTGCTTTCGATCCCTGAAGCACAGGTGCGTCTGCTCGGACTTGGTTTCCAGTTTGATAGTCGAGGAGGTACGGAAAAGCACGCTGACTCGTCCGGTCCAAATCGTGAGAAACTTCCAGCATCACTACGGCCTGGAGATCTCGTCTGGCCTCGCTCTGGATGCGCTCGAAAAGGCCAAGAAGCTGATTCACGGCGACGATAAAGATTCCTTCGGCGCACTGACTAAGCACCTGCAGGAAATATCGAATTCCAACCCTGGGTCGCACCTGTTGCTCGAATTCAACGAGGCGTCCAGGAAGTTTCGCAGAGTCTTCATCTCGATGAAGGCTTGTATCGACGGGATGAACCACTGTCGCCCTTTGCTGTTTCTGGACGGCACGTTTCTGAAGGGAAGGTTCAAGGGCCATTTGCTCACTGCTACGGGCAAGGACGGCGATGGAGGTATGTGTACTACAGTTTTGAGCACTGAATCCAAGTTTTTAACACTGACTGGTCTGAAATGCACACTGAAACTGACCCTTGTTGCTTGCAGCACTGAATCTGTATTTTCAACACTGAATGAATGCTATTCACACTGACTGAAGTGTTTTTTTTTTTTTTGTTCGTGTCTCGTGAATGCAGGGTTGTACCCACAGGCTTACGCCGTTGTCGATTCCGAGAACTATGCTAACTGGAAGTGGTTTCTGGATAACTTAAGGCACATCCTACCTCCTTCTCGCACTGTTACGTTCGTGTCGGACAGGAATCTCGGGCTGCTCGAGGCGATGAGCAGGGTGTTCCTAGGGTCCCCGCACGGCTACTGTATCAATCACTTGAAGTTGAACCTGAAAGACAAATTCAGAGGCAGATGGGCGACCAAGATGTTACGAAACGGCGTAGTGTGGAATTTCCTGAAATGTGCTTACGCAACCACCGTCGAAGCCTAGCAACTGAGCATGGAAAAGCTGTTGGAAGAGGGAGGCCAGACAGCGAAAGTGTTTTTCGAGAACATGGATCCAAAGAATTGGGCCAACGTGTACTTCTCAGGGAAGAGATACGGGGAGATGTCGTCCAACGCCGCGGAGTCGTTCAATAAATGGATCATGGAAGCCCGGCATCTTCCGATCACGGCGTTGGTCAACAACATCAGGCTGAAGCTGATGACCTTTTTCCACGGTATGATGAGGGAAAAAAAAAACACATTTCAAACACTGATGGCCCTTTTTTAACACTGTTTGCCCTTGTTCAAACACTGACTGGCCTTGTTTAACACAAAATCAGACAGGGGGGCCAGGAGCAGGGAGTGGACTTCGGCTTTCTGCCCGTCCGTTGAGAAGAAGCTGGGTAAAGCCATCAACGAAGGCAGGAAATGGGTGGTTGTGGGGTCGTCCGAAACGGTTTTCGAAGTGCAGTGCGTTCCGTCCGTCGTGGTCAATATTGCGGATCAGACGTGCACCTGCTGTCAGTGGCAGATTACAGGGGTTCCGTGTTCCCACGCAGCTGCGTGCATTCTGCGGTCTGGGAAGCCGATGGCCTCATTCGTGGACAAGTTTTACCATGCAGAGAGCTACGCCAGGTCTTATGCCGATCCCCTTCAGCCGGTTTCCATGTTTGATCAACCTTCGAACGTGCCAGAGAATGTCATGATCGAGCCGCCAACATCGAAGAGGCCTCCTGGAAGACCTTAAAAGAAGAGGATTCCGTCCAGGGGTGAGCACATCCCGAGAGCCATGAAGTGTGGGAGGTGCGGACGTGTCGGCAATCACAACAAGAAAACGTGCACGGAGCCTATACAGTAGTTAGTAGCAGATGCACCCTAGTTAGTAGGCTTTTTCTTATCGGATCTTTGTTTTGTTTTTTTTTCGACATGATTTCTGAAATCAGTGGCACTGAATGGGGTGAAAAAACACTGACTGTCAGTGACAGACACTGTTAGGCTCATAAATACACTGACTCACTGTAATTTAAAAATCGCAGGATTTAACAACATCATGTAATTTGCTTTTGCTCAGTTTATGCTCTTCGAGTGTTTTTAATTGTTCTTGTATTGTAATTTTTGCATTTGGTTGTTTTTTAATGTTGCAATTCAATAAGTTACAACTGCTGACACTGAGTGGACAAGATTAACACTGTTAACAATGAAATGAAAGAATAAACACTTATAACACTGAACAATCAATATTAACACTGAATAACAGATATCAACACTGAATAGACAATATCAAGACTGCCCAGAAATATGAACAAAAAACATGTTTTGTTTTTTACAGAAACTAAATCCAAAACACAATCACATGATTCATGTTCATACATTTACAGAAAAAAACTTCTTGTTTTTTTTTTCAACCAAAACTAAACAAAAACGCACAGCCCTCAATCACTACTTTTCCTTCATGGTCAGGATGGTTCGTATCACGTGACCTCTTGAATACTTGGAACTCTTCCGTCCTGACCTTGTCCGGAATGGCCTCTTTCTTCAGAATCTTCTCCATGTAGTAGCATACGTACAAAGCACATTCATTCCTGGACAGTAACAGACATGGAGGAGTCAAAGGAAAAAAAGGAAGAAAAAAAAAGAAACACTGACACTGGATGCATAAATATAACATTGAACAGGCATAAAATGAAACACAGAAACACAACACTGAATGGGTTAATTATGCACTGATACTTACAGAGTTGGGGCTTGCTGTGGGAGAGGCTTCACGGCCTCGATTTCATGTATCGGGAAACCATCCTTCCCCGCTTTCTCCAGCATTTGGCCCACGTTGGTTTCCATCTTTTCCTTCTGAAACGTATGAAACAATACAGTTTGTCAGTTGTCGTTAGAAAGGGAACATTTTTTAAAAATCCACTAAAATACAGTAGACGTACCAATTCCGCTGCATTCGCCATGTAATGGTCCTTCAAATTCGACCGCCTGGGTTGAATAGAGTTGTAGAATCGCCATTTCTGTTGGACGAAGTCGCAGACGAGCAGCGTAAAATGGTTGGGAGTTGTAGTCTTTTTCAACCCAGGCGACAAAATCGGGAACATTATAATCCCTTTTCGCACGCACGGGATCATATCTGTGATTGTTTGGTACAATTTCTGGTTGTCATGACGTCCCATGACGATGGAAGTCTGCGAGAAAGGAAAAAAAAAACAGAGTTTTTATTAAGAAAGAATGAACTCAATGAGCACTGAACAGGACATTATAACACTGAACAGCACATAAAAGCACTGACTGTTGATGATAAACACTGATCAACCATCAATAACACTGAACAGAAAATACACACACTGAGCATCACATTAAAACACTGAACATCACACACAAACACTGAATCAACCATCAATAACACTGAACAGCAAACACAGACACTGAGTAGCACATTAGAAACACTGAACATCATACATAAACACTGATCAACAGCAATAACACTGAACAACACATATTAACACTGACAACCCCTAACACACTGTATAACCACTAAAAACACTGAATACAAAGGCAGGAAAGACTCACCCAACAGTGCGCGGGGAGTATCAGAGCCTCCAGCTTCTTGTTGTGGTCTCGATGCAGCGACTCAGCAAAGGCGTCGACCACATGATTGCTGATGAAGGTGCACTTCATCATGTCGGTGATGTCAGACACCGTCACAACTGTGTTTATACGGGGAAAGTACTTCATTGTCCACCTGATTGTCAAAAAGGGAAAAGAAAAAAAAACACTTTCTTAGCACAAAAAAAAGAAAGAAAGAAAGAAAGTGAAAGAAAGAAATAAAAGAAACTTCACTTACATTTTTTTGTCGCTGCGGTGCAGGATGATTTTGTCGAGGATTTCAGGCTCCAATTCGAATCCGCAGTTCAGGTCAAATTTGTTGTTCACGTTGATCAAGAATTTGATATGATCGTCATTGAAATCACAGCGGATCGGTTTCTGGCTTGCCTCCTGCACCACCTTTTTACCCTTCTTGATCGCCTTTTTCTTTGCGGCAGGGGCAGGGGGATCGTACTGAAAATCATCGTCATCGCCATTGGTTGGCTTCCTTTTCCTGACCTTGACCAGTCGTACCATCGACCTGGTCTTCGCCTTGCTCGAAGGCTCTATTTTTTCGGCTTCCTGTCTCAACGGACTCCCTTCTTCTTCATCATCCTTATTGCCGTCAATCTCGTAGACGCACAACTCTGCCTGGAGACTCAAGATTTCATCTTCCCGTTCCTTTACGGTATTCTGCAGAGCCTCGATTTGGGCTCTGTGGACGGTTTCTTGCGCTTTCATGTCCGCCTCCAGAGACTCAAGCTAGACTTTTTCGTAGTCGTTCATGACCGACGATATCTGAAGGTCAGCCAACGCATTTTTCAAAATATTCACTTTGTCCTCGAGCTCTTTCACTCTAGCCCTCAGAAGTCGCACTTCCTCCTCACCGGAGCTTCGAGCCTCTCCCGCGTCGGTCACCGGATGATTCTGATCATTCGCCTTGATCAATTCTTCCTCAAGCTCTTTCACTCGCGCCCTCAGAATTTTCAACTCCTCCTCCTCCTCAGAGCTTCCACCTGCCTCGCCTGCTGCCCCGGGGACCTTCTCCGTCTCCGCGTCGATCTTCGCAAGATGCTCCGAAAGCTCGCTCTTCAGACGCTGGATCACCCTCCAGCTCGACGTTAGCACTTGTCAGTTCGTTCAGCCGAGAAGTCGTGCTCTCGAACTTGGATCAGAGATCCCTCACAGTGTCGGAGAGATCTTGATTCTCCGACAGGAGGTTGTTGAGCAACTTCTCGGCTTCAGCAGCAGAAACAGCGGGGCGTTCCTCATCGGGCTGCTGTTCGGAAGGCCCACCCTCCTCCTCCGGCTCCGGGACTATGCAGGCCATCTCCTGATGCCCCCCGGAAGAACTGTCGTCGTCGTCTTCCCCATAGTACGACTGCTTGTCTCCAGAAGGCCCGCCCTCAGGGCCTTTTCCTTTTCGTCGTTCCTCTTCCTCGCTCGACGAATCAGAGCCCGGATGCTCGTCATCGTCACTCTCCTCTCCAGAAGGCAGCTCCTCAGACTGCTCTTCGTCCTCGCTCTCCGCCGCACGCGGAGTGTTCACGATTGCTTTATAAGAAAGGTGGCCCTTGTACGCCTGCATCTCCGCCACCGTCTTGCCGTGTTTCAGAAGACGAGCATCCACCTGTCAGACACGGACAACACGCGTTAGAACTCAAACAAAAAAACATCATCCTCCTCAAGTGAGTGACACTGAACAACATTAATAAGCACTGAACATCACAGTTATCCTAATTTTGACACTGAATGGCAAAAATAAGCACTGAACAGAACATCATTCACACTGTCCATTCCACAAGCACTGTGTGCATGAAAATCACACTGAACAGACAGACTTAAAAGAAGAAGAAGAAGAAGAAGAAGAAGAAGAAGAAGAAGAAGAAGAAGAAGAAGAAGAAGAAAGAGAGAAGATATTTACCGCCTCGTCCGCAAGGCCCGCTAGAGTCTCCTTGGTCACATTCGAAAGATCAAGGAGATGCCAATTCAGGACCCGGGGGAGGTGCTCGTTCTCCAGCCTGTTTGCAAGGTTCGTGTGCTCACAAAGCCAGAACTGCACAAAAACCAAAAAATAAAAAAAAAGCCCAAGGTAAATATCAAGGAATGAAAAATAAAAAAGACGGCAAGTAGAAGTAAACAGCAAGACGAATGTGAAGCACAGCAAGTAGAAGCACATACCAGTAGCAGTATCGTGCAGCCTTGTGTTTTCTGCGGGTTGTCCCTGTGCACAGCTGCCGAGTCGCAAAGGGCCTTCAGAATCACCTCGCCCCAGTTGTAGCTCTGCATCGAGTCCAAATCCACCACATAATCCAACCATTTCCATTGGATTGTGACGGAGGAAGTGGAGAAGAAGACAGTGCCGATCAGTATCAACGACAGGAGCCGAGCTACATCAGCAAGAGCCTGAGGCTTGCGACTCTGACGCTTCACCAAACTATCAAGCTTTTCCTTCAGCATCTTCGGGTTTAGCGTCTTCTCTCCTGGGAACATCCTCTCCCTGAATCTTTTATTATTACACTTGGACCTCGAACTAATATCGAGCTTCCTACTGCCGCCTACGATTCCAAAAATAAGATCGACATCCTCGGGAGGGATCCGGACATCTTTGCTGCCCAGCTTAATAGTACGAGCACCGACATCCATCTGCTCCAGCACGGCAGCTATCGCAGCGTCGCTCTTTCGGGTGTGGAGGATGGTCAGCCTCTGATCCTTTATGCTCTTGAAGAGATGGTAGAAAGGGGTCTTCTTCAAATACTCGTCGTGCCTCGGTTTCAGCTTGCCTTTGATATCAACAATAGTCCGGATGATGGTCAGCAAGTTGGACCTCATTTGTTCATAGGACCAGGAACACCAAAAAAACACACACCGATGTGAGTACAAAGCACTGAACAGGCATATACAACACTGAACAGGAACAATCAACACTGAGTGGCCATGTAATTGCACTGAGTGGCATGAAGAGGCACTGGAATGGCATGATGAGGCACTGAACAGGCATACACAACACTGAACAGAACATTTTAAAACTGAACATACACCAACACACACAATCAACACTGAGTGGCCATGCAATGGCACTGAGTGGCATGCAGAGACACTGAACAGGCATAAACAAACACTGAACATGACAATTTAACACTGAACAGAACATATTAACACTGAACAGGCACCAACAAACACAATCAACACTGAGTGGCCATGCAATGGCACTGGGTGGCATGCAGAGACACTGAGCAGGCATAATTTAACACTGAACAGGACATTTTTGCTGGGAATCGATATCCCGGGCTATCAAAAATATCGCGGAACCGATAACCCGATCGAAACCCTATCGCTGGAAGACCCGAACGCAAACCACCTCACGAGCCGGGGCCCGACCGAACGCCCAGCGAGGTCCGAGGACCGCGTGCGCCCAGCCGAGCCCCCGCGAGGGGCTCGCGATCGTCTTCGGACGATCGCTGGGATCGCTCGTAGCGATCCCCGGGCTGCTCGCAGCAGCCCCGCAGCGAGTCGCGTGACTCGCTGCTCGCGAGGGCGTCGCCCTCGCACGCCTTGCTACGGGTGAACCCGTAGCGCATACGAGGCAGCTACGGGTCATCCCGTAGCACACCCGCGATCGATCTCACGGGCTCGATCGCCCCTCGGCTCCAGCCGAGGGCTTCGCGCGGAACGCGCCGCCGGCAAGGGTGGCTGGGAGGTCCACCCGCCATGGCACCAGCCCACGGCGAACCTCCCGGCGATCGAATTCACGTCGATCGCGTGCCCCGGCGTCCAGCCGGGGCTCCCCTTCTCCGCGCGTCCGGCGGTCCGAACCCTAGGGTTCGACCACCACTTCGATCCTCGCCGGGGATCTCGAATCCCCGTCCCCGAGGTTCGTCGTTTTCCCGGATCGTCTTGTTCATGTATATATCACAATTATTACACATAAAATCATAGAGGGGTTTTATGATTTTGTACCTCGATTCGTTGTGCGGAGAAACGAAATCTAAACGTTGAAGACCTTCGAATCTTCCTACGTATTCCTTGCACCTCGTCCGAACGTCGTGTGGGCGACGATCTATCGAACTCCTATGGATCCCCTTCAACTCACAAGAAATATCAAGTATGATATTCTTTTCTTACGATGATTATGAATTATGAAGGCCATGTAGTGCTTTTATAGGCTACGTAGGGGATCAAAAGGAGGTGGAATATTGGGCTTCCAATATTGATGATTAAATTGAGCCCAAGCCCAAGTCTATTAATCCTTATCAATATTAATTAATTTATTTTCCACTATATAAATTAATTGCACTCCCAATATTAAACCATATTATATCAAATAATATTTCTCCGGTAGTATTATTTATTCCGTGTATTTAAGATTTAAATATCCATGAATAAAATTAATTTATTGCTAATTAATTGATTCATCTCTTATATCCGAGAATAGTACCATTCAACCTTAATTATTGTGCGGAACGAATCCACTCATGAGGTTTACACAATAATTCCTTATGAACTCATCTCGAGGATATTATCAACCCTTCTGAGATACACTTTCCCTTCAAGTATTCACGGCATGTCATATATAAAATATAGCGACCCAATTTTACCGGTAATTAACCCAATAATTAAATCGGTTAATTCCTTTTGAAAATCAAAGTCTCTTATATTAAATATACACACCCGCAATAGTATCGGGGATTAAGAATAAAATACTTTGAGATTTAAATAAATTATCAACGGCAATCCTAATTGATAAATCTCAAGCGATCCGCCCAATACACCAAGTGTACAAGTGTGATAAAATAATTAAGATAAATTATTTTCTCTCTCACACAACGACTATACCGATGGATTGGTCCGTGTCCATCTAGGTCGTGAGCAACTGTTTGATTAAATACGAGTGACCGATAGTATGATCTTCTGTGTGGGCCCGACACACCATACTAACTACAACGTATAAAATCTAGGACTATATTTTGCATAATTAATTAATAATAATTAAATGCAAATAATTGTTTATTAATTAAATAGGTTAAATGCTATGACCGGGAGTTTACCGATACTTAAATCTAGACATTAAGTACACAACTCCAACAATCTCCCACTTGTACTAAAGTCTAGTCATTTCCTCCAAACTCCCGACTCCCATACTCATCACGTGCTTAGGTTATACTTCCCAGAAGTACTATGTGAATGAGCAATCTAGGTTGTCGCTCTGAAGTTATCTTGGTGACTATTGCGTCGTCTCCCTAGATGATGACTCGAATCAGGTGGTACTTGCTCTATGTGTTATCATCACATTTTGAACTTATGACTTCTTCCAGTTTACCATGCACCGCTATATACATAGCCTTTGGTGAACCAAGAATCATATCCAAGTTCAGAGGTCATTCTGGAACCTAACCAGAACTTCCGCTGCCTCTGAGGCTGCTATTCGGTTTATGATAGAGTCCGAGAAGCATCATGCTTATCACTCTTTCATCTTAAGGTTCCACCTCTTCCAAAAGTGAACACATAGCCTGATATGGACTTACACTGGTCTTTCTCTGATTTTTGGATCTGAGAAAATGTAATCCAAGAAGATTTCGTCTTGCTCCGTAAGCCAGTACTTCGAAAGTACTCTTACAGCATTCGAACATCTTTTGTCAAGATTACTTTGATATCCTCCCACTACGCTAACTGCATAGTTGATATCAGGTTCTTGTTTTTCAAGATTGCATCCATTAAGATTTCCATACCCCAAGGTATAGGAACCGCTTTATCTACCTCCTCTTACGTGTCTAAGACACATACCTTTAGATAGATGTATTCTGTTTCTGAAAGGCAATAACCTTTCTCAGAATTATGCATGTTTAAAACAAACCATAATCGCATAAGATATCTAGGAGAAGTACAATGTTCTTATCTAGAGATCGAAAGATTCCAAGAACATGATCCAACTTACTCTTAATCTTATATCTCGATTTATTTAGACAACCTGTATTTTATGTCTGACAATACTTTTACATTGTTTCCAATGATGAAGTGTTATCTTCATAAAATTCCGAGAAACACCACCTTGTTTCCATTACGTCTCTAATACACCTTTCCTCGTCTTTGCCCTTTGATGAATCCATCTAATGGACTATCTCATCAATTCGCAAGTTCCACGATTCATAGCTTTGTAACGATCCATAAATGGATTTACTAAGCTCGTACTTCTAAATGATCTTGCCTCTTAACAATAATACTTATTGCTATCCAAGTAGGCACATTTAGATTAGTACCGCCCCTTATGCAGAGCTAGGGATCGATTTCACCTCTACTAGATCCAGAGTTCAAAACTCCTCTAGTCTTATGAACATCTCTGGTTGCTCAACAACCTCCCACTGCAATGGCGTTCTGGTGTATAACAGTAATAACATTAGGTGCAGTTAGTGGTGTACTACTACTCGGTTAGGCTGGTTCTCAGTCTTTTATTTTCCTCATTTTAGAGTACCTTGTCAGTTAGGGCATTGTAGTTCATCTAATAGTCTTCCTCTAAGAACCGGGCGATGACGTCCTTCTGGTTCATAATACTATTGAACATACAATGACTTGCTCTTCTAGGATATCCTACAACCACATCGAATGTGTCGTTGTATCCAAAAATATTCATAGAGCATAGGTAGTTCCGAACAAACTTGTCCTTTTACTATTAGAATTCCATTTCTTATTCCTGACATACCATGTCTACACTTCAGTGTATGGTGTAGTCCTTTGAGACTTAAATCCCAATCTTTGATATATGCCATGTGTTATTTAGATAGGTGATAGCCTCCGCGAACAAGTCGCAGGCTTCCAATGGATATACTTTGAAGGTTCCCCATAATAGCTTTGTGTCTACTGATTAGGCAAACACTTAACTTTTATGGCACATCAAGTATTCTAATCCATCTAGGAGTATTCTTTGAAAGAACTACTTATACCTTTCTAATTACACATGTTACCGCATTAATCATAAATCATTCTAAATACTTGTCTGAATTCTATCCTTTATCCAGAAAGGTTTGCTTAGTTGTACTATCCTCCAAATTTGATTCTTAGGTCGGAAGGTCCATTCCTTCAACTATAATTGATCAAATCAATTTCGACCTTTTGAATCTTATTTGAATAAATACTACTAAGTTCAAGAATTCACAAGTATAATGATTAACAAAGAAATTCGTCTAACAAGTAAAACAAGTTCTATATAACGGTTTGTTGCATCGTGGTAGACTAAGGATTCATTATTCATATATTGCTATCTAATGTACCAGAATAGATAACACCATTATTTCTTATCTAAATCATGAAATGATTAAAGAAATAAATATCCATTCATTAATAAAGAAAAAACAGAACAAAAGTTCATTTCAAACTAAAGGGGTACATAAGCAATAACCTTCAAATGAAATCCTAAAACTACTAAAAGCAGATAAATGTCTTCCACTGCAACCGCTGCTACCCCAACAGCTTCGCCCATGTAGACTCGAACTCTTCTTCTCTAAGTCGCCGGGTTTTCTGGAACCCCTGCATTAATAAATGCACATACCGTCAGTGGTTCCATATCTACTCACCAGAATTCTGGTAGATAATACCGCTGACTATGTTTTTACGACTAAAGAAAAATTCATACCTTTGAGAGGAAATTCAGACTTCCAGTGTCCAGACTTGTTGCACCGGAAGCACTTGCCCCTTGGCTTACTAGCCCTCACTCGTGGTCCATTCCTCTTGGCACCACTGGGTTTCCAGGCTTGCTTCCTTTTCTTGCCCCTACCTCCAACAGCTTTCAAGCTTTTGGACTTGATAGTTACAAGCGCTTGAGACTTGCCCTTCTTGTAGATCCCCTCTGCCGCCTTCAGTTCAGTCAGGAGTTGCGCAAGAGTATAAGATAGTTTACCCATATTATAGCTCATACGAAACTGCTCAAAACTAGGGGTCAGAGACTGGAGTATGATGTCGACTTGCGTCTCACCATCAATTGAAGCTCCTAGGACCTCAAGCTCATTCAACAAACTCATCATCTCAAGAACGTGCTCCCCAACGGGCGTTCCTTCAGACTGAGTAGTTGTCATAAGGACTCTCATGGCTTCTTGCCTTGCCGCACGATCCTGCTCCCCAAACATCTCTTTGAGGTTGAACATCATATCATAGGCAGTGTCCATCGGCTCATGTTGGGTTTGGAGTACATTTGACATGGAAGCCAAAATATAACACCTAGCCATTTCATCAGCCTTTTTCCACTTCCGATATGCTTCTTTTTCCTCATTAGTTGAGGCAGCCGTGGGCTCAGCAGGGCACACTTCATGGAGTACAAACTTGTACTCTTCAGAAGTCAGGACAATGTCTAAATTTCTCTTCCAATCAATGTAATTGGGACCAGTGAGTTTATACTCCTTGAGTATCACAGAAAGTGAATTCATAGCTATTCTCTAAACCTATAAGCACATATAAACAAACAATCAATTTAATATCCGATATTATCTCCCTCAAATAATATCATTAAATTACTAATCACATCTAAAATCCCATCAGGTAAGGCAAGCCACGTTGTGTGGACGTTTACCTACCCAAATGATTTAGCAACTAGATTTTCTTTGGTCATACATCGATTATAGCGTAACTTCGTTGGGAAGGATACTATAACGCGTATCTAAGTGTAAACCATTACTCAGTACTAAAGTAAATCGTTTGGAATTGCTACATCACCGCAAGCCACGTTGTGTGGACGTTTACGACAACTTCACAACTCTTCACAATTACTTATAACTGTCTACATCAATTAATCCAAAGTCCGTCAGTATAGCAAGCCACGTTGTGTGGACGTTTACTACACCAAGAGACTTTTATAATTGACTCCCAATTACTAGAACCCATTCGATTTTTGTAAATCAAGACTCGGAGAATCATAAGTGAAACTCGAAGTTTCTAACCAGTGATTCACCATGCGAACAACCCTATCTCTCATAAATGAGGGAGCCGAGCAGACAATCGATCCACCTTCAAAAGGATGGTACGAAGGTCTCTAATTTGTGTCATCCACATGACCAAGTGGCTTTGGCTCCATTCCACTCCCCGGGGTGAGAATGAGTCGACTTGAAGTCAGCTTCAGAAAGACAAATTAGGCATTGTTTGACAAACTTGATCAATGTTTCTTGTAAAAGGAATTACAAGAATTCTCTTCCAATGACTCGTCTATACGAACTTCGAAAGTCCATAAGAGACACCAAGAGAACAGCAATGGAGACCATGGGAATGTTTCCATCCCCTCTCCCACTTAGCTTTTTACAATAAAAGGGATACGCTATCTAGTGCATAAAATAAACACATATAGCATGCATACAAGTAATAAAGCACATAGTATCACATAGTCAAAATAATGCTAGAAAATTATTTTTCCCGACTATCATGGCTTTATTCCATCTTCATATGCATCTTCTAGTCTTCAGTCTTCGTTCTTGAATGCTCCATGTGACGAGAATATTAATCCCAATATTTAAATCTATTTATTTTTAATTAATCCAAAAGTTACTTAATTCGAAAATTAAGTCAATGGAATATATCAAAAATAAAATTAAATATTATTAATATTTTATTTATTTAATTTCCCAACTAATTCTATTAAATCTCTAGAATCATATCCAAGTATAACTTGAATATTCTAGAAGACTTCTATAATAGAATAAGGAAATAAAATAAATTAGGACTCTTCTACTTTCCATAATTAATTAATTTCCATCTAATGAAAAATTCCAAGAAGGAATAATCAAATAGGAAATAAATTAAGTCCTAATTAATTCTTTTCCTAATCCATGAGAGTTCCCATAAAAGAGAATACTCAATAAGAAATAAAATTAATTCAAATTAATTCTTTTCCTAATACATGAGAGTTTCCAAAAGGAAGAACACTCATATAGGAAAACCGAATTAATTTAGGAAAGTGAATCTTGGTAAGAGACATGAGATCACGAGGACCCCACGCCCCCACCATGATCGACCGGCCATCACCCCCACCGGCCAAGTCCACGCGCCACCTCCCTTGGTGGCCGGCGTGGCCGAGCCTAGGGCAGCCCGGGTCGATCCCATGGGATCGATCTCATGATCGGTCCCTTGCCCTCTTCATCTTCGTCACATGTGTTCTCCGGCGGTCATCTCGACATCGATCCAACGTAAATAAATTACAAGAAATAAATTTACAATTCCGGTATCGATTCTATACATGAAATCGACCCTATACATTTTCCGGAAAACATAGAACGTAATAATAAATCCTAAATTCGGTCAACCCCCGAATTTTTACTATTACAAACATTCATCCACACAAAACGAATCTCGACATGTCCGAGAGTTTAATAAACGAATAATCATGGTAAAATAATTAACGAAAAATTAAACCATGATAGCCGGAAATCCCTGCAAGGTAGAACAATAATAGAACATATACATGAACACGAAACCAAACGCTCTGATACCAATTGCTGGGAATCGATATCCCGGGCTATCAAAAATATCGCGGAACCGATAACCCGATCGAAACCCTATCGCCGGAAGACCCGAACGCGAACCACCTCACGAGTCGGGGCCCGACCGAACGCCCAGCGAGGTCCGAGGACCGCGTGCGCCCAGCCGAGCCCCCGCGAGGGGCTCGCGATCGTCTTCGGACGATCGCTGGGATCGCTCGTAGCGATCCCCGAACTGCTCGCAGCAGCCCCGCAGCGAGTCGCGTGACTCGCTGCTCGCGAGGGCGTCGCCCTCGCACGCCTTGCTACGGGTGAACCCGTAGCACATACGAGGCAGCTACGGGTCATCCCGTAGCACACCCGCGATCGAGCTCACGGGCTCGATCGCCCCTCGGCTCCAGTCGAGGGCTTCGTGCGGAACGCGCCGCCGGCAAGGGTGGCTGGGAAGTCCACCCGCCGTGGCACCAGCCCACGGCGAACCTCCCGGCGATCGACTTCACGTCGATCGCGTGCCCCGGCGTCCAGCCGGGGCTCCCCTTCGCCGCGCGTTCGGCGGTCCGAACCCTAGGGTTCGACCACCACTTCGATCCTCGCCGGGGATCTCGAATCCCCGTCCCCGAGGTTCGTCGTTTTCCCGGATCGTCTTGTTCATGTATATATCACAATTATTACACATAAAATCATAGAGGGGTTTTATGATTTTGTACCTCGATTCGTTGTGCGGAGAAACGAAATCTAAACGTTGAAGACCTTCGAATCTTCCTACGTATTCCTTGCACCTCGTCCGAACGTCGTGTGGGCGACGATCTATCGAACTCCTATGGATCTCCTTCAACTCTCAAGAAATATCAAGTATGATATTCTTTTCTTACGATGATTATGAATTATGAAGGCCATGTAGTGCTTTTATAGGCTACGTAGGGGATCAAAAGGAGGTGGAATATTGGGCTTCCAATATTGATGATTAAATTGAGCCCAAGCCCAAGTCTATTAATCCTTATCAATATTAATTAATTTATTTTCCACTATATAAATTAATTGCACTCCCAATATTAAACCATATTATATCAAATAATATTTCTCCGGTAGTATTATTTATTCCGTGTATTTAAGATTTAAATATCCATGAATAAAATTAATTTATTGCTAATTAATTTATTCATCTCTTATATCCGAGAATAGTACCATTCAACCTTAATTATTGTGCGGAACGAATCCACTCATGAGGTTTACACAATAATTCCTTATGAACTCATCTCGGGGATATTATCTGTTGGAATTCGATATCTCGGGCTATTAAAAATTTGCGGAAACCATAGCCCGATCAAAAACCCTTCGCCGGAGATCACGCGAACGCCGACGAACGCGCCGGAGTCCAGCCGAGGAGACCACACGCCCGAAGACGTGCGGCTGCCCCCAGCCGAACCCCCGCGTCGCGGGGTTCACGCGATGAGCGATCGCGTCCATCGCGATCGATGGGGTGGGCTGCCCAGCAGCCCCCGCGGCTGTTGGAGTTGTGTACTTAATGTCTAGATTTAAGTAACAGAAACTCCCGATCCATTGCCATTAATCTATTTAATTAAATAAACAATTATTTGCGTTTAATTATTTATAATTAAATATATGCAAATTATAGTCCTGGATTCTATACGTTGTAGTTAGTATGGTGTGTCAGGCCCACACAGAAGATCATACTATCGGTTACTCGTATTTAATCGAACAGTTGCTCACGACCTAGATGGACACGAACCAATCCATCGGTATAGTCGTTGTGTGAGAGAGAAAATAATTTGTCTTAATTATTTTATCACACTTGTACACTTGGTGTATTGAGCGGATCGTTTGAGATTTATCGATTAGGATTGCCGGCGATAATCGATTTAAGTCTCAGTGTATTTTATTCTTAATCCCCGATACTATTGCGGGTGTGTATATTTAATATAAGTGACTTTGATTTTCCAAAGGAATTGACCGGTTTAATCATTGGGTCAATTACCGGTTAAGTTGGGTCGCTATATTTTATATATGACATACCGTGAATACTTGACGGGAAAGTGTATCCCGTAAGGGTTGATAATATCCCCGAGATGAGTTCATAAGGAATTATTATGTAAACCCTGCAGGTGGATTTGTTCCGCATAATAATTAAGGTTGAATGGTACTAGTCTCGGATATAAGAGATGAATAAATTAATTAGCAATAAATTAATTTTATTCATGGATATTTATATCTTAAATACACGAAATAAATAATACTACCGGAGAAATATTATTTGATATAATATGGTTTAATATTGGGAGTGCAATTAATTTATATAGTGGAAAATAAATTAATTAATAATAGTAAGGATTAATAGATTTGGGCTTGGGCTCAATTTAATCACTATTATTGGAAGCCCAATATTCCACCTCCTTAAGATCCCCTACGTAGCCTATAAAAGCACTACATGGTCTTCTCTATTCTCATAACTTGAAGATCACAATTCTAGAGAGAGAAAGTAGAGAGGAAGATCCATGGAGTTCGGAAGATCGTCGCCCACCCGACGTTCGAGCTAGTGCAAGGAATACGTGGGAAGGTCTCAAGGTCTTCATAGATCTCGTTTTTCCGTACAACGAGAACAAAGGTAAAATCGTTGAACCCCCTCGATGATTTTAATTGATTATTCGTATATGCATATGAACGAAGATCCGAGGGACGAACCAACCCCGGAACGAGGATGAACCGGCGGTGGTGGTCGAAGACCACCGGACCGCGGCGGTTCGGATCCCCGTGGGGATCGTGCGCACGCACGGACTAAACCCTCGGCTGGACGCCGAGGGTGGCGATCGATGCCCTAGGGCTCGATCGCCGGGCGCGCAAGGAGAAGCCCCGGCTGGTGCCGGGGCGTGCGATCGACGCTCGGTCGATCGCTGGGGGCAGCCGCGGGCTGGTGCCGCGGCAGGCTCCCCCTCCTCCATCGGCGATGGCAGTGAGTCGCCGGACTCACCGCCGGGGACTGCTACGAGCAGCCCCGGGGGATGCACGATGCATCCCCATGCGATCGCCCACCGCGATCGCGAGCCCCTCGCGGGGGCTCGGCTAGGGCAGCCGCGGGTTCACCCCGCGGCGGGTGTTCTCGGCCGGGCTCCGGCTCGTGAGGTGGTTCGCGGTGGTTTCCGGCGAAGGGATTTTGATCGGGGTTATGTTTCCGCTATTCCATTAACCCCGGGATATCGATTTCCAACAATTGGTATCAGAGTGTTGGTTCTAGTTCATGTGTATATGCGATAAATTGTTCTACCTTGCAGGGTTTCCGACTATTATGGCTAGATATAATTCTTCGTTAATTATTGTCATAATTTTTTATTAAACTCTCGGACATGTCGAGATTCGTTTTATGTGTGGTGAATGCTTGTAATAGTAAAAATTCGGGGGTTGACCGAATTTAGGATTTATTATTACGTTCTACTTTTTCCGGAAAATGTATAGGGTCGATTTCATGTATAGAATCGATACCGGATAATTGTAATTAAATTATGTAATTTATTTTACGTTGGATCGATGCCGAAACCACCACCGGAAGAAGACATGTGACGGAGGAGACGAAGAGAGAGAGGGCTCCGGATCGGCCAACCCCATGGCCGATCCCGTAGGATCGATCGACCACAAAGGGGCTGCCCGCGAAGCCCTCTCGGTCTTGATGCCGCCGGCAAGGTGGCTGGCCGGACGGGGGCGGCGGCGGCGGTGCTCTGAGGCCGGCGATCGAAGGTGGTGGGGCGCGGGGACTCCCAACCCGTGCTCTCCCGCCAAGATCGAACTTTCCTAAATTATTCGGTTTTCCTATTTTGAGTATTCCTATTTTTTTTTTTTGGAAATTCTCATGGAATAGGAAAATAATAAATTTAGAATAAATTTATTTCCGTATTGATTATTCCTATTATGGGAATTTTCATGGATAAGGAGGAATAAATTTAGAATTAATTTGGTCTTCCTAATTGATTATTCCTTTTTGGAATATTCATGGATTAGGAAAAGAATTAATTAGGAATTAATTTATTTTTTCTATTTAATTATTCCTTATGAAATTTTTAATGGATTAGAAAAATAATTAATTTGGAAAGTTTTAAAGTCCTTAATTAATTTTTCCTATTTAATTATTCCTTTATGGAATTTTTAATAGATTAGGAAAGGAATTAATTTGGAAGGATTAGGAGTCCTAATTTATTTTATTTCCTTATTCTATTATAGAAGTCTTCTAGAATGTTCCAAGTTTGACTTGGATAGGATTCTAAAGATTTAATAGAATTAGAAGGGAAAGTAAAAATAAATAAAAATATTAATAATATTTAATTTTATTTTTGATATATTCGATTGACTTAATTTTCGAATTAAGTAACTTTTGGATTAATTGAAAATAAATGGATTTAAATATTGGGATTAATATTCTCGTCACATGGAGCATTCAAGAACGAAGACTGAAGACTAGAAGATGCGTACGGAGATGCGATAAAGCCATAATAGTCGGAAAATAATATTCTAGTATTATTTTGACTATGTGATAATATTCTATGTGATTATTTCATGTATGCATGCTTATGTGTATTTAATTATGCATTAGATAGCGTATCCCTTTGTTATAAAAAGCTAAGTGGGAGAGGGATTGGAAACAATGCCATGGTCTCCATTGCTGTTCTCTTGGTGACTTTTATGAGCTTTCGAAGTTCGTATAGACAAGTCATTGGAGGAGAATTCTTGTAATTCCTTTTACGAGAAACATTGATCAAGTTTATCAAACAATGCCTAATTTGTCTTTCTGAAGCTGACTTCAAGTCGACTCATTCTCACCCCGGGGAGTGGAATGGAGCCAAAGCCACTTGGTCATGTGGATGACACAAATTAGAGACCTTCGTACCATTTCTAGAAATGGATCGATTGTCTGCTCGGCTCCCTCATCTAATGAGAGATAGGGTTGTTCGCATGGTGAATCACTGGTTAGAAACTTCGAGTTTCACTTATGATTCTCCGCGTCCTGATTTACAAAAATCGAATGGATCAAGTAATTGGGAGTCAATTGTAAAAATCTTTTGGTGTAGTAAACGTCCACACTATCGTGGCTTGCTGCACTGAATGGGATTTTGGATCGATTGATGTAGACAGTTATAGAAGGGAGTAAAGGAGCGTATGTTAACGTAAACGTCCACACTATCGTGGCTTGCGGTGAATATGCGTGTCCCAAACAATCTTCTTAGATACTGAGTAATAGTTTACACTTAGGTACGCTTCTTAGTATTCTTCCCATCGAAGTAACGCTAATGATGATGTACGACCGAAGCAAATCTAATTGCTAAATCATTTGGATAGGTAAACGTCCACACTATCGTGGCTTGCCATATCTGATGGGATTTTAGATGTGATTAGTGGTTTAATGATATTATTTGAGGGAGATAATATCGGAGATTAAATCAATTGTTTGTTGTTATATGTGCTCATAGATTATGGATGGCTTTGAACCCACTTTATGTGATACTTGAGGAATTTAACTCATTGGTCCCTGAATGTATTGATTGGAATAGAGATCTGGACATTGCCCAGACTGTTAAAGAGTACAAGTTTGTACTCAGTGAAGCTTTGTTCTCCCGAGCCTACCAATGTCTTAACTGATGAGGAAGGGACTGATTTTAATATCATGTTCAAACTCAAGGAGATGTTTAGACATGACGTAGTGGCTAAAAAAGAGGCGATGAGGATACTCATAAAGGTCATTCATTCGAGGAAGCGCTTGAACACGTTTCTAAGATGATGGACCTTTTGGACGAGTTGAGACGGAAATCGCAAGCTCTTGAAGCCAATGCCAAAGTTTCGATCGAACCTAAGGGCAAAACTGGGGGAAAGGAAAAGCAAGCAAAGAAACCCAGTGGTCCTAAGTTTCTTGGATCACGAGATGGGACGAGAAAGCCAATAGGCAAGAGTTCTCGATGCAAACAGTCTGGGTACTGGAAGTCTGACTATCCTCTCAAAGAAAGTACGAAATTTTCTTTAGTCGTGAAACATAGTCGGTGGTATTATCTACCGGAACCTGGTGTGTAGATATGGAACCACTGACGGTATGTGCATTTTAAATGCAAGGGTTCCAGGAAACCCGACGACTTAGAAAAGAAGAAATCGTAGTCTACATGGGCAATGCTGTAGAGGAGCCATCAGTTGCAGTGGAGGAAATTTTATAGGATTTCATTTTGGGTTATTGCTTTTATGTACCTTTCAAATTAGAAAGAACTTTGTTCTGGATTTCTAATAAATGGATATTTTATTTCTTTTAATCATTTGATGGTTATAAGAAGAAATAATGATATTATCTATTTTGGTACATTAGCTAGCAATATATAAATGATGAATCTTGAGTCCACCACAATGCAACGAACCGTAGTATATAACTCGTTTTACTAATAAGAGATTTCTTTGTTAAATCATTTTACTTGTGGATTCTTATGCTAAGTCATATTTATTCAAATAAGAAGTTCAAAGGTCGAAAAATTAGAATTGATTCACTCTGATGTATGCAGACCTTTATTTACTCAGACAATAAGGTACGAGTACTTCATTTTATGATTACTCGAAAGAATGGATTAGCATAACTGATGTGCCACAAAAGCAAAGTGTTTTGACAAGTCAATGGACACAAAGCTATTGTGGAGAACCTTCAAGGTATATGATTTATATATTTTTGTGTCATTTTTCTTGTGATATTTGTGTTATCTCGTGTCGTTTTGAGTCGTTTATTTCTGTCATTCTCTTGTTTTTGGTATGTTTTAATGTGTTGTGAAGTTTTCAGGTGTATGAGCATGTTCGATACGAAAAGAGAAAGAAAACGAGTTAAAATCGATAAAAGTGATTTGGCCGACAAACGACCTAGATTGCGCTGCGAACTTGGAGAGCTCGGTTCTCCCACCTCCGACCACCTACATGCATGGTCCATACATTGTTGGAAATCTATCGAAGAGGTGTACGAGGCCCAGCCCGTTCATTATCATGGATCTCAGTCATATAGTCGCAATCCTCTAGTTTCCAGCCCAGTACGTAGCTGCCTCGGAGTGTATGCGCAGCGAACTTGGGGAGCTTGGTTCTCCCAACTCCGAACACCTAAAATGATGATCTATATCTCTACGGAAAGCCCTTGGAATGCTTTACATGGCCCATTCATGCAAGCGCTCGCTCTCAAACCAGGCGCCCGCTCGCGACCACCACCAGGCGAGCGCCCGGCACACAAGCGGTCGCCTGCCCTTAACTTCAGAAACGCGATTTTCAGACCAAGTGCTCGCCTCCGAGCTGAGCGCTCGCCTGCCTGCCAGCGTGAGCGCGCGCCTCCTCTGCCTGGCGGTCGCCTGGTGCCTCATCCAGATGTTGACCGTGTTTTTGACCCGTCTTTCTTATATTATAATTAGGGCTTCGTGACCCGTAAGAAGGACACACTTTTTCACTTATTTTTTGGACGAATTGGAGAGCTTTATGACTCAGTTTCTTAGGTTTTCAACGTTGATCTTCTTGCTTTTGATTTACGAATTTAATCGGGGTTAGCTCTCGATCTTGGTTTCTACTTTGAACAATTAATTTAGTAAGTTTTTCCCTTTTAATTTTGTTCTTATTATTTGCTTGCGTTTTTATTCTACTTGTTGATCATGAATTCTTCTACGCATACTTGTTTATTTTTAATTATCGATATGAGTAACTAAACATCTAACTAGGATTAGGGGGATTCGAATATGAACTAGGGTTTAAGATTTACACATGCATACAAGGTGTTCGATGAATTGCCAAATTAAATTTCATAAAATTGTACGAGGCTTAGGAGCAAGTACATGACTTAGGATAATCGAATACACTAAAATCTACCGGAGACGGACGTTTTAGAAAAAATTGTATTTCGTAAATTGACAACCCGACGTTTATGTTTGATGAACCCGGAATCCTAGTCTTTCTCATTATTGATTACACCTCGTTAATTGCTTAGTTTTTATTTCGTAGTTAATCTTAGTTTACAACCAAAACCAAACCAACTTCGCATTATGCTATATTTCTTTCTTCTTTCTTTCGCAGCCACTTAAATACAAATACGAGTTCCGATAGTAGTGTTCCTCGTGAGATCGACTCGGGCGAATTGTTTCGGCAATAAGTTCAATTTATTTTTATTTGATTTTTTACGCACTACAACGTCTTGTCAGTATATCCATTTGTAGCCTGCGATTTGATCGCGGAGGCAAGTGCCTGTCTAAGGAATGCATGGCATACTGATCAGAGATTGGGATTTGATCCCAAATGACTACACCATACACTCTTGTGTAGAAATGGTATGTCGGAAATAAGAAATGGAACTCTTATAGAAATAGTAAAAGCATGAGTTATACGGAACTACCTATGTTCTATGGATATGTCTGGAAACAACGGCGCATTCAATGCGGTTGTAGAATATCCTGGAAGAACAAAAGTTGTGTGTTCAATAGTACTACGAACCAGAAGGACGTTATAAGTTCTAACGCCCGGTTCTTAGAGGAAGACTATTAGATGAACCACAAGCCCAAAGTAACGCCCGGTACTTTGAAATGAGAGAGAGAGATTAAGACTTAGAACCAACCGAACCGATTAGCGGTACACCACTAACTGCACCTACTGTTATTACTGTTTATAGACCGGAATGCCGTTGTAGTGGGAGGTTGTGGATCAACCGGAGATATTCATAAGACTAGGAGAGTTTTCGGACACTGGACCTAGTATACATGAAATCGATCCCTGGATCTACATGGAGGCAGTACTAGATCTAAATGTGCCTTCTTGGAAAGCAATAAGGATTATTGCTAAGAGGCAAGATCATTTAGAGTACAAGCTTAGTTCATCCATTTATGGATTGGAACAAAGCATTGAGTTCGTGGTACATGCAAATTGATGAGATAGTCCATTTTATGGATTCATCAAAGCATAGACGAATCGTGTGTATGGGAAACGTGATGGAAACAAGGTGGTGTTTCTCGGGTTTTGTGTAGATAACATTTTATCATTGGCAACAATGTAAAGATGTAATCAGACATGAAATGATGGTTGTCTGGATAAATCATTATGAAAGATATAGGAAGAAGTTGGACCTGTTCTTAAGATCTTGGATCTCTAGAAAAGAACATTGTACTTCTCCTGGACATCTTACATATAAATGATTATGGTTCGTTTTAACATGCGAGATTCCGAGAAAGGTATGTTACCTTTCAGATACGGAATGCATCTATCTAAGGATATGTGTTTTGGAACACAAAAGGAGATAGAAGCAATGAAAGCGGTTTCCTACACTTCGAGTGTGGAAAGCTTAGTAAATGCGATGTTAAAAACGAAAACCTGATATCGGCTATGCGGTCAGCATAGTGGGAGGATATCAAGGTAATCCTGGAAAGGAATACTCGACTGCTGTAATGAACATTTTAAGTACTTTCGAAGTACTAGAAACTATGTTCTGGATTACGGAGCATACGAGCATTTCCTTTGGATTACACTCTCTTAGATTTCTAATCAAATAAGGACCGATGTAAGTCGATATCAGGCTATATGTTTCACTATTGAAGGAGAAGGAGTTTTTAACATGGAAGAGTGATAAGCACGATGCTTTTCGGACTCTGCCATGGGTAACCAAATAGCGGCCTCAGAGGCAGCGGAAGTTTTGGTATAGCTCCGAGATAATCTCAAGGACTTAGAGGTGATTCTTAATTTGCCAAAGGCTATGTGAATAGCGGTGCGATGGCAAATGGTAAGAAATCACAAGTCCATAAGTGTAAGATAACACATAGAGCAAGTACCACCTGATACGAATCATCGTCAGGGAAGACGACGCTGTAGTCACCAAGATAACTTCAGAGCGGCAACCTAGATTGCTCATTCACAAGGTACTTCTTGGAAGTACAGTTTAAGCACGTGAAGAGTATGGGAGTCGGGAGTTTGGAGGAAATGACTAGACCTTAGTACAAGTGGGAGATTGTTAGAGTTGTGTACTTAATGTCTAGATTTAAGTAACAGAAACTCCCGATCCATTGCCATTAATCTATTTAATTAAATAAACAATTATTTGCGTTTAATTATTATGGTGTGTCGGGCCCACACAGAAGATCATACTATCGGTTACTCGTATTTAATCGAACAGTTGCTCACGACCTAGATGGACACGGACCAATCCATCGGTATAGTCGTTGTGTGAGAGAGAAAATAATTTGTCTTAATTATTTTATCACACTTGTACACTTGGTGTATTGAGCGGATCGTTTGAGATTTATCGATTAGGATTGCCGGCGATAATCGATTTAAGTCTCAGTGTATTTTATTCTTAATCCCCGATACTATTGCGGGTGTGTATATTTAATATAAGTGACTTTGATTTTCCAAAGGAATTGACCGGTTTAATCATTGGGTCGCTATATTTTATATATGACATGCCGTGAATACTTGACGGGAAAGTGTATCCCGTAAGGGTTGATAATATTTCCGAGATGAGTTCATAAGGAATTATTATGTAAACCCTGCAGGTGGAGTTGTTCCGCATAATAATTAAGGTTGAATGGTACTAGTCTCGGATATAAGAGATGAATAAATTAATTAGCAATAAATTAATTTTATTCATGGATATTTATATCTTAAATACACGGAATAAATAATACTACCGGAGAAATATTACTTGATATAATATGGTTTAATATTGGGAGTGCAATTAATTTATATAGTGGAAAATAAATTAATTAATAATAGTAAGGATTAATAGATTTGGGCTTGGGCTCAATTTAATCACCATTATTGGAAGCCCAATATTCCACCTCCTTAAGATCCCCTACGTAGCCTATAAAAGCACTACATGGTCTTCTCTATTCTCATAACTTGAAGATCACAATTCTAGAGAGAGAAAGTAGAGAGGAAGATCCATGTAGTTCGGAAGATCGTCGCCCACCCGACGTTCGAGCTAGTGCAAGGAATACGTGGGAAGATCTCAAGGTCATCATAAGATCTCGTTTCTCAACACAACGAATCGAAAGGTGAATTAAATATTTCCGCTATTTAATTCATGTATATTGAAATCAATTATCGGAAAAACAAGATCCAAGAGTCGAACCCGGATTAGACGAACGATCACGCGGTGGTGGCGAAGCCACCGGACCGCGGGATCGCCGCCTAGGGTTTCGGCGGCGTGGCGCATGGGACGATCCCCGGCTGGACGCCGGGGCGCGATAGATCAAACGATCGATCGCGGGCAGCTGCTGGGCACGACGGCCCAGCTGGAGGCGTGCCACCCCAGGCGGCGGCGATTCGTCGGACTCGCCGCGGGGGCTGCTGGGCAGCCCCACCCGATCGTGCGATGGCGCGATCCGTTCGATCGCGTGAACCCCGGTCTCGCGGGGGTTCGGCTGGGGGCGGGCTGCGTACCTTCGGGTGCGTGGTCTCCAAAGGCCGGACTCCGGCGGATGAGTCGGCGTTCATGTGATCTCCGGCGAAGGGTTTGATTGGGTTATTGGTTTCCGCAAATTTAAATAACCCGAGATATCGAATTCCAACAACTTTGGCTCCATTCCACTCCCCGGGGTGAGAATGAGTCGACTTGAAGTCAGCTTTAGAAAGACAAATTAGGCATTGTTTGATAAACTTGATCAATGTTTCTTGTAAAAGGAATTACAAGAATTCTCCTCCAATGACTAGTCTATACGAACTTCGAAAGTCATAAGAGTCACCAAGAGAACAGCAATGGAGACCATGGGAATGTTTACATCCCCTCTCCCACATAGCTTTTTACAATAAAGGGATACGCTATCTAGTGCATAAAATAAACACATATAGCATGCATACAAGTAATAAAGCACATAGTATCACATAGTCAAAATAATGCTAGAAAATTATTTTCCCGACTATCATGGCTTTATTCCATCTTCATATGCATCTTCTAGTCTTCAGTCTTCGTTTTTGAATGCTCCATGTGACGAGAATATTAATCTCAATATTTAAATCTATTTATTTTCAATTAATCCAAAAGTTACTTAATTCGAAAATTAAGTCAATTGAATATATCAAAAATAAAATTAAATATCATTAATACTTTATTTATTTATTTTTCCTATCTAATTCCATTAAATCTCTAGAATCTTATCCAAGTAAAACTTGAATATTCTAGAAGACTTCTATAATAGAATAAGGAAATAAAATAAATTAGGACTCTTCTACTTTCCAACAATTAATTAATTTCCATCTAATGAAAATTCCAATAAGAAATAATCAAATAGGAAATAAATTAATTCCTAATTAATTCTTTTCCTAATCCATGAGAGTTCCCTTAAAAGAGAATACTCAATAAGGAATAAAATTAATTCCAAATAATTCTTTTCCTAATCCATGAGAGTTCCTAAAAGTAAGAACACTCAAATAGGAAAACCGAATTAATTTAGGAAAGTAGATCTTGGTAGGAGTAGCACGGGTTGGGAGACCCCGCACCACCCCCACTCGATCGACCGGCCGGCCACCCGGGGAGGAGCGCCGCCGCCCAGTCACGCCGGCCAGCCACCGGACCGGCGGCAGCCCGCGACCGAGACGATCGAGCCCCCACCCAAGGCCATCGATCGATCATCATCATCATGGGATCGATCCATCGATCCCAAGCCCTAGCTCCTTCGTCACTTCTTCGTCTTCCGGCGATCGTTCCAACATCGAACCAACGTGAATAAATTACAAGAAATAAATTTACAATTCCGGTATCGATTCTATACATGAAATCGACCCTATACACTTTCCGGAAAAACGTAGAACAATAATAATAAATTCTAAATTCGGTCAACCCCCGAATTTTTACTATTACAAGCATTCATCCACACAAAACGAATCTCGACATGTCCGAGAGTTTAATAAACGAATAATCATGATAATTAAACAACAATTAATTAAACCATGATAGCCGGAAATCCCTGCAAGGTAGAACGATAATAGAACATATACATGAACACGAAACCAAACGCTCTGATACCATTTGCTGGAAATCGATATCCCGGATTACCAAAAAAATGCGGAAACCGATAATCCGATCGAAATCCCATCGCCGGAAACACGCGAACCACCTCACGTCGACGGAGCTCGACTCGAGCATCACCGCCGCGGGATAAAAGCCCGCGGCTAGAAAACCCTAGCCGAGCCCCCGCCGCGAGGGGCTCGCGATCGTCGGGGCTGCCCAGCAGGCCCCGGTGGTGAGTCCGGCGACTCACCACTACCGCCGGAGGAGGGCGGTCAGCCTCCAGCTGACCCGCCGCGGCTTTCCCCGCAATCGACCTTGCGGTCGATCGCATGCCCCGGCTCCAGCCGGGGTTCCTCCCGTGCGCCGTCGCCGGCCGAGGGTGGCCAGGGGGTTCACCCGCCGTGGCACCAGCCCACGGCGAACCCCCAGCGATCGACCAAGTCGATCGCATGCCCCGGCGAGAGCCGGGGCTTCCCCTCGTCCGCGCGCCGGGCGGTCGAACCCTAGGGTTTCGACCGCCCCCTTCGATCTTCGCCGGGGATTTCGAATCCCCGTCCGCGATGATCGTACGTTACCCGGATCGTATGTTCATGTATATATCACTATTAATATCACATAAAATCATAGAGGGGGTTTACTATTTTATACCTCAATTCGTTGTGCGGAGAAACGAAATCAAAACGTTGAAGACCTTCGAATCTTCCTACGTATTCCTTGCACTCCGTTCGAACGTCGTGTGGGCGACGAGCTATCGAACTCCTATGGATCTCCTTCAACTCTCAAGCAATATGAAGTATGATATTCTTGTCTTACGATGTGTTTTAATTATGAAGGCCATGTAGTGCTTTTATAAGCTACGTAGGGGATCAAAAGGAGGTGGAATATTGGGCTTCCAATATTGATGATTAAATTGAGCCCAAGCCCAAGTCTATTAATCCTTATCAATATTAATTAATTTATTTTCCACTATATAAATTAATTGCACTCCCAATATTAAACCATATTATATCAAATAATATTTGATATAATATCATAAAGTTTATCATGTAAACCCTGCAGGTGGATTCGTTCCAAATGATAATAAGGATGAGTGGTACTAGTCTCGAATAACAAGAAATGAATTAATTTAATGACGCCGAGTTATTTAAATTGCAATTTAGCATAATAATTAATTTCCATACGCCGATTAATTAAATTGCAATTTAGCCTAATAATTAATTTTCATAAGGTCCGTAGCTTTATAAATTGTTTGCGCAATTATTTTTCTTAAAAATAAATAGATTAGCGAAAATAAATATAAATTGTTTGCGCAATTATTTTTCTTAAAAATAAATAGATTAGCGAAAATAAATAGATTAGCGCAATTATTTTTCTTAAAAATAAATAGATTAGCGAAAATAAATAGATTAGCGCTGTTATTATTTTCTGTAGAAATTAAAAGTAAGCGCAATTATATTTCTGAGAAAGAAGATCAAAAACCTAAATTACACCGCTATAATTAATTCTAGAGAAAATAAATTATTTTTTTTCTGCTTAATTAATTTAGAGCAATTATATTTCTGAGAAAGAAGATCAAAAACCTAAATTACGCCGCTATAATTAATTCTAGAGAAAATAAATTATTTTTTCTGAAGGTCTTCATAGATCTCGTTTTTCCGTACAACGAGAACAAAGGTAAAATCGTTGAACCTCCTCGATGATTTTAATTGATTATTCGTATATGCATATGAACAAAGATCCGAGGGACGAACCAACCCCGGAACGAGGATGAACCGGCGGTGGTTGTCGAAGACCACCGGACCGCGGCGGTTCGGATCCCCGTGGGGATCGTGCACACGCACGGACTAAACCCTCGGCTGGACGCCGAGGGTGGCGATCGATGCCCTAGGGATCGATCGCCAGGCGCGCAAGGAGAAGCCCCGGCTGGTGCCGGGGCGTGCGATCGACGCTCGGTCGATCGCTGGGGGCAGCCGCGGGCTGGTGCCGCGGCAGGCGCCCCCTCCTCCATCGGCGTTGGCGGTGAGTCGCCGGACTCACCGCCGGGGGCTGCTACGAGCAGCCCCGGGGGATGCACGATGCATCCCCATGCGATCGCCCACCGCGATCGCGAGCCCCTCGCGGGGGCTCGGCTAGGGCAGCCGCGGGTTCACCCCGCGGCGGGTGTTCTCGGCCGGGCTCCGGCTCGTGAGGTGGTTCGCGGTGGTTTCCGGCAAAGGGATTTTGATCGGGGTTATGTTTCCGCTATTCCATTAACCCCGGGATATCGATTTCCAACAGCGGCGAGTCCGGCGACTCGCCGCCGCCTGGGAGGTCCCCACCGTCGAGGTGGGGTGGGGTGCGGCACCAGCCCGCGCCCCCAGCGATCGATCGGAAGATCGATCGCATGCCCGTGGCCCAGCCGCGGGTCTCTCCTCCGCGCGCCCTCGAAACCCTAGTCGGGCGATCCCGCGGTCCGGTGGTTTCACCACCACCGCGTGATCGTTCGTCTAATCCGGGGTTCGATCCTTGGATCTTGTTTTTCGATAATTGATTCAATATACATGAATTAAATAGCGGAATTATTTAATTCACCTTTCGATTCGTTGTTCGGAGAAACGAGATCTTATGATGACCTTGAGATCTTCCCACGTATTCCTTGCACTAGCTCGAACGTCGGGTGGGCGACGATCTTCCGAACTCCATTGATCTCCCTCTCTATTTTCTCTCTCTAGAATTGTGATCTTTAAGTTATGAGAATAGAGAAGACCATGTAGTGCTTTTATAGGCTACGTAGGGGATCTTAAGGAGGTGGAATATTAGGCTTCCAATATTAATGATTAAATTGAGCCCAAGCCCAAATCTATTAATCCCATTAATATTAATTAATTTATTTTCCACTATATAAATTAATTGCAGTCCCAATATTAAACCATATTATATCAAATAATATTTCTCCGGTAGTATTATTTATTCCGTGTATTTAAGATATAAATATCCATGAATAAAATTAATTTATTGCTAATTAATTTATTCATCTCTTATATCCGAGACTAGTACCATTCAACCTTAATTATTATGCGGAACGAATCCACCTGCAGGGTTTACATAATAATTCCTTATGAACTCATCTCGGGGATATTATCAATCCTTACGGGATACACTTTCCCGTCAAGTATTCACGGCATGCCATATATAAAATATAGTGACCCAACTTAACCGGTAATTAACCCAATAATTAAATCGGTTAATTCCTTTGGAAAATCAAAGTCACTTATATTAAATATACACACCCGCAATAGTATCGGAGATTAAGAATAAAATACACTGAGACTTAAATCGATTATCGCCGGCAATCCTAATCGATAAATCTCAAACGATCCGCTCAATACGCCAAGTGTAAAAGTGTGATAAAATAATTAAGACAAATTATTTTCTCTCTCACACAACGACTATACCGATGGATTGGTCCGTGTCCATCTAGGTCGTGAGCAACTGTTCGATTAAATACGAGTAACCGATAGTATGATCTTCCGTGTGGGCCCGACACACCATACTAACTACAACGTATAGAATCCAGGACTATAATTTGCATATATTTAATTATAAATAATTAAAAGCAAATAATTGTTTATTTAATTAAATAGATTAGTGGCAATGGATCGTGAGTTTCCGTTACTTAAATCTAGACATTAAGTACACAACTCCAACAATCTCCCACTTGTACTAAGGTCTAGTCATTTCCTCCAAACTCCCGACTCCCATACTCATCACGTGCTTAAGTTGTACTTCCAAGAAGTAATATGTGAATGAGTAATCTAGGTTGCCGCTCTGAAGTTATCTTGGTGACTACATCGTCGTCTCCCTCGACGATGACTCGTATCAGGTGGTACTTGCTCTATGTGTTATCTTACACTTATGGACTTGTGATTTCTTACCATTTGCCATTGCACCGCTATTTACATAGCCTTTGGCAAATTAAGAATCACATCTAAGTCCCAGAGATTATCCCGGAGCTATACCAAAACTTCCGCTGCCTCTGAGGCCGCTATTTGGTTACCCATGGCAGAGTCCGAAAAGCATCGTGCTTATCACTCTTCCATGTTAAAACTCCTTCTCCTTCAATAGTGAAACACATAGCCTGATATCGACTTACACCGGTCCTCATTTGATTAGAAATCTAAGAGAGTGTAATCCAAAGGAAATGCTCGTCTGCTTCGTAGTCTAGAACAGTACTTCGAAAGTACTTTTACAGCAGTCGAATATTCCTTTCCAGGATTACCTTGATATCCTCCCACTATGCTAACCACATAGCCGATATCAGGTTCTTGTTTTTCAACATTGCATTTATCAAGCTTTCCACACTCCAAGTGTAGGAAACTGCTTTCACTGCTTCTATCACCTTTATGTGTTCCAAAACACATAACCTTAGATAGACGCATTCCGTGTTTGAAAGGTAGCGAATCTTTCTCGGAACTATGCATGTTAAAATGAACCATAATCGTACAAGATATCTAGAGAAGTACAATGTTCTTATCTTGAGATCCTAGATCTTAAGAACATGCTCTAACTTCTTCTTTATCTCATATATCGATTTTTCTAGACAACCATCATTTTATGTCTGCCAACATCTTTACATTGTTGCCAATGATAAAATGTTATCTACATAAAACCCGAGAAACACCACCTTGTTTTCCATCACGTTTCCAATACACACAATTCGTCTATGCTTTGATGAATCCATAAAATGGACTATCTCATCAATTTGCAAGTACCACGAACTCAATGCTTTGTTCCAATCCATAAATGGATCAACTAAGCTTGTACTCTAAATGATCTTGCCTCTTAGCAATAATCCTTATTGCTCTCCAAGAAGGCACATTTAGATCTAGTACCGCCTCTATGTAGATCCAGGGACTGATTTCATGTACACTAGGACCAGAGTTCGAAACTCTCCTAGTCTTATGAATATCTCTGGTTGTCAAACAATCTCCCACTACAATGGCATTCCAGTGTATTAACAGTAATAACAGTAGGTGCAGTTAGTGGTGTACCGCTACTCGGTTCGGCTGGTTTCCAGTCTTTATCGTTTTCTCTCTTTTCAGAAGTATCACGTCATTTTGAGCTTGTGGTTCATCTAATAGTCTTCCTCTAAGAACCGGGAGTTAGAACTTATAACGTCCTTCTGGTTAATAGTACTATCGAACACACATCTTTTGTTCTTCTAAGATATTCTACAACCGCATTGAAATGCGCCGTTGTTACCAAGACATATCTATAGAACATAGGTAGTTCCGTATAACTTAAGCTTTTACTATTTCTATAAGAGTTCCATTTCTTATTTCCGACACACCATTTCTACAGAGGACTGTATGGTGTAGTCACTCGGGATCCAATCCCAAGCTCTGATCATACATCAGAGTCAATCAATTCTAATACTTGTCCGGATCTTATATCTTATATCCATAAAGGATTGCTTAGTCGTATTATCTTCCAAATTAGATTCTTAGGTCGGAAGGTCCACTCCTTCAACTTAATTGATCTTACAATCAATTTTCGATCTTTGAACTTCTTATTTGAATAAATATGACTTAGCATAAGAATCCACATGTAAAATTGATTTAACAAAGAAATCTCTTATTAATAAAACGAGTTATATACTACGGTTTGTTGCATTGTGGTGGACTCAAGATTCATCATTTATATATTGTTAGTTAATGTACGTACCAAAATAGATAATATCATTATTTCTTCTTATAACCATCAAATGATTAAAAGAAATAAAATATCCATTTATTAGAAATCCAGAACAAAGTTCTTTCTAATTTGAAAGGTACATAAAAGCAATAACCCAAAATGAAATCCTATAAAATGTCCTCCACTGCAACTGCTGCCTCCTCTACAGCATTGCCCATGTAGACTACGATTTCTTCTTTTCTAAGTCGTCGGGTTTCCTGGAACCCTTGCATTTAAAATGCACATACCGTCAGTGGTTCCATATCTACACACCAGGTTCCGGTAGATAATACCACTGACTATGTTTTACAACTAAAGAAAATTTCGTACTTTCTTTGAGAGGATAATCAGACTTCCAGTACCCAGACTGTTTGCATCGAGAACACTTGCCTATTGGCTTTCTCGTCCCATCTCGTGGTCCAAAAAGAACCACTGGGTTTCTTTGCTTTCTTGTCCTTTCCCCCGATTCATGCCTTTAGGTTCGAAATGTTGGAATTCGATATCCCAGGTTATTTAAATTTGCGGAACCGATAACCCGAATGAACCCTTCGCCGGAGGTCACACGAACACGACAACCATGCCGGGATACGACCGAAGCGCACAGCGAGGCCCGAAGGCCGCGCACGCCCCAGCCGCACCCCCACGGCCGCGCGCTTGCGCGATCAAGGATCGATCGCGCTCGGGCGATCGATCGGGGTGGGGCTGCCCAGCAGCTCCCGCGGCGAGTCCGGCGACTCGCCGCCGCCAGGAGGCCCCCGCCTTCACGGCGGGGTAGGGCACGGCACCAGCCCGTGCCCAGCGATCGATCCCCGTGGATCGATCGCACACCCTCGGCCCAGCCGAGGGTTCGCCCTCCACGCCCCGCCGAAACCCTAGGCGGGCGTACGGCGTGGTCCGGTGGCTTCGCCACCACCACGCGTTCGTCCGTCTATCCCGGGCTTCGATCTTCGGATCTTCTTCCTACGGTATTCTCGATAAATCAAATCAAATAATATCAAGGGCGTTTAGATATCATACCTATGATTCGTTGTTCGGAGAAACGAAATCTAGATGACCTCGTGATCTTCCCGCGTATTCCTTGCACTCCGTTCGAACGTCGGGTGGGCGACGATCTATCGAACTCCTATGGATCTTCTTCACTCTTCAAGACTTTATGATTAGCGTATCTTAGGTTAATGAATTGTGAAGACCATGTAGTGCTTTTATAGGCTACGTAGGGGATCAAAAGGAGATTAAATATTGGGCTTCTAATATTGAAAATTAAATTGGGTCCAACCCAAATCCATTAATTCTTATCAATATTAATTTTATTTATTTTCCACTATATAAATAAAATTGCACTCCCAATATTTATCCATATTATATCAAATAATATTTCTCCGTTTAGTATTATTTATTCCGTGTATTTAAGATTTAAATATCCATGAATAAAATTTATTTATTGCTTAATAAATTTATTCATCTCTTATATCCGAGAATAGTACCACTCAACCTTATTTATTATGCGGGAACAAATCCACTCGCGAGGTTTACATAATAAATCCTTATGAGCTCATCTCGGGGATATTATCAACCCTTCCGGGATACACTGTCCCTTCAAAAATTCACGGCATGCCATATATAAAATATAGTGACCCAACTTAACCGGTAATTAACCCAATAATTAAATCGGTTAATTCCTTTGGAAAATCAAAGTCACTCATATTAAATATACACACCCGCAATTGTTTCAGGGATTAAGAATAAAATACTCCGAGACTTAAATCAATTATCACAGAGCAATCCTAATTGATAAGTCTCAAGCGATCCGCCCAATACACCAAGTGTACAAGTGTGATAAAATAATTAAGATAAATTATTTTCTCTCTCACACAACGACTATACCGATGGATTGGTCTGTGTCCATCTAGGTCGTGAGCAACTGTTCGATTAAATACGAGTAACCGATAGTATGATCTTCTGTGCGCCCATGCACACCATACTAACTACAACGTATAAAATCCAGGACTATAATTTGCATATATTTAATTAACAATAATTAAAAGCAAATGAATGTTCATTATAAATAGGTAAATGAAAGTGTACATAGAGTTTAGAATACTCAAATCTAGACATTAAGTATACTACTCCATCAATCTCCCACTTATACTAAGGTCTAGTCTTATCTTCCAAACTTCTGACTCCCAAACCCTCCAAGTGCTTGTAATATACTTCCTTAGGAAGTATCTTGGTGAAAGGGTCCGCTAGGTTGTCTTCCGAAGCTATCTTGGTGACTATCGCATCGCCCCTCTTGACGATGTCTCGAATCAGGTGGTACTTGCGCTCTATGTGTTTTGTAGCACTATGGGACCGTGGTTCCTTACTGTTTGCCACTGCACCGCTATTGTCACAATAAATTGTCATAGCCTTGGGCAAACTCGGAATCACATCTAAGTCCTGGAGGAAATTAAGGAACCACACTGACTCTTTCGCTGCCTCTGAGGCTGCAACATATTCAGCTTCCATGGTAGAGTCCGAAATGCACTTCTGCTTAACACTCTTCCATGATACGGCTCCACCTCCCAAAGTGTACACATAGCCTGATGTCGACTTACGTCGGTCCTTATCAGCTTGCAAATCCGAATCTGTGTAACCCAAAGGAATCAGATTGTCTGCACTGTATCTCAGAACATAATCCTTAGTATTTCGCAAATACTTGAAAATGCTCTTTACGGCAGTCCAATGAGCCTTTCCAGGGTTACTCTGATATCTCGCTACTATGCCAACGGCATAACAGATATCAGGCCTCGTGCATAACATTGCATACATTAAGCTTCCCACAGCCGAAGCGTAGGGAACTGCTTTCATTTCATCTTTCTCCTTCTGTGTCCGAGGACACATCTCCTTAGAAAGATAAGTTCCTTTACTGAAGGGCAGATCACCCTTCTTGGAATCTTGCATGTTAAAACGAGCTAGAATCGTGTCTATGTAAGATTGCTGGGAAAGACACAATGTTCTATTCCGGCGATCCCTTATAACTTTGATCCCTAGAACATGTCCAACTTCTCCCAAATCTTTCATATCGAATTGTCTAGACAACCATCCCTTTATGTCTGATAACATCTTTACACTGTTGCCAATGAGAAGTATGTCATCTACATAAAGCACGAGAAACACCACTTTCTTTCCATCACGTTTCCAATACACACACGATTCGTCCATGCTTTGAATGAATCCAAAAGATTGGACTACTTCATCAAACCGCAGGTTCCACGATCTCGAGGCGTGTTTCAATCCATAAATGGATCGATTAAGCTTGCACACTAGATGATCTCGCCCCTTAGCAATGAATCCTTCTGGTTGTTTCATATAAATTGTCTCGTCAAGACTTCCATTAAGGAAAGTTGTCTTGACATCCATTTGCCACACCTCATAATCCATATGAGCTGCTATGGATAAGAGAATCCGGATTGACTTTATCTTGGCTACCGGCGAGAAGGTCTCCTCATAATCGATTCCCTCTTTCTGAGTATATCCTTTCGCAACAAGCCGAGCTTTAAAGGTTTCAACCTTTCCGTCAGATCCTCTCTTTCTCTTGTAGACCCATTTACACCCAATTGGCTTTACGCCGCTTGGTGGTTCTACGAGATCCCAGACTTTATTAGAATCAATAGATTCTATTTCGGATTTCATCGCTTTCTTCCAAGAAAGCGCATCTATATCTTGTACCGCCTCATCATAGGTCCAGGGATCGACTTCATGAACTCCGGGTGCCGAGTCCGAAGACTCACCCAGTCCAATCCATCTATCCGGTTGTTTAACAACCCTCCCACTACGACGGCGTTCCGGTGTATTAACAGTGACAGTATTAGGTGCAGGTTCTAGTGGTGTATCTATACTCGGTTCGGCTGTATCCAGGTCTTCCTCGTTACCTCTCAACTCATCAAGCATTATGTCACTTTTGGGCTTGTGGTCCATGACATAGTCTTCCTCCAAGAACCGAGCGTTAGTACTTATAACGATCTTCTGTTCCGTAGGACTATAGAACATGCCACCCTTAGTTCCTTTCGGGTATCCTACAAACAAACGTATTTCTGATCTAGGTTCTAACTTATCGGCGCCTTGTCGCAACACATGTGCTGGACATTCCCAGATCCGAATGTGTTTCAAGTTAGGCTTACGCCCACTCCACAATTCCATGGGTGTAGTTGGTACCGTTTTGGTCGGAACCCTATTCAGAATATACGCCGCTGTTTCCAAGGCAAATCCCCAGAACATAACAGGTAAATCCGAGTAACTCATCATCGATCGCACCATCTCCATAAGAGTCATATTCCTTCTTTCTGACACACCATTCTGCTGAGGAGTATATGGTGAGGTCAGCTGGGATTCAATCCCATTCTCTGCCAAGTATGCCTTGAATTCTCCAGACAGGTACTCGCCTCCGCGATCAGATCGCAGGCATTTTATGGATTTACCACGAAGGTTCTCCACAAGAGCCTTGAATTCCTTGAATTTGTCAAAAGAATCACTCTTGTGGCGCATCAGGTAAACATATCCATACCTTGAGTAATCATCAGTAAAGGTGATGAAATACTCGTACCCTCCCCTTGCCTGAGTAAACATAGGTCCGCATACATCAGAGTGAATCAAATCCAATACTTGTTCAGCTCTACGTCCTTTACCAGAAAAAGAACGTTTGGTCATTTTACCTTCCAAACAGGATTCGCAGGTTGGAAGGTCCTCTCCTTCTATGCCGCTAATGAGACCATCAGCTTTCAACCTTTGAATTCTATTCGAATTAATATGACCTAGCCTTAGATGCCACAAGTATAATTGATTCATTTTAGAAGGCTCCTTTCTCTTATTGGTGTTCGTAGATGTGTTATTACTCTCGGTTAGTTGCACCGTGTTAGACTCATGATTTAGAATATACAAATTGTCTACCAATGTACCAGAACAGACAATCTCACTATTTCTTCTTATGACCACAGAGTGATCAAAAGAAACAGAATATCCATTCAGAATTAACTTAGAAACTGAAATCAAATTCTTTCTAAAATTCGGTACATAAAGACAATTTTGTAAAACTAAAACCCTATCACTACTAAAGCGTAAGTGAACGTCTCCCACTGCAACAGCCGCCACCTTCGCGGCATTGCCCATGTAGACCACGATTTCTCCCTCTCTAAGTCTCCGGGTTTCCTGGAACCCCTGCAATGAATTGCAGACATGGTCAGTGGCGCCCGTATCTACACACCAGGTGCTGGTAGATATCACCGCTGACAATGTTTCAGTGACTAAGGAAAATTTCGTACCTTTGATGAGAGGACAATCAGACCTCCAGTTTCCAAACTGCTTGCATCGAAAGCACTTGCCCGAAGGCTTGCCTCTCCCAATCCGTGGTTTTAAACCACTGGGTTTCTTTGCACGCTTTTCCTCTAGCCTTGCCACAAAAGCTTGTGATTCTCTTAACTTACGCACAAACTCCGCTTTCGCCGAATCCTTTTTAAGGGACTCATTGAGAGAGAATTTTGTGAGTATGTTAATCACCTCTTGCCCGGCTTCCACGCTATGTCTCAACATCATCCTGAGGTCATTTCGAATGTCCTTATCAGTTGGGACAACAGTGGATTCGGAAAGCTCAACAGTCTGAACAATGTCCAGATTTCGTTCCCAATCATTACTATATGGAACCGGTGAGTTATCATCCTTAAGTATATCACAAAGTGGGGTCACAGTCATTCTTAACCTATAAGCACATATAACAAACAAACAATTTAATACCGATATTATCTCCCTCAAATAATATCATTAAATCACTAATCACATCTAAAATCCCATCAGGTAAGGCAAGCCACGTGGTGTGGACGTTTACCCACCCAAATGATTTAGCAATTAGATTTCCTTTGGTCATACATCACTTATAGCGTAACCTCGTGGGGAGGAATACTATAATGCGTATCTAAGTGTAAACCATTACTCAGTACCAAAGTAAATTATTTGGAATTGCTACATCACCGCAAGCCACGTGGTGTGGACGTTTACGATAACTTCACAACTCTTCATAGTTACTTACAACTGTCTACATCAATTAATCCAAAGTCCGTCAGCATAGCAAGCCACGTGGTGTGGACGTTTACTACACTAAGAGACTTTTATAATTGACTCCCAATTACTTGATCCATTTAATCTTGTAAATCAAGACGCGGAGAATCATAAGTGAAACTCGAAGTTTCTAACCAGTGATTCACCATGCGAACAACCCTATCTCTCATAAATGAGGGAGCCGAGCAGACAATCGACCCATCTATCAAAGAATGGCACGAAGGTCTCTAATTTGTATCCTCTACATGACCAAGTGGATCTGGCTCCATTCCACTCCCCGGGGTGAGAATGAGTCGACTTGAAATCAGCTTTGGAAAGACAAATTAGGCATTGTTTGATAAACTTAATCAATGTTTCTCGTAAGAGGAATTACAAGAACTCTCCTCCAATGACTTATCTATATAAACTTCAAAAGTTTATAAAAGTCACCAAGAGAGCAGCAATGGAGACCATGGGTATGTTTCCATACCCTCTCCCACTTAGCTTTTTACAATAAAGGGATACGCTATCTAGTGCATAAAAATAAACACATATAGCATGCATACATGTAATAAAGCACATAGTATTATCACATAATCAAAATAATACTAGAATATTATTTTCCGACTATTATGGCTTTATCACATCTCCGTACGCATCTTCTAGTCTTCAGTCTTCGTTTCTTGAATGCTCCATGTGACGAGAATATTAATTTCCAATATTTAAATCTATTTATTTTTAATTAATCCAAGAGTTACTTAATTCGAAAATTAAGTCAATTGAATATATCAAAAATAAAATTAAATATTATTAATATTTTTATTTATTTTATTTTCTTTTTCCACTCCATTAAATCTCTAGAATAATCTATCCAAGATACTCTTGGAATATTCTAGATGATATCCATAATGAAATAAAGAAATAAAATAATTTAGGACTATTATACTTTACAAATTTATTTTATTCCTAATCCATGAATATTCCCATGAGTAGGAATAATCAAATAGGAAAAATAAATTTAGTACTAAATTAATTCTTTTTCTATTTCTTGAATATTCCATAAAGAAATAATCAAAATAGGAAAAACGGAATTAAAATAGGAAAGTATATTTCCGGTAGGAGTAGCGTGGATTGGGAGACCCCACGCCACCCCCACCTCGATCGACCGCCACCTAGGGCACGCCGCCGCCGCCCAGCCCACGCGCCACCTCCTCTGGTGGCCGGCGTGGCCGAGACTCCCACGGCAGCCCCTTGTGGGGCCGAGGGTCGATCGATCCTCATGGGATCGATCATGGGGATTGATCGATCCCCGGTCCTTCGTCTTCTCGTCACTTCGTCTTCTCCGGGGTCTACGATTCGTCGATCCAATCGCAAAATAAATTTAAAAAAATCTAAATTACAATTCCGGTATCGATTCTATACATGAAATCGACCCTATACATTTTCCGGAAAAACGATGAACATAATAATAAATCCTAAATTCGGTCAACCCCCAAATTTTTACTATTACAAGCATTCACCACCAAAAACGAATCTCGACATGTCCGAGAGTTTAATAAAACCAACAATCATGACAAAATAAATTAAACGAATAATTAATCAAGCCATAATAGTCGGAACCCTGCAAGGTAGAACAATTTTATCGAAAATACCGCGAACGTAAACCTCGCTCTGATACCAATTGTTGGAATTCGATATCCCAGGTTATTTAAATTTGCGGAACCGATAACCCGAACGAACCCTTCGCCGGAGGTCACACGAACACGACAACCATGCCGGGATACGACCGAAGCGCACAGCGAGGCCCGAAGGCCGCGCACGCCCCAGCCGCACCCCCACGGCCGCGCGCTCGCGCGATCAATGATCGATCGCGCTCGGGCGATCGATCGGGGTGGGGCTGCCAAGCAGCCCCCGCGGCGATTCCGGCGACTCGCCGCCGCCAGGAGGCCCCCGCCTTCACGGCGGGGTAGGGCACGGCACCAGCCCGTGCCCAGCGATCGATCCCCGTGGATCGATCGCACACCCTCGGCCCAGCCGAGGGTTCGCCCTCCACGCCCCACCGAAACCCTAGGCGGGCGTACGGCGTGTTCCGGTGGCTTCGCCACCACCACGCGTTCGTCCGTCTATCCCGGGCTTCGATCTTCGGATCTTCTTCCTACGGTATTCTCGATAAATCAAATCAAATAATATCAAGGGCGTTTAGATATCATACCTATGATTCGTTGTTCGGAGAAACGAAATCTAGATGACCTCGTGATCTTCCCGCGTATTCCTTGCACTCCGTTCGAACGTCGGGTGGGCGACGATCTATCGAACTCCTATGGATCTTCTTCACTCTTCAAGACTTTATGATTGGCGTATCTTAGGTTAATGAATTGTGAAGACCATGTAGTGCTTTTATAGGCTACGTAGGGGATCAAAAGGAGATTAAATATTGGGCTTCTAATATTGAAAATTAAATTGGGTCCAACCCAAATCCATTAATTCTTATCAATATTAATTTTATTTATTTTCCACTATATAAATAAAATTGCACTCCCAATATTTATCCATATTATATCAAATAATATTTCTCCGGTTAGTATTATTTATTCCGTTTATTTAAGATTTAAATATCCATGAATAAAATTTATTTATTGCTTAATAAATTTATTCATCTCTTATATCCAAGAATAGTACCACTCAACCTTATTTATTATGCAGGAACAAATCCACTCGCGAGGTTTACATAATAAATCCTTATGAGCTCATCTCGGGGATATTATTGTTGGAAATCGATATCCCAGAATTAATAAATTTAAATAAATAAATTATCTAATTAATTCCGACCGAAATCCTTTGGAGATCGAATATCCGGATTGTCTAAATTGCGGAACCGACAATCCAATCGACTCCCGGTTACCGGAAACCCGCCACGAACCTCCACGGGGATAGCCTAATCAAACAAACCCGCCACGGGGATAGCCCGTGGCTTGTTCGATCGAGCCACCACGCGTGGGCTCGCGGCTGTTCGCGACAGCCGTGCGGGGCTGCTCGTAGCAGCCCGCGTGAGTCACGTGCGACGCGTACGGGAGGAGGGGCTGCTCGCCGTGCGAGCAGCAGCGGCACCAGCCCGCTGCCCACGCGATCGAGCAAGCGCTCGATCGCATCCCCGGCGTCCAGCCGGGGTCCTTTGTGCGTCGCCGGCGGTCGAAGCCCTAGGGCTCGACCGCCACCCTCGGCGTCCAGCCGAGGGTTCGTCCTCTCGATCCCGGCGAGGATCTCTCGACCTCCCTCGGTCCGGTGATCCTCGATCACCACCGCGAGGTCGATCCTCGTCCCCGGGTTCGTACGTCCCTTGGATCTTGGTTCACGATATTCTCACGATAATTAAACATTAAAGTCATCGAAGGGGGTTCAACGATTTTACCTTTGTTCTCGTTGTACGGAGAAACGAAGAACTCAATTGATGACCTTGAGATCTTCCCACGTATTCCTTGCACTAGCCCGGACGTCGTGTGGGCGACGATCTACCGAACTCCATGGATCTCCTCCACTCTTCAAGAACTTTATGATTGGCGTATCTTAGGTTAATGAATTGTGAAGACCATGTAGTGCTTTTATAGGCTACGTAGGGGATCAAAAGGAGATTAAATATTGGGCTTCTAATATTGAAAATTAAATTGGGTCCAACCCAAATCCATTAATTCTTATCAATATTAATTTTATTTATTTTCCACTATATAAATAAAATTGCACTCCCAATATTTATCCATATTATATCAAATAATATTTCTCCGGTAGTATTATTTATTCCGTGTATTTAAGATTTAAATATCCATGAATAAAATTAATTTATTGCTAATTAATTTATTCATCTCTTATATCCGAGAATAGTACCGTTCAACTTTAATTATTATGCGGATTAAATCCACCTGCAGGGTTTACATAATAATTCCTTATGAACTCATCTCGGGGATATTATCAACCCTTACGGGATACACTTTCCCGTCAAGTATTCACGGCATGTCATATATAAAATATAGTGACCCAACTCAACCGGTAATTGACCCAGTAATTAAACCGGTCAATTCCTTTGGAAAATCAAAGTCACTTATATTAAATATACACACCCGCAATAGTATCGGGGATTAAGAATAAAATACACTGAGACTTAAATCGATTATCGCCGGCAATCCTAATCGATAAATCTCAAACGATCCGCTCAATACACCAAGTGTACAAGTGTGATAAAATAATCAAGACAGATCATTTTCTCTCTCACACAACGACTATACCGATGGATTGGTCCGTGTCCATCTAGGTCGTGAGCAACTGTTCGATTAAATACGAGTAACCGATAGTATGATCTTCTGTGTGGGCCCGACACACCATACTAACTACAACGTATAGAATCCAGGACTATAATTTGCATATATTTAATTATAAATAATTAAACGCAAATAATTTTTTATTTAATTAAATAGATTAATGGCAATGGATTGGGAGTTTCCGTTACTTAAATCTAGACATTAAGTACACAACTCCAACAATCTCCCACTTGTACTAAGGTCTAGTCATTTCCTCCAAACTCCCGACTCCCATACTCATCACGTGCTTAAGTTGTACTTCCAAGAAGTACTATGTGAATGAGCACTCTAGGTTGCCGCTCTGAAGTTATCTTGGTGACTACAGCGTCGTCTCCCTTGACGATGACTCGTATCAGGTGGTACTTGCTCTATGTGTTATCTTACACTTATGGACTTGTGATTTCTTACCATTTGCCATCGCACCGCTATTTACATAGCCTTTGACAAATTAAGAATCACATCTAAGTCCCAGAGATTATCCCGGAGCTATACCAAAACTTCCGCTGCCTCTGAGGCCGCTATTTGGTTACTCATGGCAGAGTCCGAAAAGCATCGTGCTTATCACTCTTCCATGTTAAAACTCCTTCTCCTTCAATAGTGAAACACATAGCCTGATATCGACTTACACTGGTCCTCATTCGATTAGAAATCTAAGAGAATGTAATCCAAAGGAAGAGCTTGTCTGCTCCGTAATCCAGAACATAGTTTCCAGTACTTCGAAAGTACTTACAATGTTCATTACAGCAGTTCAGTATTCCTTTCCAGGATTACCTTGATATCCTCCCACTATACTAGTCGCATAGCAGATATCAGGTTCTCGTTTTCAACATTGCATTTATCAAGCTTTCCACATTTGAAGTGTAGGAAACCGCTTTCATTGCTTCTATCTCCTTTTGTGTTCCAAAACACATATCCTTAGATAGATGCATTCCGTATCTGAAAGGTAACGAACCTTTCTCGGAATCTTGCATGTTAAAACGAACTATAATCATATATATGTAAGATGTCCAGGAGAAGTACAACTTCTTCCTATATCTTTCATAATGATTTATCCAGACAACCATCATTTCATGTCTGATTACATCTTTACATTGTTGCCAATGATAAAATGTTATCTACATAAAAACCCCAGAAACACCACCTTGTTTCCATCACGTTTCCAATACACACTATTCGTCTATGCTTTGATGAATCCATAAAATGGACTATCTCATCAACTTGCAAGTACCACGAACTCAATGCTTTGTTCCAATCCATAAATGGATTAACTAAGCTTGTACTCTAAATGATCTTGCCTCTTAGCAATAAACCTTATTGCTTTCTAAGAGAGCACATTTAGATCTAGTACTGCCTCTATGTAGATCCAGGGATCGATTTCATGTATACTAGGTCCAGAGTCCGAAGACTCTCCTAGTCTTATGAATATCTTCGGTTGTCATACAACCTCCCACTACAACGGCATTCCGGTGTATAAATAGTAATAACAGTAGGTGCAGTCAGTGGTGTACCGCTACTCGGTTCGGCTGGTTCTAAGTCTTAATCTCTCTCTTTCTCATTTCAAAGCATTACGTCACTTTGGGCTTGTGGTTCATCTAATAGTCTTCCTCTAAGAACCGGGCGTTAGAACTTATAACGTCCTTCTGGTTCATAGTACTATTGAACACACATCTTTTGTTCTTCTAGGATATTCTACAACCGCACTTGAATGCGCCGTTGTTTCCAGACATATCCATAGAACACAGGTAGTTCCGTATAACTCATGCTTTTACTATTTCTATAAGAGTTCCATTTCTTATTTCCGACACACCATTTCTCCACAAGAGTGTATGGTGTAGTCATTTGGGATCAAATCACAATCTCTGATCAGTATGCCATGCATTCCTCAGACAGGCACTTGCCTCCGCGATTAGATCGCAGGCTTTCAATGGATATACCATGATGGTTCCCCACAATAGCTTTGTGTCCATTGACTTGTCAAAACACTTTGCTTTTGTGGCACATCAGGTATGCTAATCCATTTTTCGAGTAATCATAAAATGAAGTACTCGTACCTTATTGTCTGAGTAAACAAGGTCTGCATACATCAGAGTCAATCAATTCTTATACTTGTCCGGATCTTATATCTTATATCCATAAAGGATTGCTTAGTCATGTTATCTTCCAAATTAGATTCTTAGGTCGGAAGGTCCACTCCTTCAACTTAATTGATCAAATATCAATTTTCGACCTTTGAACTTCTTATTTGAATAAACATGATTTAGCATAAGAATCCACAAGTATAATCGATTTAATGAAGAAATCTCTTATTAGTAAAACGAGTTTTGTACTACGGTTCGTTGCACCGTGATGGACTCAGGATTCATCATTTATATATTGCTAGCTAATGTACCAGAATAGATACTATCTTTATTTCTTCTTATAACCATCAGATGATTAAAAGAAATAAAATATCCATTCATTAGAAATCCAGAACAAAGTTCTTTCTAAAGGTACATAAAAGCAATAGCTTAAAATGAAATCCTATAATTGTCCTCTACTGCAACAGCTGCCTCCTCAACAGCATTGCCCATGTAGACTACGATTTCTTCTTTTTCAAGTCGTCGGGTTTCCTGGAACCCTCGCATTTAGAATGCGCATACCGTCAATGGTTCCATATCTACACACCAGGTTCCGGTAGATAATACCACTGACTATGTTTTACGACTAAAGAAGATTTCGTACTTTCTTTGAGAGGATATTCAGACTTCCAGTACCTAGACTGTTTGCATCGAGAACACTAGCCTATTGGCTTTCTCGCCCCATCTCGTGATCCAAGAAACTTAGGACCACTGGGTTTCTTTGCTTGCTTTTCCTATCCCCCGGTTTTGCCCTTAGGTTCGAAACCTTTGGCATTTGGCTACAAGAGCTTGCGATTTCCGTCTCAACTCGTCTAAAAGGTCAATCATCTCAAAAAACGTGTTTAAGCGTTTCCTCGAAGCGACTGGCCTTTATGAGCGCCTATGTCATGTCTAAACATCTCCTTGAGTTTGAACATGATAAAATCAGTTCTTTCCTCAACAGTCGAGACATTAGTAGGTTCGGGAGAACAAAGCTCACTGAGTACAAACTTGTACTCTTTAACAGTCTAGGCAATGTCTAGATCTCTATTCCAATCAATACATTTTAGGGACCAGTGAGTTAAATTCCTCAAGTATCACATAAAGTGGGTTCAAAGCCATCCATAATCTATGAGCACATATAACAACAAACAATCGATTTAATCTCCGATATTATCTCCCTTAAATAATATCATTAAACCACTAATCACATCTAAAATCCCATCAGGTAAAGCAAGCCACGTTCGTGTGGACGTTTACCCACCCAAATGATTTAGCAATTAGATTTGCTTCGGTCATACATCACTTATAGCGTAACCTCGTTGGGAGGAATACTATAACGCGTATCTAAGTGTAAACCATTACTCAGTACTAAGGCGAATCGTTTAGAATCGTTACGTCACCGCAAGCCACGTTCGTGTGGACGTTTACGACAACTCGCAACCCTTCACAATTCCCTATAATTGTCTACATCAATTATTCTAAAATCCCATTCAGTATAGCAAGCCACGTTCGTGTGGACGTTTACTATACCAAAAAGATTTATATAATTGACTCCCAATTACTTGATCCATTCGATCTTGTAAATCAAGACGCGGAGAATCATAAGTGAAACTCGAAGTTTCTAACCAGTGATTCACCATGCGAACAACCCTATCTCTCATTAGATGAGGGAGCCGAGCAGACAATCGATCCATCTATAAAAGAATGGTACGAAGGTCTCTAATTTGTGTCCTCTACATGACCAAGTGGCTTTGGCTCCATTCCACTCCCCGGGGTGAGAATGAGTCGACTTGAAATCAGCTTTGGAAAGACAAATTAGGCATTGTTTGATAAACTTAATCAATGTTTCTTGTAAGAGGAATTACAAGAACTCTCCTCCAATAACTTATCTATATAAACTTCAAAAGTTTATAAAAGTCATCAAGAGAGCAGCAATGGAGACCATGGGTATGTTTCCATACCCTCTCCCACTTAGCTTTTTATAACAAAGGGATACGCTATATAATGCATAATTAAATACACATAAGCATGCATACATGAAATAAAGCACATAGAATATTATCACATAGTCAAAATAATACTAGAATATTATTTTCCGACTATTATGGCTTTATCGCATCCCCGTACGCATCTTCTAGTCTTCAGTCTTCGTTCTTGAATGCTCCATGTGACGAGAATATTAATCCCAATATTTAAATCTATTTATTTTCAATTAATCCAAAAGTTACTTAATTCGAAAATTAAGTCAATCGAATATATCAAAAATAAAATTAAATATTATTAATATTTTTATTTATTTTTATTTTCCTATCTAATTCTATTAAATCTCTAGAATCCCATCCAAGTCAAACTCGGAATATTCTAGAAGACTTTTATAATAAAATAAGGAAATAAAATAAATTAGGACTCCTAATCCTTTCCAAATTAATTCCTTTCCTAATCTATTAAAAATTCCATAAGGAATAATTAAATAGGAAAAATTAATTAAGGACCATTAAAACTTTCCAAATTAATTATTTTCCTAATCCATTAAAAATTCCATAAAGGAATAATTAAATAGGAAAAACAAATTAATTCTAAATTTATTCTTTTCCTAATCCATGAAAATTCCCATGAGTAGGAATAATCAAATAGGAAAATAAATTTAATACTAAATTAATTCTTTTCTTATTCCATGAATATTCCATAAAAGAAATAATCAAATAGGAAAACCGAATTAAAATAGGAAAGTTGGATCTCGGCGGAAGAGCACGGATTGGGAGTCCCCGCGCCCTACCACCATCGATCGCCGCTCGGAGGAGCACGCCACCGCCGCCCAGCCCACGCGCCACCACCACCGGTGGCCGGCGTGGCCGAGAGTTCCCGGGCAGCCCCTCCCCTCGATCGAACACCATGGGATCGATCATGGGGATGATCGATCCCGAGCCCTTCTTCTCTTCGTCACGTGTCTTCTCCGGTAATCGTTTCGGCATCGATCCAACGTAAATAAATTACAAAATTAATTTACAATTATCCGGTATCGATTCTATACATGAAATCGACCCTATACATTTTCCGGAAAAATAGAACGTAATAATAAACCTAAATTCGGTCAACCCCCGAATTTTTACTATTACAAGCATTCACCACACATAAAACGAATCTCGACATGTCCGAGAGTTTAATAATCAAGAACAATATTATGACAATAATTAAGAACAATTATATCTAGCCATAATAGTCGGAAACTCTGCAAGGTAGAACAATTTATCGAAAAATACCGTGAACTAAAACCAACGCTCTGATACCAGTTGTTGGAAATCGATATCCCAGAATTAATAAATTTAAATAAATAAATTATCTAATTAATTCCGACCGAAATCCTTTGGAGATCGAATATCCGGATTGTCTAAATTGCGGAACCGACAATCCAATCGACTCCCGGTTACCGGAAACCCGCCACGAACCTCCACGGGGATAGCCTAATCAAACAAACCCGCCACGGGGATAGCCCGTGGCTTGTTCGATCGAGCCACCACGCGTGGGCTCGCGGCTGTTCGCGACAGCCGTGCGGGGCTGCTCGTAGCAGCCCGCGTGAGTCCCGTGCGACGCGTACGGGAGGAGGGGCTGCTCGCCGTGCGAGCAGCAGCGGCACCAGCCCGCTGCCCACGCGATCGAGCACGCGCTCGATCGCATCCCCGGCGTCCAGCCGGGGTCCTTTGTGCGTCGCCGGCGGTCGAAGCCCTAGGGCTCGACCGCCACCCTCGGCGTCCAGCCGAGGGTTCGTCCTCTCGATCCCGGCGAGGATCTCTCGACCTCCCGCGGTCCGGTGATCCTCGATCACCACCGCGAGGTCGATCCTCGTCCCCGGGTTCGTACGTCCCTTGGATCTTGGTTCACGATATTCTCACGATAATTAAACATTAAAGTCATCGAAGGGGGTTCAACGATTTTACCTTTGTTCTCGTTGTACGGAGAAACGAAGAACTCAATTGATGCCCTTGAGATCTTCCCACGTATTCCTTGCACTAGCCCGGACGTCGTGTGGGCGACGATCTACCGAACTCCATGGATCTCCTCCACTCTTCAAGAACTTTATGATTGGCGTATCTTAGGTTAATGAATTGTGAAGACCATGTAGTGCTTTTATAGGCTACGTAGGGGATCAAAAGGAGATTAAATATTGGGCTTCTAATATTGAAAATTAAATTGGGTCCAACCCAAATCCATTAATTCTTATCAATATTAATTTTATTTATTTTCCACTATATAAATAAAATTGCACTCCCAATATTTATCCATATTATATCAAATAATATTTCTCCGGTAGTATTTTTTATTCCGTGTATTTAAGATTTAAATATCCATGAATAAAATTAATTTATTGCTAATTAATTTATTCATCTCTTATATCCGAGAATAGTACCGTTCAACTTTAATTATTATGCGGATTAAATCCACCTGCAGGGTTTACATAATAATTCCTTATGAACTCATCTCGGGGATATTATCAACCCTTACGGGATACACTTTCCCGTCAAGTATTCACGGCATGTCATATATAAAATATAGTGACCCAACTCAACCGGTAATTGACCCAGTAATTAAACCGGTCAATTCCTTTGGAAAATCAAAGTCACTTATATTAAATATACACACCCGCAATAGTATCGGGGATTAAGAATAAAATACACTGAGACTTAAATCGATTATCGCCGGCAATCCTAATCGATAAATCTCAAACGATCCGCTCAATACACCAAGTGTACAAGTGTGATAAAATAATCAAGACAGCTCATTTTCTCTCTCACACAACGACTATACCGATGGATTGGTCCGTGTCCATCTAGGTCGTGAGCAACTGTTCGATTAAATACGAGTAACCGATAGTATGATCTTCTGTGTGGGCCCGACACACCATACTAACTACAACGTATAGAATCCAGGACTATAATTTGCATATATTTAATTATAAATAATTAAACGCAAATAATTTTTTATTAAATTAAATAGATTAATGGCAATGGATTGGGAGTTTCCGTTACTTAAATCTAGACATTAAGTACACAACTCCAACAATTATCAACCCTTCCGGGATACACTGTCCCTTCAAAAATTCACGGCATGCCATATATAAAATATAGTGACCCAACTTAACCGGTAATTAACCCAATAATTAAATCGGTTAATTCCTTTGGAAAATCAAAGTCACTCATATTAAATATACACACCCGCAATTGTTTCAGGGATTAAGAATAAAATACTCCGAGACTTAAATCAATTATCACAGAGCAATCCTAATTGATAAGTCTCAAGCGATCCGCCCAATACACCAAGTGTACAAGTGTGATAAAATAATTAAGATAAATTATTTTCTCTCTCACACAACGACTATACCGATGGATTGGTCCGTGTCCATCTAGGTCGTGAGCAACTGTTCGATTAAATACGAGTAACCGATAGTATGATCTTCTGTGCGCCCATGCACACCATACTAACTACAACGTATAAAATCCAGGACTATAATTTGCATATATTTAATTAACAATAATTAAAAGCAAATGAATGTTCATTAATTAAATAGGTTAAATGTTATGACCGGGAGTTTACCGATACTTAAATCTAGACATTAAGTACACAACTCCAACAATTTTAACACTGAACAGCCATCAACACACACAATCAACACTGATGAACACATAATCACACCGAACCTCCATCAAAACACATAAAATTCATTCATGCAATGGAAATTAACAGATTGAAATTGAAAATCGGTTGAATTAGGGTTTGAAATACTTACTTCCTCTCCTTCTTCTCGCCGGCGGCAGGCTGAGGGATAAGGCTCGCCTGCTCTTCACTCGACGGAGTGTACTGAACAAGCCTCCGTTCAGTGTTTTCGGAAGCAGCAGCGGCGGTTGGAGTCGATTTCTTTCCGGCGGTTCTCTTCGCGGCGGCGGTTTTCTTCGACGGAGCCATATGATAATCGAACTGAGCTGAGAGATGAGAGGATTTCGTGTGTGTGTTGGTGGTGGTGGTTACGAAGCTTGGTTTCGTTTTCTATGAGTTGTTGTAGCGGGAGCCGAGAGAGAGTAATTGGAGAGGTGTGGGTTTCGTGGGGGAGTTCGTGTGCGGGAAATGAAATTAATGCTGAAACCGTTTGTTCAAATGTGTATATATGCGAGGGCAACGATGTATTTGCACATTTTAGGCGGCCTAATTGGCACGCGTAATTTCTCGAAAGCCTTATTGCCGAAAAAATGTTGAAAAATGGTCTTATTGCCATTTTTCCCTAATTTAAAATTAGATAAAAATATAATCTATTATTATATATATATATTCATTTATTCTTGACTCTAATTTATTAAAATTATATAATTTATTTGTACATTTTATTTGATTTTATAAATTTTATTTGATTTTATTTATACATGTTATAATAAAATTTATAATTTATAAGTAACGCGTAAAATAGAAAAATACTAGATTATAAAATTCAATGGTTATAATTTATTAGATTACTGTTATAAACTCAAGAAAAATTGAGAGAGAATAATAGAGTAGAAAGAGAGACAATATGATAGGAGAATAGAATTGTTATGAATTGTTGTTAATGGTTGTATTCATTCATATGGGGAGACCCCTTTATATAGGATACAATCTAGGGTTTCTGACTTAGCCAACAAGTCATTCACTATAATATAATAATATTCATAACACTCCCCCTTGAATGACTATTTACAGGATTGCTGCCTCGTTAAAACCTTGCCAGGAAAACCCAGTGGGATAAAACCTCGACGAAGGAAAAAGAGTACAACTTGCTCCCCCTGATTGTAATCACCGAAAATCTTTGATTTCTTGAAAGTAGTTATTGGTGATCAATCAATCTCATTAAAACCCGTAACTAATAAAACCATATAGGAAAAACTTAGTTATTCAAATATAAATTTTTGTCTTCAGGACACAACCTTCGAATTGTCGAGTTTCACATTCATTTGTATTATTGTATATTTTTCGTCCTTCAGAGACATGCCTTTACCAGACATCTATATTGACTAGAGCATTCGCAATTGCTATAACCGGCCGGTAACTCTTCAGGAGTATATTAGATGCGTCTAATGTCGAATATACAATCCTTGACAAATGAATAATGTGAACTTCAATTCACAATCATCTAGAAGATTATATTTTTCTTTTGAACTTCAGGTTCAATATCTTAGTTTATTTCGAAAACAAACTCATATCGAGTGATGTACATGCCTCGTTAAAAACCTCGTTATAAAACCCTGTAGGAAAAAATACTCGAGGAAAAGAGTACATGACATTCACATTTATATTGTGGTGATTGTCTCGTTAAAAACCTTTAACTAAGAAAACCCCGTGGGAAAAACTTAGTAGAGGGAAAAAGAGCGCAATCACTGATTCACTGGTCTTCGGGACCTTGTCTTTAATATCATAAGTGTCCATAATGACATAGTAATATGATATTGTACATATTCTGATTTTCATTTCCTTTCATATCAGGAATTTTAAAATCCATCTTTCTAATGACTTCTACATAGTCAAATCATATATTCGATGCATATATTTATCATTGTTGCTGCCATAAATATTAAGTAGCAGAACTACATGTCATCCTTAAAAATATTTGATTAACATCGAGTTTCTGCGAAAAACTCTTGAGCAACTAACCTCGCTTTTATATCTCACCACATCATTACTCGTTTTTCTTACGAACACCCACGTATATCCTTTTGGGATAATATTTTGAGGTGTGTACTATAAAGTCAAAATATCTCTTTTATTTAGCGAGTCATGCTCAACCTCAATTGCTCGTTTCTTATTTCTTGAATGCTGCTGGCACACTATCATTGATTTAAGTTTTTGATCCAGTTTTTCTAGAGCAACTCTTGAGGCAAATATGTCGTTGACGACTTTTTCCATGTTGATGACAATTCATTCTATCAACCAAATCTTTCATCATTTTCCAAAATATTTAATTTGGTTGTTCCGCAATCCCACGATTTTATCATGTGCACATGCTTTTTCAATGGGATTTTCATCTAACTCTCTTCAGGAGATTCTGAGGGTGACTTAATTTCTTTGTATTTCCGCGGATTTATTTTATATTTTCAGATCGATCTACTACGCTTCAGGCGTATATTAGAATCAACATTTGAGTTGATCTCTTTGGTATTTGAACTCTTATGGTTCATTTATCACAAATATATGTGATTTTGTCACACCTTCATTAATTTGGCAGATTACTTGCTAAATATTGCAAGTCACTTATTTTAATGAACTTCGGGTTCAATTGATTGATGCGTGGATCAAGAATTGAAAACCGTGTTTTCATTAAATCATATTTCTGGGCATTTATATCTTTTATATTCTTATCTCCCCCTAATGCCGGGAAATGATCTTCGTTAAATATGCAAATCAGCGTAACTGCTATAAATCGATCTTCAGGATCGTGATCTTCTGGATCGTGGGCTCGAGATATTTAATATACATTTTTTTATCATGTTCATTCATAAAAATACACTTTAGTGGTGATATGAATATAACTTGCATATATAAAATTAATTCGCAGATGGGAAATGTTTGATTCATTTACACGCACAATCATGATATGCATCATCTTTATTTTTAAGTACATTTCTAGTACTCGTGGGGATATTAGTAAAGCTCTTCCGGAGTCCACTCTTAATATGCCATAATTTGCATAACAATATATTTATCAATGATCCTTCGGGGATACAATATATTTCTCAATGATCTTTCGGGGATCAAAATAAATCTCAATATATAATTTCTCAGAAATTACATTTAATTGGAATCGACATTTTCGATATTCCATGATTATCCACATAATAAAATACACTTGTTCTCGATTTCCAATAGATATCCTTCAGGGATAATTCACTATGAGATGTAACTTTATTCAAAAACATATAATGTTTTGAACTTTGCTTCTTCGGGAGCAATCAATAAAAATATTCTTTCAAGAATATTTTACATCAATATCAGATTTAAAATATTTAAAGTTTAATTGCTACACCATAAGCAATTTGATTTGATATTTCTGCGGGAATATCATATCATGATGTTCTCATTTAAAATTTATTTTTGATATTTATTCATGAATATCATATCATAATAATCTTCGGGATCATATAAAACTTATTACTACTACGGGAGCAATTTAATTTGATATTTATCGAATAATATCAAATCATGATGTTCTTCCAGAACGATCAATATAATATTTAAAATACGAGTATATGTTCTTCAGGAACATTCAATTTAACTGATATATTAAGAATAATTGATTTGATATTACTTCAGGAATATCAAATTATAATGCGACTCAAACTTGTGAGTCGAACTTCATGATTTTTCCTTAACCAATTTATTTAGAATGCCTCGATAGATTTAAAATCTTGTAATCGAACGTGGAGTCAATCATACCACACGTTTTTTGTAGTACAATCAACTTCGGGTGATCATATCTTTCTTTTAAATCTTTCCACAAAGCTATAATACGAACAACTTCGGGTGATCGTATATTTCTTTTACGGTGAATTTTCAAAGATATTATTCGGGATTATTAGTATATAATCATAATCAATTTGATATTGATATTTCTACAGGAATATCATATCACGATGTTCTTCATGAACATTTAATTTTGATATTTCGTCAGAAATATCATATCATGTTCTTCAGGAACATTTAGTTTTGATATCATATCATGTTTTTCAGGAACATTTAGTTTTGATATTTCTTCGGGAATATCATATCATAATGTTCTTCATGAACATTAAAATTTTAATTGGTTTACTCAGGATAATTAATTTGATATTACTTCAAGAATATCATATTATAATGTTCTTCGGGAACATATGATATTACTTCAGGAATATCAGATTATAATGTTCTTCGGGAACATATGATATTACTTCAGGAATATCATATTATTGATGGAACCGGTATACCGATCCGATCGATAGACCGTGTGTGCGGAAGCGTGTAAAGCAATAGATCTACTATGCCATGATCTTAGTGCACACAAATATGTATAGACACACATATATTTATATATATATACATCCAATATATATATAGAGAGAGATATCAACGATTACTTACTTTTGTGACGAAGTGATTCGTTGATGTCGTTGAGGTGGTGTTGAGTCGATTGAACCACCTCAAATGGATCAGCCTCTCGAAGCTCTCCTTGTGAATGACCTCGTCACTCCTCTTGTCTAGATCACCCGGATGTTGAAGCCGCACAAATGGCCCGGCCTCTACGTGTTGCACACGAACCCGGATAATGAACACCTTGCTTGCTTGAGAATGGATCTCCAAGATCACCTCGTGGGTGGTGATTGTCTTTTATGAAAATCTGATTTTCATATATATAATCTATCCATTATGCACACCATTACACCTCTTTGTAACCTCCATCATCATGTGCATAAAGATGCACCATTTAACACACAAAAGGGGTTACAAAGGAGATGAAAGGTCATGCCACATACACATGCCACCATGCATTGTATGTGGTCCCACTTGCTTGTGTGGCATGCCATGTCACACTATGTGACATGCATCCATGCAAGCCATGCATCCCATGCATGTATATTAATTCCACGTAAATATTGATTCTAAATCAATATATATATCAAGCATCGTACATTATCTTCGAGTTCATGTGTGACCCTGTAGGTATGATTTAATTGATCAATATTATATTGTTCCCAACAATTAATATTATCAAATAATCATTTAACATCCATAGACGACCTTATGACTTTATCGATTGCACACGTAGGATCGAAGGACATATCCCAACAATCTCCCACTTGGCCTTCAGAGCCAGTGTGCTGCCAATTTCCTGTTGTCACTTTATGTCTAAATTTGAACTTGAGGCAAGACTCGAGTCATCCTCAATCGGTTCAAACCTTTCTTGGACTTTGAGACAGACTGTAAAACCAGATTTATCACTATGATACGAATCTGGACGTGGCCACGTATTTTCCACAGTCTCGACTCTCCAAGTGGCCGGTAAGACATGTATCCCATTATAGAATGGAGGACAATCCCATCTTGTCAATCCAAGCTCTCCCACTTGCTTCCTGATATACCCAATAACAAGTTTTATAACCTCCTTTTACGAAAGGCGTTTACTTGTATCAAAGTACACCATTTCACAATGGAATCACTCTGGACTACTCAGGTCAGAGGAAATTGCTCGACAGTCAATGAAATAGTATTATGACTCGAAATCTTAAATACTATTCCAGTCGGGTCTGTTCGATCATTAGCTCCCAGCTAATATCTATGTAATTGTACTTGATGTCCCACATCACTAGCCCATGAAGCGGCGCTATAGTACACATTACAATCTAGTTCTTTGTATCGTCAGTTTGTCCGTACTCGATTATACGAACCAGGAACAACTATATGATTCAAGTATATCAGTTCAACCATTGGGACTTCATTATGCGGTAAGTCGACCTCATAACCCAATTGATATCACTTAATCATTTGGACAATTCATATAAATTAAACCATATTTATATGAAGAAATATGTATTATACATATGAGTGAATGTTTACCAAATCTCCAAAAGTATCTAATACAGTAATAGAAATCACAACCCATCTCTAAGATGTTTGATCTTTATTGCAGTCGTGAAAGCCTTAAGCTAAAACTGCTGGAGAGGTTTAGAAAGCGGGTTTGCAACCTTACCAAAAGTTGCAACTTTATTATCTCGATGTCTCCACAAAACTATCTCCCAGATAATGTGGAACTTCCTGAGCACCAGTTTTAGACTTGTGGTGCTTCCTAGCTCATTGGCTTGCGCGATAGCTCTACTATAAATAGAGAACTATCGGATGAGCCTAACTAGTTACGCCACCTAGTTCATCGAAGAACTTTCAAATCTGAACTGCCAACATCACTACATCCAATGCAGTGTTGTACTCAGCTTCTGTAGTTTAATCAACTATTGTATTGCATGGAACTATTCCAGCACATTTTACCTCTAAACAGACAAAAGATATAACCAGATTAAAATCAGAAATTATCTTAGTCTGTTTTGAAGTATGCATTCAAATAGATTGTTAATATCAACTCATCTTGTCCTCCAAAGACAAGATAATATTCTTTAGTCTGTAAACGACACTTTAGAATTGTTTTGGCCACATCCAATGTGCCTCACCAGATTTTCCTCGAAACCAATTTGTCATGCTCAAAGCATACGATACTTTGGGTGATACTCAAACAACGTAACTCCCACTGATCTTCTTGTGAAACAAGATTCTTCTGTGTTCTTTTTGAAATCCAAACTCTTGTATGGATTCATTGAACCGAAGATTCCAGCTCCGAGATGCTTGCTTTAATCCATAAATGGATCTATTAAGCTTGCATACTCTCTCAGCCTGATTAGGATCGATAAAACCCTCTGGTTGTGTCATAAAAACTTCCTCTACTAGAATCCCATTCAAGAAGGCGGTTTTAACGTCCATTTGCCATATCTCATAATCATAATGAGCAGCAATGGCTAAGAGAATCCGAATGGATTTAATCATAGCAACTGGTGAAAAGGTTTCATCATAATCCATCCCGTGAATTTGTTTATATCCTTTTGCTACCAACCTTGCTTTGAAAACGCTAGGTTTTCCATTCATGTCTGTTTTTATTTTGTAAATCCATTTGCATCCAATGGGCCTAGCCCCTTTAGGCAAATCGACCAAGTTCCAAACTTGATTTTCAGACATTGATTCCATTTCGGATTTCATGGCACCCTGCCATTTCTCGGCATCTGGACTCGTCATAGCTTGGATATAGGTCGAAGGTTCATTGATTTCTAAAAGCATGACTTCATAGCTCTCGTTTGTCAGAATACCTAGGTATCTGTCAGGTTGAGATCTAATCCTTCCGGACCTTCGAGGGTTAGGTGTGGTTTTCAAAACCAATGTAGTACTCTCGACTTGGTCTTGAGTGTCCATCTCAGTTTGATCTTCTTGAACCTCGTTCAAGTTTTCTTGAACTTCGTTCAATTCAACTGAGCTCCCACTTACTTTCTTGGAAAGATATTCCTTTTCAAGAAATACACCATCTCGAGCAACAAAAACTTTGTTCTCAGATTGGTTGTAAAAGTGGTACCCTCGTGTTTCTTTTGGATAACCCACAAAGAAACATTTATCCGATTTGGGTTCAAGCTTTGTAGAGATATTTCTCTTCACATAAGCTTCACATCCCCAAATCTTGATATAAGACAAGTTAGGGACCTTCCCTTTCCATAACTCGTATGGTGTCTTATCAACAGCTTTTGACGGTGTCCTATTCAGTGTATAGGCCGCTGTTAAAAGTGCGTGTCCCCAAAAAGATTTCGGTAGTTCACTAAGGCTCATCATCGATCAAACCATATCCAATAAGGTTCTATTCCTCCTTTCGGAAACACCATTCATCTGGGGTGTTCCAGGTGGAGTGAGTTGATATAAAATACCACAACTCATAAGATGATCATCGAATTCTTGGCTAAGATATTCACCACCTCGATCCGATCGAATGGCTTTTATCTTCTTACCAAGTTGATTCTCAACTTCATTTTGGAATTCTTTGAACTTTTCAAAGGCTTCCGACTTATGCCTCATTAAATAGACATAACCATATCTACTTAAGTCATCGGTAAAAGTTATGAAGTAGAAATAACCTCCACGTGCTTGTGAGCTCATTGGACCACATACATCAGTATGGATTAAACCCAATAGGTCACTTGCACGTTCTCCTTTTCCTATAAAAGGTGACTTTGTCATTTTGCCCATCAAACATCCTTCACATGTATCAAATGACTCCAAGTCAAAAGATTTGAGAATGCCTTCTTTAAGAAGTTTCTCTACACGTTTAATGTTGACGTGGCCTAATCGACAATGCCAAAGGTATGTTTCATTGAATTCATTCGATTTGGCCTTTTTGGTATCAATGTTATATATATGATTGTCAAGTTGAAGTATATATAATCCATGTTCTAATCGTGCCGAACCATAGAACACTCCACTTTTTGAAATAGTAAATAAACCATTTATTATAGTGAAGGAAAATCCTTCAGTATCCAATACTGAAATAGAAATTATGTTCTTGGTAATACTTGGAACGAAATAAACATTATTCAATACTAAAACAAGGCCCGAAGGCAAACACAAATCATAAGATCCTACGGCTAATGCAGCGACCCTCGCTCCATTTCCAACCCGCAGATCGACATCTCCCTTTACCAAACTTCTACTTCTTTGCAGTCCCTGCACATGTGAAACAATGTGAGCACCGCATCCGGTATCCAATACCCAAGAAGAAGAATTTGTAAAGTTTATGTCTATGACATAAATACCTGAAGATGAAGGAACGACACCGTTCTTTACATCCTCCTGGAACTTGGGGCAATCTTGCTTGTAGTGTCCAACACGCTTGCAGTAGAAACACTCAGATTCCCCAGGAACCTTAGAAGCTTTCAAGAACCTTTTGGAAGGAGTTGCCACAACTTTCCCTTTCCCTTTGCCTTTCACTTCCGGTTTCTTAATCCCCTTGAACTTTTTGGTACCTCCTTCCCGAATCATAAGAACTTCCCTCCTAGGGTCCTTCTTAATCGCCGGCTCAGCAGCCTTAAGCATCCCATGGAGCTCATGAAGCGATTTCTTCAGTCCATTCATGTGGAAATTCAGCCTAAAGGCGTCATATCCATCATGAAGAGAATGAAGAATGAAATCGGTAGCCAACTCGTCATCATATGCAAAACCGAGGCGAGCACTTGAAGCAAATAATCCAATCATTTGCTGCACATGTGGTCCCACGGGTTTACCCTTTTCCAGCCTAGCTGTTGCTATAGCCCGGGTGACACCGAAGCGCTCAATCCTAGCCTGTTCCCCGAACATGCTCTTGAGCTCTTCTATGATGTCATAGGCTTCCATGAACTCGAATTGTTTTTGCAACTCGGGTACCATGGATGCCAACATCAAACATGTCACCTCATTCGAGGCTTTCTTAGCAAGGGCATATGATGCCTTTTGGGCATCCGTGCCCCCATCAGCGGGAAGCACGGGAAGAGGTTTGTCCAACACACTTTCCTTTTCTTCGTATTTGAGGACTATCCTCAAGTTACGTTGCCAATCAAAGAAATTGGTGTTGTTCAACTTTTCTCTATCCAAGATAGAGCTGAACTTGAATTGAGTTGATACAGACATATTAAACTACAGAAGAAAGATAAATTAAGCAAGTAAACATCCACAAAGTGTTTAAACAAATAAGGTTGTCTCGCATAACTACTTTATTTGTTTCATTTTGTTCATTCGATATCCAATATCGTCGTTCCCAATTATCTTAATATCAAAACCGTGATAAATCGTAAGTAAAAACTCGAGGTTTTCTAACCAGCGATCTTATCATGCAATTGAAGCCCTATCTCTCATTAAAATGAGGGAGCCAACCAGACAATCGATTCACGCCATCCAATGGCTCGAATGTCTCTAATCTGTGTCATCGACATAAGCAAGCGCTTTGGCTCCATTCCACTCCCCGGGGTGAGAATGAGTCGAGTTGAACTTAGTCTTTGAAAAACAGATTAGGCATTGGTTTTTGACATTTTAATAAATTAGAACAAAACGATCCCAAGACCCTCATCTTGCGAATCCTTAAGCCGACTGAGTCCGCACTTAAGAACTCCAAGATAGGTAGACATCCCATGTCAATGACATCCAATGTCACTCTCGGTCGATGAGAGTCCCATTCTCATCTCATGTCTCGATAGCCACGCCTGCAGTGGATCTATCGATGAGAAAACCAAATTCACTTGTAAGGGTCTAACCCTTACTCCCACTTATCCCAAGATAACAAGTAGTACCCCGCTGAGGCGGACCTACCAACTTATGATCGAGGGCTTCATGAGTGTGATGTTTTGGACAAGACATTATACTCATTATTTTGGGAACTTGCATGCATAGGTGTTTATATGTAAGTTGAACATTTATAACATAAAACATCTAATAACTAGCAAAGCACATAATACGTATTGAAAGGCCCCTAGAACCTCACAACACTCAAATGAAAAACGAAATTAAAAAAATCGAAGCATCTTGAAATCATCCCGACTTGATCCGGCTGAAGTTTGCTGCATCTGGTCAGGTCCATGACCCCTACCTCCAAGGTAGAGATCAATACATTTGATCCTCTCAAATCTGACCCCAAAAACCCGAAACAGCGCCCGCTGAAAGGAAACGGCGGTCGCCGTTTTGCATTCAGCGCCCGCCGAAAGCATCAAAAAGGGGTCAGAAATTTCTGGACCGTTTTGGCTCGAACAGCGGTCGCTGTTGCCACAACAGCGCCCGCTGAACCTCGAACAGCGACCGCTGTTGCTACAACAGCGGGCGCTGTTTGTCTCCAGCAGCCCCGGCTTTGTCCATTTCGCTCCGTTTTGCTTCGTTTCTTCTCGTTTTCGCTTGGGCTTCGAAATCCAACTCCGATACATGGATAAATCCATAGCTTACATGTTGAACAATACATTTTGAATAGAAAAACCTATCTATTACAAAAGATTCCAAGGGACGCAGCCCTCCAAAACTATGGCCATTCAACACGTAAAAAACACGATTTCATCCACCCGACCACTAACGGTGGCCGGCCTTACTGTTGGAATTCGATATCCCGGGTTATTTAAATTTGCGGAAACCAATAACCCGATCAAACCCTTCGCCGGAGATCACATGAACGCCGACTCATCCGCCGGAGTCCGGCCTTTGGAGACCACGCACCCGAAGGCACGCAGCCCGCCCCCAGCCGAACCCCCGCGAGACGGGGTTCATGCGATCGAAGATCGCGTTCGATATTCGCGATCGATGGGGCTGCCCAGCAGCCCCGCCGCGGCGAGTCCGGCGACTCGCCGCCGCCTGGAGGAGCCCCGCCTTCACGGCGGGTGGGGTGCGGCACCAGCCCGCGCCCCCAGCGATCGATCCTTGGATCGATCGCAAGCCCTCGGCCCAGCCGAGGGTTCTTTCCTCCGCGCGCCGCGAACCCTAGTCGGGCGATCCCACGCGGTCCGGTGGCTTCGCCACCACCGCGTGATCGTTCGTCTAATCCGGGTTCGAACTTCAGATCTTGTTTTTCGATAATTGATTCAATAAAACTTGAATTAAATTGCGTAAATTTAATTCACCTTTCGATTCGTTGTGCGGAGAAACGAGATCTTGTGATGACCTTGAGATCTTCCCACGTATTCCTTGCACTCGTTCGAACGTCGGGTGGGCGACGATCCTCCGAACTCTATGGATCTCCTTCTCTCCTTTCTCTCTCTAGAATTGTGATCTTCAAGTTATGAGAATAGAGAAGACCATGTAGTGCTTTTATAGAATAAATTTATTCTTTCTTATTGATTATTCCTATCCTTGGGAATTTTCATGGAATAGGAAAAAGAATAAATTTAGAATTAATTTATTTTTCCTATTTAATTATTCCTTTATGGAATTTTTAATGGATTAGAAAAATAATTAATTTGGAAGTTTTAATGGTCCTTAATTAATTTTTCCTATTTAATTATTCCTTTATGGAATTTTTAATAGATTAGGAAAGGAATTAATTTGGAAAGGATTAGGAGTCCTAATTTATTTTATTTCCTTATTCTATTATAGAAATCTTCTAGAATATTCCGAGTTTGACTTGGATGGGATTCTAGAGATTTAATAGAATTAGATAGGAAAATAAAAATAAATAAAAATATTAATAATATTTAATTTTATTTTTGATATATTCGATTGACTTAATTTTCGAATTAAGTAACTTTTGGATTAATTGAAAATAAATAGATTTAAATATTGGGATTAATATTCTCGTCACATGGAGCATTCAAGAACGAAGACTGAAGACTAGAAGATGCGTACGGGGATGCGATAAAGCCATAATAGTCGGAAAATAATATTCTAGTATTATTTTGACTATGTGATAATATTCTATGTGCTTTATTTCATGTATGCATGCTTATGTGTATTTAATTATGCATTAGATAGCGTATCCCTTTGTTATAAAAAGCTAAGTGGGAGAGGGCATGGAAACATACCCATGGTCTCCATTGCTGCTCTCTTGGTGACTTTTATAAACTTTTGAAGTTTATATAGATAAGTCATTGGAGGAGAGTTCTTGTAATTCCTCTTACGAGAAACATTGATTAAGTTTATCAAACAATGCCTAATTTGTCTTTCCAAAGCTGATTTCAAGTCGACTCATTCTCACCCCGGGGAGTGGAATGGAGCCAAAGCCACTTTGTCATGTAGAGGACACAAATTAGAGACCTTCGTACCATTCTTTTATAGATGGATCGATTGTCTGCTCGGCTCCCTCATCTAATGAGAGATAGGGTTGTTCGCATGGTGAATCACTGGTTAGAAACTTCGAGTTTCACTTATGATTCTCCGAGTCTTGATTTACGAAAATCGAATGGATCTAGTAATTGGGAGTCACTTATAAAAATCTTTTAGTGTAGTAAACGTCCACACGAACGTGGCTTGCTATACTGAATGGGATTTTGGATTAAGTGATGTAGACAGTTATAGAGGAGAGTAAAGGAGCGTATGTTAACGTAAACGTCCACACTAACGTGGCTTGCGGTGAATATGCGTGTCCCAAACAATCTTCTTAGATACTGAGTAATGGTTTACACTTAGGTACGCTTTATAGTATTCTTCCCAACGAAGTAACGCTATAATGATGTACGACCGAAGAAAATCTAATTGCTAAATCATTTGGGTGGGTAAACGTCCACACGAACGTGGCTTGCCTTACCTGATGGGATTTTAGATGTGATTAGTGGTTTAATGATATTATTTAAGGGAGATAATATCGGAGATTAAATCGATTGTTTGTTGTTATATGTGCTCATAGATTATGGATGGCTTTGAACCCACTTTATGTGATACTTGAGGAATTTAACTCACTGGTCCCTAAATGTATTGATTGGAATAGAGATCTAGACATTGCCTAGACTGTTAAAGAGTACAAGTTTGTACTCAGTGAGCTTTGTTCTCCCGAACCTACTAATGTCTCGACTGTTGAGGAAAGAACTGATTTTATCATGTTCAAACTCAAGGAGATGTTTAGACATGACATAGGCGGCTAGACAAGAAGCGATGAGGATACTCATAAAGGCCAGTCGCTTCGAGGAAACGCTTAAACACGTTTTTGAGATGATTGACCTTTTAGACGAGTTGAGACGGAAATCGCAAGCTCTTGTAGCCAATGCCAAAGGTTTCGAACCTAAAGGCAAAATCGGGGGAAAGGAAAAGCAAGCAAAGAAACCCAGTGGTCCTAAGTTTCTTGGATCACGAGATGGGGCGAGAAAGCCAATAGGCTAGTGTTATCGATGCAAACAGTCTAGGTACTGGAAGTCTGATTATCCTCTCAAAGAAAGTACGAAATCTTCTTTAGTCGTAAAACATAGTCAGTGGTATTATCTACCGGAACCTGGTGTGTAGATATGGAACCACTGACGGTATGTGCATTTTAAATGCAAGGGTTCCAGGAAACCTAACGACTTAGAAAAGAAGAAATCGTAGTCTACATGGGCAATGCTGTAGAGGAGGCAGCTGTTGCAGTGGAGGACATTTTATAGGATTTCATTTTGAGTTATTGCTTTTATGTACCTTTCAAATTAGAAAGAACTTTGTTCTGGATTTCTAATAAATGGATATTTTATTTCTTTTAATCATTTGATGGTTATAAGAAGAAATAATGATATTATCTATTTTGGTACATTAGCTAGCAATATATAAATGATGAATCCTGAGTCCACCACAATGCAACGAACCGTAGTATATATAACTCGTTTTACTGATAAGAGATTTCTTTATTAAATCAATTTTACTTGTGGATTCTTATGCTAAGTCATATTTATTCAAATAAGAAGTTCAAAGGTCGAAAATTGATCGTAAGATCAATTAAGTTGAAGGAGTGGACCTTCCGACCTAAGAATCAAATTTGGAAGATAATACGACTAAGAAATCCTTTATGGATATAAGATATAAGATCCGGACAAGTATAAGAATTGATTGAATCTGATGTATGCAGACCCATGTCTACTCAGACAATAAGGTACGAGTACTTCATTTGATGATTACTCGGGAAATGGATTAGAATACCTGATGTGCCACAAAAGCAAAGTGTTTTGACAAGTCAATGGACACTAGGCAATTGTGGAGAACCTTCAAGGTATATCCATTTATAGCCTGCGATTTGATCGCGGAGGCAAGTACCTGTCTGAGGAATGCATGGCATACTGATCAGAGATTGGGATTTGATCCCAAATGACTACACCATACACTCTTGTGTAGAAATGGTGCGTCGGAAATAAGAAATGGAACTCTTATAGAAATAGTAAAAGCATGAGTTATACGGAACTACCTATGTTCTATGGATATGTCTGGAAACAACGGCGCATTCAATGCGGTTGTAGAATATCCTAGAAGAACAGAAGATGTGTGTTCAATAGTACTATGAACCAGAAGGACGTTATAAGTACTAACGCCCGGTTCTTAGAGGAAGACTATTAGATAAACCACAAGCCCAAAGTGACGTAATACTTTGAAATGAGAGAGAGAGAGATTAAGACTTAGAACCAGCCGAACCAAGTAGCGGTACACCACTGACTGCACCTACTGTTATTACTGTTTATACACCGGAATGCCGTTGTAGTGGGAGGTTGTATAACAACCAAAGATATTCATAAGACTAGGAGAGTCTTCGGACTCTGGACCTAGTATACATGAAATCGATCCCTGGATCTACATAGAGGCAGTACTAGATCTAAATGTGCTCTCTTAGAAAGCAATAAGGTTTATTGCTAAGAGGCAAGATCATTTAGAGTACAAGCTTAGTTGATCCATTTATGGATTGGAACAAAGCATTGAGTTCGTGGTACTTGCAAGTTGATGAGATAGTCCATTTTATGGATTCATCAAAGCATAGACGAATAGTGTGTATTGGAAACGTGATGGAAACAAGGTGGTGTTTCTCGGGTTTTTATGTAGATAACATTTTATCATTGGCAACAATGTAAAGATGTAATCAGACATGAAATGATGGTTGTCTGGATGAATCATTATGAAAGATATAGGAAGAAGTTGTACTTCTCCTGGACATCTTACATATATATGATTATAGTTCGTTTTAACATGCAAGATTTCGAGAAAGGTTCGTTACCTTTCAGATACGGAATGCATCTATCTAAGGATATGTGTTTTGGAACACAAAAGGAGATAGAAGCAATTAAAGCGGTTTCCTACACTTGGAGTGTGGAAAGCTTAATAAATGCGATGTTAAAAACGAGAACCTGATATCTGCTATGCGGCTAGTATAGTGGGAGGATATCAAGGTAATCCTGGAAAGGAATACTCGACTGCTGTAATGAACATTTTAAGTACTTTCGAAGTACTGGAAACTATGTTCTGGATTACAGAGCAAACAAGCATTTCCTTTGGATTACATTCTCTTAGATTTCTAATCGAATGAGGACCAGTGTAAGTCGATATCAGGCTATGTGTTTCACTATTGAAGGAGAAGGAGTTTTAACATGGAAGAGTGATAAGCACGATGCTTTTCGGACTCTGCCATGAGTAACCAAATAGCGGCCTCAGAGGCAGCGGAAGTTTTGGTATAGCTCCGGGATAATCTCTGGGACTTAGATGTGATTCTTAATTTGTCAAAGGCTATGTAAATAGCGGTGCGATGGCAAATGGTAAGAAATCACAAGTCCATAAGTGTAAGATAACACATAGAGCAAGTACCACCTGATACGAATCATCGTCAGGGGAGACGACGCTGTAGTCACCAAGATAACTTCAGAGCGGCAACCTAGATTGCTCACTCACATGGTACTTCTTGGAAGTACAGTTTAAGCACGTGATGAGTATGGGAGTCGGGAGTTTGGAGGAAATGACTAGACCTTAGTACAAGTGGGAGATTGTTGGAGTTGTGTACTTAATGTCTAGATTTAAGTAACGGAAACTCCCGATCCATTGCCATTAATCTATTTAATTAAATAAACAATTATTTGCGTTTAATTATTTATAATTAAATATATGCAAATTATAGTCCTAGATTCTATACGTTGTAGTTAGTATGGTGTGTCGGGCCCACACAGAAGATCATACTATCGGTTACTCGTATTTAATCGAACAGTTGCTCACGACCTAGATGGACACGGACCAATCCATCGGTATAGTCGTTGTGTGAGAGAGAAAATAATTTGTCTTAATTATTTTATCACACTTGTACACTTGGTGTATTGAGCGGATCGCTTGAGATTTATCAATTAGGATTGCCGTTGATAATTGATTTAAATCTCAGTGTATTTTATTCTTAATCCCCGATACTATTGCGGGTGTGTATATTTAATATAAGTGACTTTGATTTTCCAAAGGAATTGACCGGTTTAATTACTGGGTCAATTACCGGTTAAGTTGGGTCGCTATATTTTATATATGACATGCCGTGAATACTTGACGGGAAAGTGTATCCCGTAAGGGTTGATAATATCCCCGAGATGAGTTCATAAGGAATTATTATGTAAACCCTGTTGGAGTTGTGTACTTAATGTCTAGATTTAAGTATCGGTAAACTCCCGGTCATGGCATTTAACCTATTTAATTAATAAACAATTATTTGCAATTAATTATTATTAATTAATTATGCAAAATATAGTCCTGGATTTTATACGTTGTAGTTAGTATGGTGTGTCGGGCCCACACAGAAGATCATACTATCGGTTACTCGTATTTAATCGAACAGTTGCTCACGACCTAGATGGACACGGACCAATCCATCGGTATAGTCGTTGTGTGAGAGAGAAAATAATTTATCTTAATTATTTTATCACACTTGTACACTTGGTGTATTGGGCGGATCAGCTTGAGATTTATTGATTAGGATTGCCTTGGATAATCAATTTAAATCTCAGAGTATTTTATTCTTAATCCCTGATATTATTGCGGGTGTGTATATTTAATATTAGAGACCTTGATTTTCCAAAGGAATTAACCGATTTAATTATTGGGTTAATTACCGGTAAAATTGGGTCGCTATATTTTATATATGACATGCCGTGAATACTTGACGGGAAAGTGTATCCCGGAAGGGTTGATAATATCCCCGAGATGAGTTCATAAGGAATTATTGTGTAAACCTCATGAGTGGATTCGTTCCGCACAATAATAAAGGTTGAACAGTACTAGTCTCGGATATAAGAGATGAATATTATTTATTGAGCAATAAATAAATTTATTCATGGATATTTAAATCTTAAATACACGGAATAAATAATACTAATCGGAGAAATATTATTTGATATAATATGGATTAATATTGGGAGTGCAATTTTATTTATATAGTGGAAAATAAATAAAATTTAATATTGATAAGGATTAATGGATTTGGGTTGGACCCAATTTAATCTTCAATATTTAGAAGCCCAATATTTAATCTCCTTATGATCCCCTACGTAGCCTATATAAGCACTACATGGTCTTCACTTTTCATAACATATAATAATTGACCTACGCCAATCATAAAGTCTTGGAGAGTGAAGGAGATCCATAGGAGTTCGATAGATCGTCGCCCACACGACGTTCGGACAAGGTGCGAGGAATACGTAAGAAGATCGCAAGGTCGTCAATTGGATTCGTTTCTCCGTACAACGAATCGAGGTAATAATCATAAACCCCCTTCATGATTATTTGTGCGTATTAATTGTGATATATACATGAACGGACGATCTGGGAAAAACGACGATCATCGCGGACGGGGATTCGAGATCCCCGGCGAAGATCGAAGGGGGCGGTCGAAACCCTAGGGCTCGACCGCCCGGCGCGCGCGGACGAGGGGGCCCCGGCTGGACTGCCGGGGCGTGCGATCGACTCAAAGTCGATCGCGGGGAGGTTCACCGTAGGCTGGTGCCACGGCGGGTGAACCCCCCCAGCCACCTCGCCTGGTGGCGTGCGCAAGGGAGGAGCCCCGGCTGAAGCCGGGGCGTGCGATCGACCGCGTGGTCGATCGCGAGGGAAAGCCGCGGCTGATGCCGCGGCGGGTCAGCCTGGGGCTGACCGCCCTCCTCCGGCGAAGGTGGTGAGTCGCCGGACTCACCACCGGGGGCTGCTGGGTGTTGGAGTTGTGTACTTAATGTCTAGATTTAAGTAACGGAAACTCCCGATCCATTGCCATTAATCTATTTAATTAAATAAACAATTATTTGCGTTTAATTATTTATAATTAAATATATGCAAATCATAGTCCTGGATTTTATACGTTGTAGTTAGTATGGTGCAAGCATGGGCGCACGGAAGATCATACTATCGGTTACTCGTATTTAATCGAACAGTTGCTCACGACCTAGATGGACACGGACCAATCCATCGGTATAGTCGTTGTGTGAGAGAGAAAATAATTTATCTTAATTATTTTATCACACTTGTACACTTGGTGTATTGAGCGGATCTGCTTGAGATTTATCGATTAGGATTGCCGGCGATAATCGATTTAAGTCTCAGTGTATTTTATTCTTAATCCCCGATACTATTGCGGGTGTGTTTATTTAATATAAGTGACTTTGATTTACCAAAGGAATTAACCGATTTAATTATTGGGTTAATTACCGGTTAAGTTGGGTCACTGTATTTTATATATGACATGCCGTGAATACTTGACGGGAAAGTGTATCCCGTAAGGGTTGATAATATCCCCGAGATGAGTTCATAAGGAATTATTATGTAAACCCTGCAGGTGGATTTGTTCCGCATAATAATTAAGGTTGAATGGTACTAGTCTCGGATATAAGAGATGAATAAATTAATTAGCAATAAATTAATTTTATTCATGGATATTTATATCTTAAATACACGGAATAAATAATACTACCGGAGAAATATTATTTGATATAATATGGTTTAATATTGGGAGTGCAATTAATTTTATATAGTGGAAAATAGAATTAATTAATATTAATGGATTAATAGATTTGGGCTTGGGCTCAATTTAATCATTAATATTGGAAGCCCAATATTCCACCTCCTTAAGATCCCCTACGTAGCCTATAAAAGCATTACATGGTCTTCTCTATTCTCATAACTTGAAGATCACAATTCTAGAGAGAGAAAGTAGAGAGGGAGATCCATGGAGTTCGGAAGATCGTCGCCCACCCGACGTTCGAGCTAGTGCAAGGAATACGTGGGAAGGTCTCAAGGTCTTCATAGATCTCGTTTCTCCGTACAACGAGAACAAAGGTAAAATCGTGAAAACCCCCTCGATGATTTTACATCTTAATTATCGTGAAAATATCGTGAACCAAGATCCGAGGGACGAACCCCATAAGTGAGATTGAACCGGGCGGTGGTGGTTGAACCACCGGACCGCCGGCGGCTCATGGATTCTCGCCTAAAGGGGCTGCCGGGCGTGAGCCTCGGCTGGAGCCGAGGGCTCGATCGAGGTGGACTCGATCCCCCCGGACGGCATCGCCGCGAGCTGCGGGAGTTCCCGCAGCGGGCACGCGGGCGATGCGGATCGCATCCGGGGCGTGCCTAGCGGGCTGCTGGGAGCAGCCCGTGCGTTCGCACGGGGACCCCATCCCCGTGAGCAGCGAGTCGAGGACTCGCTGCGGGGCTGCTACGAGCAGCCCCAGCGGTTGCTACGAGTAACCGCGAGCCCCACGCGGGGGCTCGGCTGGACGCACGCGGGGTTTCCCGCGTGTGGTGTTCGGTCGTGCCCCGGGTCACGTGGTGTGTTCGTGGTTTCCGACTCGCGGGGGACTTCGGCTGGGGGCGGGCTGCGTGTCTTCGGGCGCGTAGTCTCCAAAGGTCGGACTTTTGCGGATGAGTCGGTGTTCGTGGTTTCTCCGGCGATCGGGATTTCGATTGGGTTGTCGGTTCCGCAATTTTTAGACAATCCGGATATTCGATCTCCAAAGGATTTCGGTCGGAATTAATTGGATAATTAATTTTAATTAATTTATTAATTCCGGGATATCGATTTCCAACAATTGGTATCAGAGCGTTGGTTTTAGTTCACGGTATTTTTCGATAAATTGTTCTACCTTGCAGGGTTTCCGACTATTATGGCTAGATTTAATTGTTTTAATTAATGTCATAATATTGTTCTTGATTATTAAACTCTCGGACATGTCGAGATTCGTTTTATGTGTGGTGAATGCTTGTAATAGTAAAAATTCGGGGGTTGACCGAATTTAGGATTTATTATTACGTTCTATTTTTTCCGGAAAATGTATAGGGTCGATTTCATGTATAGAATCGATACCGGATAATGTAATTTTAATTCTTGTAATTTATTTACGTTGGATCGATGCCGAAACGACCGCCGGAGAAGACGTGTGACGAAGAAGACGAAGAGGACAAAATTCGGGGGGTCGATCATCCCCATGATCGATCCCCATGAGGATCGATCGACCCCGGGCTGCCCTAGGGCTCTCGGCCACGCCGGCCACCAAGGGAGATGGCGCGTGGGCCTAGGCCGGCGGCGGATGTGGTAGTCGATGGTGGGGGTGGTGTGGGGTCTCCCAACCCATGCTATTCCTACCAAGATCCTACTTTCCTATTTGATTCGGTTTTCCTATTTGAGTGTTCTTAATTTTAGGAACTCTCATGGAATAGGAAAAGAATTAATTTGGAATTAATTTATTTTTTCTATTTAATTATTCCTTTATGGAATTTTTAATGGATTAGGAAAATAATTAATTTGGAAAGTTTTGAAAGTCCTTAATTAATTTTTCCTATTTAATTATTCCTTTATGGAATTTTTAATAGATTAGGAAAGGAATTAATTTGGAAGGATTAGGAGTCCTAATTTATTTTATTTCCTTATTCTATTATAGAAGTCTTCTAGAATATTCCGAGTTTGACTTGGATGGGATTCTAGAGATTTAATAGAATTAGATAGGAAAATAAAAATAAATAAAAATATTAATAATATTTAATTTTATTTTTGATATATTCGATTGACTTAATTTTTCGAATTAAGTAACTTTTGGATTAATTAAAAATAAATATATTTAAATATTGGGATTAATATTCTCGTCACATGGAGCATTCAAGAACGAAGACTGAAGACTAGAAGATGCGTACGGGGATGCGATAAAGCCATAATAGTCGGAAAATAATATTCTAGTATTATTTTGATTATGTGATAATATTCTATGTGCTTTATTTCATGTATGCATGCTTATGTGTATTTAATTATGCATTAGATAGCGTATCCCTTTATTGTAAAAAGCTAAGTGGGAGAGGGTATGGAAACATATCCATGGTCTCCATTGCTGTTCTCTTGGTGACTTTTATGGACTTTTGAAGTTCGTATAGACAAGTCATTGGAGGAGAATTCTTGTAATTCCTTTTACGAGAAACATTGATTAAGTTTATCAAACAATGCCTAATTTGTCTTTCTGAAACTGATTTCAAGTCGACTCATTCTCACCCCGGGGAGTGGAATGGAGCCAAAGCCACTTGGTCATGTCGAGGACACAAATTAGAGACCTTCGTACCATCCTTTTGAAGGTGGATCGATTGTCTGCTCAGCTCCCTCATTTATGAGAGATAGGGTCGTTCGCATGGTGAATCACTGGTTAGAAACTTCGAGTTTCACTTATGATTCTCCGCGTCTTGATTTACAAGATTGAATGATTCATGTAATTGGGAGTCAATTGTAAAAGTCTTTTGGTGTAGTAAACGTCCACACTATCGTGGCTTGCTGCATTGAATGGGATTTTGGAACGATTGATGTAGACAGTTATAGAAGGGAGTAAAGGAGCGTATGTTAACGTAAACGTCCACACTATCGTGGCTTGCGGTGAATATGCGTGTCCTAAACAATCTTCTTAGATACTGAGTAATGGTTTACACTTTGGTACGCTTCTTAGTATTCTTCCCATCGAAGTAACGCTAATGATGATGTACGACCGAAGGAAATCTAATTGTTAAATCATTTGGATAGGTAAACGTCCACACTATCGTGGCTTGCCATATCTGATGGGATTTTAGATGCGATTAGTGGTTTAATGATATTATTTGAGGGAGATAATATCGGAGATTAAATCGATTGTTTGTTGTTATATGTGCTCATAGATTAGGATATGGCTTTGAACCCACTTTATGTGATACGTAAGGATTTTAAACTCATTGGTCCCTAAATGTATTGATTGGAATAGAGATCTAGACATTGCCCGGACTGTTAAAGAGTACAAGTTGTACTCAGTAAGCTTTGTCCTCCCGAACCTACTGATGTCTTAACAATTTGAGGAAAGAACTGATTTTAAGAAGTGGGAAAATGCTTATGCAATAACCACTGATTATGATATCGTGTTCAAACTCAAGGAGATGTTTAGACATGATGTAAAGGCTGGACAAGAGGCGATGAGGATACTCATAAAGGCCAGTCGATTCGAGGAAACGCTTAAAAAACGTTTTTGAGATGATTGACCTTTTTGGACGAGTTGAGACGGAAATCGCAAGCTCTTGTAGCCAATGCCGAAGATTTCGAACCTAAGGGTAAAATCGGAGGAAAGGAAAAGCAAGCAAAGAAACCCAGTGGTCCTAAGTTTCTTAGACCACGAGATGGGACGAGAAAGCCAAGAGGCAAGTGTTCTCGATGCGAACAGTCTGGGTACTGGAAGTCTAATTATCCTCTCAAAGAAAGTACGAAATTTTCTTTAGTCGTAAGACATAGTCAGTGGTATTATCTACCGGAACCTGGTGTGTAGATATGGAACCACTGACGGTATGTGCATTTTAAATGCAAGGGTTCCAGGAAACCCGACGACTTAGAAAAGAAAAATCGTAGTCTACATGGGCAATGCTGTAGAGGAGGCAGCAGTTGCAGTGGAGGACATTATATAGGATTTCGTTTTGAGTTATTGCTTTTATGTACCTTTCATATTAGAAAGAACTTTGTTCTGGATTTCTAATGAATGGATATTTTATTTCTTTTAATCATTTGATGGTTATAAGAAGAAATAATGATAGTATGTATTCTGGTACATTGGCTAGCAATATATAAATGATGAATCCTGAGTCCACCACGATGCAACGAACCGTAGTGAAACTCGTTTTACTAATAAGAGATTTCTTTATCAATTATACTTGTGGATTCTTATGCTGAGTCATGTTTATTCAAATAAGAAGTTCAAAGGTCGAAAATTGATATTTTGATCAATTAAGTTGAAGGAGTGGACCTTCCGACCTAAGAATCTAATTTGGAAGATAATGTGACTAAGCAATCCTTTATGGATATAAGATGTAAGATCCGGACAAGTATGAGAATTGATTGACTCTGATGTATGCAGACCTATGTCTACTCAGACAATAAGGTACGAGTACTTCATTTGATGATTACTCGAGAAATGGATTAGAATACCTGATGTGCCACAAAAGCAAGTGTTTTGACAAGTCAATGGACACAAAGCTATTGTGGAGAACCATCAAGGTATATCCATTTGTGGCCTGCGATTTGATCGCGGAGGCAAGTACCTGTCTGAGGAATGCATGGCATACTAATCAGAGATTGGGATTTAATCCCAAATGACTGCACCATACACTGGAGTGTAGAAATGGTGTGTCGTAAACAAGAAATGGAACTCTTATAGAAATAGTAAAATCATGAGTTATGCGGTACTACCTATGTTCTATGGATATGTCTGGAAACAACAGCGCATTCAAATGCGGTTGTAGAATATCCTAGAAGAACAAAAGAAGTGGTTCAATAGTACTATGAACCAGAAGGACGTTATAAGTTCTAACGCCCGGTTCTCAGAGAAAGACTATATGATGAACCACAAGCCCCAAGTGACATGATACTTTGAAATGAGAGAGAAAGATTAAGACTTAGAACCAGCCAAACCGAGTAGCGGTACACCACTAACTGCACCTACTGTTATCACTGTTTATACACCGGAATGCCATTGTAGTGGGAGGTTGTGGGACAACCGGAGATATTCATAAGACTAGGAGAGTCTTCGGACTCTGGACCTAGTATACATGAAATCGTTCCCTAGATCTACATGAAGGCCGTACTAGATCTAAATGTGCCTTCTTGGAGAGCAATAAGGATTATTGCAAAGAGGCGAGATCATTTAGAGTATAAGCTTAGTTGATCCATTTATGGATTGAAACAAAGCATTGAGTTCGTGGTACTTGCAAATTGATGAGATAGTCCATTTTATGGATTCATCAAAAGCATAGACGAATCGTGTATATGGGAAACGTGATGGAAACAAAGTGGTGTTTCTCGGAGGTTTTATGTAGATGGCATTTTATCATTGGTAACAATGTAAAGATGTTGTCAGACATAAAATGATGGTTGTCTAGAAAAATCAATATATGAGATGAAGAAGAAGTTAGAGCATGTTCTTAAGATCTAGGATCTCAAGAAAAGAACATTGTACTTCTCCTGGACATCTTACATATATATGATTATGGTTCGTTTTAACATGCAAGATTCCGAGAAAGGTTCGTTACTTTTCAGAAACGGAATGCATCTATCTAAGGATATGTGTTTTGGAACACAAAAGGAGATAGAAGCAATGAAAGCAGTTTCCTACACTTTGAGTGTGGAAAGCTTAATAAATGCATTGTTGAGAACAAGAACCTGGTATCGGCTATGCGGTTAGCATAGTGGGAGGATATCAAGGTAATCCTGGAAAGGAATATTCGACTGCCGTAAAAGTACTTTCGAAGTACTGTTCTAGACTACGAAGCAGACGAGTTTTTCCTTTGGATTACATTCTCTTAGATTTCTAATCAAATGAGGACCGGTGTAAGTCGATATCAGGCTATGTGTTTCACTATTGAAGGAGAAGGAGTTTTAACATGGAAGAATGATAAGCACGATGCTTTTCGGACTCTGCCATGGGTAACCAAATAGCAGCCTCAGAGGCAGCGGAAGTTTTGGTATAACTCCGGGATAATCTCTGGGACTTAGATGTGATTCTTAATTTGTCAAACGCTATGTAAATAGCGGTGCAATGGCAAATGGTAAGAAATCACAAGTCCATAAGTGTAAGATAACACATAGTGCAAGTACCACCTGATACGAGTCATCGTCGAGGGAGACGACGCTGTAGTCACCAAGATAACTTCAGAGCGGCGACCTAGATTGCTCATTCACATAGTACTTCTTGGAAGTACACTTTAAGCACGTGATGTGTATGGGAGTCGGGAGTTTGGAGGAAATGACTAGACCTTAGTACAAGTGGGAGATTGTTGGAGTTGTGTACTTAATGTCTAGATTTAAGTAACGGAAACTCCCGATCCATTGCCATTAATCTATTTAATTAAATAAACAATTATTAGCGTTTAATTATTTATAATTAAATATATGCAAATCATAGTCCTGGATTTTATACGTTGTAGTTAGTATGGTGCAAGCATGGGCGCACAGAAGATCATACTATCGGTTACTCGTATTTAATCGAACAGTTGCTCACGACCTAGATGGACACGGACCAATCCATCGGTATAGTCGTTGTGTGAGAGAGAAAATAATTTATCTTAATTATTTTATCACACTTGTACACTTGGTGTATTGAGCGGATCTGCTTGAGATTTATCGATTAGGATTGCCGGCGATAATCGATTTAAGTCTCAGTGTATTTTATTCTTAATCCCCGATACTATTGCGGGTGTGTATATTTAATATAAGTGACTTTGATTTACCAAAGGAATTAACCGATTTAATTATTGGGTTAATTACCGGTTAAGTTGGGTCACTGTATTTTATATATGACATGCCGTGAATAATTGACGGGAAAGTGTATCCCGTAAGGGTTGATAATATCCCCGAGATGAGTTCATAAGGAATTATTATGTAAACCCTGCAGGTGGATTTGTTCCGCATAATAATTAAGGTTGAATGGTACTAGTCTCGGATATAAGAGATGAATAAATTAATTAGCAATAAATTAATTTTATTCATGGATATTTATATCTTAAATACACGGAATAAATAATACTACCGGAGAAATATTATTTGATATAATATGGTTTAATATTGGGAGTGCAATTAATTTTATATAGTGGAAAATAGAATTAATTAATATTAATGGATTAATAGATTTGGGCTTGGGCTCAATTTAATCATTAATATTGGAAGCCCAATATTCCACCTCCTTAAGATCCCCTACGTAGCCTATAAAAGCACTACATGGTCTTCTCTATTCTCATAACTTGAAGATCACAATTCTAGAGAGAGAAAGTAGAGAGGGAGATCCATGGAGTTCGGAAGATCGTCGCCCACCCGACGTTCGAGCTAGTGCAAGGAATACGTGGGAAGGTCTCAAGGTCTTCATAGATCTCGTTTCTCCGTACAACGAGAACAAAGGTAAAATCGTGAAAACCCCCTCGATGATTTTACATCTTAATTATCGTGAAAATATCGTGAACCAAGATCCGAGGGACGAACCCCATAAGTGAGATTGAACCGGGCGGTGGTGGTTGAACCACCGGACCGCCGGCGGCTCATGGATTCTCGCCTAAAGGGGCTGCCGGGCGTGAGCCTCGGCTGGAGCCGAGGGCTCGATCGAGGTGGACTCGATCCCCCCGGACGGCATCGCCGCGAGCTGCGGGAGTTCCCGCAGCGGGCACGCGGGCGATGCGGATCGCAACCGGGGCGTGCCTAGCGGGCTGCTGGGAGCATCCCGTGCGTTCGCACGGGGACCCCATCCCCGTGAGCAGCGAGTCGAGGACTCGCTGCGGGGCTGCTACGAGCAGCCCCAGCGGTTGCTACGAGTAACCGCGAGCCCCACGCGGGGGCTCGGCTGGACGCACGCGGGGTTTCCCGCGTGTGGTGTTCGGTCGTGCCCCGGGTCACGTGGTGTGTTCGTGGTTTCCGACTCGCGGGGGACTTCGGCTGGGGGCGGGCTGCGTGTCTTCGGGCGCGTAGTCTCCAAAGGTCGGACTTCTGCGGATGAGTCGGTGTTCGTGGTTTCTCCGGCGATCGGGATTTCGATTGGGTTGTCAGTTCCGCAATTTTTAGACAATCCGGATATTCGATCTCCAAAGGATTTCGGTCGGAATTAATTGGATAATTAATTTTAATTAATTTATTAATTCCGGGATATCGATTTCCAACACTGGGCAGCACCAGCGATCGCCATGCACGGCGACCGCGAACCCCGCGGATGGGATTCGGCTAGGGTTTAGCCGCGGGTTCATCCCGCGGCGATGCTCTCGTCGAGCCCGGTTCTTCGCGTGTGGTTCGCGTTCGTGTTTTCCGATTCGCGGGGGACTTCGGCTGGGGGCGGGCTGCGTGTCTTCGGGCGCGTAGTCTCCAAAGGCCGGACTCCTGCGGATGAGTCGGTGTTCGTGTAATCTCCGGCGACGGGTTTTTCGATCGGGTTATCGGTTCCGCAATTTTTTGATAGCCCGGGACATCGAATCCCAGCAACTGGTATCAGAGTGTTTGGTTTCGTGTTCATGTATGTATTCGATTATTGTTCTACCTTGCAGGATTTCCGGCTATCATGGTTGATTTAATTATTGTTTAATTAATTATCATGATTATTAAACTCTCGGACATGTCGAGATTCGTTTTGTGTGGTTGAATGTTTGTAATAGTAAAAATTCGGGGGTTGACCGAATTTAGGATTTATTATTACGTTCTTTATTTTCCGGAAAATGTATAGGGTCGATTTCATGTATAGAATCGATACCGGAATTGTAATTTAAATTATTGTAATTTATTTACGTTGGTTCGATGTTGAGACGATCGCCGGAAGACGAAGAAGTGACAAAGAAGCTAGGACTTGGGATCGATGGATCGATCCCATGATGTTGATGGTCGATCGAAGCCTTTGCCGGCGTGGCAAGGCGGCGGCGCCCCTCCCCTGGTGGCCGGCGGTCGATCATGGTGGGGATGGCGTGGGGTCTCCCAATCCCATGTTATTCCTACCAAGATATTACTTTCCTAATTAATTCGGAATTTTCCTATTTGAGTGTTCTTTTTTTTGGAAACTCTCATGGATTAGGAAAAGAATTAATTTGAATTGATTTTATTCCTATTGATTTATTTCCTTCATGGAATTATTCAAAGATTAGGAATTTAATTAATTTAGTACTAAATTTATTTTTCCTATTTGATTATTCCTACTCATGGGAATATTCATGGATTAGGAATAAAAATAAATTTGGAAAGTAGTGAGTCCTAATTTATTTTATTTCCTTGTTCTATTATAGATGTCTTCTAGAATATTCCAAATTTTACTTGGATAGATTATTCTAGAGATTTAATAGAACTAGATAGGAAAATAAATAAATAAAAAAATATTAATAGTATTTAATTTTATTTTTGATATATTCAATTGACTTAATTTTTCGAATTAAGTAACTTTTGGATTAATTGAAAATAAATAGATTTAAATATTGGAGATTAATATTCTCGTCACATGGAGCATTCAAGAAACGAAGACTGAAGACTAGAAGATGCATATGAAGATAAAGCCATGATAGTCGGGAAAAATAATTTCTCTAGCATTATTTTGACTATGTGATCTATGTGCTTTATTGTTTACATGCATGCTATATGTGTTTATTTTATGCACTAGATAGCGTATCCCTTTATCGTAAAAAGCTAAGTGGGAGAGGGGATGGAAACATTCCCATGGTCTCCATCACTGTTCTCTTGGTGACTTTTATGGACTTTCGAAGTTCATATAGACAAGTCATTGGAGGAGAATTCTTGTAATTCCTTTTACAAGAAACATTGATTAAGTTTATCAAACAATGCCTAATTTGTCTTTCCAAAACTGATTTCAAGTCGATTCATTCTCACCCCGGGGAGTGGAATGGAGCCAGAGCCACTTGGTCATGTAGAGGACACAAATTAGAGACCTTCGTACCATTCTTTGATAGATGGATCGATTGTCTGCTCGGCTCCCTCATTTATGAGAGATAGGGTCGTTCGCATGGTGAATCACTGGTTAGAAACTTCGAGTTTCACTTATGATTCTCCGCGTCTTGATTTACAACATCAAATGGATCAATTAATTGGATTTCAATTATATAAATCTTTTGGTGTAGTAAACGTCCACACGAACGTGGCTTGCTATACTGAATGAGATTTTAGAATAATTGATGTAGACAGTTATAGGAAATTGTGAGGGATTGCGAGTTATCGTAAACGTCCACACGAACGTGGCTTGCGGTGACATAACAATTCTAAACAATTCGCCTTAGTACTGAGTGATGGTTTACACTTAGGTACGCTTTATAGTATTCTTTCCAACGAAGTAACGCTATAATGATGTTGTTGGAATTCGATATCCCGGGTTATTTAAATTTGCGGAAACCAATAACCCAATCAAACCCTTCGCCGGAGATTACACGAACACCACGTACGAGCCGGAGCACGAGCCGAACGCACGACACGACCGAAGCCGCGCGCACGCCCAGCCCGAGCTCCCGTCCGCGGGGCTCATGTGATCGATCGGGTGGGGCTGCCCATGCAGCCCCCGCGGCGAGTCCGGCGACTCGCCGCCGACTGGAGGTCAGCCACCTTCACGATGGGGAGGGACGGCACCAGCCCGTGCCCTCCGGCGATCGATCGTACGATCGATCGCATGCCCGCGGCCCAGCCGCGGGTCTCTCCTCCGCGCGCCCTCGAAACCCTAGGCGGCGATCGGCGTGGTCCGGCGATCCTAGATCACCACCACGCGTTCGTCGTCTAATCCGGGGTTCGATCCTTGGATCTTGTTTTTCGATAATTGATTTCAATAAGAATTAAATAGCGGAAATATTTAATTCACCTTTCGATTCGTTGTGCGGAGAAACGAGATCTTATGATGACCTTGAGATCTTCCCACGTATTCCTTGCACTAGCCCGGACGTCGTGTGGGCGACGATCTACCGAACTCCATGGATCTCCTTCTCTCCTTTCTCTCTCTAGAATTGTGATCTTCAAGTTATGAGAATAGAGAAGACCATGTAGTGCTTTTATAGGCTACGTAGGGGATCTTAAGGAGGTGGAATATTGGGCTTCCAATATTAATGATTAAATTGAGCCCAAGCCCAAATCTATTAATCCATTAATATTAATTAATTCTATTTTCCACTATATAAAATTAATTGCACTCCCAATATTAAACCATATTATATCAAATAATATTTCTCCGGTAGTATTATTTATTCCGTGTATTTAAGATATAAATATCCATGAATAAAATTAATTTATTGCTAATTAATTTATTCATCTCTTATATCCGAGACTAGTACCATTCAACCTTAATTATTATGCGGAACGAATCCACCTGCAGGGTTTACATAATAATTCCTTATGAACTCATCTCGGGGATATTATCAACCCTTCCGGGATACACTGTCCGGTCAATTATTCACGGCATGTCATATATGAAATATAGTGACCCAACTTAACCGGTAATCAACCCAATAATTAAATCGGTTAATTCCTTTGGTAAATCAAAGTCACTTATATTAAATATACACACCCGCAATAATATCGGGGATTAAGAATAAAATACACTGAGACTTAAATCGATTATCGCCGGCAATCCTAATCGATAAATCTCAAACGATCCGCTCAATACACCAAGTGTACAAGTGTGATAAAATAATCAAGACAGATTATTTTCTCTCTCACACAACGACTATACCGATGGATTGGTCCGTGTCCATCTAGGTCGTGAGCAACTGTTCGATTAAATACGAGTAACCGATAGTATGATCTTCTGTGTGGGCCCGACACACCATACTAACTACAACGTATAGAATCCAGGACTATAATTTGCATATATTTATTTATAAATAATTAAATGCAAATAATTGTTTATTTAATTAAATAGATTAGTGGCAATGGATCGTGAGTTTCCGTTACTTAAATCTAGACATTAAGTACACAACTCCAACAATCTCCCACTTGTACTAAGGTCTAGTCATTTCCTCCAAACTCCCGACTCCCATACTCATCACGTGCTTAAGTTGTACTTCCAAGAAGTACTATGTGAATGAGCAATCTAGGTTGCCGCTCTGAAGTTATCTTGGTGACTACAGCGTCGTCTCCCTCGACGATGACTCGTATCAGGTGGTACTTGCACTATGTGTTATCTTACACTTATGGACTTGTGATTTCTTACCATTTGCCATTGCACCGCTATTTACATAGCCTTTGGCAAATTAAGAATCACATCTAAGTCCCAGAGATTATCCCGGAGCTTCACCAGAACTTCCGCTGCCTCTGAGGCCGCTATTCTTGGTTACCCATGGCAGAGTCCGAAAAGCATCGAGCTTATCACTCTTCCATGTTAAAGCTCCTCCTCCTTTAACAGTGAAACACATAGCCTGATATCGACTTACACCGGTCCTTATTTGATTAGAAATCTAAGAGAATGTAATCCAAAGGGAAAACTTGTCTGCTCCGTAATCCAGAACATAGTTACCAGTACTTCAAAAGTACTTAAAACATTCATTACAGCAGTCGAGCATTCCTTTCCAGGATTACCTTGATATCCTCCCACTATACTAGCTGCATAGCAGATATCAGGTTCTCGTTTTCAACATTGCATTAAGCTTTCCACAATCAAAGTGTAGGAAACCGCTTCTTGCATGTTAAAACGAACCATAATCATATCTATGAAAGATATCCAGGAGAAGCACAATGTTCTATCATAGAGATCCAAGATCTCAAGAACACGTCCAACTTCTTCCTATATCTTTCATATTGATTCATCTAGACAACCATCATTTTATTTCTGACAACATCTTTACATTGTTACCAATGATAAAATGTTATCTTCATAAAACCCGAGAAACACCACCTTGTTCCATCACGTTTCCAATACACACGATTCGTCTATGCTTTGATGAATCCATAAAATGGACTATCTCATCAATTTGCAAGTACCACGAACTCAATGCTTTGTTCCAATCCATAAATGGATCAACTAAGCTTGTACTCTAAATGATCTTGCCTCTTAGCAATAATCCCTAGGATTCCATTGCTATCCAAGAAGGCACATTTAGATCTAGTACTGCCTCCATGTAGATCTAGGGATCGATTTCATGTATGCTAGGTCCAGAGTCCGAAGACTCACCTAGTCTCATGAATATCTCCGGTTGTTAAACAACCTCCCACTACAATGGCATTCCAGTGTATTAACAGTGATAACAGTAGGTGCAGTTAGTGGTGTACCGCTACTCGGTTCGGCTGGTTCTAAGTCTTTTATCGTTTCTCTCTTTACAAAAGTATCATGTCATTTTGGGCTTTGTGGTTCATCTAATAGTCTTCCTCTAAGAACCGGGCGTTAGAACTTATAACGTCCTTATGGTTCATAGTACTATCGAACACACACCTTTTGTTCTTCTAGGATATTCTACAACCACATTTGAATGTGCCGTTGTTTCCAAGACATATCCATAGAACATAGGTAGTTCCGTTTAACTCATGCTTTTACTATTTCTATAAGAGTTCCATTTCTTATTTCCGACACACCAATCCTACAGAAGACTGTATGGTGTAGTCACTTGGGATCCAATCCCAAGCTCTGATCATAAATCAGAGTTAATCAATTCTAATACTTGTCCGGATCTTATATCTTATATCCATAAAGGATTGCTTAGTCGTATTATCTTCCAAATTAGATTCTTAGGTCGGAAGGTCCACTCCTTCAACTTAATTGATCTTACAATCAATTTTCGACCTTTGAACTTCTTATTTGAATAAATATGACTTAGCATAAGAATCCACAAGTATAAATGATTTAATAAAGAAATCTCTTATTAGTAAAACGAGTTATGTATAACGGTTCGTTGCATCGTGGTGGACTCAGGATTCATCATTTATATATTGCTAGCTAATGTACCAAAAATAGATAATATCATTATTTCTTCTTATAACCATCAAATGATTAAAAGAAATAAAATATCCATTCATTAGAAATCCAGAACAAAGTTCTTTCTAATATGAAGGGTACATAAAAGCAATGACTCAAAATGAAATCCTATAAAATGTCCTCCACTGCAACAGCTGCCTCCTCTACAGCATTGCCCATGTAGACTACGATTTCTTCTTTTCTAAGTCGTCGGGTTTCCTGGAACCCTTGCATTTAAAATGCACATACCGTCAGTGGTTCCATATCTACACACCAGGTTCCGGTAGATAATACCACCGACTATGTTTCACGACTAAAGAAGATTTCGTACTTTCTTTGAGAGGATAATCAGACTTCCAGTACCCAAACTGTTTGCATCGAGAACACTTGCCTATTGGCTTTCTCGTCCCATCTCGTGGTCCAAAAGGAACCACTGGGTTTCTTTGCTTTCTTGTCCTTTCCCTCGATTCATGCCTTTAGGTTCGAAACCTTTGGCATTGGCTACAAGAGCTTGCGATTTCCGTCTCAACTCGTCTAAAAGGTCAATTCTCGAAGGACTGGCCTTTATGAGTATCCTCATCGCTTCTTGTGTGGCCGCCTATGTCAATAGGCTCGGGAGGACAAAGCTTACTGAGTACTAACTAGTACTCTTTAACAGTTTGGGTAATGTCTAGATCTCTATTCCAATCATTACATTTAGGGACCAGTGAGTTAAAATCCTTACGTATCACATAAAGTGGGTTCAAGGCCATTTCCTAATCTATGAGCACATATAACAACAAACAATCGATTTAATATCCGATATTATCTCCCTCAAATAATATCATTAAACCACTAATCACATCTAAAATCCCATCAGGTAAAGAAAGCCACGTTCGTGTGGACGTTTACCCACCCAAATGATTTAGCAATTAGATTTGCTTCGGTCATACATCACTTACAGCGTAACCTCGTTGGGAGGAATACTATAACGCGTATCTAAGTGTAAACCATTACTCAGTACTAAGAAGATTGTTTGGGACACGCATATTCACCGCAAGCCACGTTAGTGTGGACGTTTACGTTAACATACGCTCCTTCACTTCCTTCTATAACTGTCTACATCACTTAATCCAAAATCCCATTCAGTATAGCAAGCCACGTTCGTGTGGACGTTTACTACACCAAAAAGATTTTTATAAGTGACTCCCAATTACTTGATCCAATTGATTTTCGTAAATCAAGACTCGGAGAATCATAAGTGAAACTCGAAGTTTCTAACCAGTGATTCACCATGCGAACAACCCTATCTCTCATTAGATGAGGGAGCCGAGCAGACAATCGATCTAGTCATCAAATGACACGAAAGTCTCTAATTTGTGTCCTCGACATGACCAAGTGGCTTTGGATCCATTCCACTCCCCGGGGTGAGAATGAGTCGACTTGAAATCAGTTTTGGAAAGACAAATTAGGCATTGTTTGATAAACTCAATTAATGTTTCTCGTAAGAGGAATTACAAGAATTCTCCTCCAATGACTTATCTATACGAACTTCAAAAGTCCATAAAAGTCACCAAGAGAACAGCAATGGAGACCATGGGTATGTTTCCATACCCTCTCCCACTTAGCTTTTTACAATTAAGGGATACGCTATCTAATGCATAATTAAATACACATAACAATTCTAAACAATTCGCCTTAGTACTGAGTGATGGTTTACACTTAGGTACGCTTTATAGTATTCTTTCCAACGAAGTAACGCTATAATGATGTTGTTGGAATTCGATATCCCGGGTTATTTAAATTTGCGGAAACCAATAACCCAATCAAACCCTTCGCCGGAGATTACACGAACACCACGTACGAGCCGGAGCACGAGCCGAACGCACGACACGACCGAAGTCGCGCGCACGCCCAGCCCGAGCCCCCGTCCGCGGGGCTCATGTGATCGATCGGGTGGGGCTGCCCATGCAGCCCCCGCGGCGAGTCCGGCGACTCGCCGCCGACTGGAGGTCAGCCACCTTCACGGTGGGGAGGGACGGCACCAGCCCGTGCCCTCCGGCGATCGATCGTACGATCGATCGCATGCCCGCGGCCCAGCCGCGGGTCTCTCCTCCGCGCGCCCTCGAAACCCTAGGCGGCGATCGCCGTGGTCCGGCGATCCTAGATCACCACCACGCGTTCGTCGTCTAATCCGGGGTTCGATCCTTGGATCTTGTTTTTCGATAATTGATTTCAATAAGAATTAAATAGCGGAAATATTTAATTCACCTTTCGATTCGTTGTGCGGAGAAACGAGATCTTATGATGACCTTGAGATCTTCCCACGTATTCCTTGCACTAGCCCGGACGTCGTGTGGGCGACGATCTACCGAACTCCATGGATCTCCTTCTCTCCTTTCTCTCTCTAGAATTGTGATCTTCAAGTTATGAGAATAGAGAAGACCATGTAGTGCTTTTATAGGCTACGTAGGGGATCTTAAGGAGGTGGAATATTGGGCTTCCAATATTAATGATTAAATTGAGCCCAAGCCCAAATCTATTAATCCATTAATATTAATTAATTCTATTTTCCACTATATAAAATTAATTGCACTCCCAATATTAAACCATATTATATCAAATAATATTTCTCCGGTAGTATTATTTATTCCGTGTATTTAAGATATAAATATCCATGAATAAAATTAATTTATTGCTAATTAATTTATTCATCTCTTATATCCGAGACTAGTACCATTCAACCTTAATTATTATGCGGAACGAATCCACCTGCAGGGTTTACATAATAATTCCTTATGAACTCATCTCGGGGATATTATCAACCCTTCCGGGATACACTGTCCGGTCAATTATTCACGGCATGTCATATATGAAATATAGTGACCCAACTTAACCGGTAATCAACCCAATAATTAAATCGGTTAATTCCTTTGGTAAATCAAAGTCACTTATATTAAATATACACACCCGCAATAATATCGGGGATTAAGAATAAAATACACTGAGACTTAAATCGATTATCGCCGGCAATCCTAATCGATAAATCTCAAACGATCCGCTCAATACACCAAGTGTACAAGTGTGATAAAATAATCAAGACAGATTATTTTCTCTCTCACACAACGACTATACCGATGGATTGGTCCGTGTCCATCTAGGTCGTGAGCAACTGTTCGATTAAATACGAGTAACCGATAGTATGATCTTCTGTGTGGGCCCGACACACCATACTAACTACAACGTATAGAATCCAGGACTATAATTTGCATATATTTATTTATAAATAATTAAATGCAAATAATTGTTTATTTAATTAAATAGATTAGTGGCAATGGATCGTGAGTTTCCGTTACTTAAATCTAGACATTAAGTACACAACTCCAACAGATGTACGACCGAAGCAAACCTAATTGCTAAATCATTTGGGTTGGTAAACGTCCACACGAACGTGGCTTGCCTTACCTGATGGGATTTTAGACGCAATTAGTGATTTAATGATATTATTTGAGGGAGATAATGTCGGACATTAAATTGATTTTTTGTTTACATGTGCTTATGGGTTTAGAGAATAGCTATGAATCCACTTTCTGTGATACTCAAGGAACATAAACTCACTGGTCCCAATTACATTGATTGGAAGAGAAATTTGGACATTGTCCTGACTGCTGAAGAGTACAAATTTGTACTCTCTGATAAATGCCCTGCTGAGCCCACGGCTGCCTCAACTGATGAGGAAAAGGCAACATATCGGAAGTGGAAAAAGGCTGATGAAATGGCTAGGTGCTATATTTTGGCTTCCATGTCAAATGTACTCCAAACCCAACATGAGCCGATGGACACTGCTCGGGATATGATGACTAACCTCAAGGAGATGTTTGGGGAGCAGGATCGTGCGGCAAGGCAAGAAGCCATGAGAGTCCTCATGTCGACTACTCAGTCTGAAGGAACGCCCGTTGGGGAGCACGTTCTCAAGATGATGAGTTTGTTGAATGAACTTGAGGTCCTAGGAGCTTCTATTGATGATGAGACGCAAGTCGACATCATACTCCAGTCTCTGACCCCTAAGTTTGAGCAGTTTAGTATGAGCTATAATATGGGTAAACTATCTTATACTCTTGCGCAACTCCTGACTGAACTGAAGGCGGCAGAGGGGATCTACAAGAAGGGCAAGTCTCAAGCGCTTGTAGCTACCAAGTCCAAAAGCTTGAAAGCTATTGGAGGTAGGGGCAAGAAAAGGAAGCAAGCCATGAAACCCAGTGGTGCCAAGAGGAATGGACCACGAGTGGGGGCTAGTAAGCCAAAGGGCAAGTGCTTCCGATGCAACAAGTCTGGACACTGGAAGTCTGAATGTCCTCTCAGAGGTACGAATTTTTCTTTAGTCGTAAAAACATAGTCAGCGGTATTATCTACCAGAATTCTGGTGTGTAGATATGGAACCACTGACGGTATGTGCATTATTTTAAATGCAGGGGTTCCAGAAAACCCGGCGACTTAGAGAAGAAGAGTTCGAGTCTACATGGGCGAAGCTGTTGGGGTAGCAGCGGTTGCAGTGGAAGACATTTATCTGTTTTAGGATTTCATTTCAGTTATTGCTTTATGTACCCCTTTATTTTGAAAAAGAACTTTTGTTCTGGTTTTCTTTATTATTAATGGATATTTTATTTCTTTAATCATTTGATGGTTTGGATAAGAAATAATGGTGATATCTATTCTGGTACATTAGATAGCAATATGTGAATGATGAATCCTTAGTCTACCACGATGCAACAAACCGTTATGTATAACTTGTTTTACTTATTAGATGTATTTCTCTTATTAATCATTATACTTGTGAATTCTTGAACTTGGTAGTATCTATTCAAAAGGGATTCAAAAGGTCGAAATTGATTTGATCAATTATAGTTGGAGGAATGGACCTCCCGACCTAAGAATCGATCTTGAAAGATGATACAACTGAGTTAACCTTTCTGGATAAAGGATGGAATTCGGACAAGTATTGAAAATGATTTATGATTATGCCGTGACATGTGTAATTAGAGAGGTACGAGTCGTTCTTTCAAGAATACTCGAAGATGGATTAGAATACTTGATGTGCCATGAAAGCGGAGTGTTTTCAACACAAAGCCATTATGGGGAACCTTCAAAGTATATCCATTGGAAGCCTGCGACTTGTTCGCGGAGGCTATCACCTATCTAAATAACACATAGCATAAATCAAAGATTGAGATTAAGTCTCAAACGACTACACCATACACTGATGTGTGGACATGGTGTGTCAGAAATAAGAGATGAGATTCCAATAGTAAAAGGACAAGTTTGTTCGGAACTACCTGTGTTCTATGGATATTTCTGGATACAACGGCACATTCAATGTGGTTGTAGAATATCCTAGAAGAACAAGTAATTGTAAGTTCAATAGTACTGCGAACCAGATGGGTGTCCTCACCCGGTTCTTAGAGGAAGACTATTAGATGAACTACAATGCCCTAACTGACAAAGTACTTTAAAATGAGGAAAGGGAAAGACTGAGAACCAGCCTGACCGAGTAGTAGTACACCACTAACTGCACCTGATGTTGTTACTGTTATACACCGGAACGCCATTGCAGTGGGAGGTTGTTAAGCAACCAGAGATGTTCATAAGACTGGAGGAGTTTTGAACTCTGGATCTAGTATACATGAAATCGATCCCTAGTTCTGCATAGGAACTTGCGAATTGATGAGGTAGTCCATTCTATGGATTCATCAAAAGGCAAGGAGAGGTGTGTTAGAGACGTAATGGAAACAAGGGTGGTGTTTCTCGGAATTTTGTGTAGATAACACTTCATCATTGGCAACAATGTAAAAGTGTTGTCAGACATAAAATAGAGGTTGTCTGAATAAATCGAGATATAAGATTAAGATGAAATTGGACCATGTTCTTAGAAATCTTTCGATCTCTAGATAAGAACACTTGTACTTCTCTTAAAATATCTTATACGATTATGGTTTGTTTTAAACATGCACAATTCTGAGAAAGGTTATTGCCTTTCGGAGACAGAGTACATCTATCTAAAGGTATGTGTTTCGAACGCATAAAGGAGATAGATATAAACAAAGCAGTTTCCTACACTTCGAGTGTAGAGAGCTTTGTAGATGCAATGTTGAAAAACAAGAACCTGATATCAACTATGCGGTTAGCGTAGTGGGAGGATATCAAAGTAATCTGGATAAGAAATATTCGAATGCTGTAAAGTACTTGGAAGTACTGGATTACTGGCAAAACGAAATCTTCTTAGATTACAGTTTCTCAGATCCAAAATCAGAGAAGGACCAGTGTAAGTCGATATCAGGCTATGTGTTCACTTTTAGAAGAGGTGGAACCTAAGGATGAAAGAGTGATAAGCGTGATGCTTCTCGGACTCTATCATAAACCGAATAGCAGCCTCAGAGGCAGCGGAAGTTTTGATTAGGTTCCGGAATGACCTCTGAACTTGGATATGACTCTTGGTTCACCAAAGGCTATGTACATAGCGGTGCATGGAGAACTGGAAGAAGTCATAAGTTCAAAAAGGTGATGATAACACATAGAGCCAGTACCACCTGATTCGAGTCATCGTCAGGGAGACGACGCAGTAGTCACCAAGATAACTTCAGAGCGGCAACCTAGATTGCTCATTCACATAATACTTCTGGAAAGTATAACTTAAGCACGTGATGAGTATGGGAGTCGGGAGTTTGGAGGAAATGACTAGACCTTAGTACAAGTGGGAGATTGTTGGAGTTGTGTACTTAATGTCTAGATTTAAGTATCGGTAAACTCCCGGTCATAGCATTTAACCTATTTAATTAATAAACAATTATTTGCAATTAATTATTATTAATTAATTATGCAAAATATAGTCCTGGATTTTATACGTTGTAGTTAGTATGGTGTGTCGGGCCCACACAGAAGATCATACTATCGGTTACTCGTATTTAATCGAACAGTTGCTCACGACCTAGATGGACACGGACCAATCCATCGGTATAGTCGTTGTGTGAGAGAGAAAATAATTTATCTTAATTATTTTATCACACTTGTACACTTGGTGTATTGGGCGGATCAGCTTGAGATTTATTGATTAGGATTGCCTTGGATAATCAATTTAAATCTCAGAGTATTTTATTCTTAATCCCTGATATTATTGCGGGTGTGTATATTTAATATTAGAGACCTTGATTTTCCAAAGGAATTAACCGATTTAATTATTGGGTTAATTACCGGTAAAATTGGGTCGCTATATTTTATATATGACATGCCGTGAATACTTGACGGGAAAGTGTATCCCGGAAGGGTTGATAATATCCCCGAGATGAGTTCATAAGGAATTATTGTGTAAACCTCATGAGTGGATTCGTTCCGCACAATAATAAAGGTTGAACGGTACTAGTCTCGGATATAAGAGATGAATATTATTTATTGAGCAATAAATAAATTTATTCATGGATATTTAAATCTTAAATACACGGAATAAATAATACTAATCGGAGAAATATTATTTGATATAATATGGATTAATATTGGGAGTGCAATTTTATTTATATAGTGGAAAATAAATAAAATTTAATATTGATAAGGATTAATGGATTTGGGTTGGACCCAATTTAATCTTCAATATTTAGAAGCCCAATATTTAATCTCCTTATGATCCCCTACGTAGCCTATATAAGCACTACATGGTCTTCACTTTTCATAACATATAATAATTGACCTACGCCAATCATAAAGTCTTGGAGAGTGAAGGAGATCCATAGGAGTTCGATAGATCGTCGCCCACACGACGTTCGGACAAGGTGCGAGGAATACGTAGGAAGATCGCAAGGTCGTCAATTGGATTCGTTTCTCCGTACAACGAATCGAGGTAATAATCATAAACCCCCTTCATGATTATTTGTGCGTATTAATTGTGATATATACATGAACGGACGATCCGGGAAAAACGACGATCATCGCGGACGGGGATTCGAGATCCCCGGCGAAGATCGAAGGGGGCGGTCGAAACCCTAGGGCTCGACCGCCCGGCGCGCGCGGACGAGGGGGCCCCGGCTGGACTGCCGGGGCGTGCGATCGACTCAAAGTCGATCGCGGGGAGGTTCGCCGTGGGCTGGTGCCACGGCGGGTGAACCCCCCCAGCCACCTCGCCTGGTGGCGTGCGCAAGGGAGGAGCCCCGGCTGAAGCCGGGGCGTGCGATCGACCGCGTGGTCGATCGCGAGGGAAAGCCGCGGCTGATGCCGCGGCGGGTCAGCCTGGGGCTGACCGCCCTCCTCCGGCGAAGGTGGTGAGTCGCCGGACTCACCACCGGGGGCTGCTGGGCAGCCCCAGCGATCGCCATGCACGGCGACCGCGAACCCCGCGGATGGGGTTCGGCTAGGGTTTAGCCGCGGGTTCATCCCGCGGCGATGCTCTCGTCGAGCCCGGTTCTTCGCGTGTGGTTCGCGTTCGTGTTTTCCGATTCGCGGGGGACTTCGGCTGGGGGCGGGCTGCGTGTCTTCGGGCGCGTAGTCTCCAAAGGCCGGACTCCTGCGGATGAGTCGGTGTTCGTGTAATCTCCGGCGACGGGTTTTTCGATCGGGTTATCGGTTCCGCAATTTTTTGATAGCCCGGGACATCGAATCCCAGCAAACCCTGCAGGTGGATTTGTTCCGCATAATAATTAAGGTTGAATGGTACTAGTTTCGGATATAAGAGATGAATAAATTAATTAGAAATAAATTAATTTTATTCATGGATATTTATATCTTAAATACACGGAATAAATAATACTACCGGAGAAATATTATTTGATATAATATGGTTTAATATTGAGAGTGCAATTAATTTATATAGTGGAAAATAAATTAATTAATAATAGTAAGGATTAATAGATTTGGGCTTGGGCTCAATTTAATCACTATTATTGGAAGCCCAATATTCCACCTCCTTAAGATCCCCTACGTAGCCTATAAAAGCACTACATGGTCTTCTCTATTCTCATAACTTGAAGATCACAATTCTAGAGAGAGAAAGGAGAGAAGGAGATCCATAGAGTTCGGAGAATCGTCGCCCACCCGACGTTCGAACGAGTGCAAGGAATACGTGGGAAGATCTCAAGGTCATCACAAGATCTCGTTTCTCCGCACAACGAATCGAAAGGTGAATTAAATTTCCGCAATTTAATTCAAGTTTTATTGAATCAATTATCGAAAAACAAGATCCGAAGTTCGAACCCGGATTAGACGAACGATCACGCGGTGGTGGCGAAGCCACCGGACCGCGTGGGATCGCCCGACTAGGGTTCGCGGCGCGCGGAGGAAAGAACCCTCGGCTGGGCCGAGGGCTTGCGATCGATCCAAGGATCGATCGCTGGGGGCGCGGGCTGGTGCCGCACCCCACCCGCCGTGAAGGCGGGGCTCCTCCAGGCGGCGGCGAGTCGCCGGACTCGCCGCGGGGGGGCTGCTGGGCAGCCCCATCGATCGCGAAGATCGAACGCGATCTTCGATCGCATGAACCCCGTCTCGCGGGGGTTCGGCTGGGGGCGGGCTGCGTGCCTTCGGGTGCATGGTCTCCAAAGGCCGGACTCCGGCGGATGAGTCGGCGTTCATGTGATCTCCGGCGAAGGGTTTGATCGGGTTATTGGTTTCCGCAAATTTAAATAACCCGGGATATCGAATTCCAACACTTACATCTAATCACATAATCACAATAAAACATATAATCCAATTATGTTGATTAAACCTTCGTGTCCAACACAAAAGTGTGCACGAGCCCTAGGCTCTGATACCAATTGATGGAACCGGTATACCGATCCGATCGATAGACCGTGTGTGCGGAAGCGTGTAAAGCAATAGATCTACTATGCCATGATCTTAGTGCACACAAATATGTATAGACACACATATATTTATATATATATACATCCAATATATATATAGAGAGAGATATCAACGATTACTTACTTTTGTGACGAAGTGATTCGTTGATGTCGTTGAGGTGGTGTTGAGTCGATTGAACCACCTCAAATGGATCAGCCTCTCGAAGCTCTCCTTGTGAATGACCTCGTCACTCCTCTTGTCTAGATCACCCGGATGTTGAAGCCGCACAAATGGCCCGGCCTCTACGTGTTGCACACGAACCCGGATAATGAACACCTTGCTTGCTTGAGAATGGATCTCCAAGATCACCTCTTTTCTCTCTTTCTCTTGTGAATTTCGTGGGTGGTGATTGTCTTTTATGAAAATCTGATTTTCATCTATATAATCTATCCATTATGCACACCATTACACCTCTTTGTAACCTCCATCATCATGTGCATAAAGATGCACCATTTAACACACAAAAGGGGTTACAAAGGAGATGAAAGGTCATGCCACATACACATGCCACCATGCATTGTATGTGGTCCCACTTGCTTGTGTGGCATGCCATGTCACACTATGTGACATGCATCCATGCAAGCCATGCATCCCATGTATATTAATTCCACGTAAATATTGATTCTAAATCAATATATATATCAAGCATCGTACATTATCTTCGAGTTCATGTGTGACCCTGTAGGTATGATTTAATTGATCAATATTATATTGTTCCCAACAATTAATATTATCAAATAATCATTTAACATCCATAGACGACCTTATGACTTTATCGATTGCACACGTAGGATCGAAGGACATATCCCAACAATTATAATGTTTTTCGGGAACATATGATATTACTTCAGAAATATCAGATTATAATGTTCTTCGGGAACATATGATATTACTTCAGGAATATCAGGTTATAATGTTCTTCGTGAACATATAAATTTAAGAAGAAAGGAGTGGAAGTAGATATATTTATAATTATTAATGAATATAAAAAAACATATAAATTCTTGCCTTGGAGTTCGGATCTTGGATGAGTAGAACTTCGATGAAGAACGCGGTTGAGCTTTCGTGTTGATAACGTGTTATAAACTCAAGAGAAATTGAGAGAGAATAATAGAGTAGAAAGAGAGACAATATGATAGGAGAATAGAATTGTTATGAATTGTTGTTAATGGTTGTATTCATTCATATGGGAGACTCCTTTATATTAGGATACAATCTAAGGTTTCTGACTTAGCCAACAAATCATTCACTATAATATAATAATACTCATAACAATTACCGTTTAATTGTGTATCGCATAATAACCGGTGTAAAAATAACACTGGATGCCCTCGCTCCAACGAAAAAAATTACGTATACATCACATTTAAAAATAACACTGCCCTCAATCCAACAAAAAATTACGTAAACATCACATTTCACATTAAATATGGAGAAAATTGAAAAGTTTGAATTGTTTCGATTTGGACAGAAGACTCCCGAATAACAACACTGATAAATCTATCAAATACGTATACATCACATTTCACATTAACATTTCACATTCACATGGCTCGCGAAGCACAAAAACAGAATTCCAGATTCTTCGTCGCCGTGCACGTCGGCGCGGGATTCCACGCGCCGTCCAATGAGAAAGCCCTTCGATCCGCCATGAATCGCGCCTGTCACGCAGCCGCTTCTGTTCTCCGCAAGGTAGCGTGTAACGTGCGCATAACATCATTTCGCTCTTCTGAGGTTTAGAAAAAAATAACGGATTAGAAATTGAACCATAATTACTGCCTTCTAGGTTTTGCTAACAGTTGAATATGATGACATAATTTTCTGATTAGTGATTGAAATCGCTTAACGCCGACTTTAGCTTTTCCAGCTCACGAGTTGCATTTCTTGTTGGTTTTAATTTAGGGCTGCGATGTGTGTATAGATGCTGTTGCGGCTGCAATTCAAGTTCTGGAGGTATAGTTCAGATGTCTAGTTATCCGTTCGTGTGTGTATATGCTTTATGATGCGTCCTTCATTTTTGGCTATTGATTGTATTGGGAAAATTATATGCAACACTTCTATTTTATGATCCTGGTGTACATTGTTTTGGTTCTATCTCTGTCAATGCACGTGTCTTAGAGAGCGTTGTTAGCAACATTTGGACCTTGTGTCGAATATCATATTTATTTTAACAATCATTTGGGGGATTATGTTTTTTCTTATAGGATGATCCCTGCACAAATGCTGGACGAGGCTCAAATCTAACTGAGGAAGGCCATGTAGAATGTGATGCAAGTGTAATGGATGGTGCTTCGGGAACTTTTGGTGCAGTAGGAGCAGTCCAAGGTACTTACTTTTCAAATATCAAATGGGTTTTATTTTTATGTTGGTTGGTTCTTATGGTTAAACTATCTTGTGGACCATATTTACCTTTTGTTTTCATTATTTGTTTGCATTCTTGTGAAGTTAATGGTTGCCAGGTTTTAGAAATGCCATCCAGATTGCTGTCTTGCTAGCAAAAGAACAAATTTCGCGTTCTTCTCTTCTGGGTCGAATCAGTCCTATGTATGGCTATACTTATTTATATGTTCCATTATAATATGTCGTTCTTTCTCATCTGTATGCATTCATGTTTTCAAGATTTACTGTTCTAAATTTTCTTGTTGTGAGTGCCCATACGTCACCTATTTATTGGTAGTATAATTTTATTGCTTAGGTTTTTGGTTGGCGATGGGGCCCGTAAGTGGGCGAAGTCGAGGGGTATAGAAGGAGATGATGAGGTCGGTTTTTTCAATAAAAATAATCTTGTTTTCAACTAATTTTCTGCCTAGAAACCACTTCACTTTTTTAAGACAGGTAATGACTTGTTTTGATTTCAACACTTCGTAATCTATATATGTTATGTGAGCAGTGGTTGGTAACTGAAAGAGCTAGGAATCAATGGAAAAGATATAAAACAATGCTTGATGAGGCCAGCGATATTAGCAATTCAGCTGCATCAGGTAAACTTTCCTCCCATTTTTATACTATTTCCAAATTCCTGTTATTTTTGCATTTGATTCTGATTGAGTTTCATCCTTATTCTCCTGCAGAGACTCAATCACAAGGATTTCCAAAGGTAATGGAACGTGGAAGCCAACCGTATCCTCCTATTGGACTAGAAGAGGATCGCATAGTAGACACAGTTGGAGTCATTTGTGTGGATTCTAAGGGAAACATAGCATCTGGTGCCTCAAGTGGTGGTATTGCCCTTAAGGTGATCCTTCTAACAGTTTTGTTAACTTTTCGCATGTTTTACTCATAGGTATTCTGTTGCGTTAGGTCTGCAGTTTGAGCAAAAACAATTCATCCTTGATTATACAAATTTGGATTTTAGATTGATTACCATTTGATACGGGTAAGGGACATAATATAATACTAGAATGCACAGATACCACATGGAAAAAATGTATATATAAAAGTCAAGCAGAAGTATATGTCATTCATTGGCACTTGAAACATGTCATCAAAACCTTCACCCTTACACAAAATGACAAATGCTTCCCTCTCCCAAATCATTTATACGTTTCTTTCTAGTGGAAAAATTAACTCATAATCAGTATTATATTTTTGGGCCAGTCATATTTTTATTTACTATTACACAGGTTAGTGGTCGTGTGGGCTTAGCCGCAATGTACGGTTCTGGTTGTTGGGCATCCGCGAGAGACTCCCCTTTGGGAGCTCCTTCTATTGTTGGTTGTTGCGTGAGTGGTGCCGGAGAGCACCTGATGAAAGGATTTGCTGCTCGAGAGTGCTGTGTATCTTCGGCGTCGTATGTCCTTTTTTTTCTGTTTCTACAGTCCATGAATACTTCTGCTTCTCAATTTTCAGATTGATATTTTCTTATTTGGGGTATCTTTTTAATATTGAATTTAGACGGGTTTATACTGTAATTAGGTCAAACCTCAAGGGTTCATTTTGTAATTATCCATGAAAAGCTTGGTGAAACCCACACATAATCAATACTTTGTTGTCATTCATCTCAGGTCTGAAGCAGGCCCAATTAGTGCTTGTTCAGAAGTTTTGCAATCCTTTTTTAAAGACGATGGATATATAAGTGAGATGAGTGCTGGAGTTTTACTTGTGCAAGCCGATGCTACTACTACTACTATGGTTAGATCATCTTGTGAAACCCACACATTATTATATGAAGCATCTTGGGAACAGTTTTTGTATTCCTAAAGTAATTGGTTGCTTGTCAGGGTACTGATAATTTTGTGGAGCTGAATGCTGTTGAAGTTGTGGCTGCTTATACGTCGTCATCTTTTGGTGTGGGTTATTTTGGAAATTCTATGGAGCGACCAAAGGTATCTGTTGTTCAATAATTACCTATATAATTTTTGGCATATAAAGGATTTTTTCTATGTAGTCGCTGTGAGTGGTAAAAGTGGTAAACCATTTTAGAGAGTTCTTGGTTCGGGTAAATGACTTGGCATGTGTCGTAGTTGCAACCTACAATATATTCTTCCTTACTATGTATGATTACATATATGTTGTTTGCATGTAAAGGTTTTTCTCTATGTAGTCCCCTGTGCTGTGAGTGGTAAAATGTTAGAGAGAACTTGGTTCGGGTAAATAACTAGGCAGTGTCGTAATTGCAACCTATTCTTCTTTACTATGTATGTATGATTTCTGTTTCATGGCACAAGATTATAGCTGCTCTGTTAACAGGTTTCTGTTCTACGAAGTAAAAGATTACAGAATCAAAATGGAGTCGACCAGTTTGCAGCTCGTATTAAACTTTGACGCCTGAAATTCTAAAACGGGAACCATGTTTTTCTTTTTACGATTTGATAACATTATTATTGAGTTATTGTTGTATCATGATATTAAAAATTAAAAAAAAAAATTAATGGACTTGTTGCAATTTTAAAGTCAAAATTTTGTTTTTGCTGCAAATTGAGAATATTTGATGATATGAAGATGAAATAAAATAATATACTCTTAACAAATATTCACTCTGTTTAAAGACAGTGTTGTACTAAGAGCATCTTCAATGGTGAGTATATTAGAAGCTCCTAAAAGTTTTGGGTAGAAGAATTTCTAATATTATTTTATTATTATTATTATTATTATTATTATTATTATTATTATTATTATTATTATTTTAGCGTTAAGAATTATTTTATATTTTAACGTTATTTTGTATTTTATATAAAAATTAATAAAAAATAAGAATTTTGAATTAATTAAATTTTTAACTCGAATTATTTGTATTTTTATTTTATATAAAAATTAATTAAAATTAAAAATTTTGAAATAGTTAAATTTTTAACGTTAAATTATTTAAATTATTTGTATTTTTATTTTATATAAAAATTAATTAAAAAATAGTTTTTTATATAAAAATTAATTAACATTTAATTTTTTGAAATATTATTGATTTATTGATTTATTAAATACTGTATTTATTTTTATTTTAAATTTATTTTTTGTGATATTTTTATTTTAATCATGAATTATATGAAATATTAAATATTTATTTTATTTTATCTAATTTTTTTTTTTTACTTTTACTATTATTATTGTTAAAATATAATAATAAATAAATAATATAAAATAAGTAAGTGGTGGGACTTATAAAACTTATTTTTGGATAGAACTGTTGGATGGATTAGAAGTTTTTTTTGGGTAGAAGTAGAAAAAAAATGAGTTGGCGCACGTAGCCTATTTATCACCCAAAACTTAAATTCACCAACGCTCTAAGTATGATATTGGACTGAGATAGTAATATTTAAAGGATAAAATATTGAGTAATATTTAAAGGATAAAATATTTCTTATTGGAGAGGTTTTAAAAAAATTGATGTTGAGTGGGAATGGTGGGATAGGTCTTAAAAAAGTAGTTGATCTAATGAAAATCTTGAATTTTCTACTCAAGTATCTTTTGAAATTTCTTTCTAATGAAAATTTTGAATTTTCTACTCAAGTATCTTTTGAAATTTCTTCAAATGAACATCTACAAATTATTTCACAGAGAGTACAATAAATAATCAAAATATAAGACTATGATTAACAATAATTATTCAAAATATAAGAATGTGTTTATTCGTGACATTAGAATATTGGTCATCAATAAGAACAAAAAAATTAAAAGAAGAATAAAAATTGATATGATGTGGGCAATCATGGAATGTTTAGACTTTGATGTCATGTGTAAGCTCTTTATTGGTCAAACTATTTTATTTATTTTGTAAATATTATATTCTTCAAATTTTACGTGACATAAATATATTTATATTTTGTTAAAAAATAAAATTTTAAATTTTCAAAAAATTTTAATTTAAAACTATCTATAATTAGAGTATAAGTTGATATATTTGTATAAACTAGGACCACTGCCCGTTCGATGCACGTGATTTATTTGTTTGAAATAATCTAAAATTTTATTTAATCTCCAACGTATTTCGGCCAAAAATTTATTAGTGTACTAACAAATTATTTTATTTAATAATCGAACTCTCACTTAAATTTGTAAATTCGTATTAATCTCATTATTAACCGTTATCTGAAAATTTTATTATTTTAAAAGACTACGCATGTTTGATGTAATTTATAGTATGTAAGCTACTTAGGGCATAGTCGAGTGGTAAGGTCTGTGGTGATGTTGGTGTAATTTCCCGACGACGCAGAGTTCGAATCTCGAATATGACAAATTTTTATTGAAGTATTATGAAGTTAGTCCTTGGATGAGACCTATTGGTTCTCTCCCACATGTGTATGCTACTCGGACGCATCTCTGGATTTACATCTTACCCGATCGAGAAGCCTCTGGTCTGGTGGAAGAGGAGTTTCTCGTCTCTGCATTTCTCGAGTGTCAAACGTATCTAACAAATACCTAAAACCATTTTTATTGAAATATTATGAAGTTAGTCCTTGGATGAGACCTATTGGCTCTCTCCCACATGTGTCTGTTACTCGGACGCATCTCTCGATTTACATCCTACCCGATCGAAGAGCTTCTTATCTAGTGGAAGAGGAGTTTCTCGTCTCTGCATTTCTCGAGTGTCAAACGCATCTAACAAATACCTAAAACCGCTAGGGGAAAATTAAAAATTATAAAACTGAAAAATAAATATAAATATAAAAATATTGAATTTACTTGGTGAACATGAAGGAAATGATATAGAAATTATAGAAATGCAATTATATTAATATAACGTATGTTAATCTCCAAAACAAATTTAACATAACTGAATTAGGGATAAACTAAAAAAAAAATCTAGTCGAACATAACTAATAACTCGACAATTTGATTCTAGAATCTGCGAAAAAATCATAATTAATACATAAAATTAAAAAAATCGAGGAAATAAATAAATAAATAAAAGAACGTATACATGTAAATCGATTCAATGTTCAGAAAAATAAAAAAGGACATACGAAACCAGATTATAGCAATAGAAAATAATATACTTAAAAAGTTTGATCAATTTTTTTTAACTCAAATGAATTAGGAAATAGGAAGAGATTGATTTTCATGAAATACAATTAATTGGAATTAAATTAATATTAATGGAATAAAAAAATGAGAAAAGAAATAAAAATATATATATTTAAGATGATTATTAATTATTATTACCAAAAATATATAATTTCAAATTATAATTTAAAATTTTATTTAATCTCCAACGTATTTCGCCAAAAATTTATTAATGGACTAAGAAATTATTTTATTTAATAATCGAACTCTCACTTAAATTTGTAAACTCTTATTAATCTCATTATTAACCACCATTATCTTAATTATGAAAATTTTATTATTTGCAAGGATTACGTCTGTTTGATTTAATTTATAGTCTGTTTGGTGCATAGCAAAGTGATAAGGTTTGTGGTAATTTTGGTGAAATTTCTCGGTGACGCAGAGTTCGAATCTCGGATATGACAAATTTTCATTGAAATATTATGAAGTTAGTCTTGGGATTAGACTTATTGCCTCTCTCCCACATGTGTCTGCTACTCGGGCACATCCCTCGATTTACATCATACTCGATTGAAGAGCATCTGGTCTGGTGGGAGAGGAGTTTCTCGTCTCTGCATTCCGTTTGTCGTCTCTGTATTTCTCGAGTGTCAAACGCATCCAACAAATACCTAAAACCGGTGGGGGAAAAATCAAAATAAATGGAAAATAAAAATTATAAAGATGAAAAAATAAACAAAAATATAAAAAAAATTGAATTTATTTGGTGAACATGAAGGGGATGAGATGATATAAATGTAATTATATTAATACAACATAAGTTAATATATCTAAAAATTTTGATCAATTTTTTTTTAACTCCCGTGGATTAGAATTTTGGAGAAGATCGATTTTTATGAGATACGATTAATTGAAATTAAAAAATTAACATTAATGGAATAAAAAAGAAATTTGAGAAGAGAAATAGAAAAGTATATATTTAAAATAATTAATTATTATTACCAAAAATATATAATTTCAAAGTAGTATTTAGAATTTTTATATAATTTAAATATGTTTAATAATATTACTATTTAGAATTTATAATTTTTTTATTTATAATTTATAGTGTGAACACAACATTAGGATTGGTTTTCAATTGGTCCACGTGACATTAGTGGATCCTGAAATTATATATGTATGGATTGTTTATTTATATTTTACTATTTCATTCATTTTTTTATAACTTGGTTTTTAGAGATAATATCGTTGTGGAACATTTCTTGATTCCATATTTAATCTTTTAAATTTATGAAAAATCAAATTTCGTTTAATTTTCAATTTTTAGTGGAATTTCGCGCGTTGGTTATAACTGAGACTTAGATAACTGTGTACACTAATATTTTGTTTTATTTGATACTTAGTTAACTAAACAAATATTACACAAATATAAAAATTTTAAATTATTTTGTATTTTAAAGTCACTCTAGTGTTTTGTTTTATTTGATACTTAGTCAACTAAGCAAATATTAAACACATATGAAAATTTTAAATTATTTTGTATTTTAAGGTCAAGTTTTTGTGACACTCACTCAATTAAATTTGACTTCACACGAGATATAATATATTAATATCGCTAAAGTGAAATATCAAGTATAGTTTTATATACGATTAACATTCAATTTTTTACAAAAAATCGTTACATAAAACAAAGTTTGATTTTTCATAAACTTGGAATCAATTTATGTTATTTATAATTTTATATCTAATTTTTATTTATAATATCTAATTTAATTTTGTAATTTTATTTTGTTTAATTTTTAATATAATTTTTACTATAGGCTATTTATAATATATTAATATATACAATTAACATTCAATTTTTTACAAAAAATCGTTACATAAAACAAAGTTTGATTTTTCATAAACTTAAATGACACAATGGAATCGATTTATGTTATTTATGACATTATATCTAATTTTTATTTAAAATATCTAATTAAATTTTGTAATTTTATTTTGTTTAATTTTTTAAAATAATTTTTACTATAGGCTATTTATAATATATTTTTAATTTTTTAATTAAATTAAATTTGTCCGTATGTATTTAAATAAATAATAAAAATAATTTTAGATTGAGTTGTTAATAAAGTTAATTTTTTTATTAAATAGTTGATGTTATAAATTAGGTAAAAAAAGTAAAATATATTAATATCTAATTGGGTTACTTTTAAACATAGTCTAACTATAACTATAACACTGCAATCTGCAAAGAGAAGCAACAAAATATATGACAAAGCAAAAAATTACCTATTTCTTGATGCGAATTAGGAAGACAATGTGTATGGGAGAACGAAAAAAAAAAAACATCAAAATTTATGGAACAAAAGGAATGCTTTTGCCCACCATTCTTCCAAATGTATTATCAGTTTTTTGCAGATGTATTTCTATATAGAAAAAATTCCTGATGTATTAAAATGCTATACAATCTTGATGTTGCTTCATTTTTCATGGTTAAACGGAGAGCCCTTCTTTCTACTCTGTATGTACCTAAAGAGTTCATATTGCCAGTGTTCCTTCGGAAAAATGGGTATCATCAGATGAGTCAGAAGGCTGAGATTTAGGTCTACTCATCGTTTGAGAGAATCCATAGCCAAGTGAGCTTCCACTGCTTTCACAGAGCTGAATAGGGAGAATGTAAATGAAATACACTTGAGGTTTGGCCCACTTTTAGAACCCACACCCACACACACGATAAATTTATATCCCAAATAAGGTTATATTTCTATCAACACATCTAGGGTGCATTCTGGAAAATAGAAACAAACACAGAGGGGCTATTTTAATTTGGAGAGATATTTGGGATACAAAAACATTCCAGTGTACTATGGAAGCTATCAGTGTGATTGATCAGAGAAGTACCAGGCTGAATCAAGACTCGTGTTCACATATTCATTGGGTTAGAAATACTCTTCAGGTTTTTTTTGAAACTAGTCTAAAGTATAAAAGCAACACCAATAAATGAGATTTTTTGCATACCTCTGTAAGCTCAGAGAGATGACGGGATCTGAACTCGTTAATTGTAGCTGCTATCTCTGCCATTGGCAATTTAGCCTGAAGAAAATGTGCAATCCTTTGTTTATGCAAGTAGTATATAAAAGGGAAAGAAAATGTACAATGAAAGTAAAACTGTTATTTCATCGAGTGCGGATTATCATATCTGCTACTTATTATCATCAGACTGAAACTTCATAGGCATAACTTGCTGATATATTTTAAACTTCATCTGAATATGCAAACTTTGTTGAAATAAATAATGATTCAATAAGTGGAAAGAAAAAATAAAAAATCATTTGACACGAGGGTGAAATTAGTTCTAATCATGTAACAGTACTTACTTGAGCAAGGACAGCAGCTGCCAACTGTAAACTAGGCTCCAAAGTCTCAGGAACAACCTGTTAAAAATATTTATATAGATTTGATTAAGTTACAAGAGCAATAATTCCATACTAGAAACTCCTTTACTCGAAGCATGGACTGCTTAGAAATGAAGTAATAAGGTTATTTACAAAAACTACCCATGAAGTATAAATCTAATTAATATTAAACTTTGAGAGATTTGTTAGGTTAATAAAAAATTCAAGAGAGTGTGTTATCTGTAATTAAAAAAACTAATCCTAGTTTTCTGAAAAAATTGGCTAAATATACAAAAGCATACCGCTGTGGCCCCAGCTTTTTCTAAGTTGAGGCCATGATCAACATCATGAGCACGGACAAATGTTTTGACATTTGGGAAATTCTTGCTCAAAGCCCAAACGGTTCGGTAATTAGCTCCAGGACTATCTAATGTTACTGCTGCTGCACATGCTCTCTCAGCACCCACTTTATGGAGGACCTGCAAATTTAAATAGCAATTCAAAATAAATAACAAGAGTAAAATACAAATTCATTGTTTTAAACAATTTCAACAAAATCATCAATAAAAAGTTGATGAATCTTTAAATCTAAATAGCCAAACTCTCAAAGTATTAACAATTAACACATTCTCAAAACCATTTAGAGAAACTAAAAGATTATGAGTAATATCTAAAAAAAATTGTTAGATAATTTTGTAATAAAAAATAAGTATATATTTACTTATATATAAGAACAAACAAGTTTTTATATTATTAATCATAAAAAGACTAAAATATCATCATAATTTTCATAATATTGCTAAATGTTTTAAAAAATATAAAATAAGGCATATAACATAGATAAAAAAATTAAATTAAAAAAGTATGTGCATTTATTATTTATTATTGTCAATTATTTTATTTAAAATCATTGAGTTGGATTGTTATAACATAGATAAGAAATTAAAAAACAGAATGTACTGATTAGTTGTTGGTATAAGTTTGTATGTGCCGTACATCATGGTACAAAACAATATGTACCATGTTCCATGTACCGATTTGGTAGTACACCGGTGTAGTTGGTACGGTTGATATATCAATTGGCTGGAAATAAAATTTTGTGACACCCCTAATAAAAAGTAAAGGGATGATGAAAAAACCGAAAAATGTTTAGTTTTTTTTTCTTTCTTTTCTAAATCGAGTTCTTTCAAATGACAAACACCCTCTTACACAAGTTACACAACCCCATCAGGTTTGAATATTCCTTTGAAATTCTCGCTAACCTCACGTAGGGTGCAATTCATAAAACAGAAACAAATATGAATACCTCTCGACTACCGGCATCACCAAAGTACACAGGAAGATCAAGTGAACGCCCTACTGCAACTCGATCACTTGAAAGTAAAGTAGGTCAAAAGATAAGTATATCATTGTAACAAAACAGAGCGTGACAAATGAAAATCTAATCTATGTTGAACAATGCTTCTGCAGTAAAAACATATCCCTTCTTCGACCTATGTTATATATACCTATGATATTCATATACTGCTAAAACACACTACAGGTCAGTGAAGCAGTTTCAGACATAGATTGTCTATAAATATTAGGCATCAAATTAACAATATAGATGATGCTACGAAAGAAATAGTTGTACCTCCTGACATCAAGAGCAACAAATGGAATCAGCCGTTCAGAGAGAAGCTGGGCAATAATCTGAAATATTCAAGTGAAAGTCAGGATTCACCAGGCAACAGAAAGTAGATTTTAAAATCCATAGACTAGGTTGATAAAGATTCAGCGGTAATAATGCATCTTATAGAACTTCCATTGTTGTTTGAACAGTACCTGGCCAACGCGTCCAAAACCACATATAATTATATGATCTTGCAAATCATCAGTCTGAAAAATCCAAGGAAAGAAATATTATAAAGCATACAGTCAAATACATTTACATACTTCTTTTGTTGAATAAGTCTCAAAGAACCACCTGAAGGGATGTATATTCCACTTAGCTAATATAAGAAAATAAACTAAACCCAGAATAAGTATATGTACGACAAACACACAGAGCGAACAAAGAAATAATTGGTGCAATTATTTTTCATCTCAGAATAAAAGCACAATACACAGACTTTGCTCAGTAATGACCATTTCACCAATCTGGACTCCTAACTTGGCATTAGAAGTTGAGCACATAAAATATAATATATGGAATACCATATATTATTCTATGAATATTTCATTACTATGGTGATCTATGATCTAAGGCTCTATGTTGATTGAGGATTGGGAAGGATTTACTTCTTATCTTGTGGTCTATAAATCCTTCTTAAAACCTAGTCATTGATTTATCATTTAATCCGTCTAGGCTCTACCTCTTATATATACTAATACAAACAAAGTCAACATCTCTCATACTCACAACACACATTTCACACACACATACACAGTAACACAAAAACACTACGCACAGTTGACACTCACAACCACATTCCACAAATGACAAATCCATGTACACCCAAACAAGAAATATAAATGAATGGATTCAGATCACTCCATTCTTGCAGCCTCAACAACAGTGCTAAGTGCTAACTCAGTTACCAACAATAAGCCGAGTAAGAAGATTGTATGTTCACTCTCCATTCATGTGGCAAACACAAGAAACAGGAGAAAATAGAGAAGCCAAACAATTAAAGCTTTTCGCCATCTTGAGAGGTCTATTTTCTAGTTGGCACCTAGGGTCCTAGAGTATAAAAAAAGAGGTCAAGATAACACATTATCTACATGGATTCAGATTAGTTAACTAACAATTTTTGCCATCTCACCTCATTTTCTACAGGTAACAGACTGCGAACATCATGCAGCTCAAACCGAGATGCTATTAATTGGCCTCCAGCCGCTAACCATGGAGTCAGAGCCATTGAGATTCCAACCACAAGAAAAAGGAGGGATGACAACTGTGAGGACATGATACCCTGCAAAGGAGGAATACTAGAATAATTTAGTGAAAATACGTTTTCCCCAACTAATTTGATTGGAAGCTGGTCTACTATCAATTGAGCTCCACTAACACATGCACAAAAATTAATTAAAAAATTGTCCTAATCACAAGGAAAACCACTACAGTTGCACTAAGTAAAAGGATAGTGGCCAATAAACTCTTGTGCTCAATCAAGTCCAGTGAAATAAGAATGTGAGTGTAACAAAACACATTGCTGGTGGAACTGGCGAAAATAGTATCTAAAACTCCTAAGATACAAAGCAGCAGTTTGAATTTGATCTACTAAAGAGTTGAACATTGTAGAAAATAATCAAACAACCACTGTTTTTACTATTCATTTTGAAAATAAAATAAAATCACAAGTCTATAATATCCAAAATACTTAACCAAGACCTTAAATTATAAAAACAGTTTATGAAGCTGATGTATTTATAGCAAAATGTCCATTTTGATGGATAACCTGATTCACAGCTTCCCCAAAAGCTACGAAAGCAAACTCTCCACCTGGTGCAAGTAGAAGACCAACTCTTATTGCTGAGACCAGTGAAATACCAAAAACTCTACCAACAAGAACAATCAGGGCGGTCTTTCCAACTAGAAGAAGAGCTAATGTCCCTGAAATAACTGGGAAGTTGGAGACTAAAAGCTTTGGATCTATGGACATTCCGACCTGTGAAACAAATAGTACTTTCCTTAAGCATTAAAACAATAGAGAACCAATATTAATATTTAATAGGAGATAAAAAACTTTTTAGTCCCATAAAAGTAGTTTTTTTTCGATTTAGTCCCACATACATCTGCTTTTTCAATTTAGCCCCAAATATGTCAAATTTGGTTTCAATTTAGTCATTTTTGTACGAATTGCCCATGAAAGCTGACTCAGCTTTACGTGTCAGCATCTCATTGGTCAACGACTTCTTAAAAAAGAAAAGAAAAAAGTCGTTGACTAATGGGATGCTGACACGTGGCGCTGAGTCAACATTTATGGACATATTTCGACGAAAATTGAAATTTCCGTACAAAAAGCACTAAATTGAAACCAAATTCGACATATTTGGAGTTAAATTGAAAAAGCGAATTTATGTGGCACTAAATCGAAAAAAAGCTACATTTATGGGACCAAAATTTTTTTTATCTCTGTTTAATAGTCACTAGAAATTGGAAGATCAAACAAATTGAGGGCAATAAACATTTCCAAGAAAATAGAAACTACACGGTTTTGGGAACTCAGTGTCTAAGGGTTACAGAAGAAATATTTTTAAGAGAGATGAAATAACACAAGAATCAATTGTCAAAAGATGCAAAAAATTAGGAACTTAAATAAAATAACAAATGGTAATAAAATTAAAAGCTAACATACCGTCATAAAAAAGAGACCTAATAGAAGTCCACGATAAGGAGCAATATCAGATTCAACCTGCAAGGAAAATTCAGTTTCGGCTAGAAGCAAGCCAGCCAAAAATGCTCCTAAAGCCATGGAAAGGCCAGCCTGTTATAAGACAATGAACGAACCAATTAGGTTATCACCCATGTGACAAATGAAAGAACTAGTACACTATGATGCACACACTAATAATTACAATAAGATGAGTTTACTTACCCTGGCAGTTAGGAGACTAGTACCTAAGATAACAAGAAGAGTGTTTGCAGAAAATATTTCTGCATTTTGATTCTCAGCAATTTCCTTATAAATGGGGCGAAGCAGCTGCACAAGATAAAAGACATGAAATTGATTTCTTAATGGAGTAAAATATAGTATTGCACACTGAGTAATATAAAAATCAGTATATAGAATCTAGATAGAAGAAGAGCTTAAACAATAACTAATGTTATAGTGACTTCAAGGTTATCAAGGCGCCAAGTCGAGATTAGGCGAGTGACTACCGTGGAATCGATTAATCGATTAATCGCTCTGATTAATCGACTTAGGCGACAATACATTTTTTATGTATATTTACTAAAATTAATTTCATAAATTAAAATATATATATTTCACAATTTTATATAAGTTAAAAAGTAGTATAAAAAATAAGGAGTAATAAAAAATAATGTACTTTAAAATAGACTTAGAAGTCAAAATGTTAAAATACGTGTGAGATTGGTAAAAGAAGAAATAGGTAATGTTTTCCTTAATTAGAAAAAAAAACCTACGTATAACGTTTTCCATCTCTCATTTTAATATAAAACCCTCAAATAAATTGCCAGCGGCTTATGAGAGAAAAGAAATGTCTTCTTCTTCTTCTTAATTTTCTTTTCTCTACAGTTTTCGGTGCAGATCTAATTTTCTGTTCTTCCCTGCTTTTTTCCTCGGTTTCAGTTTATTTCTATCTTAATTTCCGGTCAGTTTTAACCGGATCTGACACAGATTCCACACCCGTGTAAGTGTCGTCACCGGTTTCCGACGAGTCCAGGTAACAAAGGGTTGGGTTGGGGTCGGATTTTGGGCCGGGTTCGGAGCAGATCTCAGATCTGGGCCCGAGTAAAAAAAATACCGTGGAATTCAATTGTTCGAGAAACGTGGAAGTCAGAATAGCGCCTTGGCGATTAATCGTCGATTAATCGACGATTAATCGACGCCTTGATAACCATGAGTGACTTAAGTAAAAAGTATGATACCACATGAGAGAAGACGTGCAACACTGCCATAAAGAATTCGACAACTTACCAAGCGCCCTCCTGCAATTATGGCTGAGATGGCAACAACTGCCTTCACAGCGGCCAATCCAAGAGCTTCAGCAATGGCTTGGAAACCCAACTGAAAGACATAAAATTTGGTTAATAAATTCAAAAGAGCACCAACTTCATGATTCTGCTAAATAAAATTGGATAAACAACATTATAAGGAAGTAACATGACATCCATTTGTAAAAACCAATCTAGCATGGTATGGACTTACTTGAATTAGCCTGGTAAGTACATACGAAAGTATAGAAGAGGGCATGATAAGTATCGTGTCACACAAGTATTTATTCAGCCAAGTAAAAAACATACGGAAAAAAAGTTATTACCCCTCCTTTAGATGAATTAGGTGAAATAAGGGGTATCAGTATAAGTAAAACCACGACTGCCAAATCCTGTCATAAATATAGAGATTGCATAAATAGTCATAACAAAAAGTAATCCAAAATAGCATATAGTAAGGATATTGCCAAATTTCTGGGGGAGCTGTAAAAAGGAATAAACCCAAATGCAGAGATACCTGGAAGAGTAACACGGAAAATGTAGCTCGCCCATGGCGTGATGTACTTTCACCACGCTCCTGCAATACCTGTAAAAATCCCAGATATATTATCCCAAAATCTTTTGTGGTGCTAACTGCTAATTAGCCCTGGCAGTTTCCAGTAAATTCTAACATATAGGAAAATAAACGAACCCCAAAGGCACAAAATCAACACGAAGAACCAAAAGGAAAAATGAAGAAAGAAAAGCTAGGGTAACCAAATCCCAATGAATTAGACAAGAGTCAACATTTAGTACCTGAAGGACAACAGCAGTTGAAGATAATGCAAGGCCATTGCCTATGACAATTGCAGCAGGACCAGCCAGCCCAGCAGCATAATGAGAAAGGAGGCCAATGACTACAGCTGTCACCAAGACCTACATTCAACATGCAAGACAAAGTCAAAAGATGGAGAACTATAGGAAAAAGGTAAATCTTGATATCATGTTCTTTGTAGCAGCTTCCAGTCACCTGAGCAGAGCCCAAACCAAAAACATACTTTTTCATGGAACTTAGTCTTTCAACAGAGAGCTGTAGTACAAGAATAAATGAAAGGTCATCTATCAGTCTTCATGTAGCTGTAAAGTGGACACCAAATGGTTTTGCAAAGTCCAGAATTTGAAAATTTAACGGTCCTACCTCAAGGCCAATATTAAATAGCAAGAAGACAACTCCAAATTCAGCAATTGCCTTAGTTCCGTGTACATTGCGAATAATAGAGAGACCATAAGGTCCAATTAGAATTCCAGCAGTCAAATATCCAAGAACAGGACTGCCTACAAGTCGCAACTCAAGGAAATTAATTAGTAAATGACATCATTACATATACAAAATTTAGAGAGAGACAAGGACTCTTCGACAAAAAATGTATATTGACTATTGTATACCACCAAAGAAGCACATTTGAGACCAATATGACAAATAGCTACTGAAATTTATGACTCCATGCTAAGTTATTCGAGCAAACAAAGAAAAATCTGTAATAGCATGAGGTTTTGCATATGAGGCAACGAAAAGATTAAATGAAGATCGGACTACTAGATGCCTGCGGAAACCCTTTAATTTCCAACAAAGGGATGGTGCACACCCAAACTCTTCCACTTACCTCCAGGTATTTTCTGGAAAAGAGGCACAAATATGACACTTGCAAGCAGCAACCACAACATGTCTAAGAGGGAAGCTTCTTCCTCGTTTACCTGAGAAGAGAAAAAAAGAGAAAAATAAAAATATAAGAAGAAAGAATACAATCGGGCATGAATATATACCATAAAGTATTGCGGAAGCAGGATTAACAAAACTCTTGTCTAAAATAGACAAGTGAAAAAATGAGTTGAATTCATGCCTCTTGATGAGGAATCATATCCATTAGCTTCTTCAATTTGGCAGGCAGTTTTCTTATTTGCCTAACTAGAGGCTTTGTAGTAATTGATACTTCGTCTATACTAGTGGTGATGATATCTGGCTGCTGAAATAGCTGCCGAAATGTTTCACCCCGATTAATATAAAAGGCAAATCTGCAATCAAATTCAGCAATGTAAGAAAAAATCAGCATCGTTCCTAATACATAGAGAAAGTCACAGTTTCCATTCGGTACGAACTAATCTAACATCGTCGATTAATCCAAAGCAACTAATCTAAAGTAATTGTTTTATTTTAGGGCAAGTGCACAGACAATGAATAATATAAATTTGGCGTACCCTGATCCTAAAAGTAGTGACCCGACAACCAGCTTAGGCAATTGTTTTCTTGCAGACTTCATAAGACCATGGAAAACTGAACCAGGTGTGAACTCTTCCTCATCTGCGGAAGAGAAGAAAGAAGCAGAAAAGAAACGGGATGACTTCTTCAGTAATGCCTTTGGAGAACCTATAGGCGAGCTTTCCCTTGTCGATTCCTTCTGCATTTCCTGTATCTTACTTTGTAGAGTTTTTAACTTCTCTGAATCTGCTTCTGTCTCCTTTCCACCCTCATCCGACAAACTCGGTTCATCCAGCTTTCCATCCGGAAAAGGTTCAAGTAATCCTGAAACTTCGGCTGGCATTTCCCAGTTTATCTCAACAACATCATCTGCAGAAATTTCTTGAGACACATCTCCAGCAATAGTCCCCTCAAGCTCAGAATTTACTGGAGCAATACTGGACAGTGCGAGGTTCTTTTCAGCCCTCTGGAGTGCGATTTCAGCATCATCAACACACTGGGCAGCCTCAAGCTCATGGGCCACAGCTTGCTCTGCCAGAAGCATTATATTTGCCACATCTTCCTCAGCTTTCGAAACATTGGTTTGTGCTAGCTCTGCAATTACATTCAACCTGTCCAATTCCTTCTGCAATTCTTCTTTCCTGCTTTGCACCCTTCTTAACTCAGCCTCGCAGTTCGCTAAATGATCTTGACTTTCCTTTATGCCCTTTTGAGCATCTAAGAGTGCTTCTTCAATCAAATCTTCTCCTCCATTTACGTACTCCGAATCACTTTCTGTAGAATATTTAGTAGAATCGGTTGTTTCTTTTGAAATTTTAAGCGAATCAACAGTCACTTGAAGTCTAGCCTCAGCTAAAGAAAGGGCCATTGTCGCTTCCTGAACAAATTCTTTAGCGATAAATTCTTCGTTTACAAGTTCTTGAATATTACCAAGTGCAATATTTACATCCTCCCAAGCATTTTGTGCTTCATCCTTCAACGCTATAGCAGCTTCCGATATCTTCTGAGCTTTTTCTTCAAACAATGTACTGCTTAGGCGTGCATCTTCTAAGTCTTTCAAGGCCTTCTGCAATAACTCCCTCAATTCATCCAAACCAGGAGTCTCAACTTCTTCCTCAGCCGATCTTTCACCAGAGGCAGTAGATTCAAGGTTACCGGATTCGCTGACTTCTACATCTCTGCCAATTCCATTTACATATGCTAATGATTCATTTCCCTGACACTGTGGCAGGGCCACATTCTTGGAGATTTTAGAAGTATTGCCAGAGTCATAGAAGAAAGAACCATTAAAATTACTACACCTAAGCCGTAAATTCCCTTCATTGAGTGTTCTGGGACTCGCCGAACTGAAACAATATGAATTGTTTTTCTTCAACTTCTTCAGTGACTTTGCTTTAGATAGAAGTCTTGAATCTCTGAAATAGTTGCAATGAATTAGCCTATACTTCCATGGTTCCAATGCTTTGCAACCAGCAACTTCACCTCCGTAAGGCACATTCGACCGAGATAGACTGCACGCAAAATCCATCGCTCCTTTTTAGAAAAGGGAAAATCTAATACTCATCCACAAGTTCTACGTCGATATTCTGAAACACATTAGCTTCAATTCAACCTGAAGTGGGAAATAAAAGGAAGTGTAAAATAATACAAACTTAGATATATTTCATATTAAAGAAAGTAACTGGAAAAATACACACACTTCATCAATATCATCACCAAATTACTAGTACAAATCTATTTCAGTGTATTTCATGCAGGCCCTACATCCGAATTGAGAGATAGATGCACACACCGAAATTCGAAAATAAGAATGTCCGAATAACGAAACCCATCGGAGTGTGAGCTTTATCCACGTGAAGTAATTATACTTACAGAGATCATGTCCCGCACACTGGATGAAAATCTCTCAACACGATAAGATATTAATCAGCAAAGCTTAAATTGACAATAATTAAACACGGAGTTCCAGTTCCAATTACTCTAAAACTCTCAGGGACCCCATATCAAACACTTGGAGACACGAAAAATCAACACAAATAATCGAATCGAACGGCGTGTTTTTAAACATCCTCAAAAAGACGAATTAATTTACCAGAACACGCAATGAGATACACTTAGCAGCGATTGAGTGAGACTGGAAAATGGGGAGTACGACTGACCAGCAACGTAGAGAGAGCGCTGAAGAGACAAACGTGGGCTAAGTGGGGGAGAAAATGGAGGCGGAAATAATGAGGTTCTGCAAGAAAGTAACGGAAGTGATAACGGAGTTGAGTTTCGGAACTGGCGAAATTTCACGGCATGTGTACTACTAACCGTGGTTACGTTTGGTAAAGTAGAAGAAAAAATATGAATTATTTAATTAAATAAATATTTTCACTGTGGCGAATTAAATAGAATAGAGTATACTTTACATTTTTTATTAGAAGAAAAATGCGTGGACCGTTAAACTGTTTGGTTCTTTCTAATTTTTGTTCTTTTTATACGGAAAATATCACAACTCACAAGTGATATATGCACATTAACCGAAAATGATGTGACTTCTGCCTTTTAATTTTTTTTTTTAATTATTTAATTTTTTTTAATTATTTAAAATTAATTTTTACGAAACTTAAATATTTTTAAATTTTTGAAATCTACAATATGCCCATGTAATATAAATTAATATAAACATCAATTTTAAATACAGTATCAATTATTTCATGCGTTTACACCCAATTAAATTCTTCCTGAATTTCAAAAAATACTTCGTTTTTAGTTTCTGAAAATTTCAGAATAAATATAAACAAATACGACGATTTTTAAAGTATAAAATTGCAATGAAAATAAATTAAAAAACACGTTTTTCGAAAATATTAATTAAAATTCGTTTTTACGAAACTTAAATATTTTTACATTTTTGAAATCTACACTTAATATAAATTAATATAAACATCAATTTTAAATATCAATTATTTCATGTGTTTCTACTTAATCGTACACGCAATTAAATTCGTCCTAAATTTCAAAAAATATTTCGTTTTTAGTTTCTGAAAATTTCGGAATAAATATAAACAAATACGACGACACTTCTAAAGTATAAAATTGCGATGAAAATCATAAAATTATTGAAATATCTTAGCGTAAATAAATGGGAAAAAAGTTTGTTATCCATTTAAATTAAAAAACAAACAAGAATCATACTAATAACATATTTTTCAAAAAAAATTGAAAAACCGATTTTTTTTTTAACTTGTTTTTTGGCATCTTTGTCAGTCTCTAATTGATCATTACGTTGTTGTGCATTATTGTTGTGCAGATAATTGTATAGATTCATTTGTTCCGTAAATTGTAACTCCAAACCATATGTGGATGGGTCTCTTTTGTTCATCCAATATTTCGATATCCACGGCACTGGATGATAGTCGGATCTCATGTGCAACTGAAATAAAATTTATAGTTATTATCCTGAAAAAATACATTATAAATTATATAATAAAAACCATGAGTTTTTTTTTTCTTACCAATATCCAATGATTATAATTGTTCACGTGCCCTAACACCACCCTTGCGCTCGGAAGTGCTTCATATGGTTTCAAAGCTACAGGAGGATATAAATATCCGCCAGTTTCTCCGAATGTCATTATGAAGATATTATATGTGGTTGGAGCCACGTATCCACAGTCAGGTAATGAGAAATAGTTAGTCGGGTTGCAAGGACCATCGAAGTGATTAATAGTTTGGTCCAAGGATGACATGGTTGTAAGACCACCTATAACGTTATCATATAATTCACTTCTTTCGCGGAGATCACGTAGCATATCACCTCTTATTGTACGCCATTGATCTTCATTTCCGAGGACTGCGAGAGCAACAACTCTAAATCTGCAATTACCGTCTCCAATCACATCCGTGTATGATTCAATATATTCTCTTATGTAGGAAGGAAAATATTTCTCCATCTTAGAGCCTTGTAATGCTACCCATGACTCACTCTGGCGATCGCTACTGTAGCGCGGTGAAACCTGTTGAGAATTTAAGAAACTTGAAGGTGGGGAGTTTGGAGAGGATGGTCTCGGACCGTGTGAAAAGCTCGCCCGATGCTGATTCTCTTCAGGAGAGCTCATCCAAATCCCTTGTGATGTGCTATTTCTATGATGAGTTTCAGGTGGAATATCCTGATATGCATTTGTGGCCGCCACTCTTCCCTTATCCTTTGGCTTTTAGAACTCTTTAGTCCGACAACTTTACACCATTTCTCCCATCCTGATGGTTCACGGTCGGTGCTTGGAGGCTTCTTATAAAGTTCAACTGCCGCAGGTGCACCTAACGTATTCTGTATCTTTGAATAGTCTTTTCCTCGTGGTAGTACCACATGAAAAATCTATATTCAATGTTCTCCAGTAAATATCAATATTATCTAAAGGGATACTCTGTCCGCATGACATGTACTGGAGAAGCCTGCAATTGCACGGAATACCGTGTGTCCTCCACATATAACACCCGCATTTATTTGGACCTAGATCTCTTGACCCTTCCGCGATTAGTAGTTCGAAAGCCTTAAACGTGACGTTGCGAACTAGATTCTTGAACAATTTGCAGTTCAACATATCGATCCTTGTCTTGTTGGCGTTGAGCATCGATTGCTTTTTTATCTCCACTATTTGCAACTCCATGACTTGATGAATTTAATAAGAATTCAAAAATTAACTTGATGAATTATATTCCTTTGGAAAGGAATTTCATTGTTTGGAATCATAAAATGTTTTAAAAATGAAATATAGATCTTCTTTTAAAATTAATCTTACTTTTTTTAATTAGTTATCCTTGTAAAAATAAATAAATTTAAAAACTAATACATATATATATAGTCTCCATCTTCACCAACCCATTTGCCACCACCTACTTTCTAAAATCATGGAACAATAATAAAATACACTCTATGTGACAGAGAAATAGCATTGAGCTCCTACACACACACCATAACCAACCACCTTCTCTCTCTGTGTGTAACATAAAAAAAAAATGGATCGTGCCCGGAAATTAGCCCGACCCGTTTCTTCCTCCGTTTTGTTTTTGATTCCGAAGTCAAAAATGTGAGTTTTATATATCAAAACGGTCCTCGCGACGAGAGCTATCCAACGGTATGTAATTCAAGTACCGAAACTCAACAACACGAAATCAAAATGTAGACGAAACATTTTTCGATATCGAAACGACGAAAACTTAAACTCTAACATTTTTCTACTGCGACGAGGTAAGTTCTATATACCTAAATGATCTACTCAACGAGGGCTATACAATGATATATAATTCAAGCACTGAAACGAATAGACATGATATCGAAATAATTTTGATAATAAACTACGAAAGCTTCGATCGTATTTACTTGCCTTTCCTCCGTCGATCTTGCTTTTACGGCTGGAAGTTTAAACTCACGGGATGAGTGGTTTGCTCTCCTCTTTACTTGACTTCAGCAAATCAAAGCTCCTTCCACGAGTTTTCTTCTTTTTCCTTCTCGGTTCCGTTTCTTCTTCTCTTCTGTGTTTGATATGTGTGTGTGAAGATAGGTGTGTGTTGGTATATAAAAGGATGGCAATTCACATTAATAATTTTCACCGCCATGCTTCCCTTTCACAGGGGATGACAGCACAGTGGATGACAAATCACATGGGATGACAATTTTCACCGCCATGCTTCCCTTTCAATAATTTTATGATTTTCCATCGCAATTTTATACTTTAGAAGTCTCGTCGTATTTGTTTATATTTATTCCGAAATTTTCAAAAACTTAAAACAAAGTATTTTTTGAAATTTTGGACGAATTTAATTGCGTGTACGATTAAGTAGAAACGCATAAAATAATAGATATTTAAAATTGATGTTTATATTAATTTATATTACGTGTGCATCTTGTTAATTTCAAAAATGTAAAAATATTTAAGTTTCGTAAAAATAAATTTTAATTAGTATTTTCGAAAAACGTGTTTTTTTAATTTATTTTCGATCGCAATTTTATAAAAATGTGTTTCAATGTTTTTTATGATTTTCGATCGCAATTTTATACTTTAAAAGTCTCGTCATATTTGTTTATACTTATTCCGAAATTTTCAGAAACTAAAAACGAAGTATTTTTTGAAATTCAGGACGAATTTAATTGCGTGTACGATTAAGTAGAAACGCATGAAATAATTTATATTTAAAATTGATTTTTATATTACGTGCGTATTTTATAAATTTCAAAAATTTAAAAATATTTACGTTTTTTAAAAATTAATTTTAATTAATGTTATTGAAAATCGTATTTTTAATTAAATAATTAAAAAAAAATTAAAAGGCAAAAGTCACACCATTTCCGTTAGTGTGCATATAGCACTACTCGGAAAATATCAATCGAAGGCACTGACTGAGCATTTAGGAGTGTAGTTACTCGGTAGTCAATGTTATAAAAGGCGTAGTCGGTAGGAGGCGGTTACCAGGGGCTTAGAGAGATTAATCGAGAACTAAACGGGAATTAATCGATTTATATTTTTATATTTAAAAAATAATTTAAAAATATATTTTTTGAAAAAATGATAAGTTTTTTGGGAAAAATGGCAATAAGGCCAATTTTCAACATTTTTTCGTCAATAAGCCCAACTTCTAATTTATGTCAATTAGGCCTTTTTGTTCAAATTAGGCCAAAAAAATGTATCGGGAAGGACGAATCTACCCTCATTCTATCTTACCCTACCCCAACGCAACCAAAAAAAAAAAAAATGGAGACATGTCAGATTTCTTCCCCTTCCTATGCTTCCACATCTACCCAGCATCTCCTCTTGGACGACGGCGGCGGCGGCGCGGAGGAGATCTGAGCACCTCTGCAACCAGAAAGGGGTCGGGGTTGTCGCTGTCCAGATCTTAGAGCCCTGATTTTCGCCATCTGAGATCGTCGAGGCGGCCGAATCGAGAAGACAACGACGACGCTCTTCTTCCCCCGTCGGGAAGCTCGTATCGAAGGAGAAATCCAAATCCAACGCCTCTTTTTGAGTGTACTACGACGACGTACCGAGGAGGGTCTCGCGGTCTCGGAACCATCACTGTCGACGACGTCGACGTCCCCAGGAGGGTCATGCCGGACAGCCTGGTCGTATCGAAGGAGAAATCCAAATCCAACGCCTCTTTCCGAGTGTACTACGACGACGTACCGAGGAGGGTCTCGCGGTCTCGGAACCATCACTGTCGACGACGTCGACGTCCCCAGGAGGGTCATGCCGGACAGCCTGGTCGCTCCCGAATGGTACCGATTGGAGAGCTCTCGAGGCGACGACGATGCCACCTGCTCCCGGTTCGACTCCCGCTCGACGAATAAATCCTGTTCGGAGTAGCAACGTAAGTGAATTCGTTCGCCTGTATTAGAATTACCGATTCCTAAAAAAATAATCATATGAAATTATTCGATCTTGTGCGATTCTCCAGAAAATGAGGAAGATCGATATAGTCTGCATACAGCTCGCCAGGATTTTGATGACAAAACGTGGACGTACATCGAGAACATTGTTGTTTCCGTCTTGATGAAGCACTCCGACAACTACCCCCAGCTCCTTTCGTCGACCAGGCGTGCTGCGTAGAATCTGATGGCGATGATGAAAAAGCAGTCGGAGAATTGGGTTCTCGACATGGTCGAGGTGGAGAAGCTCACAGATTACACTTGCGATCCTGAGTATGCTGACCTGTGGAACAAACTAATGTCGCAGCAGAATGGAAAATCTGACATTGACATTGTGTTCAGTGTATTTTTTAATCAAACAGTGTATTCATTTGACATTCAGTGTTTTTCATTCCTATTCAGTGTGTTTCAGTCGCACTCAGTGTAATTTTTAATCAAACAGTGTATTCATGTGACATTCAGTCCTATTCAGTGTTTTTCATTCTTATTCAGTGTGTTTATTCCTATTTAGTGTTTTTATTCCTATTCAGTGTTTTTCATTCCTATTCAATGTGTTTCAATCGCACTCAGTATATTTTTTAATCAAACAATGTATTCATGTGATATTCAGTCCTATTCAGTGTTGGGATATGTCCTTCGATCCTACGTGTGCAATCGATAAAGTCATAAGGTCGTCTATGGATGTTAAATGATTATTTGATAATATCAATTATTGGGAACAATATAATATTGATCAATTAAATCATACCTACAGGGTCACACACGGACTCGAAGATAATGTACGATGATTGAAATATATATTGATTTAGAATCAATATTTACGTGGATTTAATTCCCATGCATGGGATGCATGGCTTGCATGGATGCATGTCATATAGTGTGACATGGCATGCCACACAAGCAAGTGGGACCACATACAATGCATAGTGGCATGTGTATGTGGCATGACCTTTCACCTCCTTTGTAACATCTTTTGTGTGTTAATGGTGCATCTTTATGCACATTAAGATGGAGGTTACATAGAGGAGTAAAGGTGTGAATAATGGTGTGTTTATATAGATGAAAATCTGATTTTCATAACACACAAGCATCAGCCACGAAAATCCACACAAAATAGAGAGAAAAGAGGTGATCTTGGAGATCCATTCTCAAGCAATCAAGGTGTTCATTATCCGGGTTCGTGTGCAACACGTAGAGGCCGGGCCATTTGTGCGGCTTCAACATCCGGACGATCCAAAGGAGTGAAGAGTTCATTCACAAGGAGATCTTTGAGTTGTTGATCTATTAAGGTGGTTCAATCGACTCAACACCACCTTAACCGAAATCAACGATCACAAAAAGTAAGTAATTGTTGAACCTTATATATATATATATTGGATGTGTATATATATATATGTTTATATGTGTTCTTATACACATTAAGTGTGCACTAAGATCATGGCATAGTAGATCTATTGCTTTACACGCTTCCGCACACACGGTCTATCGATTGGATCGGTATACCGGTACCTACAATTGGTATCAGAGCCTAGGGCTCGTGCACACTTTTGTGTTGGACACGAAGTTTAAATCAACATAATTGGATTATTTGTTTAATTGTGATTGTGTGATTAGATGTAAGGCCGGCCACCGTTAGTGGTCGGGTGAATGATTTCGTCGTTTTTTACGTTTCGATTGGCCGTAGTATTTGAGGGTTGCGTCCCTTGGAATCATTTGTAATAGATAGGTTTTTCTATTATATTTGTATTGTACTACTTGTAAGCGATGGACTTGGTCCATGGTTCGATGGAGGATCTCGGCTCTCCGGCGAAAACGAGAAGAAACGAAGCGAAACGAAGCAAAACGAAGCAAACCGGGGCTGCTGGAGCCAAACGGCGGGCGCCGTTTTAGCTCCGGCGGGCGCCGTTTTGATTCGGCGGGCGCCGTTTTGGAAACGGCGACCGCCGAAAGCCCTGTTTTTGGGCAGATTTTTCCCGGACCCTTTCGGCGGGCGCCGTTTTGGAAACGGCGACCGCCGGTGGTGTTCGGCGACCGCTGATTGTGAAACGGCGGGCGCCGTTCGTGGTTTTTTGGGTACGGAATAGATTTGACCAAAATCGGAGGGCACGGAACTAAAATGGCGGGCGCGGAGCAGTCCAGAAGATGTTCAAGGCTTTTGTTGTTACTTTAATTCTTTTCTTTTGAGAGTTGTGAGGTTCTAGGGGCCTTTCGATTTCGTATTTATTTGCTTTGCTAGTTATAGGTTGTTTTATGTTATAAATGTTCAACTTACATATAAACAAACCTATGCATGCAAGTTCCCAAAATAATGAGTATAATGTCTTGTCCAAAACATCACACCCATAAAGCCCTCGATCATAAGTTGGTAGGTCCGCCTCAGCGGGGTACTACTTGTTATCTTGGGATAAGTGGGAGTAAGGGTTAGACCCTTACAAGTGAGTTTGGTTTTCTCATCGATAGATCCACTGCAGGCGTGGCTATCGAGACATGAGATGAGAATGGGACTCTCATCGACCGAGAGTGACATTGGATGTCATTGACATGGGATGTCTACCTATCTTGGAGTTCTTAAGTGCGGACTCAGTCGGCTTAAGGATTCGCAAGAGGAGGGTCTTGGGATCATTTTGTTCTAATTTATTAAAATGTCAAAAACCAATGCCTAATCTGTTTTTCAAAGACTAAGTTCAACTCGACTCATTCTCACCCCGGGGAGTGGAATGGAGCCAAAGCGCTTGCTTATGTCGATGACACAGATTAGAGACATTCGAGCCATTGGATGGTGTGAATCAATTGTCTGGTTGGCTCCCTCATTTTAATGAGAGATAGGGCTTCAATTGCATGATAAGATCGCTGGTTAGAAAACCTCGAGTTTTCACTTACAATTTATCACGGTTTTGATATTAAGATAATTGGGAACGACGATATTGGATATCGAATGAACAAAATGAAACAAATAAAGTAGTTATGCGAGACAACCTTATTTGTTTAAACGCTTTGTGGATGTTTACTTACTTAATTTATCTTTCTTCTGTAGTTTAATATGTCTGTATCAACTCAATTCAAGTTCAGCTCTATCTTGGATAGAGAAAAGTTGAACAACACCAATTTCCTTGATTGACAACGTAACTTGAGGATAGTCCTCAAATACGAAGAAAAGGAAAGTGTGTTGGACAAACCCCTTCCCGTGCTTCCCGCTGATGGGGGCACGGATGCCCAAAAGGCATCATATGCCCTTGCTAAGAAAGCCTCGAATGAGGTGACATGTTTGATGTTGGCATCCATGGTACCCGAGTTGCAAAAACAATTCGAGTTCATGGAAGCCTATGACATCATAGAAGAGCTCAAGAGCATGTTCGGGGAACAAGCTAGGATTGAGCGCTTCGGTGTCACCCGGGCTATAGCAACAGCTAGGATGGAAAAGGGTAAACCCGTGGGACCACATGTGCAGCAAATGATTGGATTATTTGCTTCAAGTGCTCGCCTCGGTTTTGCATATGATGACGAGTTGGCTACCGATTTCATTCTTCATTCTCTTCATGATGAATATGACGCCTTTAGGCTGAATTTCCACATGAATGGACTGAAGAAATCACTTCATGAGCTCCATGGGATGCTTAAGGCTGCTGAGCCGGCGATTAAGAAGGACCCTAGGAGGGAAGTTCTTATGATTCGGGAAGGAGGTACCAAAAAGTTCAAGGGGATTAAGAAACCGGAAGTGAAAGGCAAAGGGAAAAGGAAAGTTGTGGCAACTTCTTCCAAAAGGTTCTTGAAAGCTTCTAAGGTTCCTGGGGAATCTGAGTGTTTCTACTGCAAGCGTGTTGGACACTACAAGCGGGATTGCCCCAAGTTCCAGGAGGATGTAAAGAACGGTGTCGTTCCTTCATCTTCAGGTATTTATGTCATAGACATAAACTTTACAAATTCTTCTTCTTGGGTATTGGATACCGGATGCGGTGCTCACATTGTTTCACATGTGCAGGGACTGCAAAGAAGTAGAAGTTTGGTAAAGGGAGATGTCGATCTGCGGGTTGGAAATGGAACGAGGGTCGCTGCATTAGCCGTAGGATCTTATGATTTGTGTTTGCCTTCGGGCCTTGTTTTAGTATTGAATAATGTTTATTTCGTTCCAAGTATTACCAAGAACATCATTTCTATTTCAGTATTGGATACTGAAGGATTTTCCTTCACTATAATAAATGGTTTATTTACTATTTCAAAAAGTGGAGTGTTCTATGGTTCGGCACGATTAGAACATGGATTATATATACTTCAACTTGACAATCATATATATAACATTGATACCAAAAAGGCCAAATCGAATGAATTCAATGAAACATACCTTTGGCATTGTCGATTGGGCCACGTCAACATTAAACGTGTAGAGAAACTTCTTAAAGAAGGCATTCTCAAATCTTTTGACTTGGAGTCATTTGATACATGTGAAGGATGTTTGATGGGCAAAATGACAAAGTCACCTTTTCTAGGAAAAGGAGAACGTGCAAGTGACCTATTGGGTTTAATCCATACTGATGTATGTGGTCCAATGAGCTCACAAGCACGTGGAGGTTATTTCTACTTCATAACTTTTACCGATGACTTAAGTAGATATGGTTATGTCTATTTAATGAGGCATAAGTCGGAAGCCTTTGAAAAGTTCAAAGAATTCCAAAATGAAGTTGAGAATCAACTTGGTAAGAAGATAAAAGCCATTCGATCGGATCGAGGTGGTGAATATCTTAGCCAAGAATTCGATGATCATCTTATGAGTTGTGGTATTTTATATCAACTCACTCCACCTGGAACACCCTAGATGAATGGTGTTTCCGAAAGGAGGAATAGAACCTTATTGGATATGGTTCGATCGATGATGAGCCTTAGTGAACTACCGAAATCTTTTTGGGGACACGCACTTTTAACAGCGGCCTATACACTGAATAGGACACCATCAAAAGCTGTTGATAAGACACCATACGAGTTATGGAAAGGGAAGGTCCCTAACTTGTCTTATATCAAGATTTGGGGATGTGAAGCTTATGTGAAGAGAAATATCTCTACAAAGCTTGAACCCAAATCGGATAAATGTTTCTTTGTGGGTTATCCAAAAGAAACACGAGGGTACCACTTTTACAACCAATCTGAGAACAAAGTTTTTGTTGCTCGAGATGGTGTATTTCTTGAAAAGGAATATCTTTCCAAGAAAATAAGTGGGAGCTCAGTTGAATTGAACGAAGTTCAAGAAAACTTGAACGAGGTTCAAGAAGATCAAACTGAGATGGACACTCAAGACCAAGTCGAGAGTACTCCATTGGTTTTGGAAACCACACCTAACCCTCGAAGGTCCGGAAGGATTAGATCTCAACCTGACAGATACCTAGGTATTCTGACAAACGAGAGCTATGAAGTCATGCTTTTAGAAATCAATGAACCTTCGACCTATATCCAAGCTATGACGAGTCCAGATGCCGAGAAATGGCAGGGTGCCATGAAATCCGAAATGGAATCAATGTCTGAAAATCAAGTTTGGAACTTGGTCGATTTGCCTAAAGGGGCTAGGCCCATTGGATGCAAATGGATTTACAAAATAAAAACAGACATGAATGGAAAACCTAGTGTTTTCAAAGCAAGGTTGGTAGCAAAAGGATATAAACAAATTCACGGGGTGGATTATGATGAAACCTTTTCACCAGTTGCTATGATTAAATCCATTCGGATTCTCTTAGCCATTGCTGCTCATTATGATTATGAGATATGGCAAATGGACGTTAAAACCGCCTTCTTGAATGAGATTCTAGTAGAGGAAGTGTTTATGACACAACCAGAGGGTTTTATCGATCCTAATCAGGCTGAGAGAGTATGCAAGCTTAATAGATCCATTTATGGATTAAAGCAAGCATCTCGGAGCTGGAATCTTCGGTTCGATGAATCCATACAAGAGTTTGGATTTCAAAAGAACATGGAAGACTCTTGTGTTTACAAGAAAGTCAGTGGGAGTTACGTTGTATTCATTGTGTTGTATGTCGATGACATACTCCTCATTGGAAACAATATTCCTATGCTTAATTCTGTTAAAGAATGGCTGGGAAGATGGTTTTCAATGAAGGATCTTGGAGAAGCACAGTACATATTGGGCATCAAGATCTGTCGGAACAGATCACAAAGGATGCTTGGACTTAGTCAAGCAACCTATATTGATAAGGTGCTTGACAGGTTCAGAATGAAAGACGCCAAGAAGGGTCTCAATCCAATGACTCATGGCACATCTCTGAGCAAGAGGCAGTGCCCTTCGGGACCTGATGAGCAAATGAGGATGGCAAATATTCCTTATGCCTCGGCAATAGGGTCTATTATGTACGCCATGATATGTACACGACCGGATGTATCGTATGCTTTGAGCATGACGAGTCGGTTTCAAGGAAACCCAGGTGAGGCGCATTGGACTGCGGCCAAGAATATACTTAAGTACCTTAGAAGGACTAAAGATTATTTTCTTGTTTTTGGAGGACAAGAAGAGTTGGTTATGACAGGCTATACGGATGCAAGCTTCCAAACAGACAGAGATGATCTCCGGTCTCAGTCCGGTTTTGTCTTTTGTCTGAATGGAGGCGCGGTGAGCTGGAAGAGTTCCAAGCAACCCACCGTAGCTGATTCTACTACAGAGGCTGAGTACATTGCTGCATCTGAAGCAGCAAAGGAGGCCGTTTGGATAAGAAAGTTCTTAGATGAGCTTGATGTCGTACCTAGTTCGGCCCATCCGATATCTCTCTATTGTGATAATAGTGGAGCTATCGCGCAAGCCAAGGAGCCTAAGGAGCACCACAAATCCAAACATGTGCTCAGGAAGTTCCACATTCTCAGGGAGATAGTTAGTCGTGGAGACATCGAGATAAATAAAGTTGCAACTGATGATAATGTTGCCGACCCGTTAACTAAACCACTCCAGCAGTCAAAGCATGATGCTCATACGACTACAATAGGGATACGATATCTTAGAGATGGATTGTGATTCCTATTATTGTATTGTCTACTTTTGGAGTTTATGTAAACATTCACTTATCTTTTATGATATTCAATAATTTCTTCATATAATTGTGGTTTAAATTGTATGAATTGTCCAAATGATTAAATTATATTAATTGGGTTATGAGGTCGATTTACCACATAATGAAGTACCAATTGTTGAACTAATATAATTAAGTCATAAATTGTTCCTAGTTCGTATCATCGAGTATGGACAAACTGACGATACAAAGAACTAGATTGTAATGTGTACTATGGCGCCGCTTCATGGGCTAGTGATGTGGGACATCAAGTACAATTACATAGATATTAGCTGGGAGCTAATGATCGAACAGACCCGACTGGAATAGTATTTAAGATTTCGAGTCATAATACTATTTCATTGACTGTCGAGCAATTTCCTCTGACCTGAGTAGTCCAGAGTGATTCCATTGTGAAATGGTGTACTTTGATACAAGTAAACGCCTTTCGTAAAAGGAGGTTATAAAACTTGTTATTGGATATATCAGGAAGCAAGTGGGAGAGCTTGGATTGACAAGATGGGATTGTCCTCCATTTTTAATGGGATACATGTCTTACCGGCCACTTGGAGAGTCGAGACTGTGGAAAATACGTGGCCACGTCCAGATTCGTATCATAGTGATAAATCTGGTTTTACAGTCTGTCTCAAAGTCCAAGAAAGGTTTGAACCGATTGAGGATGACTCGAGTCTTGCCTCAAGTTCAAACTTAGACATAAAGTGACAACAGGAAGTTGGCAGCACACTGGCTCTGAAGGCCAAGTGGGAGATTGTTGGGATATGTCCTTCGATCCTACGTGTGCAATCGATAAAGTCATAAGGTCGTCTATGAATGTTAAATGATTATTTGATAATATCAATTGTTGGGAACAATATAATATTGATCAATTAAATCATACCTACAGGGTCACACACGGACTCGAAGATAATGTACGATGATTGAAATATATATTGATTTAGAATCAATATTTACGTGGATTTAATTCCCATGCATGGGATGCATGGCTTGCATGGATGCATGCCATATAGTGTGACATGGCATGCCACACAAGCAAGTGGGACCACATACAATGCATAGTGGCATGTGTATGTGGCATGACCTTTCACCTCCTTTGTAACCTCTTTTGTGTGTTAATGGTGCATCTTTATGCACATTAAGATGGAGGTTACATAGAGGAGTAAAGGTGTGAATAATGGTGTGTTTATATAGATGAAAATCTGATTTTCATAACACACAAGCATCAGCCACGAAAATCCACACAAAATAGAGAGAAAAGAGGTGATCTTGGAGATCCATTCTCAAGCAATCAAGGTGTTCATTATCCGGGTTCGTGTGCAACACGTAGAGGCCGGGCCATTTGTGCGGCTTCAACATCCGGACGATCCAAAGGAGTGAAGAGTTCATTCACAAGGAGATCTTTGAGTTGCTGATCTATTAAGGTGGTTCAATCGACTCAACACCACCTTAACCGAAATCAACGATCACAAAAAGTAAGTAATCGTTGAACCTTATATATATATATATTGGATGTGTATATATATATGTTTATATGTGTTCTTATACACATTAAGTGTGCACTAAGATCATGGCATAGTAGATCTATTGCTTTACACGCTTCCGCACACACGGTCTATCGATTGGATCGGTATACCGGTACCTACATTAAGTGTTTTTCATTCTCATTCAGTGTGTTTCAGTCCCAAACAGTGTATTTTTTAATCAAACAGTGTATTCATGTGGCATTCGTGTTTTTCATTCCTATTCAATGTATTTGAGTCCTGTTCAGTGTATTTTAGTCCTATTCAGTGTATTTGAGACGCAAACAGTGTATTTTTTAATCAAACAGTGTATTCATGTGGCATTCACAGTTTTTCATTTCTATTCAGTTTATTTGAGTCCTGTTCAGTGTATTTTAGTCCTATTCAGTGTATTTGAGTCCTGTTCAGTCTATTTCAGTCCTATTCAATTCCTATTCAGTGTATTTGAGTCATGTTCAGTGTATTTCAGTCATATTCAGTTTATTTGAGTCCTGTTCACTGTATTTCAGTCATATTCAGTGTGTTTAAGTCCTATTCAGTGTGTTGCCTCTTATTAACTTGTTTCATGTTGAATGACCAAAACACTGAATGTCATAAAAAAACACTTAACGTCATAAAAACACACTTAAAATAAAATAAATATTATTCCAAAAAAAATCAATACTTCGACCCTTTCGAACGTATTTAACAAAATGTATCACATGACAATTTCGATTACAAAATATTGCAGCAAATAAAACATTCATACATGAAATATAATACATACAGATGCACTTATTCGAGCATCTTAATCCCCGAGTACCCCAAAAACACGTCATCCACACAATTCAACGGGGCCCTCCTCACACACCCCTGCTGCGATAACCTGATCAGATTCATCGAGTAGCTGCGTATCATGATCATCATCAATAACTAAAAATTCTCTGATGATCACCATGAGTTAGATCCTGATCAAAGCCATTGTTGGTAGTGGGAAAACCCTTTTTATACATCTGTACTACGATCCCCATCGTCACCTCGTCAAGTTCCAAATTCTTTTCGTTCATCAAATCCAACCACTTCATTGCTTTCTCTCTAAGCCCTCCTTTGCTTTCGGTGTCCTGCCAAGAACACGGTACACACACTCAAACACGATACACTATAATCTTCACAGAGCAGATCACCTTACCTTCCAAGAAGTAGAAAAGCAAATGCTTCGTTTTCAACTAGTGAACATGTAATACTAACTTTGTTGAAATGAATGAATATAGCACAACACATCACTTATGTAATGTACGAGAAGACTCGAGTAATTACAAACGAATGATTTAGAAACGAGCAAAGAAAAGAAAACAAACAATGTCGACCGAAAACATGTAACAAGAAAATGGTGTGGTACTGCAACCGAAGAGGCAACTCTGAATTTTATCTATCCCACAGCTCAACATCCGTAAACTTGCAAAACCACAACACACTGTTAGCTTATAACGTGGATGAGAGATCGAGAGATTAACAAGAATTAATATCACACCCTACAAATCAATTTGATTCACACGCGGGCACACAAACACAAAGCACAAATTGAAGATTCACACTGAATCATATCCCTAGAACACAAACACACACACTAAAACACACACAATGACACCCACACACACTAACACAGATATTGACGATCGACTCGCTCGATCGCACGAGCACACAAGGAACACACTGGAAGTGAAAAAGAGAGAGAAGGATAAATGTAGCTAGTACCTGTGTGAAAGTGAAGAAAGTGACCTCACTTAAATAGCTTCTTTCTCGCCGTCCAACAGCACCCGACCACCACCTTCGCCTCGACAAATCCGGCGAATCGTTGCTATTCTCCGCGCCGATCCCGATCTCGGAGGAGACGCGGTCGAAGAGATCACCGCCGTCGCAGCCACCCATTGACGGTCCCCGACGCGAGCATCCTCGTCTCCTCCACCGACGTCCACATCACCCCTCCCGAGACCTCTAGTTTCGCCTCTTCACCCCGAACGACGGCACCGCCGCCCATCTGGGATAAATCCATGTCGCTGATCGTCTACTTCCAAGACGGCGGGTTCTCCGATCACATCACCGACTCCAAGCCCTTCGACGACCTCTGTCGACACCTCTCCGCGAAAACGCTCGCCGTCGTCGCCGTCGTCACCTCTCGGGGCTCTGGCCATCAAAGTACTTGGCCCTGTCGGAAGAAAATTGACTGGCGGGAAGAAGGCGATGCTTGTATCTCGATCTCCGATTTCAACCACTTGCAGAAGCACACAAAATTAGGGTTTCGGCTATGCGTGCGTTTCAGGAAGAAAAATGAGGGAAGAGGGTAATACGGTTTTTACACATTTTAACCGGCCTAAATGACACGCGTAATTTCTCAAAAGCCTTATTGGCGAAAAAATGTTGAAAATTGGCCTTATTGCCATTTTCCCCAAGTTTTTTACTTTCATTATAATAATAACTTAATTTATCTTAGTTTATAGATTCAATAAAACTAAAATATACAACAATTTTTATCATATCTCACCATTCATATAAAATATAATTTTATTAACTTCTATCCAACATAAAATATTATTTTTTAAATCTTTGTAGTGACAAAGTCGTTAATTTTGCAACAAGACGAAAAAAACATTATTTTAAAATATTTGTGTTTGAAATAGATTAGACACAATTAATCCCCGCCTAGAAGGAAAAATCCGGACGGTTGACCTCCGCCTAGCGCCTAGGCCCTGCCTAGAACTGATTTTTAGAACCATGTTTCTAATTACTCTTTTTAATTTAATTTCGGTTCATATTGTTTTAGTTCAATTCATTTATTAAATTCGTTTGAAAATATATTAAATTAAAAAAAAAAATTAAAAAAAAAACCACTTATTCAATCTAGTTAACACTACTACTTAACAAGTGTTGGTACAGTGGGGTCAGGATATCACTCCCGACGGCAGTCATTGGTAACCGAGCCGGCCTATATATATATATATATATATATATATATATATATATATATATATATATATATTAACTATTTATAAAAATTATTATCAATATTACAGTAAAAAAAAATCTATAAATTAATACTCGTGAAATTTTATTAATTTAGAGAGACTGTTAATTTATTGAGTCTTTTTATTAATTGAAAAGACCAAGTAGATCGGAAGATTGTATTAATTTAGACAGATTATTATTGGATCGAGTATTAATTTATTAAAATTTTATGGTATTTAAAAAAAAAATTAATTTCAATTCAGTCAGTTCAATTCGATTCAATTTTATTTAGTTCACTTCAGTTCAATTCAATAAAATAACAAGTCCGTACTTAATTATATACACATAACTTAATTATATATAAAAGTTCATTAAAATATTAATCATAAAAATAAATATCAATCATCAAAAATACATGTACAACTTATAAAACACAAACAAAAACAAATCTCCATTCATTCATATTAAAATCATCATTACATAAAACATAAATTATCATTCATAATACATTTACCATTAATATTAATTAATCAATAATACAATTATCATTATAGTTGATAGTTGATACTTTGTACACCTAATTGTATCATATATATCCATTTATTAATCAACATCTTAAATATACTCGGTATTCATAGTACAATTATGTTTTTTTTGTCTCCACACATTATGAACACCCTTAAAAAAATACGTAATATAATGATTTTATTTTTTCACTTTAAATTACAATTTTAATTCTATTTTCACTTATAAATTTTAATTACAACTATTTTATATTTGACTTAAAAATATAATTTTATTCTTATTTTTATTCTAATTTTTGGGTCAATTTTTTTTTCTCAATATGTGTGCTTGTGTCTCGATGCATAATTTTTTGAGACGGAGATTTTTTTTTTATTTATATCTTCAATTTTATTTTAAAGTATTATTGTAACGCCCCGTTAATTTAAATAAATTAAATACAGGAAGAAAAATAAATTTTTATTTCAAACGCGGGCGCTACGGAATTTTAACTTTGAAAACTTGTTTTAGAAAAACTCGACAAGCCAACTTAAGAAAAATAATAAGTAACTTTTATTCATGAAAAGGAGATATCCCAAATGCAAACTTGAATAGCGCAACAAAGTTGAATGAAATTGAAATCATGTTTGAGAAGAATTTTATTGAAATAAACTAAGAAATTCCATCGTCACCCTTCTCACTCGGCATCCTCGTTAGTACCTGAAAAAAAGGGCGTTGAAGGTGTGAGCTTAAAGCTCAGTAGGACAATTACTCGTTTAACCCATGAATCGAATATATGCACAATCCATATGAACACCACATAAAATGAATAATAATACTTGACTGCGATAAACTTGTTATCGTGAATGCTGCGATAAACTGGTTATCGTGAACTGCGATAAACTTGTTATCGTGAACTGTGAGTTGGGCCAACTATTGCGTCTTCCTGTCGACCTTTTTCCTCGGTCTCCGGTTACAACGATGGAATGAGCTGCGTTAATCCCCTCGACCATTTTCCCCAGTCTTAGGTCATAACGATTATTTGTATACTTATTTAAACTATATAATGCACACATAGAATGCACATATATAACAAGTCATGAAGTCAACGAAGAAACCAACAACTTTATACCTATCTCGATTTGCCGTGACGTGGAATACTAGATCGCGAGCCTCGTAAATCTTAGGTTTCGCGTGCCTCGTCCTCTACAAGTTAGTAATATAAATTTGTAATTAGTATTTGTATCTTGGTTTGTGTCGGATGAAGATGGACTGGGTTGGTATAATGTGTTTTATAAAGTACATGGACTTGGTTTCGAATTCTAGAACCGGGTCTATATAATATATTTCTAAACTTAAAGTGGACTGACTCACAATACAACTAACTATAGGGACCGAATTGCAAATACTTAATTAATTAGAGGGGGTGCACTACGGATTAAATAAATCCCTTCTTTTGTTTTTCCTTTTTGGGTTTACAGAGAGTAGAGAATGGAGACGGCGATGTTTTAGGTAGTTTTTGGTTTACAATACCTAGACACGATTTGGTACAGGGGAAGGGTTCCTATGGCTGGGGATTTATGGACTCGATTTCATACGAGACGTACTGGATTTGGAGGTCGGACTGCTAGGGATATGGATCGGTTTCGGATTCGGGTGGATTTATTGGCCGTGAGTCATATTCGTTCGACGACGGATCTCCTCTGACTCCGCTGGAGGACGACTCCTCAGTTTCCGACCAACTCGGGTCAATTTCACTTGCCCAGACGGGGTGCGACTTCGACTCGTCTATGGTTGGAAGAAGTAGTAATTTGGGAATTGGTCCTACACCTCAAATCTATTCTACGAAGTTTAATCGTTCCTGGTGGAAATAGGTTGGGATCGATTTTGGTGACTCGGGTTTCGACAATGGCTCGACTCGACTTTACTGGATTTCTTGTGAAGTTTTCTGGTTCGGGTGGTTCTGTGTGTAGATGGAGTGCAGCATGTTTATATAGATGTGGATGTGTACTACGGGTATAATTATAAGTGTGAATAGGTTGAAGTTACTATCTACTGACAATGGATAATAATGATGTGAGATAGTTACGTGAAGAAGGAAGACAAACTATAATCATAGTAAAAAGAAACAAAGAAGGAGGAATACATACCAGTTTGCTGTTTGCGGAAATTTGTGACAATTGGGGAGTACAAGCAATGTATATTTATAGGGTAGTATTAGGAGGTGGTATGGAATTAGGTTTCAGAAGAGAAGACGATTTTGAAAAGAATTGTCCGATATGTATGGGATAATAATTGAAGAGTTTTTATTTCCTATAGAATTCTACAGGGGTCGGAGTCATCCTACCGGAAAGGTCGTTTACTTGATGAGTGACTATGATTAATTGGGGGCTGAGAGAGTTTAGATGGGCCGCTAATTGTAGTAGGACTTGAATGGGCTTGGTTTAATTTCAACCAAACCATAATATTTATTAAATATTTACTAAAAAATATTTTTGTCGCTACATTCTACTCCCTTAAAATAAATTTCGTCCCCGAAATTTGGAAATACTTATCATGTCCGATGTTTGCTTCACTCATGTAGAACATTCGGGCTTTTCCGCCGGTTGGTGGCGGGCCTGGCAATTTGGGCCCTTGAGGTGCATTACGACCTTGGTTATTCCGAGGGCAGTCGAAAGTACTATGACCTGGCTGATGGCACCTAAAACATATTCCTTGGCCTACAAGACATTTTCCATAATGGTGTCTTCCACATTCCGTGCATCTAGGTTTGTCGCCTTGATTATTTGAATTAGTATAGGTCTCCATCCTTGGTTGTTTGACACTAGAAGGTCCTTCCTCCTCTCGTTTCCTTTTTTCGGCATTAGGTTTCTGCTTCACTATGTCCTCACCCAAGCTTGCCTCCACATCTTGTGCCCTTGTCACCATTTCAGAATACTCTATATTTCCTTGTGCCGATAAGACACTAGCCAGAGCAGGCTTCAGCCCCCGCCTGAACCTCAAGGACTTCTTCAAGTCGGTATCCACTAAATGTGGGGCAAAGCGATTCAGTTGGTTGAACTCTCTTTCATATCCAGTAACTGTTTGATTCCCTTGTTGGAGGAGTAACTGTTTGATTCCCTTGTTGGAGGTTCAGGAACGCCATCTCCTTCTTATCCTTATGAGATTGTGGGAAAAATTTATTCATCACTGTCATCTTGAAGTCGACCCAAGTAAGGGCACCCTTCTCAGCTGCCGTCATGTTTCTCCAAACACCTTCCCACCAATGATCAGCATCTTTAGACATACAAAACGTGGCACAAGTAATCTTTTGTGCATCATTGCACTCGACCATTCGAAATATCCTCTCTAAAGCGCGAAACCATTCTTCAACGGCATCAGGTCCATCGCTTCCATTGAAACTTGGAGGGTCATATTGGCGGAATTGCTCCAATTTTCAAGCATTTCCATTCCCTTGCCCCGCGCCTTGATTTTGGATGTTCTGGAAGATATTGATGAGTGCATCCCTTATAGCATTTGCTGCAGCATCTTGATTCGCTTGGTTCGCACCATTGTTCGCCCGTCGTCCCGCCATTCCTAATTTTAGAGTATTCGTTACATTTTAACTTTTAATATTTTTCTACTATTTTTTTCAACATTTTAAAAATAATTCTTTTTAAGATTAATGAATCTAACTGTAAAAATATTTCTCGGGTAAAAGGAGAATATTATATTATTATATTTTATATGTTTTTTCCACAAACACATACTACCTCTGTCCCAACACATGGTCACACTTCCTTTGTAAATTACAAAGGAAGTGTGACCATTGTGTTTGGACAGAGGTAGCATATAATATATTTGCATATTTTTTTAAAAATATAAAAATAATTGTTTTTTCCACATTGACACTAGAGTTGTGACTTTCACCCCACTTCGTCGGCCGTGCCCGACCAATTAGCCAAGTTGGGCCAGACAATTCAGGGCACAAAAGAAATTGGGGTTTTTTTGCTCCGATTTGTCAAATGAACTCGAGTTTGGTCCAATGGACTAAGCCCACTATTTTTTTTATTTTCTTTTTAATTTTTTTTATTAATTTAATTATTGTTTTTAGGGATAATTGCATTTTGCTACCTGGGGTTTGGAAGTTTTCGCACTTTGCTACCCAATTGGAAAATTTGTTCCGATTACTACCTGAGATTTGATAATTTTGCACTTTGCTACCTATCGATTGACTGGATGGGAATATTCGGGAGAATATTTCAAAAAATGTGATTTACACATTATTTTTTAAAGTTAAGGACAAATTTGCCCTTCATCTTTCTTTTTCTTTTTTGGAAAAATCATTAAAAAAAAATACAAAATAAATAAAACAAAAGCTCAGATCTACGAAACTTAATATTTTGAAAATCTTATTGGATGTAATTCTCGTATCTTTTCAGAAAAAGATTTCCGCATTACTAAATGTATTTTGTTTTCGAAATCATTTTACACGTATATTGAAAACTCAAATTTCTGCAAAATCAAGATCGATCGACCGGGACCCATTCATCGAACATAGAGGACGGATCCATCTTCCTCGTCAGACTCAAATCTGCAGCAATGTGGCGGGTTCGTTGGAGTTGCGGCTGAATTTCTTCAAAACCCTCGTCGTGGGATTTGGCCTTTAGTGCTTGCCTTTAAATCGGTTGATTTATTACTCCAATGACGACAATCAAGGCGGACACAGTGGGTTGGGGAAATCATGTCCCAGATCTACACAGTCGGTTTAATAAACGGATTTTTTTAGAGTTCTTGTAATAAAAATTGCAATTTCCAGTTTCCTTTTTTTTTTCTTTCGAATTCGAATGTTTTTTTCTTCCCCAAATTCGGACGCTCAACAAAATAGGTGAAAGAGCAAAGGATGAGGATGATTTTTCTTTTTTAGTTTTCCTGGGTTTTTCTAGTGAACAAGATGAGATTTTATTATTTATTACTGAAATTTAATCTCCAATTTGTGGAAATGTTTTTATTTTGATCTAAATTCAAAGAAATTAATGTTTTTACATTATTTGTTTTAGAAATTATTCCAGAGATTTGATTTTAAAATTCTATTTTAAAATTATTTGTTTAATTACGTAAATGCCCTTAAGAATTCAAGTGACTTGCCCATTTTAGAAATATTCCTCCGAATATTCTCGTCCGGCCAATCGATAGGTAGCAAAGTGCAAAATTATCAAACTTCAGGTAGTCATCGGAACAAATTTTCCGATTGGGTAGCAAAGTGCAAAATCTTCAAAACCTCAGGTAGAAAAATGCAATTACTAATTTTAACTAACTAGTATCACTTCCCGTGCGATGCACGTGATTTATTTGTTTGAAATAATCTAAAATTTTATTTAATTTCCAACGGCAAAAAATTTATTAATGGACTAACAAATTATTTTATTTAATAATCGAAATCTCACTTAAATTTGTAAATTCGTATTAATCTCATTATTAACCGTTATTTTGATTATGAAAATTTTATTATTTTCAAAGATTACGCTTGTTTGATATAATTTATAGTATGTAATCTTCTTGGGGCATAGCTGAGTGATAAGGTATGTGGTGATTTTGGTGTAATTCACCGACGACGCAAAGTTCGAATTTTAGATATGACAATTTTTCATTAAAATATTATGAAGTTAGTCCTTGAATGAGACCTATTGGCTCTCTCTCACATGTGTCTGCTACTCGGGCACATCCTACCCGATCGAGAAGCCTCTGATCTGGTGGAAGAGAAGTTTCTCGTCTCTCATTTCTCGAGTGTCAAACGCGTCTCTACATTTCTCGAGTGTTAAACGCATCCGACAAATACCTAAAACCGATTAGGAAAAATCAAAGTTGGAAAATAAATAGAAATATAAAAAATTGAATTTATTTGGTGAACATGAAGGAGATGAGATGACAGAAATGCAATCTATATTAATATAACGTCTGTTAACCTACAAAACAAATTTAACATAACTAAATTTGGGATAAACTAAAAATTCAAAAAAAAATTTAGTCGAACATAATTAATACCTCGACAATTTGATTCTAGAATCTGCGAAAAAATCATAATTAATACATAAAATTAAAAAAATCGAGGAAAAAAAATGAATGAATAGAAAAACGTATACATGTAAATAGATTCAATGTTAAGAAAAATAAAAAATGACATACTAAGCCAGATTATAGCAAGAGAAAATAATATACCTAAAAAGTTTCATTAATTTTTTTTAACTCAAATGGATTAGGAATAGGAGGGGATCGATTTTTATGAGATACGATTAATTGGAATTAAAATAATATTAATGGAATAAAAAAGAATTTTGAGAAAAGAAATAAAAATATATATATTTAAGATGATGATTTATTATTATTACCAAAAATATATAATTTCAAGTTACTATTTAAAATTTAAATATAATAATTTAAATATGCTTAATAATATTAATATTTAAAATTTATATTTTTTATTTATAATTTATAGTGTAAACACAACATTATTATTGCTTTCCTATTGGTTCACGTGGCATTAGTGAATCCTGAAATTATATATCTATAGATACTTCAATACATTTTTTTATTTATTTTTCTACGACCTTATTTATATTTATCAACATAAAAAAAAATTACATTTATTTTATATTTTTAATAAATTTAATAATAAATTTATTTTAAAAATATAAAAATATATTTTTTAATAATTAATTATTTATTTATTTATAAAAATATCGGGTCATTTAGGTCCTTAGCCCAACTCGGGCTGGGCTGGGCCTTGAAATTCCAGGCCGAATTTTTTGGTCGAGTTGGGCTAAGCCCAAATAAATGGGTTGGCCCGATGGGTCGGTTCGGGCTAGCCGAGCTAAGTCTCAGCTCTAGTTGTCACTAATAAGGTAAATTGTGAGGAAGATGATTTGTTGTCATGTTGTTTGTAGTTGATTCTTAGCTACAATTACGTGTAGTGTCATCACTCATGAAAATGTTGTCGGTTTTATCTATGCTACACCAGGTGGAGTACACCATACATTTAATAACCGTTGATTTAATATTATTTTATACAAGTACACACACAATCACACACACCGACGTGTATGGTGTATGCATCAACGGTTAAGATGCTACCAGAGTAATACACCAGATGTAGCATCTAATAGACCAATGTTGTCATGCTTACGTGTACTAGTATTATTTTCTTTATAAATTGAGATTTCTTCCAATTTCCCTCTAAATCTTGAGTTTAGTTGAAAATCAACTTTTTTTTTACATTATTTTATTTTCAAAGTTACGATCAAATGTCAAAAATTCTTAATTAAATATAACAGTTTCGGACCGCATGATTCTATGTTAATTGTTAAGTGAGGCTTGTGGATTTTCGGTCATATTTATAAGGAAAGTGTGTTTTTTGTTCTACTTCATAAGAGTAGGAGTTTTTTTTACACCAATTCACCTTAAAGTACTTAATATACCCTTCAAACTTATTAAAAAAAGACAAAAAAGAATAAAATCACAAATTGGTCCCCCCTTTTTTTTTCTCTCTCCACGAAACCAAACCTGCCGCCCCACCCCTTTGAAAATTTTTGCAAATTCAACAATTCACCGGAGAGATGTCGTCGGCGTCCGAATCCGAACATGAGGAGCACGAAGTCGACCATGAAGAGGAGGAAGAACCGCTGCTCCAACCGCCGGTAATTTTCGAATTCGAAACCCTTTTTTTTCGATTTTTTTTCGAGAATTCGAGCAACGTGATGGATTATATGGTGCTTTAGATGCTTGGTTGAGTTCTTACTAGTGTTATAAGTGATTTAGAACTGTAATTTTGAGTTGAATTGTCTGAAATTCTGAATTTTGAAATTTGTTCTTGACTGCTCGAAGGCGTTGGTCGATGGCAATCGATTAGTGCCATTCGACTAACCCCGTCGACCAACCCTTTCGATTAACCTCTTCGAGTAGTCAGCTCTTGATTAGTCGATGGGGTTAATCGAATGGGTTGATTGATGGGGTTAATCGAAAGAGGTTGGTCGAAATGGGTTGGTCGATCGTCTGTTACTCGATCGTGTAACACGATCGTGTAACACGATCGAGTAACAGACATAATTTTTTTTTTTGTTTTTTTGATCCTATTAATATGTTTTTAATTGCTTCTTCTCCATTTGTGCAGGCTGGTTTCCGACGGAGGAGACCGAATTTCGTCAACATTTCGAGAGCGATAAATTGCGGAGATCGACGCGGTGTACTGAAAACCGTACAAGATACTCTGAGGGATGTGGGTGGGGACGAGAGCCTCGCGGAGTACGAACAGATGTGTCTGTTCAGTCAGTTCTTTCCCATTCCCAGTGCAGACCGATCGAACAAGCCTCTGCACAAGCTGCTATCGAGAGAGATCGTTAGCAAGAGCAGAATACCGGAGTTTGAGCACTGGTTTGCTATCGGGGATCGTATTGTGAAGTTCCGAGCACAAGAATACGCCCTGATCACCGGCCTGAGCTTTGGGGATAGTAACTTCAATCCCTCAGACCAAGGTCATGTCGCTCCCAGTACAGGCATCCATCGGAGGTTATTCCGATGCAGAGTGATGAAGATTGAAGCACTGCTCAGTTCGTTCAAGGATCAGCGGATGGGCCACGAGCTAGGTGATTATTTCAAGGTTGCCAACATCCTGATTCTCTACTTCATTCTGATTGGTCGAGAGAAATTGGATGTCGAGAACTGGGTCTGGACACTGGTGGAGGACAACGATGGCTGGGAGTGGTTTCCTTGGGGTTCTTATACGTTCCAGAACTTCTCGCACTACATCAGCACTGCTGGGATGGCAGCTGATTAGGTGGACAAACCTGCTTATCACTTTTACGGTCCAGTTTGGGCCTTCCAGTGTTGGGCCTTCGAGGCCTTTCCTCCTTTAGGGAGACTGTGCGGTACTCGGAGCCGAGTGACGCAAAGGCCCCGTTTTTTGAATTGGACGCCGAGGAAGACTAACTTCGATTTCACTGATTACTTCGAGGATGAGCAGGTAACCGTCAATCTGTTTCGTTAATAATTTTGAATTAATAATCTTATCGAATATCTAATAAATATTTTGTTATTGTTTTCTTTTAGCTTGAAGTGCACGAGACCCTCACACCGACACTGGAGGAGGAGGAGATGTTGTATTACAGGAGTTTGACTGAGGCCGGTGAGCTGTATGGCCTCCCGTACCAGCCTCCCGTCCGCTTAGCTCACGCAGCGGGGCCGGCACGAGCACCGGCACCGAAGAGGCAGATGGAGAAGAAGAAGAAGAAGAAGAAGAAGAAGAAGCTTGTGGACCGCGTGGTCGAAAGCGTGGCCAAGACATTCAAGAAGGCGGCAACAAGTATCCGCACGCGTGACGATGTCTCGCCCAGCTCTTCAGCAGAGAGACAAGAGAGACGTAAATCTCGGAAAGCTCGACATAATTCTCCGCCTCCTCGACATGATTCTCCTCCTCTTCGAGGTTCTTCTCCTCCTCCTCGAGTTGCTACTCCTCCTGCTCGACATGCCACTCCTCCTGAGTCTCGAGCTGGACATACATCTGAAAGAGTGGTGGACGATGATCCACCTATTTATCGTCGGAGTGACTTGGAGAGGATCTTGTTCAACACATCCGAGAAGGGATTCACGACTCACATCGTGAAGGCCGTCACGGAGAGCGTGACGAAGAGTGTCACGGAGAGCTTGCTCTCTAAAATGAAGGGCTTCTTCGGTATGAGCCGACACTCGCAGCCACGGCCTTATCCCTCGAGGCCAGTGTACGAAGAGCCTTCCTCGCCCCCTCGGAGTTCACCTCCTCGTCATTCCTACCACTGCGAGGACATTGCTGTGACTTCTTTGCGCAGAGCACCAGCTCGATTCTCGACGTCGGCGATGCCTGACCCCCCGCAGTATTCGTTTGGAGATGCTGACGCATGGATGCGTTACCGCATGCAGCCCCAACCCTAGGTGCCTCCGGTATTTCCATTTGAGTATCCATTCGAGAGTTACCAGATGCCGGGTCCATTCGGTCCATTCCAGGGTCCAGTCTTTCCATTCCAGGGTTATCAGATGCCGCCACCGGCCTATCCATTTGAGTCCTCCAGCTATCGCACGCCTCCGTCGATTGTTCCTTTTGATCTGGAGACGTCCAGCACGCCGACACCACCTATTGTGGTCGATGTTGAGACCCATACTGGGAGGAAGTTTGATATCTTCTCAAACCTAGCTGCTGATGACGAGGAGGGTGACGACGAGGATGACGGGGAGATCGGGTGCTTCACTGACGAGGATGACGACGACGTGGAGGGTGACGAGTCCGAGCAGGATGACGGGGAGAGCAGCCTCGGACCTCGTGTTGTTCAGCCTTCCAAGTACTTGCGTAGCACTTTCATCCGAGAGTTCACCAGGGCACGCGGTAGAAGAAGCTGGAAGCTGTACGATGTGTACAGAGGATCGGGGCCCGATTCCTGCGTTAGGGTGAGGTGCTGTGATGATTTGATCCTTGATCAGAAATTCTTCGACGATGTGGAAAATTCCTCTGTTTGGTTCAGCTCTCAGGTAATATTTTAAATTATAACCTTGTTAATTTATGTTTAAATATTAACAACGTGTCAATATTCAGGTACTCGACTTGTATATTGCGTTCATGAAAGTAAAAATCAGAACTAGGACAGGGGTGAAGAGTTACGTGAAGCAAAGTGGGCACCAGATCTTCGGTCCCAGCTTCTTCGTAAGTGAATGTCTTTTATCTATGTTTGTTATATTTTACTTTTATCGTGTTCTTACTGACATAAAATTTAATATTTATGTCATTTTCAAAGAATGATTTCTGCCTCGAATACGGGAAACTGAAGCATACAGGGACTTCGAATGATTTCGAGCAGCGATACAAGAATTGGAAACCACCTCAGCGTATGATAGACATTGTATCGGGTCCGGGTGGTGGTGAGCATGGTTGGTACAATATCAATCAGGTATGTTAACTGAATTTGAACAATCTTTGGTTTCTATGATTTCTTATATTTTCATTGTTTGTATTTTCAATGTTTGTATGTAAGGTGGCCATGATTTGCAACATTGATAACATTCACTGGATCATGGCGGTCATTGATTTCGAGAACTGGATTGTCGAAGTGTATGATTCAATGTACAATATCAGAGCCGCACAGCTGAAGCGCCTGCCAGATTTGTTGCCTCGATTGTTGAGAAGCGCACACTGGTGGGAGCAGCACTCGTACCTGTAAGATTCGTTCATTTCACTGTGTAGTGTAGTTTTTTTTCTTATATGATATTGACGTGAGAAGTGTTTTATTCATTTCAATGTTTTATGTTTCAGGGAGCATAAGAGGTGTGCTTTCAAGTTTAAGCTGATGCCCAAGGCTCAACAAATAATCCAACCCGACGGAAACTCGTGTGGGCCGATTTGTTGCATGTACCTGGATCGCTTGTTCAACAAGAAACAAACTCACGAGAACAAGACTATTGACATTCCTTACATCGTTAAGTATATAAAGTATATTGCTAGGATGATTTACTGATTAGCTCAGGATGGATACACGAATGAAGACATACGAGCTTAGTATTTGTTGGTATTTGTGTTGGATTATACTTGTTTAGGATGAATTATTGTTTAGAATTGTTGGTATTTTTGTCTTGGATGGGTTGTATATTGAATGCTTGATTAGAATGTTGCAGGTTTGGGTTTAAAAATGTGCAAAAAAATCTTTTTTCATTCTGCCCAGAGGTTACTCGAATGGACTGTTCCATCGAGTAACCATCGAGTAATCAAGAACAAGTCCATCGAGTAACGTAGAATGAGGCCTGAATCTGCAAGAGTACTTTAAAACGGTTACTCGAAATAGTTATTCGAAGGGGTTACTCGAAAGGGTTAAGCGAAAGGGTTACTAGAATTGGGTTACTCGAAATAGGTTACAGGAAAAGGTTACTCGAATGGCCATCATCCTTTAATCATAAATCTCCAAGGTTGGTCGATGGGCTGTTACTCGATCTACCATCGACTAACCATCGACTAACCGTGCAAAATTAGTATTTTTTGGCCTTTTTTTTGGATAATTAAGTTGTTTTTTGCACTAATAAGTTCAATTTAGAGCCATAAAACATTATTAAAACGGTTTAGATGATCAATCGATTCGTTTAGAGTGAAAACAAGTGAAACGTGGAACATTAGTCATACTTTTCTAAATATCCTAAGTAAGTTTACAACAAACAAACTATGATATTAGTTCAATGTTGACATGTTATGGACTAGAACTCCAAAATTGAACATCAAAACATGTTTAATAAGTGTTTTTTATCATTAAAATGAAGTTACATACGCAAAAACACAATTAGAAATTGACGAACGACCTTAAAATTGAAAAAATGGGTCCTGTTCTTAATTACTCGATGGTTAATCGATGGTTGCTCGATGGTAACCCTAATGTACTCGATGGAAACCCTAATGTACTCGAAAGGGTTAACCGAATGTAGGGTTACTCGAATGTAGGGTTACAAGATGGGGTTAATCGAATAGGTTACTCGAATGGGTTAATCGATGAGGTTACAAGATGGGGTTAATCAAATTGGTTACAAGATGGGGTTACTCGAATGGTTATATAAAATAGGTTACTCGAATTGGTTAATCGAATGGGTTACAGGATGGGGTTAATCGAAGAGGTTACAATATGGGGTTAATCGAATAGATTAATCGATTAGGTTACTCGAATTGTTTAATCGAATGGGTTACAAGATGGGGTTAATCGAAGAGGTTACAAGATTGGGTTACTCGAAATAGGTTAATCGATGAGTTTAATCGAATAGGTTACTCGATGGAGTATTGAATATGCAGAATGCCCTTACTGTTTTTTTACATACCCTGACCTGCAAATCACATAGGTATAACAAAAACCACTGCAAATATCCAAAGAAACACACTGAATATATCCAAAAACAAGATAATAAATCAATCCTAGTCATACGATGTATCGAGAAACATGATAACAAATCAACCAAACACAAGAAGAGCCCTCAATCCACACGCATCGGACATTTTGTTTTTGTGTGTCCCTCGGTTCTGCAAATGCTGCACTTTTTCTTCTGCCTTCTTCGACTCGATTCTTGCGTTCCTGAGGCTTCCGGAGGGACATTCAAATCAACGCATGCAGGAGGAATGTAAGCCTTGCAGTTGCGTATGTTATGTCCTACGCCCTTACATTTCGTACACACCTGCACACAAATACGCTGTATTAGGTCTTTACTCAAACTAATGACGAAACAATATTAGGTACGAAGAACAAACCTGTACACGAAGAGCAGACCCAAATCCCTCAACTGCAGAACGAACCCGACTCAGCCGCGGACGTCCATCCTGACTAAAGACACACGTACGAAGCTACTTCTGGAGGGACAACCCAATCATCAACGTGTGGTACTGGCACAATAGGAGTCACATACATCTCTCTCAAGCTGCTTTGCTTGAAATAGGGGCCGACGAAATCGTACAATGAAAATCTAGCCCGTCTACATAAATTATCAAGTTAGTGGCATTAATTAATTGATTGTTTAAAATTTTAAAGAAGATGTAAGGAAACCGATACCATACCGTATAGCGGCAGCAGTATGACGACACGGAATTAGGTCTAAGTCGAACTCCCGACAGTCACACGTGCGTCTCGCGATATCCACGAGATAGGACCTGCCGTTTTCCTCAACTCTGAACACGGTCCCCGCACTGACCTCCCGAACAGCAAAATGATGACTCAACTGATTCTGATTAGACACCTTTGCGAATGCCTCTTCGGTCAGCTCATCATCTCTCTCATTAGCCTTCTTTCGTTTCTCGTCAAATCATCTCTCAATCATCGCACGAATCGACTCGAGCATAGCACAAACAGGCAATCGTCGTGGCCATTTGATAGCACCATTGAAGACTTCAGCCGCGTTCGATGTCATGAAACCATATCGTCGTGCAGCACATTTCGACCTTGCCCAGGTCTCAACACCGAGTCCAACGAGGCGCCTATAAGCACCGTCTCCACTGGCTTTCTCCAAATCAGATAAATATTTTTCAAACTCATCAACTCGATAACAGTAGGCAGCTTTGTGTACAATTGTGATCACATGAGAGCGGTACATTGCTAGATTCTTCTCGAGGTGGTGACAGCACAACGCACGGGTTGCGTGGGGATAGGCACTCCGAATAGCATTCGCGATGCTCTTGTGCTGGTCGGACACAATGAGCAGATCGTCTGCATCGTACCAAAGCCTGAGGTTCTCTTGAAACTACGTCCACTCCAGGTCATTCTCAATCGGACCGATACCAAAGGCAAGCGGGAAAATCTGCTCGTTTCCGTCCTTCGTGACGGCAACAAATAACACACCACTGTTTTTCCCCTTCAAATGAGTGGCGTCGACTACTATGACGGGACGCAGAGTGCGCTGCTGAAATGCACTAATGCACTGCCCAAGTGCAACAAACATGTGACAGAACACGTCCTCACTGGTCGTCTGAATCTGATACCGAGTCCCTGGATTGCATTCTTTCAGCACGTGCAGATATGACGGGAGCATCTGATATGAATCCTGATAGTTGTCGTACCTCATTTCAACGGTCAGGTTCCTCGTCGCAGGGCGAAGCTGTAATCAATCACAACTCCGTACAATCTCCTCAGATCAGAAATCATCGTCTTCGGCTTCAGTGTGATCTCATCGTCGACTAGCTGACGTGCAAAGTAAGTAGCGGCAACCTTGCTCGACACGTGACGATCGGCAGTCCGATCCAAATCATTGACACACTCGTGATTCAAGTTCAGCCTCGTAATCTTCCAGAGTGTTTCGTCATTCCCAGCAGCACACAATTTGAACGGGCACTTCTCAGAACCTCGCTTGAAAACGAACGCTACACGTTCAGTGGTCGAGCGTTTAGTGGCACACTCCACCATATGCTCCATGTGATACATCCCCACCGCTATCTTCAGATCCGATTTCGTTCGGAATGTCGAGCCGACTGCAATATGACCATACACCAGTTCGGGAGGCTCGACCGATCGCAATGGAACTGCGGGGTCAAACTCCGGCAGTGGAATGATCCAGTTGCGCAGTGGATTATTCTGAGCATTCTGAGCTGCTACGGATTGCTCGCCGGCTCCCGCATTAGAACTCGAGGACAGATTACGGCGTGACATAATATTTTTGATGACCCGCGGCTGTCTAATCCATTCTGTCCATTCAGTGGTCAACGACTACAACAGATCGGTCTGACGAGCTTCTTCGTCGTCCTCGGAATTCTCAGCAGGCCTCTCGCCCTCGGTCGGTACATCCGGATCCACTTCTGGAATATTCACCTCGGGTGCATTTGGTTGTGCCTCCTCTAGCATCTTGGTGACGAAAATGAAACAATCGTCCTTTTGCTCGTCTAGCATGCGGGATACATCGTCGTCGCTAAGCAAAGGACACCGCACGCTCCTAAAATCATTGCCTCGTGTTAAGATAAACAACATGTACTCTATATTCGGCGGAGGGCGCAAAACGACACGAATCTGGCTCACAAGACCATCGAGGGTAAGTTGATCCCTCCTGAAGAAAAGGCACATATCTATCCCGTCGACGTAGACCGCTCGCTCCCAACGACCACCGTAACGTATCGTGATTCGTTGATTCGACATCTACAATTACAAAAAACATTATTGAATTAGGTTAACTATTACAACATATCCATATATATCGACGAAACAAACCAAAAATTACGAAAAAATAATTTTTTTGCAAAAAACAGGCCCTGTTACTCGAATGGACTGTGCCATCGAGTAACAGGATGGTCTGTTACCATCGAGTAACAGGATGCACATTCGAGTAACAGGATGGCCTGTTACATTCGAGTAACAGGATCATCCTGTAAAGAGGTTCGAGTAACCTCACATTACTCGAATCTGTTACTGGAATAAGGTTACTCGAACTACTACTCGAAGGTTTTTCAGTAATGAAGCATTCGAGTAACCAAGATCTTCAAAAATTCTTCGTTACTCGATGGGTTACTCGATGGAGCGTACCATCGAGCAACCCATCGAGTAACAGACGCAGAAAATAAAAATCGCAAAAAAACTTGAACACGTACCTCTCGTTTTCGCTCGTTAAGGCACGCGTATATCTGACGGCTTTTTCCAGAATTTAACGGGGCAACATGATAAGAATTTTTTGAGAGAATTTTGAGAGAAGATTTGAATTTTTTTTGGTAGGTTTGGATGAATATGGGGATATGAATACACAATTAAACCTACACCAAACCCTCAACTCAAAAAAAAAATCTGATCTCGTGGGCCCCACAAGTTATTTTGGTTTTGTTTTTATTTTATTTGATATTGTTTTTGTTTATTTTGGATTTATTTAAATAGTAAAGGTATAAAAGACATTTTATGTTCAATTGGTGTAAAAAAATCACACTTTTATAAAGAGGGACTTTAAACTCATTTAGTTATCAAATGTGACTAAAAAGTCACATTCCCTCTTGTTAAATTATACACCATTTTTTTATGACGAGAACTCAACAATCGCTACTCATTAATGAGTGCGTTTTTAGTAAATTCTCGGGCTGAAACGTACTAACCTGCAAACCGTAGTCTACAACACATCTTAAGCTACATAATTTAGTGCACGAGACAAAATACAGGAATCCAAAAAAACACATTATTAAGACTTTCCAGGTACATTAAAACAAAAAAACCAAACTAAATAGGTCAAATTGAACTAGAGAAAGAAAAAGGAAAAAAAAACAGCTCTCCAACTCTCATGTAATTCATCCAAAGCAAACAACAATACAAATACTAAATAATAATTCAAATTAATAATTCAAATACTAGTAATAATAATAATGCTCTCATCTAGGATTGTGGTTGTGGACTCTCAGATTCCTCAGGTTTTTCGTCGGGGTCGGCTTCCTTGTCAGCCTCAGCCTCAGGTTCGCCCTCGGCCTCCGGCTGGTCAGACTCCTCCGGTTGGATCATATCAGCAGAAGCACCCCTCTTATGGGTGGCCTCGAGGACATGCTGGTAATTTCCCTTCTCCATGAACAGCTGCTGAAAATGGACCTTGCAGTAGAGGACTCCGTCGAGGGCAGCGTAGTTCGAGTGAGTCAGCGGGCACCCTCCATGGGCACATTTGAAGCATGATTTATGGAAAGACTCTCCTTCCATTTGCACCTACGTACGTATACGATTCATTCTCAAATTAAAATTCCGCAATTAATTAATCAATCAATCTATGTACATTTCAAATACTCGACTTCTACACATATATTTATATATATATACCTTCTCCAATGGGTACACGGTTTTGGTGCAAGCAGCGCACTTATCTACGGTTCCTGAGAACATGGCAGAGAGTTTGCTTGGTGCCTTTGTCTGCATGCATGCAACAAAATTAATTAATATGCGTGTAGATTTTGTCATATATAAATATAATAAATATTAAAACGAAATTCGATCGACTAGCTACGTAGGTACGTACCAGTGAATTGTCCCTCTCATGCTTTGCTGCTCGAAGAACAATAATAACACGATGAGTTAGTTTTAACACGTATGGTATGTAGTACTTTCTCCGTCCCACAACAATGCTCGCGGATGATCGAGCACGGAGATTAATAAAATATAGTGTTATTGACTTTTTCAATAAAAAGATGAGAGTAAAAATATATTGTGTTTTTAAATTAATAAAATAAGTAGTTGAGAATATGGTTTTAAAAAGTATGTGAAAAGATAAGGGTATGATAATTGATACGAGACAACTCGAAAAGGAAAATGTGAATATGAGACTGATGGAGTATAAGGATATATGTGTACGTATTGCTTACAAGCTTGAAAGTTCTTGCTAAAGTTGCCCGACTCCTTGAACAGTTGTTCGAAATGAGGCTTGCAGTAGAGAACCCCATCCATGGAGGAATAGCTGCTCATCTGCGATCAATACGAAAATTCAATCATATAAAATATCACTATTGAATGTAAAAAAAAATATATATGAAAAAAGTACCGACTTGAAGCGTTCCTTTGCAATGGCTGCATTTGAAGCATGCCTTGTGGTAGGTGGTTCCATCGGCACTCAACAAATCGACGAAATAAACAGTCTTGTCACAAGCCTTGCATTTGTCCAGTGTTCCCGTGAATGATGACATTTTTCGTGATTGAAAGTAATTGTATGAAGCGAATGATGATGGATTATTAATGATGAGGAAACTTTGATGGAGTCCGATTGAGGAGGAGGTGAAATAGGTTGTGTCTTTGACCTCTTCCAATCAAAGTATTTTCCTATTATTATCGTTCCTCATTATATCTGTGGTTCTAATTGTTCTTCTCAGGCTCTCAACTCATAAACTCGGTCGGTTTTTGGATGGTGAAAAATAAAACAAAACAAAAATGTTACATACTACGGAACGGAGTATATTCTTAGTATAGCTAGTACGACCGATAAATTTTAATTATTATGCGGAACGGAGTATAAATATCCGTACTACGGAACGGAACGGAGTATAAATATTCATGAATAAAATTAATATATTGCTAATTAATTTATTCATCTCTTATATCCGAGAATAGTATCATTCAACTTTAATTATTATGCGGAACAAATCCACTCATGAGGTTCACATAATAATTCCTTATGAACTCATCTCGGGGATATTATCAACCCTTTCGAGGACACACTTTTCCCGTCAAGAATTCACGGCATACCATACATAAAATACCGTGACCCAACTTTGCCGGTAATTTACCGGTTATTCTAATCGGTCAATTCCTTTGGAAAATCAAAGTCACTAATATTAAATGCACACACCCGCAATAATATTAGGGATTAAGAATAAAATACACTGAGATTTAAAGCGATTATCCAAGGCAATCCTAATCGATAAATCTCAAGCAATCCGCCCAATACACCAAGTGTACAAGTATGATAAAAATAATTAAGACCAATTATTTTCTCTCATACAACGACTATACCGATGGATTGGTCATTGTCCATCTAGGTCGTGAGCTACTGTTCGATTATATACGAGTAACCGATAGTATGATCTTCCGTGTGACGACGCACACCATACTAACTACAACGTGTATAATCCAGGACTATAATTTGCATATATTTAATTATAAATAATTAAAAGCAAATGATTGTTTATTTATTTAAATAGATTAAATGCTATGACCGGGAGTTTACGTTACTTAAATCTAGACATTAAGTATACAATTCCATCAATCTCCCACTTATACTAAGGTCTAGTCATTTCCTCCAAACTCCCGACTCTCATACCCATCACGTGCTTAATCTGCACTTCCAAAGAAGTGCCTTGTGAATGAGCAATCTAGGTTGCCGTCTCTGAAGTTATCTTGGTGACTACAGCGTCGTCTTACTCGGCGATGACTCATATCAGGTGGTACTTGCGCTCTATGTGTTATCATTACTACAGACTTATGACTTCTTTCAGTTTGCCATTGCACCGCTATTTACATAGCCTTTGGTAAACTAAGAATCATATCGAAGTCCAGAGGTTACCCGGAGCCCTACCAAAACTTCCGCTGCCTCTGAGGCCGCTATTCGGTTACCCATGCCAGAGTTTGAAAAGCATCGTGCTTATCACTCTTCCATGTTAAAGCTCCACCTCCTTTTAAAAGTGAACACATAGCCTGATATCGACTTACACTGTTCCCGATTTGATTAAAGATCTGAGAATTTGTAATCCAAAGGAAATGTTCGTCTTGCTCCGTATAGTACTTCGAAAGTACTTAACAACATTTGAATATTCCTTTTCCAGGATTACCTTGATATCCTCCCACTATGCTAACTGCATAGCCGATATCAGGTTCTTGATTTTAACATTGCATTTATAAAGCTTTCTACACTCAAAGTGTAGGAAACTGCTTTCAGTGCTTCTATCTCCTTTATGCATTCTTAAACACATGCCTTTAGATAGATGCATTCCGTATCTAAAACGTAACAAACCTTTCTCGGAATTCTGCATGTTTAACACAAACCATAATCGTATTAGATATCTAGGAGAAGTATAATATTCTTTCCTTGAGATCCTAGATCTTAAGAACATGTCGTAACTTCTTCCTTTATCTTATATATCGATTTATCTAGAAAACCATCATTTTATGTCTGACAACATCTTTACATTGTTGCCAATGATAAAATGTTATCTACATAAAACTCCGAGAAACACCACCTCGTTTCCATCATGTTTCCAACAAACACTATTCGTCTTTGCCTTTTGATGAATCCATCAAATGGACTATCTCATCAATTCGCAAGTTCCACGATTCATAGCTTCGTAACAATCCATAAATGGATTAACTAAGCTTGTACTCCAAATGATCTTGCCTCTTAGCAATAATCCTTATTGCTTTCTAAGAAGACACATTTAGATTTAGTACTGCCTCAATGTAGATCTAGGGATCGACTTCATGTATACCAGATTCAGAGTTCAAAACTCTCTTAGTCTTATGAACATCTCCGGTTGATCCACAACCTCGTGTTGGAGTTGTGTACTTAATGTCTAGATTTAAGTATCGGTAAACTCCCGGTCATAGCATTTAACCTATTTAATTAATAAACAATCATTTGCATTTAATTATTATTAATTAATTATGCAAAATATAGTCCTGGATTTTATACGTTTTAGTTAGTATGGTGTGTCGGGCCCACACAGAAGATCATACTATCGGTTACTCGTATTTAATCGAACAGTTGCTCACGACCTAGATGGACACGGACCAATCCATCGGTATAGTCGTTGTGTGAGAGAGAAAATAATTTATCTTAATTATTTTATCACACTTGTACACTTGGTGTATTGGGCGGATCGCTTGAGATTTATTGATTAGGATTGCCTTGGATAATCAATTTAAATCTCAGAGTATTTTATTCTTAATCCCCGATATTATTGCGGGTGTGTATATTTAATATTAGAGACTTTGATTTTCCAAAGGAATTAACCGATTTAATTATTGGGTTAATTACCGGTAAAATTGGGTCGCTATATTTTATATATGACATGCCGTGAATACTTGACGGGAAAGTGTATCCCGGAAGGGTTGATAATATCCCCGAGATGAGTTCATAAGGAATTATTGTGTAAACCTCATGAGTGGATTCGTTCCGCACAATAATAAAGGTTGAACGGTACTAGTCTCGGATATAAGATGTGAATATTATTTATTGAGCAATAAATAAATTTATTCATGGATATTTAAATCTTAAATACACGGAATAAATAATACTAATCGGAGAAATATTATTTGATATAATATGGGTTAATATTGGGAGTGCAATTTTATTTATATAGTGGAAAATAAATAAAATTTAATATTGATAAGGATTAATGGATTTGGGTTGGACCCAATTTAATCTTCAATATTAAGAAGCCCAATATTTAATCTCCTTATGATCCCCTACGTAGCCTATATAAGCACTACATGGTCTTCACTTTTCACAACTTAATTTTAACCTACGCCAATCATAAAGTCTTGGAGAGTGAAGGAGATCCATAGGAGTTCGATAGATCGTCGCCCACACGACGTTCGGACGAAGTGCGAGGAATACGTAGGAAGATCGCAAGGTCGTCAATCGATTTTGTTTCTCCGTACAACGAATCGAAGGTAAAATCATAAACCCCCTCTTATGATTTATGTGTTCGTTAATTGTGATATATACATGAACGCACGATCCGGGAAAACGATGATCATCGCGGACGGGGATTCGAGATCCCCGGCGAAGATCGAAGGGGGCGGTCGAAACCCTAGGGCTCGACCGCCCGGCGCGCGCGACGAGGGGCGAAGCCCCGGCTGGACGCCGGGGCATGCGATCGACTTCGGTCGATCGCTGGGGTGCCACGGGCTGGTGCCGTGGCGGACCCCAGCCGCCCTCGACGGCGGCGTGCGCAAGGGAGGAGCCCCGGCTGAAGCCGGGGCGAGCGATCGACCGCGTGGTCGATCGCGAGGGAAAGCCGCGGCTGATGCCGCGGCGGGTCAGCCTGGGGCTGACCGCCCTCCTCCGGCGAAGGTGGTGAGTCGCCGGACTCACCACCGGGGGCTGCTGGGCAGCCCCAGCGATCGCCATGCACGGCGACCGCGAACCCCGCGGATGGGGTTCGGCTAGGGTTTAGCCGCGGGTTCATCCCGCGGCGATGCTCTCGTCGAGCCCGGTTCTTCGCGTGTGGTTTGCGTTCGTGGTTTTCCGACTCGCGGGGGTTTTCGGCTGGGGGCGGGCTGCGTGTCTTCGGGCGCGTAGTCTCCAAAGGCCGGACTCCGGCGGATGAGTCGGTATTCGTGTAATCTCCGGCGACGGGTTTTTGGTCGGGTTATCGGTTCCGCATATTTTTTTTGATAGCCCGGGACATCGAATCCCAACAACTGGTATCAGAGCGTTTGGTTTCGTGTTCATGTATATGTTCGATTATTGTTCTACCTTGCAGGATTTCCGGCTATCATGGTTGATTTAATTATTGCGTTAATTAATTATCATGATTATTCGTTTATTAAACTCTCGGACATGTCGAGATTCGTTTTTGTGTGGTTGAATGTTTGTAATAGTAAAAATTCGGGGGTTGACCGAATTTAGGATTTATTATTACGTTCTTTATTTTCCGGAAAATGTATAGGGTCGATTTCATGTATAGAATCGATACCGGATAGTGTAATTTAATTTTTGTAAATTATTTACGTTGGTTCGATGATGAGACGATCGCCGGAAGACGAAGAAGTGACGAGGAAGCTAGGGCTTGGGATCGATCCCATGATGGTGATCGATCCATGGCCCAGCCGGCGTGGCTAGGCGGCGGCGGCGCCCCTCCCCTGGTGGCCGGCCGGTCGATCATGGTGGGGATGGCGTGGGGTCTCCCAATCCCATGCTATTCCTACCAAGATATTACTTTCCTAATTAATTCGGATTTTTCCTATTTGAGTGTTCTCCTTTTGGAAACTCTCATGGATTAGGAAAAGAATTAATTGGAATTAATTTTATTCCTATTGATTTATTTCCTTTATGGAGATATTCATGGATTAGGAATTTAATTAATTTATTACTAATTTATTTCCTATTTGATTATTCCTATCATTGAGAATTTTTCATTAGATGGAAATTAATTAATAAATGGAAAGTAGTAGAGTCCTAATTTATTTTATTCCTTATTCTATTATAGAAGTCTTCTAGAATATTCCAAGTTTTACTTGGATAGATTATTCTAGAGATTTAATAGAATTAGATAGGAAAATAAATAAATAAAAATATTAATAATATTTAATTTTATTTTTGATATATTCAATTGACTTAATTTTCGAATTAAGTAACTTTTGGATTAATTGAAAATAAATAGATTTAAATATTGGAGATTAATATTCTCGTCACATGGAGCATTCAAGAAACGAAGACTGAAGACTAGAAGATGCATATGAAGATGGAATAAAGCCATGATAGTCGGGAAAATAATTTTCTAGCATTATTTTGACTATGTGATACTATGTGCTTTATTGCTTATATGCATGCTATATGTGTTTACTTTATGCACTAAATAGCGTATCCCTTTATCGTAAAAAGCTAAGTGGGAGAGGGGATGGAAACATTCCCATGGTCTCCATCACTGTTCTCTTGGTGACTTTTATGGACTCTCGAAGTTCATATAGACAAGTCATTGGAGGAGAATTCTTGTAATTCCTCTTACAAGAAACATTGATTAAGTTTATCAAACAATGCCTAATTTGTCTTTCCAAAACTGATTTCAAGTCGACTCATTCTCACCCCGGGGAGTGGAATGGAGCCAGAGCCACTTGGTCATGTAGAGGACACAAATTAGAGACCTTCGTACCATTCTTTGATAGATGGATCGATTGTCTGCTCGGCTCCCTCATTTATGAGAGATAGGGTCGTTCGCATGGTGAATCACTGGTTAGAAACTTCGAGTTTCACTTATGATTCTCCGCGTCTTGATTTACAACATCAAATGGTTCAAGTAATTGGATTTCAATTGTATAAATCTTTTGGTATAGTAAACGTCCACACGAACGTGGCTTGCTATACTGAATGGGATTTTAGAATAATTGATGTAGACAGTTATAGGAAATTGTGAGGGATTGCGAGTTATCGTAAACGTCCACACGAACGTGGCTTGCGGTGACGTAACAATTCTAAACGATTCGCCTTAGTACTGAGTGATGGTTTACACTTAGGTACGCTTTTTAGTATTCTTCCCAACGAAGTAACGCTATAATGATGTACGACCGAAGCAAACCTAATTGCTAAATCATTTGGGTGGGTAAACGTCCACACGAACGTGGCTTGCCTTACCTGATGGGATTTTAGACGCAATTAGTAATTTAATGATATTATTTGAGGGAGATAATATCGGACATTAAATTGATTGTTTGTTTACATGTGCTTATAGGTTTAGAGAATAGCTATGAATCCACTTTCTGTGATACTCAAGGAACATAAACTCACTGGTCCCAATTACATTGATTGGAAAAGAAATTTGGACATTGTCCTGACTGCTGAAGAGTACAAGTTTGTACTCTCTGATAAATGCCCTGCTGAGCCCACGGCTGCCTCAACTGATGAGGAAAAGGCAACATATCGGAAGTGGAAAAAGGCTGATGAAATGGCTAGGTGTTATATTTTGGCTTCCATGTCAAATGTACTCCAAACCCAACATGAGCCGATGGACACTGCCCGGGATATGATGACTAACCTCAAGGAGATGTTTGGGGAGCAGGATCGTGCGGCAAGGCAAGAAGCTATGAGAGTCCTCATGTCGACTACTCAGTCTGAAGGAACGCCCGTTGGGGAGCACGTTCTCAAGATGATGAGTTTGTTGAATGAGCTTGAGGTCCTAGGAGCTTCTATTGATGATGAGACGCAAGTCGACATCATACTCCAGTCTCTGACCCCTAAGTTTGAGCAGTTTCGTATGAGCTATAATATGGGTAAACTATCTTATACTCTTGCGCAACTCCTGACTGAACTGAAGGCGGCAGAGGGGATCTACAAGAAGGGCAAGTCTCAAGCGCTTGTGGCTACCAAGTACAAAAGCTTGAAAGCTGTTGGAGGTAGGGGCAAGAAAAGGAAGCAAGCCATGAAACCCAGTGGTGCCAAGAGGAATGGACCACGAGTGGGGGCTAGTAAGCCAAGGGGCAAGTGCTTCCGATGCAACAAGTCTGGACACTGGAAGTCTGAATGTCCTCTCAGAGGTACGAATTTTTCTTTAGTCGTAAAAACATAGTCAGCGGTATTATCTACCAGAATTCTGGTGTGTAGATATGGAACCACTGACGGTATGTACATTATTTTAAATGCAGGGGTTCCAGAAAACCCGGCGACTTAGAGAAGAAGAGTTCGAGTCTACATGGGCGAAGCTGTTGGGGTAGCAGCGGTTGCAGTGGAAGACATTTATCTGTTTTAGGATTTCATTTTAAGTTATTGCTTTATGTACCCCTTTATTTTGAAAAAGAACTTTTGTTCTGTTTTTCTTTATTAATGAATGGATATTTATTTCTTTAATCATTGAGTGATTTAGATAAGAAATAATGGTGTTATCTATTCTGGTACATAAGATAGCAATATATGAATGATAAATCCTTAGTCTACCACGATGCAACAAACCGTTATGTATAACTTGTTTTACTTATTAGATGTATTCTCTTATCAATCATTATACTTGTGAATTCTTGAACTTGGTAGTATCTATTCAAAAGGGATTCAAAAGGTCGAAATTGATTTGATCAATTATAGTTGGAGGAATGGACCTCCCGACCTGAGAATCAATCTTGAAAGATGATACAACTAAGTTAACCTTTCTGGATAAAGGATGGAATTCGGACAAGAATTGAAAATGATTTATGATTAATGCGGTGACGTGTGTAATTAGAGAGGTACGAGTCGTTCTTTCAAGAATACTCGAAGATGGATTAGAATACTTGATGTGCCATAAAAGCGGTGTGTTTTTTTTTTTCACAAAGCCATTATGGGGAACCTTCAAAGTATATCCATTGGAAGCCTGCGACTTGTTCGCGGAGGCTATCACCTATCTGAATAACACACAGCATAAATCAAAGATTTAGATTAAATCTCAAACGACCACACCATACACTGATGTGTGGACATGGTGTGTCAGAAATAAGAGATGGGATTCTAATAGTAAAAGAACAAGTTTGTTCGGAACTACCTGTGTTCTATGGATATTTCTGGATACAACGGCACATTCAATGTGATTGTAGAATATCCTAGAAGAACAAGTAATTGTATGTTCAATAGTACTGCAAACCAGATGGGTGTCCTCACCCGGTTCTTAGAGGAAAACTATTAGATGAACTAAAATGCCCTAACTGACAATGTACTTTAAATGAGGAAAGGGAAAGACTGAGAACCAGCCTAACCGAGTAGCAGTACACCACTGACTGCACCTAATGTTATTACTGTTATACACCGGAACGCCATTGCAGTGGGAGGTTGTTAAGCAACCAGAGATGTTCATAAAACTGGAGGAGTTTTGAACTCTGGATCTAGTAGACATGAAATCGATCCCTAGTTCTGCATAGAAATTTGCGAATTGATGAGATAGTCCATTCTATGGATTCATCAAAGGGCATAGACAAGAAAGGTGTATTGGGGACGTAATGGAAACAAAGGTGGTGTTTCTCGGAATTTTGTGTAGATAACACTTCATCGTTGACAACAATGTAAAAGTGTTGTCAGACATAAAATAGAGGTTGTCTAAATAAATCAAGATATAAGATGAAGTCGGATCATGTTCTTAGAAATCTTTTGATCTCTAGATAAGAACACTTGTACTTCTCTTAAGATATCTTATACGATTATGGTTTGTTTTAAACATGCACAATTCTGAGAAAGGTTATTGCCTTTCGGGAACAGAGTACATCTATCTAAAGGTATGTGTTTCGAACGCATAAAGGAGATAGATATAGACAAAGCAGTTTCCTACACTTCGAGTGTAGAGAGCTTTGAAGATGCAATGTTGAAAAACAAGAACCTGATATCAACTATGCGGTTAGCGTAGTGGGAGGATATCAAAGTAATTTGGATAAGAAGTATTCGAATGCTGTAAAAGTACTTGGAAGTACTGGATTACTAGCAAAACGAAATCTTCTTAGATTACAGTTTCTCAGATCCAAAATCAGAGAAAGACCAGTGTAAGTCGATATCAGGCTATGTGTTCACTTTTAGAAGAGGTGGAACCTAAGGATGATAGAGTGATAAGCGTAATGCTTCTCGGACTCTATCATAAACCGAATAGCAGCCTCAGAGGCAGCGGAAGTTTTGGTTAGGTTCCGGAATGACCTCTGAACTTGGATATGACTCTTGGTTCACCAAAGGCTATGTACATAGCGGTGCATGGAGAACTGGAAGAAGTCATAAGTTCAAAAGGTGATGATAACACATAGAGCCAGTACCACCTGATTCGAGCCATCGTCAGGAGACGACGCAGTAGTCACCAAGACAACTTCAGAGCGACAACCTAGATTGCTCATTCACATAATACTTCTGGGAAGTATAACTTAAGCACGTGATGAGTATGGGAGTCGGGAGTTTGGAGGAAATGACTAGACCTTAGTACAAGTGGGAGATTGTTGGAGTTGTGTACTTAATGTCTAGATTTAAGTATCGGTAAACTCCCGGTCATAGCATTTAACCTATTTAATTAATAAACAATCATTTGCATTTAATTATTATTAATTAATTATGCAAAATATAGTCCTGGATTTTATACGTTTTAGTTAGTATGGTGTGTCGGGCCCACACAGAAGATCATACTATCGGTTACTCGTATTTAATCGAACAGTTGCTCACGACCTAGATGGACACGGACCAATCCATCGGTATAGTCGTTGTGTGAGAGAGAAAATAATTTATCTTAATTATTTTATCACACTTGTACACTTGGTGTATTGGGCGGATCAGCTTGAGATTTATTGATTAGGATTGCCTTGGATAATCAATTTAAATCTCAGAGTATTTTATTCTTAATCCCCGATATTGTTGCGGGTGTGTATATTTAATACCAGAGACTTTGATTTTCCAAAGGAATTAACCGATTTAATTATTGGGTTAATTACCGGTAAAATTGGGTCGCTATATTTTATATATGACATGCCGTGAATACTTGACGGGAAAGTGTATCCCGGAAGGGTTGATAATATCCCCGAGATGAGTTCATAAGGAATTATTGTGTAAACCTCATGAGTGGATTTGTTCCGCACAATAATAAAGGTTGAACGGTACTAGTCTCGGATATAAGATGTGAATATTATTTATTGAGCAATAAATAAATTTATTCATGGATATTTAAATCTTAAATACACGGAATAAATAATACTAATCGGAGAAATATTATTTGATATAATATGGAATAATATTGGGAGTGCAATTTTATTTATATAGTGGAAAATAAATAAAATTAATATTGATAAGAATTAATAGATTTGGGTTGGACCCAATTTAATTTTCAATATTAGAAGCCCAATATTTATTCTCCTTATGATCCCCTACGTAGCCTATATAAGCACTACATGGTCTTCACTTTTCATAACTAAGAGAACCTAAGTTACGCCAATCATAAAGTTCTGAGAGTGAGGAAGATCCATAGGAATCCGATAGATCGTCGCCCACACGACGTTCGGACGAAGTGCGAGGAATACGTAGGAAGATCGCAAGGTCATCAACAAGATTCGTTTCTCCGTACAACGAATCGAGGTAATAATCGAGAAACCCCCTTCTATGATTATTTGTGCGTATTAATTGTGATATACACATGAACGCACGATCCGGGAAAACGACGAACCTCGGGGACGGGGATTCGAGATCCCCGGCGAGGATCGAACGGGGCGGTCGAACCCTAGGGTTCGGACCGCCGGGACGCGCGGTGATGGGCTGAACCATCGACCTAAGGTCGATGGTCCGGGATGCCGTGGGCTGGTGCCACGGCGGATCCCAGCCGCCATCGCCGGCGGCGCGTCGGAAGCAAAGCCCTCGGCCGAAGCCGAGGGGCGATCGAGCCCGTGAGCTCGATCGCGGGTCGCTGCGGGGATGACCCGCAGCTGTCTCGTGCGCGCTACGGGTGTTCCCGTAGCGGATGCGCACGGGGCTGACCCCGTGCGAGCAGCGAGTCCACGACTCGCTGCGGGGCTGCTACGAGCAGCCCCGGGGATCGCTACGAGCGATCCCAGCGATAGTCCGAGGACGATCGCGAGCCCCTCGCGGGGGCTCGGCTGGGCGCACGCAGCCTTCGGGCTTCGCTGGGCGTTCGGTCGGGCCCCGACTCGTGAGGTGGTTCGCGTTCGTGGATCCGACTCGTGGGGGACTTCGGCTGGGGGCGGGCTGCGTGTCTTCGGGCGCGTAGTCTCCAAAGGTCGGACTCCTGCGGATGAGTCGGGGATCCAATCTTCGGCAATCGAGGGTTTTTGATCGGGTTATCGGTTCCGCAATTTTTGATAACCCGGGACATCGAATCCCAGCAATTGGTATCAGAGCGTTTGGTTTCGTGTTCATGTATATGTTCGATTATTGTTCTACCTTGCAGGATTTCCGGCTATCATGGTTGGATTTAATTAATTGTTTTTTAATTAATTATCATGATTATTAAACTCTCGGACATGTCGAGATTCGTTTTGTGTGGTTGAATGTTTGTAATAGTAAAAATTCGGGGGTTGACCGAATTTAGGATTTATTATTACGCACTTTATTTTCCGGAAAATGTATAGGGTCGATTTCATGTATAGAATCGATACCGGAATTGTAATTTAGATTTTGTAATTTATTTTACGTTGGTTCGATGATGAGACGATCACCGGAAGACGAAGAAGTGACGAAGAGAGTAGGGCTTGGGATCGATCCCATGATGGTGATCGACCCATAGCCTAGCCGGCGTGGCTAGGCGGCGGCGGCGCTCCTCCCCGAGTGGCCGGCCGATCCATCCGTGGGGGTGGTGTGGGGATCTCCCAACCCATGCCACTTCTACCGATATTCACTTTCCAAAATTAATTCGGTTTTCCTATTTGAGTACTTTCCTTTTAGGAAAAATCTCATGGAATAGAAAAAGAATTAATTAGAATTAATTTTATTCCTATTGATTTATTTCCTTCATGGAATTATTCAAAGATTGGGAATTTAATTAATTTAGTACTAAATTTATTTTTCCTATTTGATTATTCCTACTCATAGGAATATTCATGGATTAGGAATAAAAACAAATTTGGAAAGTGGTAAGTCCTAATTTATTTTATTTCCTTGTTCTGTTATAGATATCTTCTAGAATATTCCAAGTTTTACTTGGATAGATTATTCTAAAGATTTAATAAGAACTAGATAGGAAAATAAATAAATAATATTAATAATATTTAATTTTATTTTTGATATATTCAATTGACTTAATTTTCGAATTAAGTAACTTTTGGATTAATTGAAAATAAATAGATTTAAATATTGGAAATTAATATTCTCGTCACATGGAGCATTCAAGAAACGAAGACTGAAGACTAGAGGATGCATATGAAGATAAAGCCATGATAGTCGGGAAAATAATTTCTCTAGCATTATTTTGACTATGTGATCTATGTGCTTTATTGCTTTCATGCATGCTATATGTGTTTATTTTATGCACTAGATAGCGTATCCCTTTATCGTAAAAAGCTAAGTGGGAGAGGGGATGGAAACATTCCCATGGTCTCCATCACTGTTCTCTTGGTGACTTTTATGAACTCTCGAAGTTCATATAGACAAGTCATTGGAGGAGAATTCTTGTAATTCCTCTTACAAGAAACATTGATCAAGTTTATCAAACAATGCCTAATTTGTCTTTCTGAAACTGACTTCAAGTCGACTCATTCTCACCCCGGGGAGTGGAATGGAGCCAGAGCCACTTGGTCATGTGGATGACACAAATTAGAGACCTTCGTGCCATTCTTTTATAGGTGGGTCGATTGTCTGCTCGGCTCCCTCATTTATGAGAGATAGGGTCGCTCGCATGGTGAATCACTGGTTAGAAACTTCGAGTTTCACTTATGATTCTCCGAGTCTTGATTTACGAAATCGAATGGATCTTGTAATTGGGAGTCAATTATAAAAATCTCTTGGTGTAGTAAACGTCCACACCACGTGGCTTGCTATACTGACGGATTTTGGATTAATTGATGTAGACAGTTATAAGTGATTGTGAAGAGTTGTGAAATTATCGTAAACGTTGTTGGAGTTGTGTACTTAATGTCTAGATTTAAGTAACTGTAAACTCCCGATCATAGCATTTAATCTATTAAATTAATAAAAAATTGTTTTGCGTTTAATTATTATTAATTAAATATATGCAAATTATAGTCCTGGATTTTATACGTTGTAGTTAGTATGGTGCAAGCATGGGCGCACAGAAGATCATACTATCGGTTACTCGTATTTAATCAAACAGTTGCTCACGACCTAGATGGACAAGGACCAATCCATCGGTATAGTCGTTGTGTGAGAGAGAAAATAATTTATCTTAATTATTTTATCACACTTGTACACTTGGTGTATTGAGCGGATCGTTGAGATTCATCGATTAGGATTGCCGGCGATAATCGATTCGAGTCTCAGTGTATTTTATTCTTAATCCCCGATATTATTGCGGGTGTGTATATTTAATATAAGTAACTTTGATTTACCAAAGGAATTAACCGATTTAATTATTGGGTTAATTTCCGGTTAAGTTGGGTCACTATATTTCATATATGACATGCCGTGAATAATTGACCGGACAGTGTATCCCGTAAGGGTTGATAATATCCCCGAGATGAGTTCATAAGGAATTATTGTGTAAACCTCATGAGTGGATTCGTTCCGCACAATAATTAAGGTTGAATGGTACTAGTCTCGGATTAAAGAGATGAATAAATTAATTAGCAATAAATTAATTTTATTCATGGATATTTAAATCTTAAATACACGGAATAAATAATACTACCGGAGAAATATTATTTGATATAATATGGTTTAATATTGGGAGTGCAATTAATTTATATAGTGGAAAATAAATTAATTAATATTGATAAAGATTAATGGACTTGGGCAGTGGGCTCAATTTAATCTTCAATATTGGAAGCCCAATATTCCACCTCCTTTAGATCCCCTACGTAGCCTATAAAAGCACTACATGGCCTTCATAAATCATAAGAAAAGATTATCATACTTGATATTCTAGAGAGTTGAAGGAGATCCATAGGAGTTCGATAGATCGTCGCCCACCCAACGTTCGAACGAAGTGCAAGGAATACGTGGGAAGATTCAAAGGTCTTCAACTTGATTTCGTTTCTCCGCACAACGAATCAAAGGTACAATCATAAACTCCTTCGTGTGAATTTATGTGATTTAATTGTGATACATGCATGAACACACGATCCGGAAAAACGACGAACTTCGGGGACGGGGATTCGAGATCCCCGGCGAACGTTCGAAGGACCCTCGGCTGGGAGCCGAGGGGTGCGATCGAGCCCTAGGGGCGTCGATCGCGGGGCCCACACGAGGACGCCCCGGCTGGAGCCGGGGCATGCGATCGACCGCGTGGTCGATCGCCGGGCGAGCCGCGGCTGGGCCGCGGCTGGTGCGCTGGGCGCACCGCCCTCCTCGGGCGGTGGCGGTGAGTCGCCGGACTCACCGCCCGGGGCTGCCGGAGCAGCCCCACGCGATCAATCGATCGCGAACCCCGCGTCGGGGTTCGGCTAGGGTTTAGCCGCGGGTTCATCCCGCGGCGATGCTCTCGTCGAGCCCGGTTCTTCGCGTGTGGTTCGCGTTGGTGATTTCCGACTTGCGGGAGACTTCGAATGGGGGCGGGCTGCGTGTCTTCGGGCGCGTAGTCTCCAAAGGTCGGACTCCTGCGGATGAGTCGGTATTCGTGATCGGTTTCCGGCGAAGGGATTTCGGTCGGGGTTATCGGTTCCGCAATTTTTGATACCCCGGGATATCGATTTCCAGCAATTGGTATCAGAGCGTTTGGTTTCGTGTTCATGTATGTATTCAATTGTGTTCTACCTTGCTGGGATTCCGACTATCATGGTTTGATTAATTGTTAATTATTCGTTTAATTAATTGCTATTTAATTTACCATGATTGTTCGTTTATTAAACTCTCGGACATGTCGAGATTCGTTTTGTGTGGATGAATGCTTGTAATAGTAAAAATTCGGGGGTTGACCGAATTTAGATTTATTATTATTGTTCTATGTTTTCCGGAAAGTGTATAGGGTCGATTTCATGTATAGAATCGATACCGGAATTGTAAATTTATTTCTTGTAATTTATTTACGTTGGATCGATGCCGAGATGACCGCCGAAGAACGCGTGTGACGAAGAAGACGAAGAGGGCTCGGGATCGATCATGAGATCGATCCCATGAGGAACGATCGAAAAGGGGGGGGGGGGGGGGGGGGCGTGGGCTGTCCGCGGGAACCCTCGGCCACGCCGGCCACCGGTGGTGGTGGCGCGTGGGCTGAGGTGGCGGCGGCACTCCTCCCGGCCGGCGATCGAGGTGGGGGGGCGCGGGGTCCTCGTGATCTCGTGTTTCTCCTACCATAGATTCACTTTCCTAATTGATTCGTTTTTCCTATTTGAGTTTTTCCTATTTTGGGAATTCTCATGGATTAGGAAAATAATTAATTGAAATTAATTTTATTCTTTATTCTATTATGGAAGTCTTCTAGAGTATTCCGAGTTCTACTTGGAATAGGATCCTAGAGATTTAATAGAATTGGAAAGGAATAATAGTTAATTTAGGATTGATTTATTTCCTAATTGATTATTTCTATTTTATGGGAATTTTCATAGTAATGGAAATTAATTAATCTTGGAAAGTAGAAGAGTCCTAATTTATTTTATTTCCTTGTTCTATTATAGAAGTCTTCTAGAATATTCCAAGTTTGACTTAGATAGATTATTCTAGAGATTTAATAGAATTAGATGGGAAAATAAATAAATAAAAAATATTAATAATATTTAATTTTATTTTTTGATTTATTCGATTGACTTAATTTTCGAATTGAGTATCTTTTGGATTTATTAAAAATAAATAGATTTAAATATTGGGATTAATATTCTCGTCACATGGAGCATTCAAGAACGAAGACTGAAGACTAGAAGAAGCATACGGAGATGGAATAAAGCCATGATAGTCGGAAAATAATTTTTTTCTAGCATTATTTTGACTATGTGCTATGTGCTTTATTACTTGTATGCATGCTTATGTGTTTAATTATACATTAGATAGTGTATCCCTTTATTATAAAAAGCTAAGTGGGAGAGGGGATGGAAACATTCCCATGGTCTCCATTACTGTTCTCTTGGTGACTCTTATGGACTTTTGAAGTTCATATAGATGTGTCATTAGAGGAGAATTCTTGTAATTCCTTTTACAAGAAACATTGATCAAGTTTATCAAACAATGCCTAATTTGTCTTTCTGAAACTGACTTCAAGTCGACTCATTCTCACCCCGGGGAGTGGAATGGAGCTAGAGCCACTTGGTCATGTGGATGACACAAATTAGAGACATTCGTACCATCCTTTTAAGGTGGATCGATTGTCTGCTCGGCTCCCTCATCTAATGAGAGATAGGGTTGTTCGCATGGTGAATCACTGGTTAGAAACTTCGAGTTTCACTTATGATTCCCCGCGTCTTGATTTACAAAATCGAATGCTTCAAGTAATTGGATGTCAATTGTAAAAATCTTTTGGTGTAGTAAACGTCCACACTATCGTGGCTTGCTGCATTGAATGGGATTTTGGAACGATTGATGTAGACAGTTATAGAAGAAAGTGAAGGATCGTGTGTTAACGTAAACGTCCACACTATCGTGGCTTGCGGTGATATGCGAGTCCCAAACAATCTTCTTAGATACTGAGTAATGGTTTACACTTAGGTACGCTCTATAGTATTCTTCCCATCGAAGTAACGCTATAGTGATGTACGACCAAAGCAAATCTAATTGCTAAATCATTTGGATGGGTAAACGTCCACACTATCGTGGCTTGCCTTATCTGATGGGATTTTAGATGTAATTAGTGATTTAATGATATTATTATAGGGAGATAATATCGGATATTAAATTAATTGTTTGTTTAAATGTGCTTATAGGTTTAGAGAATAGCTATGAACCCACTTTCTATGATACTCAAGGAGCATAAGCTCACTGGCCCCAACTATATTGATTGGAAGAGAAATTTAGACATTGTCCTGACTTCTGAAGAGTACAAGTTTGTACTCTCTGATAAATGCCCTGCTGAGCCCACGGCTGCCTCAACTGATGAGGAAAAGGCAACATATCGGAAGTGGAAAAAGGCTGATGAAATGGCTAGGTGCTATATTTTGGCTTCCATGTCAAATGTACTCCAAACCCAACATGAGCCGATGGACACTGCCCGGGATATGATGACTAACCTCAAGGAGATGTTTGGGGAGCAGGATCGTGCGGCAAGGCAAGAAGCCATGAGAGTCCTCATGTCGACTACTCAGTCTGAAGGAACGCCCGTCGGGGAACACGTTCTCAAGATGATGAGTTTGTTGAATGAACTTGAGGTCCTAGGAGCTTCTATTGATGATGAGACGCAAGTCGACATCATACTCCAGTCTCTGACCCCTAAGTTTGAGCAGTTTCGTATGAGCTATAATATGGGTAAACTATCTTATAGTCTCGCGCAACTCCTGACTGAACTGAAGGCGGCAGAGGGGATCTACAAGAAGGGCAAGTCTCAAGCGCTTGTAGCTACCAAGTCCAAAGGCTTTAAGCCTGGTGGAGGTAGGGGCAAGAGAAGGAAGCAAGCCGGGAAACCCAGTGGTGTCAAGAAGTCTGTGCCACGAGTGGGGGCTGCAAAGCCAAGGGGCAAGTGCTTCCGATGCAACAAGTCTGGACACTGGAAGTCTGAATGTCCTCTCAGAGGTACGAATTTTTCTTTAGTCGTAAAAACATAGTCAGCGGTATTATCTACCAGAATTCTGGTGTGTAGATATGGAACCACTGACGGTATGTGCATTTTGAATGCAGGGGTTCCAGAAAACCCGGCGACTTAGAGAAGGAGAGTTCGAGTCTACACGAGCAAAAGCTGTAGAGGAGGCAGCTGTTGCGGTGGAAGACATTTATCTGCTTTAGTAGTTAAATAGGATTTCATTTCAAGTTTATTGCTTAATGTACCCTTTTAGAAAGAACGTTTTGTTCTGGATTTCTATTTTATGAATGGATATTTTATTTCTTTAATCATTGGATGATTTTGATAAGAAATGATGGCATTATCTATTCTGGTACATTAGATAGCAATATATGAATGATAGATCCTAAGTCTACCACGATGCAACGAACCGTTCTATAACTTGTTTTACTTGATTAGATATATTTCTTTATTAAATCATTATACTTGTGAATTCTTGTACTTAGTAGTATTTTCAAATAAGATTCAAAAGGTCGAAATTGATTTGATCAATTATAGTTGAAGGAATGGACCTTCCGACCTGAGAATTGAATTTGGAGGATAATACATCTAAGCAAATCTTTCTTCATAAAGGATAGAATTCGGACTAGTATTAGAAATGATTAGATATGCAGACACATGTGTGAATTAGAAAGGCATGAGTAGTTCTTTCAAGAATACTCAATAATGGATTAGAGTACTTAAATGTGCCATAAAAGCAAAGTGTTTTGACTAGTCAGTAGACGCAAAGCTATTATGGGGAACCATTAAAGTATATCCATTAGAAGCCTGCGACTCTGTCGCGGAGGCCATAGCCTATCTAAATAACACATAGCATAATCAAAGATTGGGATTCAATCCCAAAGGGCCGCGCCATACACTTACGTGTAGAGATGGTGCGTTGAAAATAAGAAATGGAAATCTAAAAGTAAGAGAGAACGAGTTGTTCGGAACTACCTATGTTCTATGGATATTCCTGGATACAAACATATTGAATATGGTTGTAGGATATCCTAGATGAACGAAGTATTGTGTATTCTATAGTACTGTGAACCAGAGGGACGTCTTTCGTTCGGTTCATAGAGGAAGACTATTAGATGAACCACAAAGCCTGAACTGAATTAATACCTTGGAATGAGAAAAAGGACAAAAGACTGGGAACCAGCCAAACCGAGTAGAAGTACACCACACACTGCACCTATTGTTATTACTGTTATACACCGGGACGCCATTGCAATGGGAGGTTGTTGAACAACCGGAGATATTCATCAGGCTAGAGGAGTTCGGACTCTGGATCTAGTAAACATGAAATCGATCCCTAGCTCTGCATAAGGGCAGTGCGAGATCTAAATGAGCCTGCTTGAAAAACAATTATTGTTAAGAGGCTAGATCATTTAGAGTAAGAGCTTAGTAAATCCGTCTCTGGATGGTTACAAAGCTATGAATCGTGGAACTTGCGAATTGATGAGATAATCCATTCAATGGATTCATCAAAAGGCAGAGACGATTGGTGTATTGGAAACGTAATGGAAACAAGGTGGTGTTTCTCGGAGATTTTATGTAGATAACATTTTATCATTGGCAACAATGTAAAGATATTGTCAGACATAAAATGATGGTTGTCTAAATAAATCGGGATATAAGATTAAGTAGAAGTTAGAGCATGTTCTTAAGATCTTATGATCTAGGGATAAGAACATTGTACTTCTCCTAGATATCTTATACGATTATGGTTTGTTTTAAACATGCATAATTCTGAGAAAGGTCGTTGCCTTTCAGAGACAGAATATGTATATCTATCTAAGGTCATGTGTTTCGAACACATAAAGGAGATAGATGATACTAAACGGTTTCCTACACCTAGTGTGGAAAGTTTAGATGCAATGTTGATAAACAAGAAACTGATATCAACTATGCGGTTTGCGTAGTGGGAGGATATCATGAGTAATCTGGACAAGAGATTTTCAGAAATCTTCTTAGATTACATTTTCTCAGATCTCAAATCAGAGAAGGACCAGTGTAAGTCGATATCAGGCTATGCGTTCACTTTTGGAAAAGGTGGAACCTTTAATATGTAAAGAGTGATAAGCAGGAAGCTTCTCAGGATCTCTCATAACCGAATAGCAGCCTCAGAGGCAGCGGAAGTTTTGGTTAGGTTCCGGGATAACCTCTAAGACTTGGAAATGACTCTTGGTTTATCAAAGGCTACTTTATAGCGGTGCATGATAAACTGGAAGAAGTCATAAGTCTAAAAGTGATGATAACACATAGTGCAAGTACCACCTGATACGAGTCATCGTCAAGGGAGACGACGTAGTAGTCACCAAGATAACTTCAGAACGGCAACCTAGAGTGCTCATTCACATAGTACTTCTCGGAAGTACACTTTAAGCACGTGATGAGTATGGGAACCGGGAGTTTGGAGGAAATGACTAGACCTTAGTACAAGTGGGAGATTGTTGGAGTTGTGTACTTAATGTCTAGATTTAAGTAACTGTAAACTCCCGATCATAGCATTTAATCTATTAAATTAATAAACAATTGTTTTGCGTTTAATTATTATTAATTAAATATATGCAAATTATAGTCCTGGATTTTATACGTTGTAGTTAGTATGGTGCAAGCATGGGCGCACAGAAGATCATACTATCGGTTACTCGTATTTAATCAAACAGTTGCTCACGACCTAGATGGACAAGGACCAATCCATCGGTATAGTCGTTGTGTGAGAGAGAAAATAATTTATCTTAATTATTTTATCACACTTGTACACTTGGTGTATTGAGCGGATCGTTGAGATTCATCGATTAGGATTGCCGGCGCTAATCGATTCGAGTCTCAGTGTATTTTATTCTTAATCCCCGATATTATTGCGGGTGTGTATATTTAATATAAGTAACTTTGATTTACCAAAGGAATTAACCGATTTAATTATTGGGTTAATTTCCGGTTAAGTTGGGTCACTATATTTCATATATGACATGCCGTGAATAATTGACCGGACAGTGTATCCCGTAAGGGTTGATAATATCCCCGAGATGAGTTCATAAGGAATTATTGTGTAAACCTCATGAGTGGATTCGTTCCGCACAATAATTAAGGTTGAATGGTACTAGTCTCGGATTAAAGAGATGAATAAATTAATTAGCAATAAATTAATTTTATTCATGGATATTTAAATCTTAAATACACGGAATAAATAATACTACCGAAGAAATATTATTTGATATAATATAGTTTAATATTGGGAGTGCAATTAATTTATATAGTGGAAAATAAATTAATTAATATTGATAAGGATTAATGGACTTGGGCAGTGGGCTCAATTTAATCTTCAATATTGGAAGCCCAATATTCCACCTCCTTTAGATCCCCTACGTAGCCTATAAAAGCACTACATGGCCTTCATAAATCATAAGAAAAGATTATCATACTTGATATTCTAGAGAGTTGAAGGAGATCCATAGGAGTTCGATAGATCGTCGCCCACCCAACGTTCGAACGAAGTGCAAGGAATACGTGGGAAGATTCAAAGGTCTTCAACTTGATTTCGTTTCTCCGCACAACGAATCAAAGGTACAATCATAAACTCCTTCGTGTGAATTTACGTGATTTAATTGTGATACATGCATGAACACACGATCCGGAAAAACGACGAACTTCGGGGACGGGGATTCGAGATCCCCGACGAACGTTCGAAGGACCCTCGGCTGGGAGCCGAGGGGTGCAATCGAGCCCTAGGGGCGTCGATCGCGGGGCCCACACGAGGACGCCCCGGCTGGAGTCGGGGCATGCGATCGACCGCGTGGTCGATCGCAGGGCGAGCCGCGGCTGGTGCGCTGGGCGCACCGCCCTCCTCGGGCGGTGGCGGTGAGTCGCCGGACTCACCGCCCGGGGCTGCCGGAGCAGCCCCACGCGATCAATCGATCGCGAACCCCGCGTCGGGGTTCGGCTAGGGTTTAGCCGCGGGTTCATCCCGCGGCGATGCTCTCGTCGAGCCCGGTTCTTCGCGTGTGGTTCGCGTTGGTGATTTCCGACTTGCGGGAGACTTCGACTGGGGGCGGGCTGCGTGTCTTTGGGCGCGTAGTCTCCAAAGGTCGGACTCCTGCGGATGAGTCGGTATTCGTGATCGGTTTCCGGCGAAGGGATTTCGGTCGGGGTTATCGGTTCCGCAATTTTTGATACCCCGGGATATCGATTTCCAGCAAACGTCCACACCACGTGGCTTGCGGTGACGTAGCAATTCCAAGCGATATACTTTAGTGCTGAGTGATGGTTTACACTTAGATACGCGTTATAGTATTCTTCCCCACGAAGTTACGCTATAATTGATGTATGACCAAAGAAAAACTAATTGCTAAATCATTTGGGTGGGTAAACGTCCACACCACGTGGCTTGCTTTACCTGATGGGATTTTAGACGCAATTAGTAATTTAATGATATTATTTGAGGGAGATAATATCGGACATTAAATTGATTGTTTGTTTACATGTGCTTATAGGTTTAGAGAATAGCTATGAATCCACTTTCTGTGATACTCAAGGAACATAAACTCACTGGTCCCAATTACATTGATTGGAAGAGAAATTTGGACATTGTCCTGACTGCTGAAGAGTACAAGTTTGTACTCTATGAGCAATGCCCTGCTGAACCCACGGCCGCCTCAACTGATGAGGAAAAAGAAGCATATCGGAAGTGGAAAAAGGCTGATGAAATGGCTAGGTGCTATATTTTGGCTTCCATGTCAAATGTACTCCAAACCCAACATGAGCCGATGAACACTGCCGAGGATATGTTATTTAACCTCAAGGAGATGTTTGGGCATCATGACCGTGCGGGTAGGCAAGAAGCAATGAGAGTCCTCATGTCGACTACTCAGTCAGAAGGAACGCCCGTTGAGGAGCACGTTCTCAAGATGATGAGTTTGTTGAATGAATTGGAGGTCCTAGGAGCTATGATTGATGGTGAGACGCAAGTCGACATCATACTCCAGTCTCTGACCCCTAGTTTTGAGCAGTTTCGTATGAGCTATAATATGGGTAAACTATCTTATACTCTTGCGCAACTCCTGACTGAACTGAAGGCGGCAGAGGGGATCTACAAGAAGGGCAAGTCTCAAGCGCTTGTGGCTACCAAGTCCAAAAGCTTGAAAGCTATTGGAGGTAGGGGCAAGAAAAGGAAGCAAGCCATTAAACCCAGTGGTGCCAAGAGGAATGGACCACGAGTGGGGGCTAGTAAGCCAAAGGGCTTGTGCTTCCGATGCAAGAAGTCTGGACACTGGAAGTCTGAATGTCCTCTCAGAGGTACGAATTTTTCTTTAGTCGTAAAAACATAGTCAGCGGTATTATCTACCAGAATTCTGGTGTGTAGATATGGAACCACTGACGGTATGTGCATTTCTTTAAATGCAGGGGTTCCAGAAAACCCGGCGACTTAGAAAAGAAGAGTTCGAGTCTACATGGGCGAAGCTGTTGGGGTAGCAGCGGTTGCAGTGGAAGACATTTATCTGTTTTAAGTTTTCATTTCAGTTATTGCTTATGTACCCCTTTATTTTGAAAAAGAACTTCGTTCTGGTTTTCTTTATTATTAATGGATATTTTATTTCTTTAATCATTTGATGGTTTGGATAAGAAATAATGGTGATATCTATTATGGTACATTAGATAGCAATATGTGAATGATGAATCCTTAGTCTACCACGATGCAACAAACCGTTATGTATAACTTGTTTTACTTATTAGATGTATTTCTCTTATCAATCATTATACTTGTGAATTCTTGAACTTGGTAGTATCTATTCAAAAGAGATTCAAACGGTCGAAATTGATTTGATCAATTATAGTTGGAAGAATGGACCTCCCGACCTAAGAATCGAACTTGAAAGATGATACAACTGAGTTAACCTTTCTGGATAAAGGATAGAATTCGGACAAGTATAGAAAATGATTTATGATCAATGCGGTATGTGTAATTAGAGAAGGTACGAGTCGTTCTTTCAAGAATACTCAAAGATGGATTAGAATACTTGATGTGCCATAAAGGCGGAGTGTTTTTCAACACAAAGCTACTATGGGGATCCTTCAAAGTATATTCATTGGGAGCCTGCGACTTGTTCGCGGAAGCTATAACCTATCTAAATAACACATAGCATAAATCAAAGGTTGAGATTAAGTCTCAAACGACTACACCATACACTGATGTGTAGACATGGTGTGTCAGGAATAAGAGATGGAATTCTAATAGTAAAAGGAACAAGTTTATTCGGAACTACCTGTGTTCTATGGATATTTCTGGATACAACGGCACATTCTATGTGGTTGTAGAATATCCTAGAAGAACAAGTAATTGTAAGTTCAATAGTACTGCGAACCAGATGGGTGTCCTCACCCGGTTCTTATAGGAAGACTATTAGATGAACTACAATGCCCTAACTGACAAAGTACTTAAGAATGAGGAAAGGGTAGACTGAGAACCAGCCTAACCGAGTAGCAATACACCACTAACTGCACCTAATGTTATTACTGTTATACACCGGAACGCCATTGCAGTGGGAGGTTGTTAAGCAACCAGAGATGTTCATAAGACTGGAGGAGTTTTGAACTCTGGATCTAGTATACATGAAATCGATCCCTAGGTCTGCATAATTTGCGAGAAAGGTGTGTTAGAGACTTAATGGAAACAAGGTGGTGTTTCTCGGAATTTTGTGTAGATAACACTTCATCGTTGGCAACAATGTAAAACTGTTGTCAGACATAGAATAAAGGTTGTCTAAATAAATCGAGATATAAGATTAAGATGAAGTTGGATCATGTTCTTAGAAATATTTCGATCTCTAGATAAGAACATTTGTACTTCTCTTAAGATATCTTATACGATTATGGGTTGTTTTAAACATGCACAATTCTAAGAAAGGTTATTGCCTTTCTAGAACAGAATACATCTATCTAAAGATATGTGTTTCGAACACTTGAAGGAGATAGATATGGACAAAGCAGTTACCTACACTTCGAGTGTGGAGAGCTTTGTAGATGCAATGTTGAAAAACAAGAACCTGATATCAACTATGCGGTTAGCGTAGTGGGAGGATATCAAAGTGATCTGGATAAGAAATATTCGAATGCTGTAAAGTGCTTGGAAGTACTGGATTACTAGCAATACGAAATCTTCTTAGATTACACTTTCTCAGATCCAAAATTAGAGAAAGACCAGTGTAAGTCGATATCAGGCTATGTGTTCACTTTTAGAAGAGGTGGAACCTAAGGATGAAAGAGTGATAAGCGTTATGCTTCTCGGACTCTATCATAAACCGAATAGCAGCCTCAGAGGCAGCGGAAGTTTTGGTTAGGTTCCAGGATGACCTCTGAACTTGGATATGACTCTTGGTTCACCAAAGGCTATGTGCATAGCGGTGCATGGGGAACTGGAAGAGTGCTCATTCACATAGTACTTCTCGGAAGTACACTTTAAGCACGTGATGAGTATGGGAACCGGGAGTTTGGAGGAAATGACTAGACCTTAGTACAAGTGGGAGATTGTTGGAGTTGTGTACTTAATGTCTAGATTTAAGTAACTGTAAACTCCCGATCATAGCATTTAATCTATTAAATTAATAAACAATTGTTTTGCGTTTAATTATTATTAATTAAATATATGCAAATTATAGTCCTGGATTTTATACGTTGTAGTTAGTATGGTGCAAGCATGGGCGCACAGAAGATCATACTATCGGTTACTCGTATTTAATCAAACAGTTGCTCACGACCTAGATGGACACGGACCAATCCATCGGTATAGTCGTTGTGTGAGAGAGAAAATAATTTATCTTAATTATTTTATCACACTTGTACACTTGGTGTATTGGGCGGATCAGCTTGAGATTTATTGATTAGGATTGCCTTGGATAATCAATTTAAATCTCGGAGTATTTTATTCTTAATCCCCGATATTGTTGCGGGTGTGTATATTTAATACCAGAGACTTTGATTTTCCAAAGGAATTAACCGATTTAATTATTGGGTTAATTACCGGTAAAATTGGGTCGCTATATTTTATATATGACATGCCGTGAATACTTGACGGGAAAGTGTATCTCGGAAGGGTTGATAATATCCCCGAGATGAGTTCATAAGGAATTATTGTGTAAACCTCATGAGTGGATTCGTTCCGCACAATAATAAAGGTTGAACGGTACTAGTCTCGGATATAAGATATGAATATTATTTATTGAGCAATAAATAAATTTATTCATGGATATTTAAATCTTAAATACACGGAATAAATAATACTAATCGGAGAAATATTATTTGATATAATATGGAATAATATTGGGAGTGCAATTTTTTTTATATAGTGGAAAATAAATAAAATTAATATTGATAAGAATTAATAGATTTGGGTTGGACCCAATTTAATTTTCAATATTAGAAGCCCAATATTTATTCTCCTTATGATCCCCTACGTAGCCTATATAAGCACTACATGGTCTTCACTTTTCATAACTAAGAGAACCTAAGTTACGCCAATCATAAAGTTCTGAGAGTGAGGAAGATCCATAGGAATCCGATAGATCGTCGCCCACACGACGTTCGGACGAAGTGCGAGGAATACGTAGGAAGATCGCAAGGTCATCAACAAGATTCGTTTCTCCGTACAACGAATCGAGGTAATAATCGAGAAACCCCCTTCTATGATTATTTGTGCGTATTAATTGTGATATATACATGAACGCACGATCCGGGAAAACGACGAACCTCGGGGACGGGGATTCGAGATCCCCGGCGAGGATCGAACGCGGCGGTCGAACCCTAGGGTTCGGACCGCCGGGACGCGCGGTGATGGGCTGAACCATCGACCTAGGGTCGATGGTCCGGGATGCCGTGGGCTGGTGCCACGGCGGATCCCAGCCGCCATCGCCGGCGGCGCGTCGGAAGCAAAGCCCTCGGCCGAAGCCGAGGGGCGATCGAGCCCGTGAGCTCGATCGCGGGTCGCTGCGGGGATGACCCGCAGCTGTCTCGTGCGCGCTACGGGTGTTCCCGTAGCGGATGCGCACGGGGCTGACCCCGTGCGAGCAGCGAGTCCACGACTCGCTGCGGGGCTGCTACGAGCAGCCCCGGGGATCGCTACGAGCGATCCCAGCGATCGTCCGAGGACGATCGCGAGCCCCTCGCGGGGGCTCGGCTGGGCGCACGCAGCCTTCGGGCTTCGCTGGGCGTTCGGTCGGGCCCCGGCTCGTGAGGTGGTTCGCGTTCGTGGATCCGACTCGTGGGGGACTTCGGCTGGGGGCGGGCTGCGTGTCTTCGGGCGCGTAGTCTCCAAAGGTCGGACTCCTGCGGATGAGTCGGGGATCCAATCTTCGGCAATCGAGGGTTTTTGATCGGGTTATCGGTTCCGCAATTTTTGATAACCCGGGACATCGAATCCCAGCAATTCCCACTCACAAAGGCAACGTCTTCAAGAAAACGGAAAAGGGTTGTTTTAACAAGTTTAACTGAGTCATTTTGTCGAACACCTCACGGGCATATCTATTCAAGAAACTGTCATAACTGATATTGAAATCGGAAAATTTCAAACCTATGATGTTGTTATGAAATCCATCAAACAACACGAAAAATCTATTGTAGAAGATGTACCTGTTTCGTGCTTTTGAAATCGCTTCAGAACCATTTATTGAAAAGTTGAGATGAGGTTTAAGACAAAAGAATGATTAGTACACTATGAGACAGTTTTTTTCTTATGTTTGGGGCAAGTGTCGGGCCGGGCGAGAATTCCCTTTTCATTTTTATTTGAGAAAAATAAAATATATTAAGTAGTTTCAAATAATTTAAAAAGTGGATTGGGTAAATCTATCTTTTTTTAAAATTAGACAAAAAAATGAAATTAATAAGATATTTACCATTTTTGAAAATGTCCCAACTTAAAATGTAATTTTGTTTGAAAATTTAAAATTTTATATAAATCAAATTATCAAAATAATAAATTTGAAATTATTATTATGTAGATTTACCTGCCCTCAAATCCATGTAATAATTTACCATATTTTTGTATCACAATTATTTAATTTATTTTAGTTAGTGTGATATCTTAAAATGAAGTGATTGCAAATATATAACTTTTGTCAACTAAGACTGCCATGTTTATTGACAATAATATACAATTCATTTGCTACTATTATTTTTCATTTTTTATTATTAAATGCTTGGAAAATAAGTACATAAATAAAATTTAATATAATTATACTCACAAATTAATTCAACTCAATTCAATTTATTTAAAAATATATATAAAAATAAAGAATTATTATGATAATAATTTAATGTAAACAACGATGTTAAATTATAATTTATAATTTTTAAAAATATTTAATAATTTATAAAAAATATTATTATCATTATTATTATAAAAAAATCAGTTCAATTTAATTTATTTTAATTTGAAAATTCAGTCCAAAAAGAAAAAAAAAAGTTTTACTTGGACATTTTGATTTTTATAATAATTAACTTCTTTAAAACAAATGAAAGTCCCGTGGTTTCAATTTCCATTCTCGAGCCGCAAAGAAAGACGTGAATGATGAAACCATCCCCAAATTTAGTCAACGCCTAATTCATTCATTCAATAAAACACCAAAAAAATAAAATCAAAAAGATATTTTTATTTAGTAATGACTTTTGGCAAATTGTATAGACTTGAACTATGTAATACAATATACTGTACTATTTAAAATTAAATTACCAATAATTAACTTGCAAACATAAGGGTTTAAATCAAAGTTTTATAATTTAATATAATTAAAACAATTTGCAAATTTAAAAAGTCACACTATTTTATTTTATTTATATATTTTTAATATTCATTCGATAACATTTTCAAACTCAATTTATCATAATACTACTATCTATTTCATCCATTTATGCAACTATATAAACAAGTATGCGCCAATTTTTTAATTTTAAGTTTTATGACTTTCAATTTCAATTTACACTGCATATCAAGTTGTTTTTTTTTAAATCATAAATTTTAAAACAGATCATCTAACAACACAAATTGTCACTTTTATGGTTTGTTATTTTGAACTTAATTTCAATTCAATTAAATTTAATAGATTATAAAAATTATAAAAATCAAATAAAAAATAATAAAAATAAATAATTTTAACCTTGCAATATATAGTTAATGTAAAATATTATATAATATTCATATATATTTAAAAAAAATATTTAATAATATATAGAAATTATTAGAATTTTTTTTAAAAAAATCAGTTCATTAAAAATCAAATGTAATTGAATAAAATAATATAGAGATAAATATTACAAGGTTCTAAAAGGCGCTAGGCGGTAGGCGGGCGGTGACTAGGGGCCTAGAGGGATTAATCGGGGACTAGGCGGGGATTAATCGTTTTACTTTTTTATATTTAATTAATTAATATTATATTTCAAAAATAATTTATAAATATATTTTTTGAAAAAATAACAATTTTTTTACTTTAATTATAATAATTAGTTATATCATATTTGTTTATATATTCAATAAAGTTAAAATATTAAACAAATTTTCAATCATATTTCACAAATCACATCAAATATTATTTTTTAAGCTTTGTAACACATGAAAATATCATTTTTTTTAAACTTTTGTAGTCAATAAAAATATTAAATTCGCAACGAGACGAAAAGTACATTTTTTTAATTTTTTTTATTCAAAACCGCCTAGGCCCGATTAATTCCCGCCTAGGCCGCCTAGACCCGATTAATCCCCGCCTAGGCCGCCTGGACCCGCCTAGCCGCCTAAGATGGAAAATCGGGGCGGTTTACCTCCGCCTAGCGCCTAGGCGCCGCCTAGGCCCGATTTTTAGAACATTGAAATATTATCAAAATAAACAAAATACAGGAAAATGTTTTTTGAACCACTTAATAAATTGAGATTTTTGAAAATATTTTTATTCAAAATTTGTTTTATAAATAGTATTCCCTCCATTTTTTAATACCGTACAATACATACTTTTGTTGTTAGTTCATCCTTTAAAACAGTGCACACTAAAATATTTTTTTACAATTTTATCTTCCAATACATATTTATTTACTCCTATACTACAAAATTTTCAACTAATTACTTTATTATTATTATTATTATTATGTTATTGTTTAGGGACGGAGGGAGTAATACAATACAATAAAATAATTTGATTGTGGTTAAAACAAACATTTTCAATATTTTTCAATAAAAAAAAAATATTCCATTCACTTTTTGTGTTTATATATAGACTTATAGTAATCTTTAAAAAAACACCTAATATATTCTTTCACAAGCAATTAGCAACAAACTTAAAGCACATACACCACACCGGTCATGGCTTCTATTTCCCTTCCAAATTCATTCTTCTGTATCCTCGCCGTCCTCGTCGTCGCCGGATCAGGAAGTGGCTCGGTAGTCGAGGCCAACAAAACGAAGGAAAAACTTACTCATCTTACGTTTTTCTGGCACGACATTTTCAGCGGGCCCGCTCCTACAACGGCAACAATCGTCAACTCGACCAACGGGACCACTTTGTTCGGGGGCGTAGTGATGATCGATGACCCACTCACCGAAACGAACGAGTCGAGATCAAAGCCCCTCGGGAGGGCGCAAGGGTTTTACGCCGGTGCTTCACTCACGGAACCCTCGTTTCTGATGCTCATGAACTTCTATATCACGAGTGGTCCGTATAACGGGAGCACGCTCTCGATTATGGGAAGGAACTCCTTTTTAGATATTGTAAGTGAGATGTCCGTCGTGGGAGGAACCGGGAAGTTTCGATTCGCACGCGGATACGCTCAAGCGCAAACGAACAGCTTTAACAACACTACAGAAGATGCCGTCGTGAAATATGATGTTTACGTCATGCATTCCACTCCGGTGTAATGAAACGATGATCGGGTTCTAACTCGATATATACCAAAAATGTTTCTGATCATCAATTTCATATGAAGCTCTTAAAGTTTTAAGTTTGTTTTTATGTTTCTATTTATTGTGTATTGAAATTATTATTATAATTTCTTCTGAAATTATAATAATAATTAAATAAATGCCATCTTTTATAATTATGACCTGTTTAATTTTTTTTCTTTTGTATTTATATATATCATGATTAATTACTATTAAAATTTTCAAACTTTAATTAATCTTATAGTTACTAATTAATCATGTACGAGACAAACTATTTGACCAACGATCGATCCATGGAGAAACAAGACATGTCCCAACGAATAAAATGAACTAACTAAAGTAACATAATCTACAACACAAGCTTAAAAAGAAGGGTAAGAAGATGCAAACAACGATGTTGACTCCTTTGGTCTTTTCGATCAAGCTCGTATGAATTCGTGGGAAGGCCCTCATGTGACGCTCATTTTGGGAACCGAAAGAGCAGCACGGTCCGTGGATTAGCCTCCACGCGACGCTTGTTTAACGTCTCGAGCTTGACTCATCCATGTGCACTACCTCTCCAATTCGAAGAGTGCACCAAACACAAGTCTTTCACCATGGTCTCTTTCTTTGCCACCACCAAAATTTCATCTCCAGATATGGTCATGCGGAGATTATGTGCATGAACATCGATCACAACATGAGTAGTGGCCAAGAACGGTCTCCCAAACAATATCTCCCAATTATTTGCACTCCCCGAACCTTTTCCAAAATCAAGGACCACGAAATCCACCAGGGCTTTTTTAACACAAATTCTGAGAGTCGTGTCTTTTGTAACTCCACACCGATTTCGCACCGATTTGTCTGCCATTTGCAACTTCACCTTTGTTTGTTGTAGTACTCCTAAGTTTAGCTCTTGAAAAAGAGACAATGACATTAGTTCACTGCTGATCCCAAGTCGAGCATTCCTTGCACATCCTTAGCATTCTCAAGTTCACAGTTAATCATTGTTGGAGTCAAATTAATTTAATTAATTAATTTTGACTTTAACTAATTTTGACTTTCTTTGGTGGAATATTTATTTTGGAAATATTTATTATTGGGAGAAGAATCCATGATAAAGAGAGAAAATATATTCAAGATTTACAAGATAAGGTACAAGATTTTCTAGTTATGGAAGGAGTCTTTTAACCATAGAAGACTAATTGCTTGGAGGAGAAGACTTGTCCCTTATAAATAGAAGACTCACGTGGATTGAAGAGTTAAGCTGAGTGACGCCATATTGGAGAGAGAAAATTTTCCAGCACACGTTTTTCTTTTTTACTTATTTATCCGTGTACTAACTATTCAGTCTCGTGGCTGTTTAGTCTTTTAATGTTTTTCTCGGATTATTTTGTATTCACGATTTATAGTGAAAGTTTATTGCTTTTGAAGCAGCTTGGTAGGTTGTATTGATTAATACAACTTACAAAGATTATATCATTTTTCTTTACGTTTTCCAGTTGCTGTACTTTTTACTATTTCCACTGCACAACTGAATTTGATGTTCTGTGACAGCAGTACTCAATCTGTTGTTCTTTGGACAACAGAACTTAAACTCGTTACAGTGACTGACTTTTCTGTTTCAGTACGTGAACTGCGAGTCGACTTCATTTTCAATCATGAAGCTCCCAGGATCTTCGATCTTAATTGGCATATGACATTGGATCTTTTTGGACTCTTTCAATGCCTTGCTAATGTCAGCTCTTCCTACTCTCATCCCAACAGCTTCCATAGGGGTTTCCAGCTTTTTAACAGTAAGATCCTCAACTTTCAGCTTGCGTGACAGAGTTTCAATCACTCGTCTAGGGCCCAACATAGGAGGTCTATAGGGATTTTTGGCTCGTTGCAATTTCTCTTGGGATTTCCTATTTTCTGCCTTAAGCCCCTCAATCTTCTTCAGAAATGATGCACCTACCAAACGACTCGGGAATGGTAATTTAACCATGTTGTACATCTCAGCTCGTCGAGAGCCTGATTCGGCTTGTCTTCTCATATCCTCCTCGTCGTACTCTTCCAACAACGGTGCATAAATGTAAGCATATCTCGCATCCATTTCGTTCTTGCTCGACTCCTCCTTGTTAGCGTGATGAATTAAAGGTCCATCAACTCCCACATGCTCAACCCTGATATTATTATCCTTCACATCGACTTCTCCCGAATCCTCTTCATCGCCATCTTCATACTCGCTCATTAGCATGTGAGGGCATTTACTTGAGCTAGGTGGCTCGGAAATTTACCTTTCTAATTTTGCTGTGTTATTTCCTCTAACCTTCCAGACAATTGGCCGACATGAATCTCAATTCTTTTAATCGCCGAATTCTGATTAGTCATCATGGATTTCACCCCATCCATCTTCTGCTGGTTATGATGCAGTATAACCCGCGTCGAGGCCATGAACGATGCAAACTTTTCTTCTAAGTCGGAATTCTTAGGCGACGACTGTTGTGGTTGAGGAGGTGTCGGTGCCTGATAGATGGGCTGATATTGATGCTGGTACTGGGGCCTCTGGTAATTCTGATTATTCTGCCAGTTCTGGTTCCCTGCATTATGATACCCCTGATTTTGGGATCGGTTCTGATTATTGTAGTTCGGCTAAGGTCCTTGCCCCTGATTCTGCTGCTGGTCCTGCCTCCACGAGAAGTTAGGGTGATTTCTCCAGACAGGATTGTACGTGTTAGAATAGGGATCATTCCTCTGGTTTCCTTGCTGATCATTCCATGGCATTAACATGTACCTCAGGACCATTGTGTTAAACCATCATATGTGGTGGAGATGGAATTCCTTGTCCACATGTGTTGGAGAAGTGTCCAATCTCTCCACATAAGCCGCACGGATCCACCTGGTACATCTGCTTCTTTGACTGTTCACAAGTTGTCTGCAACATTCTAACCTTATTTGTTAATTCGGCGATCTGCTTTGTTAGTTGGGCATTGACACTCCCCTCCGTCTTGGCATAACTACTGCTTCCCCTCGTACTCGTCTGCGCCGCCAGATATTTGAAGATTGCCGTCATCTCATCGCTATTCCGGCCACTGATGTTTCCACCTGCTGCGGTTTTCACCTCCCGCTGGTCTTCTCGATTCAAACCCTTGTAGAAGAATGAATAGACAGAGTTGGCGGTAAGGTCGTGGTATGGGCACTGCCTTAGTAGGCTCCTGAATCGCTCCCAAGCCTCGTGAAAGAACTCTCCGGACTCTTGTTCGAAAGCACAAATCTGACCTCTCAAGTTGAAGGTCTTCTGCTGAGGGTAGTACCGAGTAATGAACTCATTGTACATATCATTCCATGTTCTAATCGAATCTGGCTCCAAGGATAGCAACCAATTTTTTGATCTGTCTTGCAAGGCGTAGGAGACGCATTTCAGGCGTAGCTAGTCATCATCTAGTGCTCCGAGAGGGAAGGCGTTCAGAGCCGTATAGAACTCCCTAATGAAGTTAAGAGCATCCTCATTGGCTATTTCGTGGAACTGAGGGAGCTGAGCAAGGTGGTGAGCTTTGAGATCGTATCTCCTTGCGCATCACTTAGAACGATGCACGAGCTAGCTCCATCGATTTGTGGATGCGCAGAGTCTCCAAAGAGAGGTAGCGGAGGGGGAGCACGGTTGTTGTTGTTGATGTTGTTACCGTTGATGTTGTTGTTGTTGATGTTGTTACCATTGTTGTTGTTGATGTTGTTACCGTTGTTGTGGTTGTTTATGTTATCCTCCTCCATGGTTATTAAATCGATCTCGAGTTCGGTGTCGGTAGTGGTAGAGTCGGACGAGGAGTCATCGTCTATATTCGTGTACCGACTGATACTCTTATGCTGTTAATATTCTCGATCACCGGTGCAAGCTTGGTATTTTGGCTTCGTCTACCTAACTTGCACCAACAAAGGCAAAGAGAAATCAAACGCACATGAACAACTAAAATAGTAAAAGAAAAAATAAAAAGAAATTGTTTCAAACACCTAAACACATATACTAGTGCCTAAAGTGTTCCTCGGCGACGGCGCCAATATGACAAGACGTTGTAGTGCGTCAGAAATCAAATAAAAATATATCGAACTAGTTGCCGAAACAACTCGCCCAATTCGGTCTCGAGGAACACTACTATCGGCGTGTAAAACTGATTATTTGTTTGCAACTGGGAAAAAGAAAATGAAATAGCATAATGCAAAGGTATGGTTGGTTTTTGTTTTTAAACTAAAATTACTAAGAAATAAGAAATTTAAAGAATGAAATAACAAGTAACGAGTTGTAAAGGATATGGAGAGAAACTAGGGCTTCGGGTTCATCAAGCATAAATTTTGGGTTTTCAATTCACGAGAAACAAATAAAAGCTAAAGCGTCTGTCCCCGATAGATTTTAGTGTATTCGATTAAACCTAGTCATGTAATTGCTCCTAAGCCTCATACAATCTTTTGAAATTCAAGTTTGCAATTAATCGAACACCTAAGTTGCATTCGTAAATTTTATCCCTAGCTCATGTATGAATCCCCCTAACACTAGTGTTAAGTTTAGTAACCATCAGCTTTCAGAAACTCCATGTCTTTTCTACTTATATGCCCTAACCTCTTATGCCACATCTCAGAGGTACTATCATGCACAACATGAGCAGATTCTTTCAAATAAGGATATGCATTGCAGATGTACAGATTATGGCATTTAGCAGCTTTACACATAATGATTGAACCCTTCACAATAGTCATAAAACCATTTCCCCACTTTCCAGAAATTCCATCAGATTCTAATGCAGCACAGGAAATCAGATTTTGGCATAAATCAGGTACATGTCGCCATGGGAGTTTTTGCGGGTTTGGCATGATGCATCTCAAACCTCTCAACCATATTCTTAGCATATTTACTTTGAGATACGAATATCCTATTAGATCGTTGAGAGATCTGAAGTCCAAGAAATTTATGTAACTCTCCCTCAAGACTCATCTGAAATGTTGAGGACATAGTTTCGGTGAATGATGTCACGAGTTTAGAGCAAGTAGCTCCAAAAACAATGTCGTCAACGTAAATCTGGGCAACGATCATATGTTTGCCATCTCGTTTGATAAACAAAGTTTTGTCCACCGACCCACGTTCAAATCCAAATTTCAGAAGAAAGTCTGTCAAGCATCCATACCAAGCACGAGGGGTTTGTTTCAAACCATAAAGAGCTTTGTGAAGCTTGTAGACATGGTTTGGCTTTTTAGAATCCTCGAAGCCTTTAGGTTGAGCAACGTAGACTTTTTCTTCCAACACACCGTTCAAAAAGGCAGCTTTGACGTCCATCTGTCTGAGTTTAATGCCAAGATGGCATGCAATGGCAATCAAAAGTCTGATAGATTCAATTCGTGCCACAGGTGCGAAGGTTTCATCAAAATCTATGCCCACTACTTGGGCATATCCCTGCGCAACAAGACGAGCTTTGTTTCGAACAACTTGGTTATGCTCATCTATTTTATTTTTGAAAATCCATTTAGTTCCAACAACATTGATATTTGAAGTTCTGGGAACTAAGGACCAAACATTGTTTCGTGTGAACTCATTCAACTCTTCTTGCATAGCCATGATCCAAAAATCATCTTGCATGGCTTCCTTGTAATTTTTCGGCTCATTTTCAGAGAGAAAACAGGAGATGCCGATTTCATTACATATTGCAGAAGTGCAGATGTTGTAGAGTTCATCTGGAGAATTAGTCGGTTTCCTTGAGCGTGTAGTTCGCTCGTTCAGGTTTCCAATTATCTGAGTTGGAGGGTGTCTTTTCTGCACAATACGAGATCCCTCTCTTGGTGCATCAGCTGGGTTCTCTACTTCTTCACTTTCGTCCTCATCAGAAGATAAAGTGTTGTTGTTCTGTTGGCTAGTATCCCCAACTTCAGGTGAAGAATCATGAGTAGAAGTTTCTGGCACCACAGTAGTGGGTGTAGATGGAAATGTGCGATACTCCAGAACCCCTTCCTTAACCCAGTCTTCATTATCATAGTTTCCGAGAAAATCTTGTTCATCAAAGTTGATATTCACTGTTTCCATGACTTTCTTGGTTCGAAGATTGTAGGCACGATAAGCATGGCTATTTTGGCTATAACCAACAAAAATGCCACGATCAGCTTTGGCTTCAAACTTCTTCAGAGGGTCACGATCCTTCAAAATATAACAAGTACAGCCAAAGACACGAAAGTGTGCAACTGAAGGTTTCTTGCCATTTACAAGTTCATAGGCAGTTGCAGTTGTGCCAGATCGAATACTTATTCGATTCAAAATGTAGCCAGCTGTAGAGACAGCTTTCGCCTAAAAAGTTCGTCAAGATTTTTCGAGATCAACATCACTCGAGCCATCTCTTGCAGCGTTCGATTTTTGCGTTCGGCAATCCCATTTTGTTGAGGCGTTTTTGGGGCCGAGTATTCGTGGTGAATTCCCTTTATCAGGCAAAATTCATTGAAGCTAGAATTTTCAAATTCAGTTCCATGATCACTCCTGATCCTCTTCACCTTAGCTTCATGATTTGTTCTAATCCATTTCACTATGCCTTTGAAGGAATTAAAAGTTTCATCCTTGGATGCCAGAAATCTTGTCCAAGTATATCTGGAGAAATCATCAACAACAACCAACACATATTCTTTCTTTGATATACTCTTGACTTCCATTGGACCCATCAAGTCCATGCGTAGAAGTTCAAAGGGAGCTGAAGTGCTCATTAGAGTTGGAAGTGCTGGATGAGGAGTTCGTGTCAGCTTACCCTTCTGACAGTCACCACACACTCGATTCTCGATTTTGGGGAGTTGAGAGATTCCTCGAACTATCTCCCCCTTAACCAGTTTACTCAAATTGCGAGTGCTAGTGTGGCCAAGTCGTTGGTGCCACAAATCAACTTCATCCGGAACGGTCACCGAAAAGCAACTATACTCAGTTGTATAGCAATTGTTTTTAGCTCGTGGACCTTCCATGATGCACTTTCCTTCAACATCAAAAACTCTGCATGATTCCTTATCAGAACTCACATTCAGTCCTTCGTCACACAGTTGACTGATGGAGATAAGATTTGCAACCAGTCCCTTCACATGAACAACATTTATTATGGGAGGCAATCCTTTGATATGTAGCGTTCCCTTTCCCTTGACAACACCTTTTGCTCCCCCTCCAAACACCACGGGGGAACCTGTCATCGGCTCATATTCTTTCAAGAATTTCTTTGTGCCTGTCATATGTCGTGAACAGCCACTGTCAAAGTACCAAATTCCTTTGTTGCCAGCTTCAGTAGCATTTAGTGTAACGTTGCAGAAAATAAGTTCTCTCGGTTGCCAACAACTTTCAGAGTTAGAGTTAAGTTCAACTTTACTCTTTTGAGACTTAGGCACCCATCTCTTCTTGTCATTTGATATTTGGACATTTCTCTCAGTCACAGTCTTCAGATTTGTCTTAACTTTCAGGTTTGGAGAAATGGGTTTCCTCGTGTCCTTAGCAACCTCAGCCTTTTTCTTCACAGTCAGTAACTCTCGATTCATGTCATCTCTCATCTTATAGCAGAATGGTCGAATGTGTCCAGGTTGGTCACAGTAGTGACATACATACTTTCGCCTTTGACGAGTTTCAACCTTTGTAGACGTCTTGACCAAAACAGTTTTAGAACGAGATGATTGTCCATTTTGCTTCACGTTCTGAGATTTGTCTAACTTCTTCATCAACGTCTTCTCATATGGTAGGATACCACGAGGATGTTTCACAATATTTTTCGGAAATTGATATGTCTCAGATACAGAGTTCGAAGTCGAGATCGACTTTTGAGATTTAGATTCAGGAGACTTAACAATCTTCTTTCCTTCAGCAATATCATTCCGTTTAGATGATTCGGCTTCATCCTTACTTTTATCCTCTGGCTGATCGTTGGATGCTTTGACAAAAGTCACATCTTTCTTCTCGGGTGTAGAATAAATAGACTCAAACACTTTTTGAAACCCGAGTCCATAGCGATTAGGATTCATGTACGAAGCTGCGTTATCAAACACAGAGGAGTTCGTGTTCATCTTCCTCAACAGCTCATCAGTCATATGAAGTTTTTCTTTCAAAACATAACGTTCCTTGTCAGTCATAGCAAGGTCAGTTTGAGCTTTCATTAGTGAAGTCTTGAGTTCATCATTTTCAGCATCTGAATTCTTGAAGAGGATTTGAAGTTTCTTAACTTCAGTCGTTTCCTTCTTCAGTGACGTTTTCAGTCTTGAGTTTTCAGAACTCAATTTTTCACACAATTCTCTCAGTTCGACAACTTCTTTGAAGTACTTATGCTTCTCTTCGAAAAGATCATCAAATTTGATTTTAAGATTTGTCAGAGAATTGTTCAACCTCTTTTTCTTATCCTTCGTCTTCTCAACTGAGTTTTTCAACTCAACAACTTCGTCAGACATGTTGCGTTTCTCTTCAGAGAGTTCATCAAAAGATTCTTTCAAGTACTTCAAAGACACTTCAAGTGTGATATTCTCAGTGATAGTTGTGTCATATAAATTTTCGAGTTTAGTGTGACTCTCTTTCAGAGTGAGTAACTCAACACATACATCTTCAGTTTGTGACACTTCAAGTGTCATTTCTGTCTCTTCAGCTTCAGACACAGATTCATCATCCGAGAAAATATCATCATCACAAAATTCACGATTCACTGAGGCCACACGAAATATGTTGTCTGCAGTAGCAGTGTCCTTCAGGAACGTGTCAAGTTCAAAGTTTTCAACTTCGAAATTCGCTAGATCAAAATCTTCACCAAAAGTAACAACTAGAGCGTTGTCTTCATCTTCATCAGAGTTATCATCTTCAGACTCGTCGTTCTCAGAAATGACATCCTCATCGTCAATCACAACATAGCTAACTGGTAGCTTCTTCTTACGATGTAGGTTTGGACATTCATTTTTGACGTGTCCTTATCCCTTACGCTCATAGCATTGCATCTTAGAGACATCCTTGCTAGTAGATGAGTATATATGGTGAAAGTTTTGTCCCTTTGAATCTTTTGTCAGACGACGATCCCTGATTTCGGTTGTCAGGAGTATTTGGGTATGAGTTAGAACTTTTCTGAAATTTTCGAAAGTTTCGGGCACGGTTCTTTCTCTTAAACTCTTGTTTCACAAGATAAGTGACTATCTGAGTCAGTGCAGCCAGTTTGTCAGGATTATTAGAGTTCATCAGTCTCTCAATATCCTCAGCCTCCTCATCATCAGATTCATCCAAATCGGCGGAAAAACTACTTTCAGTTTTCTCATTTTTCAAATGAGTTTTTCGAGATTTTGTGCTCTTTGAACTTTTTCCTTTTTCAGAAATCGTAAGTGCGGTCATCAGTTCGTAGACAAGAGACATTTCTGGGTTGCTTCGTACCTTGAGAGTCAAGTCATAATTTCTCAGATCAGCCATCAAGTCAGCATAGTCCCATTTTTGTTATTTCTCTTCTCGTGCTTCAAGCGTTAGCACTTTGCTTTCGAATCTCGAGTTCACGCTACTCAAAATTTTCTCGTAGACTATGACAGCCTGGAAAAGTTTCGCCAAGTTTTCAAACCTCGTTGACATACCTCATGATCTTATCCAGGTACTCATTTATGTCCTCATCCTCTCTCATACGGATTTGATGGAATTGAGCAGTGATGGTACGGATTTTAGATCGTTTGACAGCATGATTTCCTTCACATGTCCTCTGAAGAGTTTCCCATGCGTCTTTGGCAGAAGTGCAATTTTTCACCAGCTGATACATACTGAGTTCCAACCATTCGCAAATAAGTAGAAGTGCTTTGCTATTAGCTGTAGACAAATCATGCTCTTCTCTTGTCCAATTTCGTTCAGGTTTCGGAATTCTCATACCATCAGCGTCTTCGGTGTACGGACACTCCCATCCTTCCAACACCGCCATCCAAGCACGCGAGTCATGACCTTTGATTCTCGCTGAAACTTTAGCTTTCCAGTTTGAATAGTTTTGATGAGTGAGCATAATCGGTTTCTGGACAAACATTGGTGACTCCATTGTAGCGGAAATATGAAGTCAAGTAACGGATCACGTCTTATACGTATGACGTTGTGCTCTGATACCAATTGAAATAACGTCTTCGTATGATAGCAACTTTTCGCGAAGTTGGCCTTAAACTCACAGACAGCAGCTTCAGTCGAAGATCACACTCACACTAGTTCGTAGTATAAAAAGTGGAGACAAAGTTTATGTAATATATTTTATTTCATTGAAAACAAAACGAAACTATTACACGGAGTATGGTAGGCAAAACGATTACAAGAAGTTTCTCGAGTGTCGCAAAAACTCCCACTAACTTGTAATCTAGCACAAGTGCACCTAGAGCTAAATCTCCTAACTCTAATATTGGCGCACAGCGCAAAAGCAAACTACACAAACTCGAAGCTCGAAGCTGTTGGTTACGATTCTAAAAATCAGATTTCGTTCTTTCAAAATCGTCAAATGATGAACCGGAAATCCATGGGTATATATAGGCAGCCCGCACATGTGAGATGTTGACGTGGCACGTTCTGATTGGTCACATGCTTGGCTGATGTCACTTCTCCATGGATGACATCACTATTGTAGAACTTGGATTCTTGAATCTTGAATCTTTGATTCTTGAATCTTCGAATCTTGAATCTTCAATTTCAAAATCAGACTTCAATTCAATCTTGACTCCATCGATCTCAATTCTTCATCTTCAATTTCTTGTGAAAAAACTCTAAGTGTTGAAGCTTCGGAATTTCATCGTCTTCATGGTCGTCGATATCATTGAAGTAGTAAACATCGGAACCATTCTTCATTTTCTTGATTTGAGTACTTAGTGAAAAAGGTGTCACGATGAAAGTACTCAATGCATCAGTCGCTGGTCCAATAGTCAAATACATGAGTCGCTGATTTCGTGCCACTGCCCAAACCGGCGACTCCAGTCGCCGGTTTCGTATCTTCCCAAACCAGCGACACGAGTCGCTAGAATCCATGCAATGCACCAAAACGGCGACGCCAGTCGCCGTTCCCTCAACACACCAAAAACGGCGACAGCGGTCGCCGTTTCCTTGCCATACCAAAAACGGCGACGCCAGTCGCCGTTTCCATGTCTTCATCCAAAGCGGCGACACGAGTCGCCGTTTCTATGCACCTTCCATTTCGGCGACTCCAGTCGCCGTTTCTCGACACATCCAAAGTGGCGACTCCAGCCGCCATTTCCATGTAGTTCCAAAAGCGGAGACTCAAGTCTCCGTTTCCATGCGCGAGGTTGTTGACTTCAGATTCCTAACCTGTAATCCTGAAATCAAACAAAAACAAAACTACAAAAACGTTGTCGCCAAAATCAACATTTACAACTTCCTATTGAGTAACTGAGAGCCTATGTTGAGTAGATAAGCTATCCAGACAAGTGTGTAGCCCCAGTCCCTTACCATATGCAGGGGACCTCAAGGGATCCGGCCAAGAAGGGTTAACCACCGGGGGTCACCACCAGTTGCTTACACTGGCACTCAACTCACTCCAGATAGGGTAAGTTACTATAGGTTTCTGGTATCACAGAAGAAACCCTAAATCTAAACACACAGCAGTTCAGACAGCAAAGGGTTCAAGTAAGTTCAAGCAGTAGCAGAGCAACATAGAAGTCATATAGGCAGAGTGTTCATCATATTTTCACAAGTACAAATTTCAGAAAATCAACTTTCCAGAAAATAATTTTGAACAAGGGTTTTGAAAATAGATTTTCATCAGCACACAACACTAAAACGACCACCAGGCGGGCCACACCATCAAGTAATGCCTCCAGGCGGGCTGACCATAACGTTGACAGGCAATAGAGGGGGTTCAAGCCAATCACTCACCTTGCCGGGTATTCGCAAGTGACCCGAAGTGCAGTTCACGTTTCGCGTTTCACAGGCGATCCGGGTACCAACCTTACAGCCAAGGGGGTGATTAAATCCCAATTTACAATGGCTGGGGGGCACCTAATTCGGATCTGCTACCTGGGCCTCCTACCGAGCAGTGCCGAGCAACGAACGACCCTCCTTGACTTGCAGATCTGGAGCCCTACGGGGTCAGATCTACAGATCCGGTTGCCGATCTACGCCTCCGTGAAGCTCTGATACCACTGTTGGGAGTCCACGTCGGCGGGCGTCGCTTCGAGGCTCCTGCAAATACAAACACGAAGCACAAATCAGATCCGTAATCAACATTAGGCCAGAGCAACTCCCAAATCACAGCAGTCAACAGATCTCGAGAGATTCGGTCTGCATGTCAGGATCTGGGTTTGGATGGGCACTAAAGTAACATGTAGTGGCATAAATGAGCAAAGGAAGAACAAATCTACAGATATATATATAGTAGATATAAGAAAAGCAGATATCAATATGTTTTTCGGCTCAGGACTGTAGATCCATCATCGTAGCTATGGATGGTGGTAGTAGAGAACAGGCAGTGATGTCACAGCGGCCTCGCCGGCGACCCAGGAACACTCAAGCTCACACCGCTCTATCTCACCGTAAGCCTCCGCCTCACAGAAGAGGAAAACCACCTTCACCAGCGCTTTACAAGACGTCTCCAGCTGCCGAGCTCACAAGGAGGTCAGCGGAGACGCCAGGGGAAGTCGTCGGAGATGGGTGGTCGGAGAAGTGACTGAATCGCACACACTCTGTGTAAATCGCACACACTAGATTAGGTCAAGAGAGAGGCTTAAAGTGAGTTAATGAGAGAGGCAGAGTTTCTTATATCATAGACAATGGACGCACCAGATTCACTCTCACAGATCAATCCTAAATCTAAGGGTCACAAATGGTCAACACCATTAATAGAGAGTGGGCTTATTTGGTTATCAGAAAACAAACAAGTGGGCTAGGCTGAAGTATATAATAAACTGGGCCTGCACTACAACTGGGCCGGTTGCCATAACAATTAAGGAATTGGGCCAACACCCATATATTCCAACACTCATAAATCGTTGCTCGCGTTCAAAAGCATCAGCAAGTCATGGCGCGCGATTATCCCCGTGTTCGTTACAGAGGAGAGATACGTGATATGCTTTTGTGGGCCAAAACCTTCTGACATTTATGAAGGAGATGTTTGGTCACGTGAGGTTGATAGGCCCCTGCAACGACATCGTTTAGCTCTACGGGTTCCCCGACTGCATCGCTCTAAGGAACCACAGCATTCGGAATTAAAAGAAATTGCCCCGTGGAAAGTGTCGCGCCCTCTCCAGGCGAAGATAAGAGTAGCTCATCATACAATTTATTCTCTGACGCATTGCGGTGGAGGCTCCGCGTAGGTGATCTTTGCAATGATAGAAATAGATATAAGGGTAATATAGATATTTTACAAGTGTACAAAATGTAAAGAAATAAGAGGGAGGTGTCTAAAGTAACGAGGGATGTGTAAATAGTCAGAGCCTTGTTTTTAATTAAGTATTAGCGTAATTAAGGAATTGTTTTTAATTAATTAGCGCAATTAATAGTTGACATATAATTAAAGAATATAATTTTAATTTATTTATGTAAGGAAGTATATATATATATATATATATATATATATATATATATATATATATATATATATATATATATATATATATATATATAACGCGCTTAATAAAAAGACTGGAATTCATTTAATCATTTAATTTTTAAAAATGTATTCCCTCCGTCCCACGATTGTTTCACAGTTGGTCAACTGCTTTATTGTTTCATCGTCGATTACTTATGATAAAAAATATATAAAAATTATAAAAAAAAATATTAAAATGAAATTCATACTCTAAATTTTATTTTAGTATTTTTTATATATTTTTTATTATAAATAATCGAGGGTCAAGAGAGCAGTTGACAACTTGTAATTAAATAATTAAACGGAAGATTAGGATTTAATGTGAACACATTATTTAAGAATTGAGAATAATACACGTAGGATATCGGTTTGCCGTTTTATATATTTTTTGATAATATAGAAATAAATATTATCAAAATTAACAAAATATAGAAAAATGTTTTTTGAACCACTAAATAAATTGAGATTTTTAAAAATCTTTTCATTCAAATTTTATATTTGTTTTATAAATACTACTCCCTCCATTCCTTAACCTTAAGAAAATGCATACTTTTCTTTAAGTTCATCCCTTAAAACAGTGCACACTTATAAATGAAATGTCTTTTCACAACATATTCTTTGAATACACATTTATTTACTCTTATACCACTATTTTTTCAACTAACTACTTTAATACTTACACATCAATACCTATTAGAGGGTCCTCAATGGTAAGTACAAATCATATGTGTCACAAATTTGTACCAGGTACACCATTGAGGATAAAAGTACAAATTGAGAAAGAGAAAAATGAGTATTTGATACTTAGGTACAAATTTGAATGTGTCTTGTATTGTGGGACCCACATGCATAAAGAAAAAGAATTGTACCTCAAAATCATTCGGATGTTAAAGTACAAATTAATGGGTACAAATAATGTGTGATGTGTCAACTAAATTGTACCTATAGTGAAATATACAATTATAGATGCTTTTATCCCTACTCTATATTATAAAACACATAAAAAAATCATTTTTTTCTTAATTCACCCCTAAATTTCTTATATTTAGGGATGTTAATACAATAAAATAATTTGATTGTGGTTAGAACAAACTTTTTCAATATTTTTCAATAAAAAAAAATATTTCATTAACTTTTTGTGTATATATATAGACTTATAATAAACTTAAAAAAAACACCTAATATATTTTTTCACAATCAATTAGCAACAAACTTAAAACACATACATTGATACACCACACCGGCCATGGCTTCTATTTCCCTTCCAAATTCATTCTTCTGTATCCTCGTGTTACAGTATCCACATCGGTTGGATAAAGAACATTTGACTCACATAAAAGTTGGACAACCTTATCACCTTAACAAGGCCTTTTAAGGTGTATACTGGTCCAACTTTGACATGGTATCAGAGCAGGCCCAACACGATGTGGGGCCCCGGTCGATAGAATTTCCAACTGTGGGCACCCCTGCCGATGAAATTTCCGGCCACAATTAATTCCGATGGAATTTCCGGCTTACTCGTGAGGGGGAGTGTTAGAGTAATTTCCGGCCACAATTAATTCCGATGGAATTTCCGGCTTACTCGTGAGGGGGAGTGTTAGAGTATCCCACATCGGTTGGATAAAAACATTTGACTCACATATAAGTTGGACAACCTCGGTTGGATAAAAACATTTGACTCACATATAATAGTTGGACAACCTTATCACCTTAACAAGGCTTTTAAGGTGTATACTGGCCCAACTTTGACACCTCGTCGTCCTCGTCATCGCCGGATCAGGCAGTGGCTCGGAAGTCGAGACCAACAAAACGAAGGAAAAACAAAACGACGGCAACAATCGTCAACTCGACCAAGGGGACCACTTTGTTCGGGAGCTTAGTGATGATCGACGACCCACTCACCGAAACGAACGAGTCGAGCTCAAAGCCCCTCGAGAGGGCGCAAGTGTTTTACGCGGGTGCTTCGCTCACAGAACCCTCGTTTCTGATGCTCATGAACTTCTATATCACGAGTGGTCCGTATGACGGGAGCACGATCTCGATTATGGGAAGGAACTCCTTTTTAGATACGGTAAGAGAGACGTCCGTCGTGGGAGGAATCGGGAAGTTTCGATTCGCACGAGGCTACGCTCAAGCGCAGACGGACAGCTTTAACAGCACTACCAGAGATGCCGTTTTGAAATATGATGTTTACGTCATGCATTCCACTCCGGTGTAATGAAACGATGATCGGGTTCTAGCTCGATATATACCACAAACATATTTCTGATCGTCAAATTCATATGAAGCTCTTAAAGTTTTAAGTTTGTTTTTATGTTTGTACTGTGAAAAAGCTTTTTGTTTTAGCGATAATCGGAAAGGCGAAGAAACACGACTATCCGTGGCCGGACGATCTCGATCCGAATACCAAGTCCCCGTTGACTTACCTTTACTACTTCAAGCCGAAGCCCGTCTCGCTTGCTTTTCAGAAGCTACTCACTGATTTGAAGCAGAAAATCATCGAGGTATAAGTAAACGCTGTTGCTAGAAACGTTAAGCTCTTCGGCTTGTACTTACCTTTTGTGTGTAGGTACAAAGAATGGCTGATGATACTGGATTAGATTTTACCGATCAAATCAATGCTTTGGAAATGAAATACGAGCAGGTGAATTTGGAAAATATTTTTCAACTGCATTGAACGAGTCAATGCTTTGCATATATTCGTACTGTAGGCTCTCAAGGATTTATACGCGCGCTTGACTCCCATCCAACGACGAAGCATTGCTCGACATCCGAACAGGCCTACCGCTCTTGACCAAATTTTGAACATCACTGATAAGGTAACATATATGTCATCAAACTTCTCTAAATGGAGTCCTGTTAATTAATTGGCCTTGCTTTTTGTTTTTAAAAAAATTAGTGGGTGGAACTCCACGGAGATCGCGCTGGGTATGATGACCCAGCAATCGTGATCGGGATAGGAAGCATAGAAGGTTGAAGCTACATTTTCATAGGCCACCAGAAAGGAAGGAACACAAAGGAAAACATTGTGCGCAACTTTGGAATGCCGACTCCCCATGGGTTTGGTTTCTAGAGCATTTCTCTTTGTATGGATTTGTGTTGAAAACTTGAAACTATTGATATAGTATACGATGAAGTTTTTTGTTTGCAGTTATAGGAAGGCTCTGAGAATGATGAAATACGCAGATCATCACGGTTTTCCGATTGTTGCGTTTGTGGACACTCCAGGGGCCTTTGTCGATCTGAAATCCGAGGAATTAAACTAGGACAGGTTCATTACTAGGATTGAGTGGATGACATTTATTAAATGATTTTTTAGATGAATTATTGATCATGTAATTCTTGCAGGGCGAAGCAATAGCCCAGAATCTGAGGACAATGTTTGGCCTTAAAGTTCCGATTATCACGATAGTAACCGGTGTTGGCTTGTGCCAACAAATTGTTGATGCTCGAAAACTCAGCATTCTATGTAGCAAGGTATGACGTTAAAGAGTTTTGAGTTAAAACTACTATGAAGTTGTTTTTCATTTTTCTGTCGAAAATATATATTTTTTTAGTCCCGAAGCTTGTGCTGCGATATTGTGGAAATCATCCCAGGCAGCTCCCAAGGTATGTATGTATAGACGAAGACGAATGACTTTAAATTTCGGAGATAAAAACATTTAACAAACATTCTTGTTCCCTACTGATTAGGCAGCCGAGAAACTGAGGATTACGGCTCAAGAACATTACAAGCTGAAGATAGCAGATGGAATCATCTCCGTAAGCATGCACACTGGTCTTACTATACATGGAAATGTTTACAAACACTAAAAACAAGTGTTCATCAACTTCTTGCCGGAAATTGTCGATTATTTTCTTGTCTTGATTTGTGTTTGAGTGTAATTTGTTTTCTGTTCAATGTTTTTCAGGAGCCACTTGGTGATGCACATGCTGACCCTTTATGGACATCCATGAGAATTAAAGATGCTATAATCTAACAAATGGAGGTAAACAGAGAAAAAAAAATCTTAATAGATCTCAGTATAGTCATATGCGAAAACGGCTGAAATGCGAAAGAGATTCTCGTATATATTTTGTTTGAATTTAAAATTCCAATTTTGATCCAGGAATTAACAAGAATGGACACAGTCACACAGACGAGCTTCTTAAACATCGAATGCAGAAGTTCCGGGTCATCGGAGTCACGGGGTTCAGAGAGGGCTCCGAGGTTGAGCCCATACGCAAAAGCAACATGAAACCATCCGATTTGAATGCACCAAGATTCTCCGACTTAGAATCTGAGATCGAGGATCTGAAGAAAACGATACTAAAGTCCAATCACTGACCAAAAGCTCAAGAAGCTCGAGGAAGATCTCGATCGGGAAATGACCAAGGCGCTCGTTTCGATGGGATTGTTCGACCGGATCGAATCTCTTAACTTAGAGCTGACTAGGACCCATAACCCCGACCAAGCCCTAAAACAAGGCCTCAAGGAGAAAGCCGATGAAATAATTCGAGAGGTCAAGAGAAACCTCTCACAACCCGGAGCTTATATTGGATTAAAGCAAAAGCTCCAGACGTGTGATATCGTTAACAGGCTTCTTAAGGTGAAGGAAAAGAACGAGAAAAACTGAAAAGCGAACTTAATGAGAAACGGCCGGCTGAGATTAAATCGAACGTGGCGAAACATTTGAAGGTTGCTAAGGAGAAGTTATTTAAAGGGGAGCCCTTGGACGAGAATCTTAGTAAGAAAGTCGAAGAAGCTAAAGGAAAGCTGGAGGAGGTTTTAAAGTCGGCCAACTTACAGCTTTTGGGGAAGGCGAAACGCGAAAAGTTAAATGAGGCGATGGAAGAGATAATGGCGGTGAACAGAGATATTGAGAAGGAAATCGAAAAGGTTATCGAAGAAAAAGGGCTCGGTTGGAAGATCGATGAGATGAAAGCGGACGCTGCGAGAGACTCTCGTTCGGAGAAAGCGAAAAAGTTGAAAGCATAGATTAAGGAAGTGATTGCTGATGCTCTAAGTGATATAGCCCACTCAAGGAGAGGCTTGAGAAGCTAAGAGCAGAGTCTGTGGAAGGACAGGATAATGGCAGCTGATGAGAACGTTGTCGTCGTAAATATATAAATATTATAAATATTCGACTGTAAAACCTATGATATACATGTTGTTACATACTTACATTACACATTTTTTTTTTGTATATGATTGGATTCAATTCTCACAAATAACTTGTTATGTCTCTTTGCAGAATTTTCAAGTCATTATCAATGACATTCAAGCTAAGGGGATGGTGAACAGAGAGACCTTTTCAATTGACCAGAATTAACTTTCCCCTGTTGAAAAGACTTCAAGAACTATTTGAAGCACAAACGAAAAGAAATGAAAGTTTAGAAACTTGTTAATAATTGAATCGAAGAGGATAACAACCTTCTTCATTATAATATTTTACTTTGCATAATCATTACTTGAAAAATTAAAAGATACATATGTTGACAGTGGGATTTGGACCAGAACCTTAATCTGGCGCCTTAGACCAACTCGGCCATATCAACTTCTTAATTGAAAAAATCTATTTTATCTATAAAACTAAACAGCCTAATAATATTGAAACAATACTTGCACAATCTAATTATTGGGTACTTATACAACTAAATACCCAGTTGCTTGTCATTTTTATATTTTCCTAATTTTTGTTTTGATTTAATAAATAAAATGAAGGAAAAAATAAATAAATTATATTTACATTTCCGTAACACTAACAAAAATGACATAAAATATGTTGAGTGTGTCACTTTGAATAGGAATTATATAATTACCGCAAAGAATTGAAAATAAAAGGTTGCATTAATTAATTTGTTTTCATAATATTGATAACAAATAAAATTGATTATAATCGTTGATTATAACAAATAAAATTGATCGAAAGTTATGTTAATAACAACATTAAAATGCAAGAGGTGTACTCTTTAAATTATGTACAAAAATTTATTATACAGTACTTCCTTTTCCTTGGTTAAGTTAACAAAGTATTATCTTTGTTTCAAATCTTTTTTTTACTTTATTCACAAAATACAAAAGAGGGAATTATATTTTATATTTTTTTGAAACGGAAAAATGTTATATTTCAAAAAAAAATATATAAAATAAAGCGTCCAAAATTTAAGGATGACCTATAAAATTATACAACTCTTAGACAATAATCAAGCTTGTGACTTTTCCACCAAATACTAAAGATAAATGAGACTTTTCCCAAAAATCATAATTAAATGTTTCATGTCAAATATTAAGATCATACGAATAACTACCTAATAGTAGTACAATATATATCTCTACCAACCCTTTGGAATGAATGTTTTCCGTGGCGCAAGGACAACTTCAATTGTTAAAAAGGGCGAACATTTCGGAAATGTTGATAAAATCTCTCTAAGCTTTTCTGGTTTAAGATCTGGAGTGTATCCATTGACAATAAATTTCTTTAGTTGCTCTGCATTCTTCAAAAAGAACTTTAGTACATCATATTGAGCTGCGGTACATTCAGGAAGTAGATGATAAAACCCGCGAATCACAACTTCTTCCAGTTGAGATACAATACAAGATGGGATTGATTCCATTTCACCACGATAAGTCGATAAGAATCATCCCACTCACACTGATTGAGGAAGAAAAGGAAGTTTAGTTTAAATTCATATTAAATGGAAAGGATAACATTCATATCTACTTGCAAACATGAAATAGCTGTGTAACCGCGTCGTACCAAAGCTATGGACAAGTATTTCAGTGATGGCGACGCGTGAAGTAACTCAAATACTTGTTTGGCATTACTCCGATAATTAGTCAAGGATAGTCGCTTCAACTTATCAAGACAGCGAAGAGGAGGTCTGTACTGTAATACCTCCTGTGTAGAGACGAGAGAGGTTTATTAAGAGAACATAACAAGGCTACAAGCAGTTCAAATAAAACGTATGTTGAAGCAAGGTTATATTATATGTGCTGAAATGCATATTAATTAGCTTTGAACTAGCGGAACAAATTCCATATGTAAATAAAAATACTAATTGATGCCTCAAACCAATCTAATGCGGCAAAGTTGTACGCTTTCATATGGTCTTATGAAACTGGAGGTGAATAATTAAATGTGAGCAAAAATAATACATATAGCACTAGCATAAGAAAGGGAGTAAGAACTAACACTGCCCGTGAATCCTGATAGCTTCAACTCTTCCAAAGAAGTGCAGGTGTTGAGTAGATTTCTAACTCGAAATCCAATATCTTCAAGTAGGTGGATTTTGCCAGTGCCCTCGTCACCACAGATTATTTCTGCGGAAACAATTGAGGATCCATCGAAAATGAATTTTTCTAGTAAACCAAAGGTGCATACTAATGTAGTAAGCCCAGGAGCGACAATCATGATGGAATAGTCGTATTTCCTATCCACGGGCGGTGGTTCAGAAATGACAGTTGTAAGCGAAGGTGCATATATTATTGCCGTACCCACAAAGTTTACAAAACTTTCATCACTAAAACTTCTCGTACTGGGCTGGTACCACCCGGGCCCGATCCTCAATGTGGAAATTGTAAGATGAGGTCCATTTGTATTCCCGGGCTTTTGACAAGATAGACGTTCGAAAAGCATCCTTAGTTGGTAAGCGGACAATATGTCAGTTAACACACTTTCATGTAAATTAGTAATTATGTCATCTGTGTTGTCGTGGGCAAGAACGAGACGAGGTTTCTTTCTTGAGTTCGTAACAGCTTGAGTGCTTGAATTTATAACGATTTAAGAAATTAATCAACCTGGAAGGAATCGTTCAAAAAAAAAAAAAAGATAAGTATTTAACATTGCTATATAGAAAGAGCTTACTATTATTACGATTTCATAGTATTAAAGAAATTGGTAGGATCAACAGAATAAAACGGGGGTTGGGGATTAAGGAGGTAACAGTAACAAAGCAAACACCGCTTTAGACTATGTTTATTAGCAACCTAACTCAATTCAAACTTTTAATAAAATATTAATTTATTTTACTTTTTTTACACAATCTTTAACACCAACCATTTTATAAAATTTCTAACTTTATTAACAACCCAACTCAATCTAAAATTATTTATTTATTTTAATGCATATAATCAATTTTGATTATATTTTTAAAAAAATAAGTATATTACTAAATAATATAAAAAATATTCTTTGAAAAATTGAAAAAAAAAAATTAAAAATTTGAAATAAAATTGTTAAAAATAAAATTTTGTTTTTGTATGAAACTATATAAATATTATACTCTATTTATAGATAATTTAAAATTATGAATTTTAGAATTTTTTATATTATTTTTTAATAAAGTATAAATACATATATGTAATATATAAGTTTTACGTAGAAAATGAATTGAAATTGGAGTATAAGTTTTAGACAACTTTAATGCTGATATGTGGGTGATCTTTAGTGAACAAGAATCGCCGGGTTCGGCCAATGTAATTTTTATTTTTCTTTTTCTTTTAAAACAATAATTTTGTCTTATGGATAATCGTTCGCTGAAAATCACCGATAAATAAGACAAAATTATTGTTTTAATTTTGTTTTTATAATTTTAAATGATAATTTTATACTTTAAAAGTCTCGTAGTATTTGTTTATATTTATTCCGCAATTTTTAGAAACCAAACACGGCTCTTAGACTATGTTTATTAGCAATCCAACCCAACTCAAACTTTTAATAAAATATTAATTTATTTTACTTTTTCTTATACAATCTTTAATACCAACCATTTTATAAAATTTCTAACTTTATTAACAACCCAACCCAATATAAAATTATTTATTTATTTTAATGCATATAATCAATTTTCATTATATTTTTAAAAAATAAGTATATTACTAAATATTATAAAAAATATTCTTTGAAAGTGGGAGATTGTTGGAGTTGTGTACTTAATGTCTAGATTTAAGTATCGGTAAACTCCCGGTCATAGCATTTAACCTATTTAATTAATAAACAATTATTTGCATTTAATTATTATTAATTAATTATGCAAAATATAGTCCTGGATTTTATACGTTGTAGTTAGTATGGTGTGCATGGGCACACAGAAGATCATACTATCGGTCACTAGTATTTAATCAAACAGTTGCTCACGACCTAGATGGACATGGACCAATCCATCTCGTTGTGTGAGAGAGAAAATAATTTATCTTAATTATTTTATCACACTTGTACACTTGGTGTATTGGGCGGATCGCTTGAGATTTATTGATTAGGATTGCCTTGGATAATCAATTTAAATCTCAGAGTATTTTATTCTTAATCCCCGATATTATTGCGGGTGTGTATATTTAATATTAGAGACTTTGATTTTCCAAAGGAATTAACCGATTTAATTATTGGGTTAATTACCGGTAAAATTGGGTCGCTATATTTTATATATGACATGCCGTGAATACTTGACGGGAAAGTGTATCCCGGAAGGGTTGATAATATCCCCGAGATGAGTTCATAAGGAATTATTTTGTAAACCTCATGAGTGGATTCGTTCCGCACAATAATTAAGGTTGAACGGTACTAGTCTCGGATATAAGAGATGAATATAATTTATTGAGCAATAAATAAATTTATTCATGGATATTTAAATCTTAAATACACGGAATAAATAATACTACCGGAGAAATATTATTTGATATAATATGGTTTAATATTGGGAGTGCAATTAATTTATATAGTGGAAAATAAATTAATTAATATTGATAAGGATTAATGGACTTGAGCATTGGGCTCAATTTAATCTTCAATATTAGAAGCCCAATATTCCACCTCCTTTTGATCCCCTACGTAGCCTATAAAAGCACTACATGGTCTTCACAATTCATTAACCTAAGATACGCCAATCATAAAGTCTTGAAGAGTGAAGGAGATCCATAGGAGTTCGATAGATCGTCGCCCACACGACGTTCGAACGAGGTGCAAGGAATACGTGGGAAGATCGCAAGGTCATCAACGTTTGATTTCGTTTCTCCGTACAACGAATCGAGGTAATATAATCGTAAAACCCCTCTATGATTATATGTTCGTTTATTGTGATGTATACATGAACAAGACGATCCGGGAAAGCGTCGAGACCGGGATACGAGGATCACGCGATCCCCGTCGGGATCGAGAGGGGCGGTCGAACCCTAGGGTTCGACCGCCGGTACCGCGCGACGAAGGGAGCCCCGGCTGTACGCCGGGGCAAGCGATCGACGACAGTCGATCGCTGGGGATGCCACGGGCTGGTGCCGTGGCGGATCCCCACCCCTCGACGGCGGCGTGCACGCGGGGAAGAGCTCCGGCCGAAGCCGGAGCGCGCGATCGAGCTGGGCTCGATCGCGGAGGGTAGCCGCGGGCTGGTGCCGCGGCTGGGGACCCTCCACCCCGTGAGGTGGTGGCGGTGAGTCGCCGGACTCACCGCCGGCGGGTGCTGGCGGAACAGCCCCGCGGGTATGTGCCAATCATCCCCGGCGATCGCCATGCACGGCGATCGCGAGCCCCGGCGGGGGCGTGGCTAGGGTTTAGCCGCGGGTTCGCCCGTGGCGACGCCTCGGTCATGCTCCGGCTCGTTCGGTGTTCGCGTTCGGTTTCCGGCGATAGGGTTTCGGTCGGGTTATCGATTCCGCATAATTTTTGATAGCCCGGGACATCGAATCCCAGCAATTGGTATCAGAGCGTTTGGTTTCGTGTTCATGTATATGTTCGATTATTGTTCTACCTTGCAGAGATTTCCGGCTATCATGGTTGGATTTAATTATTGTGTTAATTAATTATCATGATTATTCATTTATTAAACTCTCGGACATGTCGAGATTCGTTTTATGTGGATGAATGTTTGTAATAGTAAAAATTCGGGGGTTGACCGAATTTAGGATTTATTATTACGTTCTTTTTTTCTGGAAAATGTATAGGGTCGATTTCATGTATAGAATCGATACCGGAATTGTAAATTTAGATTATTGTAATTTATTTTGCGATTGGATCGATGAATCGAGACCGCCGGAGAAGACGAGATGACGAGAGGGGGCTAGGGCTCGGATCGACCATCCCCATGGTCGATCCATGAGGATCGATCGACCCTCACATGGAGGAGCCGCCGGCGATGGTGGCCGGCCACCTCCTAGGCGTGGGTCGAGGGTGGCGTGGGGACTCCCACCCCATGCTATCCCGGTTCGGAAATTTACTTTCCTATTTTAATTCGGTTTTCCTATTTTGATTATTTCTTTTATGGAATATTCATGGAATAGGAAAAGAATTAATTTAGTATTAAATTTAATTTCCTATTTGATTATTCCTACTCATGGGAATATTCATGGATTAGGAATAAAATAAATTTGGAAAGTATAAGAGTCCTAAATTATTTTATTTCCTTATTTCATTATGGATATTATCTAGAATATTCCAAGAGTATCTTGGATAGATTATTCTAGAGATTTAATGGAGTGGAAAAGGAAAATAACAAATAAAAAATAAAAAATATTAATAATATTTAATTTTATTTTTGATATATTCAATTGACTTGATTTTCGAATTAAGTAACTTTTGGATTAATTGAAAATAAATAGATTTAAATATTGGAGATTAATATTCTCGTCACATGGAGCATTCAAGAAACGAAGACTGAAGACTAGAAGATGCATATGAAGATGGAATAAAGCCATGATAGTCGGGAAAATAATTTTCTAGCATTATTTTGACTATGTGATACTATGTGCTTTATTACTTGTATGCATGCTATATGTGTTTACTTTATGAACTAGATAGCGTATCCCTTTATCGTAAAAAGCTAAGTGGGAGAGGGGATGGAAACATTCTCATGGTCTCCATTGCTGTTCTCTTGGTGACTCTTATGGGCTTCCGAAGTTCGTATAGACGAGTCATTGGAGGAGAATTCTTGTAATTCCTTTTACAAGAAACATTGATCAAGTTTATCAAACAATGCCTGATTTGTCTTTCTGAAACTGACTTCAAGTCGACTCATTCTCACCCCGGGGAGTGGAATGGAGCCAAAGCCACTTGGTCATGTGGATGACACAAATTAGAGACCTTCGTACCATTCTTTGATAGATGGATCGATTGTCTGCTCGGCTCCCTCATTTATGAGAGATAGGGTCGTTCGCATGGTGAATCACTGGTTAGAAACTTCGAGTTTCACTTATGATTCTCCGCGTCTTGGTTTGCGAGAATTCAATGGATCAAGTAATTGGATTTCAATTATATAAATCTTTTGATGTAGTAAACGTCCACACGAACGTGGCTTGCTATACTGAATGGGATTTTAGAATAATTGATGTAGACAGTTATAGGGAATTGTGAAGGATTGCGAGTTGTCGTAAACGTCCACACGAACGTGGCTTGCGGTAACGTAACAATTCTAAACGATTCGCCTTAGTACTGAGTAATGGTTTACACTTAGGTACGCTTTATAGTATTCTTCCCAACGAAGTAACGCTATAATGATGTACGACCAAAGCAAACCTAATTGCTAAATCATTTGGGTGGGTAAACGTCCACACGAACGTGGCTTGCCTTACCTGATGGGATTTTAGACGCAATTAGTAATTTAATGATATTATTTGAGGGAGATAATATCGGCATTAAATTGATTGTTTGTTTATATGTGCTTATAGGTTTAGAGAATAGCTATGAATCCACTTTCTGTGATACTCAAAGAACATAAACTCACTGGTCCCAATTACATTGATTGGAAGAGAAATTTAGACATTGTCCTGACTGCTGAAGAGTACAAGTTTGTACTCTATGAGAAATGCCCTGCTGAGCCCACGGCTGCCTCAACTAATGAGGAGAAAGAAACATATCGGAAGTGGAAAAAGGCTGATGAAATGGCTAGGTGTTATATTTTGGCTTCCATGTCAAATGTACTCCAAACCCAACATGAGCCGATGGACACTGCCTATGATATGATGTCTAACCTCAAGGAGATGTTTGGGGAGCAGGATCGTGCGGCAAGGCAAGAAGCCATGAGAGTCCTCATGTCGACTACTCAGTCTGAAGGAACGCCCGTTGGGGAGCACGTTCTTAAGATGATGAGTCTATTGAATGAATTGGAGGTCCTAGGAGCTATGATTGATGGTGAGACGCAAGTCGACATCATACTCCAGTCTCTGGCCCCTAGTTTTGAGCAGTTTCGTATGAGCTATAATATGGGTAAACTATCTTATACTCTTGCGCAACTCCTGACTGAACTGAAGGCGGCAGAGGGGATCTACAAGAAGGGCAAGTCTCAAGCGCTTGTAGCTACCAAGTCCAAAAGCTTGAAAGCTGTTGGAGGTAGGGGCAAGAAAAGGAAGCAAGCCTGGAAACCCAGTGGTGCGAAGAGGAATGGACCACGAGTGGGGGCTAATAAGCCAAGGGGCAAGTGATTCCGATGCAACAAGTCTGGACACTGGAAGTCTGAATGTCCTCTCAGAGGTACGAATTTTTCTTTAGTCGTAAAAACATAGTCAGCGGTATTATCTACCAGAATTCTGGTGTGTAGATATGGAACCACTGACGGTTTGTGCATTGTTTTGAATGCAGGGGTTCCAGAAAACCCGGCGACTTAGAGAAGAAGAGTTCGAGTCTACATGGGCGAAGCTGTTGGGGTAGCAGCGGTTGCAGTGGAAGACATTTATCTGCTTTTAGTAGTTTTAGGATTTCATTTCAAAGTTATTGCTTTATGTACCCCTTATTTTGAAAAAGAACTTTTGTTCTGGTTTTTCTTTATTAATGAATGGATATTTATTTCTTTAATCATTCAGTGATTTAGATAAGAAATAATGGTTATCTATTCTGGTACATTAGATAGCAATATATGAATGATGAATCCTTAGTCTACCACGATGCAACAAACCGTTATGTATAACTTGTTTTACTTATTAGATGTATTTCTTTATCAATCATTATACTTGTGAATTCTTGAACTTAGTAGTATTTATTCAAAAGGGATTCAAGAAGTCGAAATTGATTTGATCAATTGTAGTTGGAGGAGTGGACCTCCCGACCTAAGAATCGATCTTGGAAGATGATACAACTAAGTTAACCTTTATGGATAAAGGATGGAATTCGGACAAGTATTGAGAATGATTTATGATTAATGCGGTAACATGTGTAATTAGAAAGGTACGAGTCGTTCTTTCAAAAGAATACTCGAAGATGGATTAGAATACTTGATGTGCCATAAAAACAAAGTGTTTTTCAGTAGACACAAAGCTGTTATGGGGATCCTTCAAAGTATATCCATTGGAAGCCTGCGACTTGTTCGCGGAGGCTATAACCTATCTAAACAACACATAGCATATATCAAGGATTGAGATGAGATCTCAAAGGACTACACCATACACTGGAGTGTAGACATGGTGTGTCAGGAATAAGAAATGGAATTCTAATAGTAAAAGGACAAGTTTGTTCGGAACTACCTATGTTCTATGGATACTTCTGGATACAACGGCACATTCAATGTGGTTGTAGAATATCCTAGAAGAACAAGTAATTGTATGCTCAATAGTACTATGAACCAGAGGGGTGTCCTCGCCCGGTTCTTAGAGGAAAACTATTAGATGAACTACAATGCCCTAACTGACTAGGTGCTTTAAAATGAGGAAAAGGAAAGACTGAGAACCAGCCTAACCGAGTAGTAGTACACCACTAACTGCACCTAATGTTATTACTGTTATACACCGGAACGCCATTGCAGTGGGAGGTTGTTAAGCAACCGGAGATGTTCATAAGACTGGAGGAGTTTTAAACTCTGGATCTAGTAGGCATGAAATCGATCCCTAGTTCTGCATAGGGGGCAGTACTAATCTAAATGTGCCTACTTGGATAGCAATAAGTATTATTGTTAAGAGGCAAGATCATTTAGAGATACAAGCTTAGTGAATCCATTTATGGATTATCACAAAGCTATAAATTGTGGAACTTGCGAATTGATAAGATAGTCCATTAGATGGATTCATCAAAGGGCATAGACAAGGAAAGGTGTATTGGAGACGTAATGGAAACAAGGTGGTGTTTCTCGGGATTTTGTGTAGATAACACTTCATCGTTGGCAACAATGTAAAAGTGTTGTCAGACATAAAATAGAGGTTGTCTAAATGAATCGAGATATAAGATTAAGATGAAGTTGGATCATGTTCTTAGAATCTCTAGATAAGAACATTTGTACTTCTCTTAAGATATCTTATGTGATTATGGTTTGTTTTAAACATGCACAATTCTGAAAAAGGTTATTGTCTTTCGGGAACAGAATGCATCTATTTAAAGGCATGTGTTTTGAACACATAAAGGAGATAGATATAGACAAAGCAGTTTCCTACACTTCGAGTGTAGAGAGCTTTGTAGATGCAGTGTTGTAAAACAAGAACCTGATGTCAACTATGCGGATAGCGTAGTGGGAGGATATAAAAGTAATCTGGATAAGAGATATTCGAATGCTGTAAAAGTACTTGGAAGTACTGGATTAGTGAGCAAGGCGAAATCTTCTTGGATTACATTTTCTCAGATCCAAAATCAGAGAAAGACCAGTGTAAGTCGATATCAGGCTATGTGTTCACTTTTAAAAGAGGTGGAACCTAAAGATGAAAGAGTGATAAGCGTGATACTTCTCGGACTCTATCATAAACCGAATAGCAGCCTCAGAGGCAGCGGAAGTTTGGTTAGGTTCCGGAATGACCTCTGAACTTGGATATGATTCTTGGTTCACCAAAGGCTATGTACATAGCGGTGCATGGTGAACTGGAAGAGGTCATAAGTTCAAAAGGTGATGATAACACATAGAGCAAGTACCACCTGATTCGAGTCATCGTCTAAGGAGACGACGCAGTAGTCACCAAGATAACTTCAGAGCGGCAACCTAGATTGCTCATTCACATAATACTTCTGGGAAGTATAACTTAAGCACGTGATGAGTATGGGAGTCGGGAGTTTGGAGGAAATGACTAGACCTTAGTACAAGTGGGAGATTGTTGGAGTTGTGTACTTAATGTCTAGATTTAAGTATCGGTAAACCCCCGGTCATAGCATTTAACCTATTTAATTAATAAACAATTATTTGCATTTAATTATTATTAATTAATTATAAAAAATATAGTCCTGGATTTTATACGTTGTAGTTAGTATGGTGTGCATGGGCACACAGAAGATCATACTATCGGTCACTAGTATTTAATCAAACAGTTGCTCACGACCTAGATGGACATGGACCAATCCATCGGTATAGTCGTTGTGTGAGAGAGAAAATAATTTATCTTAATTATTTTATCACACTTGTACACTTGGTGTATTGGGCGGATCGCTTGAGATTTATTGATTAGGATTGCCTTGGATAATCAATTTAAATCTCAGAGTATTTTATTCTTAATCCCCGATATTATTGCGGGTGTGTATATTTAATATTAGAGACTTTGATTTTCCAAAGGAATTAACCGATTTAATTATTGGGTTAATTACCGGTAAAATTGGGTCGCTATATTTTATATATGACATGCCGTGAATACTTGACGGGAAAGTGTATCCCGGAAGGGTTGATAATATCCCCGAGATGAGTTCATAAAGAATTATTGTGTAAACCTCATGAGTGGATTCGTTCCGCACAATAATTAAGGTTGAACGGTACTAGTCTCGGATATAAGAGATGAATATAATTTATTGAGCAATAAATAAATTTATTCATGGATATTTAAATCTTAAATACACGGAATAAATAATACTACCGGAGAAAATATTATTTGATATAATATGATTTAATATTGGGAGTGCAATTAATTTATATAGTGGAAAATAAATTAATTAATATTGATAAGGATTAATGGACTTGAGCATTGGGCTCAATTTAATCTTCAATATTAGAAGCCCAATATTCCACCTCCTTTTGATCCCCTACGTAGCCTATAAAAGCACTACATGGTCTTCACAATTCATTAACCTAAGATACGCCAATCATAAAGTCTTGAAGAGTGAAGGAGATCCATAGGAGTTCGATAGATTGTCGCCCACACGACGTTCGAACGAGGTGCAAGGAATACGTGGGAAGATCGCAAGGTCATCAACGTTTGATTTCGTTTCTCCGTACAACGAATCGAGGTAATATAATCGTAAAACCCCTCTATGATTATATGTTCGTTTATTGTGATGTATACATGAACAAGACGATCCGGGAAAGCGTCGAGACCGGGATACGAGGATCACGCGATCCCCGTCGGGATCGAGAGGGGCGGCCGAACCCTAGGGTTCGACCGCCGGTACCGCGCGACGAAGGGAGCCCCGGCTGTACGCCGGGGCAAGCGATCGACGGCAGTCGATCGCTGGGGATGCCACGGGCTGGTGCCGTGGCGGATCCCCACCCCTCGACGGCGGCGTGCACGCGGGGAAGAGCTCCGGCCGAAGCCGGAGCGCGCGATCGAGCTGGGCTCGATCGCGGAAGGTAGCCGCGGGCTGGTGCCGCGGCTGGGGACCCTCCACCCCGTGAGGTGGTGGCGGTGAGTCGCCGGACTCACCGCCGGCGGGTGCTGGCGGAACAGCCCCGCGGGGATGTGCCAATCATCCCCGGCGATTGCCATGCACGGCGATCGCGAGCCCCGGCGGGGGCGTGGCTAGGGTTTAGCCGCGGGTTCGCCCGTGGCGACGCCTCGGTCATGCTCCGGCTCGTTCGGTGTTCGCGTTCGGTTTACGGCGATAGGGTTTCGGTCGGGTTATCGATTCCGCATAATTTTTGATAGCCCGGGACATCGAATCCCAGCACTAGCTATGCTTGCTCTGCGTTCGTCAATGTTAGCTCTGATTCAAGGTCTTCACGGTAAGCCTTGAACTCTCTTGTTGGTAGTGCGTTGGTGAACAAGTGAATCATGTTGATCCACGTTGAAGTTATACGAAACTCCACGCGCGTTGACGCACTGTGTGAACTCCATGTAGTTTGTAGACACCAAGTCTGCTTGCTCGACACTGATGGAGCCAGTCATGCTTTGGCCCCACGTTGGACCACTTGTATTTTCCTGGTCCACTCAGCTAGTTCAACCTTAACCTAGCAGACTTGTATGAATTAATGAATTTAAACCATACAAACATTCAACATGAAGTTACTACAACACAAAGTGTATAGTTCAACGTAGTTCAAACAAGAACAACGTGGTTCTATGTTGAACTAGGAAGAACTACTCACTAACAATCTCCCCCTTTTCGAGTCAACTTCATAAGTGGGGGTTCGTAGAGAATCTTCCCTTCAAATTAGTATCATACTAAAAAAAGTGCAACGTACAACAACAAGCAAAAACGTACTACAAGGCATAGAGAAAAATAAGCATACGTAGCAGAGGAAGAGATAGCAAATAAAAACATAACTCAAAATAAGTGAAAACCAACATTGTAGCAAATGAAACATGTGTAGAGCAGAGTTATGAAAAAACGACAAGATAATAAACACAACAAATTGTTCATAGGTAGAGCAGGGTTAGAAATCACTTGGAATGAAGAACTCATCCTTCATTTTCTTCTTCGTCCGAGTCCTCGAGAGGCGTATGTGCACGCAGGTCCTTCTAAGATCCATCTTCTTCTTCGTCAGACGCCTCATCAATGATTTGCAGTTTGGATTTGTAAGGCGCACGCTTGGATTTGTGACAAGACGTTGTAGTGCGTCAAAAATAAAATAAAAATAACCGAACTAATTGCCGTAGCAACTTGCCCGAGTCGATCTCACGAGGAACACTACTATCGGCTTAGTATATGTGTTTATGTGTTCGCAAAAGAAAAAGAAGAGAAGTTTATAGCATAATGCATTGTTGGTTTGGCTTTGTTTATAAACTAAGTTCTAATTTATCAAAGTAAAAACACATAAAATAAAGCAAGCAATAATAATAATGAGTTTCAAATAAAAGAAAATAACTAGAGGCCGGGATCCTCAATTCTCACCTTCGAAATTGAATTCGAGTTTGCAAAAGTCCCACAAGAACGTCTGTTACCGGTAGGTTCGAATGCGGTTCGATTAAACCCAAACACGTAATTGCTCCTAAGCCTCAAACGTGGTTGAAATTCAATTGGGCATTTAATCGAACACCTTTCGTGCAAAACCAAAATTCAAATCCTAGATGAGAATCAATTCACCCTAACCCTAGTTGATGATTTAGCTACTCATGGATGTAATTACGATGCAACTATAGTTTATGGAATTCATGACTATGCAATTAAAGATGAAGAACAATTAATCAAAGCGAATATAAAATAAAGAACAAACAATAAAAAGAAGAAACTTACTTGATTAATTAAAAATCTAAGATGAATGATTACAAAATCAAAGTCTTGATCCGAGTTTCCGATCCCCAAAGTATGAAAAACGTGCTTGAAAAATAATCTAAAAGTGTTTAGGCCTCGCTCTCTCCCGTAGGGTTGATATCTAAGAAGTATATATAATGTTTCCCTATAAAAAAGAGGTCAAACGGGTCAAATTCGCGCCCAGCAGGTTCCTAGCAAGCTGCTAGGTCCTAGCAGGACGCTAGGTCTTCAATCTCAGGAAAGAGCGTCTACTGCCTCTCGGATGCTAGGATTTAGTACGCTGCTAGGGGCCTAGCGAGGCGCTACATCCTAGCGAGGCGCTACGTCTCCAGTGTGAAATTTTCTTTAGTCTCAGCTCGTTTTCTCGTTCTTTTCTCTCTAATCACGTCCTCAAGCCTGCACACTACACAAAACATCAAAACACACCAAAACCAAGAGGATGACACACATAAACGACTCAAAACGACACAACTCACACAACAAGAAACACGAAAAATCCACACAAAAACACATAAATCAACTCCCCCACACTTAGCTTCTTGCTTGTCCTCAAGCAAGCAATCATGAAAGCAAATAATGCATCAAACACACATGCCAATCACAAACTCAATTCCTTAAAACTACAAATAAACCCTCGGTGCGTACGGAAAAAGTATTGCGAACAAATTTTGACCCACCATGAAATAGAAGCAGTAAAGATCACACAAACATCATCACACGCCACCTCTCCAATTTCCCTCACTAGGATTCACTCTTTCTTCTTTTTCTCTCGATAATCGGTTCCACTCAAGGCGTACACAAGTGAAAGATAAAAATCAAAGAACTCGTGCACTCAAGGAAGATAAGCATAACAAGGACCAAGGATGAGCTTCAAATAACATCAAATGCACCTAAGAACACCAACTAAACACATGCTCAAGTTGTACTCTCCACTTAATCAAAGTCTACCATTTTAAGAATCATGGACGATCGATAAATCGGGTGTATCGGGGCTCGTCTAAAGGTATTCGGGATTATTTGGGAAGAAGTGGACTAAACTCGTTCAAACACACACCTCCACCACAAACAAACAATCTTCTAACTCACAAAAATCCCCACCACTTCAATGACAACAATGAACTCATCAAATCCACATAGATCATCCGAGCAATCAACTAATATCATTATTCGACTTTTTTTTTTACTAAAAGCATGTCTCGACTCTTTTTTTTTCTTCTATTTTTTTTTGGAGACTAAGCTCGTCTCATAATTTTTTTTTGGAGACTTATATAACACGTCTCGAATTATTACAAAAGGCAACATCGTATCAACACCTTATATCCCCAAACACAATACCTCACTTCTCTCCTCCACGGAATATAGGACAAGAAAGAAAAAGGCTAAATGTAGGCTCAAAAGGGGCTACTAGGGTGTCCCAAGACGGGCTCGGGGTCAAAAGTAAACGGCTAAAATGGTTATCCTAATCGATCATAACCCAATCATTTTCAAAATCAAGTAATTTATGACGTACAAGCCTCAAGTAACAACCTAAGCATGCTTTAACTATCTCTAGTCCAAACGGGCACAATTGATGTAGAACAATGAAAATAAGAAGCTCAAGAAGCAACGACGAGATGTACCACACAAGAAGAAAGCTAAAATGGCTCAAATTCTCACAAGGTTATTTGGAAAGTGAAACGGTGACATGCAATTATCTCAAGATCACTTTACATAATCTAAACACGAGGTCAAAAGTTATTCACATAGACCGACCTCTAGCACCAAAAATCTATCGCACCTCAAGAAACGAAGTAAATCAACTAGCATGCATAAGGAACACATCAACTACACTCTCATGATAATCATATCTCAACAAGGGAAGGGGTGATCGACACTACAAGACAAACCAACATGCATAACATAAGCGACGTTTGAAAACTACTATAACCCCAACAAACCTCGCGAAACAACGAGTTCCGTAAGAACATGCAAAGCTACCTCCCCCACACTTGAAAGACACATTGTCCTCAATGTAAAACACATAATCAAGCAAATCTCAGGCAAGGGAGAAACAAAACATGTCTAAACTAAAAAAAAAGAACTACCTAAAGAAACATATACACATAACAAGCATAAAAAGAGGGAGGGTGAGAAGGTGCAAAGAGTGATGTCGACTCCTTCAGTCTTCTCGGTCCAGCCCGTATGAAGTCGTGGGAAGGCCCCCACGTGACGCTCATTTTGGTACCCGTAAGAGCAGCACGGTCTGTGGATTAGCCCCCACGCGACGCTCATTTATAGTCGAAAGCTCGACTTTTTCCTTCTTTATCCAAGGTGCATTTAATCCATGTAGACATACTTCCATTGCTTCGATAATACCTTGATCTCTAATTTTGGTGGAGGTGATTCTTTTTCTCCATCGCTCTCGAGTACCTCAATCAGCCCCACACTATATTTTACATGCATCTCTTGGTTGGATTCAACGATGAGATATAAAAATATCGAGCTACTTTTCTGCAAAAACATCATCTCGGCCAAGAGATCAATAACATACATGTAAATATAATTTATAGCACATTGGGAAAAATCGGTAATCCCTACCTCAAATACCGTATCATCCGCTCTTCTTTCATTCACTCCCAAAACACAATTAAATATTAAAATACCTGGATCATGCGGCTTGGGTGGGTGATGATCACATATCACATTTGGCTCCTCAACAACCATAAGATCGATCATGTCAAGTGAGGAACGAGGGTGTCCAGAATTCTTATCCACCAAATCACTCGGAGAGGAAGAAGGTGATTCGGTCATACATTCATGCAACCAAAAAATATCCTCAACCTCCATCTCCTCGTCTCTCGTGTCATCGGTATTTGAGTTTTGAGACTCAAAAGCGATATCTAGCAACGATGACACCTCTTCTTGTAAATGCAACCCTCTTGATTTTCGACTACTTCCTCCGGCCATTAATAAATGTCATACTTTTTTGGACACGGAGTTTAAGAAAATTATTATTTTTGTATTTTTTAATTGAAAAGTAAAAAGTAAAAATATATTTTAAAAGTGAAAAGTAAAGTAGGTGTGAGTAAAGTTTAAAAAGTAGGTGGGGTAAAGTAGAATAAAATTGTATATTAAAATGAAAAAGTTAAAATAATTATTTCTTTTTTTGGGGTGTGTCAACTATTATTGGACACCCCAAAAAGGAAAGTATGACAACTGTCTTTGGACCGAGGGAGTACTATATTGATACTCAATGTCTCTTGCTCTAGTTCTATAGGGGGTGGAAGAGACAGCTTGTATGGGTCTTCGTCTCGATGCGACACTTTTGGTGTAATCTCCTCCAACACGATACTCTCAATCATCTCTTCCTTATCATCTTCCTCTAAATTTAGTTCATTGTCGTACATATGCTCCACTTTGGCCTCAACCTCATTCGGTTCAACTTCATCATAGTCGTAGTCACTTTGGAGATTCTCTTCCTCGTGTACCCACTCGCTTTGATTGCACATCTTATCGGTCATATCTCCTATGACCTTAGACCTTGCTTCCGCTTCGATACTCTCTGCCAATCTAACTTCATTCGCCTTTATTGATGCTTCGTTTGCTTTCATGACTCGTTCGGCCATCTGCATGAAATCCTGGAAAGTGTCCTCCAAAGATGGCTTATATGACGGCTTTGGTTGCATCGAATACAGTGGAGGGTATGCCAAATTTGCTTCAGCATTTCTGGTCATCGCCACTTCATTCGCTTTGATCGACGCTTCATTTGATTTCATTATCTGGTTGGCCGTTTGCATGAAATCTTGAAAAACTTCATCCAACGATGGCTTGTATGGAGGCTCAGGTTGCATAGAATAATGTTGAGGGTACACCATGTTCTGAGGAGACCATTGTTGTTGAGGCCATTGTTGGCGAGGTGGATCAAAATGATAACTCGATTGAGTATGACACTCCGGATTGTATGCTTGAGATTGAGAGCCAAAATGTGTTGTCGTGTCATATTGGGAAGGCTCGTAGTAAGTGCTCGTCTGAGGCCTTGTGAACTCCCACGCATTGTTGTTGTATGAATTCATCACTGCTTAAACAAAAACTTGACAAAAACATAAAACGCACCGGTGGAAGAAATAATAATCATATCAAAAAAAAAAAGAAAAGGAAAAAAAAATGGAAGTTGCAAAAACTCAAACACTAATACTAATGCCTAAAGTGTTCCCCGGCAACGGCGCCAATTTGACAAGACGTTGTAGTGCGTCAAAAATAAAATAAAAAATAACCGAACTAATTGCCGTAGCAACTTGCCCGAGTCGATCTCACGCGGAACACTACTATCGGCTTAGTATATGTGTTTATGTGTTCGCAAAAGAAAAAGAAGAGAAGTTTATAGCATAATGCATTGTTGGTTTGGTTTTGTTTATAAACTAAGTTCTAATTTATCAAAGTAAAAACACATAAAATAAAGCAAGCAATAATAATAATGAGTTTCAAATAAAAGAAAATAACTAGAGGCCGGGATCCTCAATTCTCAACTTCGAAATTGAATTCGAGTTTGCAAAAGTCCCACAAGAACGTCTGTTACCGGTTGGTTCGAATGCGGTTCGATTAAACCCAAACACGTAATTGCTCCTAAGCCTCAAACGTGGTTGAAATTCAATTGGGCATTTAATCGAACACCTTTCGTGCAAAACCAAAATTCAAATCCTAGATGAGAATCAATTCACCCTAACCCTAGTTGATGATTTAGCTACTCATGGATGTAATTACGATGCAACTATAGTTTATGGAATTCATGACTATGCAATTAAAGATGAAGAACAATTAATCAAAGCGAATATAAAATAAAGAACAAACAATAAAAAGAAGAAACTTACTTGATTAATTAAAAATCTAAGATGAACGATTACAAAATCAAAGTCTTGATCCGAGTTTCCGATCCGAAAAGTATGAAAAACGTGCTTGAAAAATAATCTAAAAGTGTCTAGGTCTCGCTCTCTCCCGTAGGGTTGATATCTAAGAAGTGTATATAATGTTTCCCTATCAAAAAGAGGTCAAACGGGTCAAAATCGCGCCCAGCAGGTTCCTAGCAAGCTGTTAGGTCCTAGCAGGATGCTAGGTCTTCAATCTCAGGAAAGAGCGTCTACTGCCTCTCGGATGCTAGGATTTAGTACGCTGCTAGGGGCCTAGCGAGGCGCTATGTCTCCAGTGTGACATTTTCTTTAGTCTCGGCTCGTTTTCTCGTTCTATTCTCTCTAATCACGTCCCCAAGCCTGCACACTACACAAAACATCAAAACACACCAAAACCAAGAGGATGACACACATAAACGACTCAAAACTACACAACTCACACAAAAAGAAACACGAAAAATCCACACAAAAACACATAAATCAACTCCCCCACACTTAGCTTCTTGCTTGTCCTCAAGCAAGCAATCATGAAAGCAAATAATGCATCAAGCACACATGCCAATCACATACTCAATTCCTTAAAACTACAAATAAACCCTCGGTGCGTACGGAAAAAGTATTGCGAACAAATTTTGACCCACCATGAAATAGAAGCAGTAAAGATCACACAGACATCATCACACGCCACCTCTCCAATTTCCCTCACTAGGATTCACTCTTTCTTCTTTTTCTCTCGATAATCGGTTCCACTCAAGGCGTACACAAGTGAAAGATAAAAATCAAAGAACTCGTGCACTCAAGGAAGATAAGCATAACAAGGACCAAGGATGAGCTTCAAATAACATCAAATGCACCTAAGAACACCAACTAAACACATACTCAAGTTGTACTCTCCACTTAATCAAAGTCTACCATTTTAAGAATCATGGGCGATCGATAAATCGGGTGTATCGGGGCTCGTCTAAAGGTATTCGGGATTATTTGGGAAGAAGTGGACTAAACTCGTTCAAACACACACCTCCACCACAAACAAACAATCTTCTAACTCACAAAAATCCCCACCACTTCAATGACAACAATGAACTCATCAAATCCACATAGATCATCCGAGCAATCAACTAATATCATTATTCGACTTTTTTTTTTACTAAAAGCATGTCTCGACTCTTTTTTTTTCTTCTATTTTTTTTTGGAGACTAAGCTCGTCTCATAATTTTTTTTTGGAGACTTATATAACACGTCTCGAATTATTACAAAAGGCAACATCGTATCAACACCTTATATCCCCAAACACAATACCTCACTTCTCTCCTCCACGGAATATAGGACAAGAAAGAAAAAGGCTAAATGTAGGCTCAAAAGGGGCTACTAGGGTGTCCCAAGACGGGCTCGGGGTCAAAAGTAAACGGCTAAAATGGTTATCCTAATCGATCATAACCCAATCATTTTCAAAATCAAGTAATTTATGACGTACAAGCCTCAAGTAACAACCTAAGCATGCTTTAACTATCTCTAGTCCAAACGGGCACAATTGATGTAGAACAATGAAAATAAGAAGCTCAAGAAGCAACGACGAGATGTACCACACAAGAAGAAAGCTAAAATGGCTCAAATTCTCACAAGGTTATTTGGAAAGTGAAACGGTGACATGCAATTATCTCAAGATCACTTTACATAATCTAAACACGAGGTCAAAAGTTATTCACATAGACCGACCTCTAGCACCAAAAATCTATCGCACCTCAAGAAACGAAGTAAATCAACTAGCATGCATAGGGAACACATCAACTGTTGGAGTTGTGTACTTAATGTCTAGATTTAAGTAACGGGAAACTCCCGATCATAGCATTTAATCTATTAAATTAACGAACAATTGTTTTGCGTTTAATTATTATTAATTAAATATATGCAAAATATAGTCCTGGATTTTATACGTTGTAGTTAGTATGGTGCAAGCATGGGCGCACAGAAGATCACACTATCGGTTACTCGTATTTAATCAAACAGTTGCTCACGACCTAGATGGACACGGACCAATCCATCGGTATAGTCGTTGTGTGAGAGAGAAAATAATTTATCTTAATTATTTTATCACACTTGTACACTTGGTGTATTGAGCGGATCGTTGAGATTCATCGATTAGGATTGCCGGCGATAATCGATTCGAGTCTCAGTGTATTTTATTCTTAATCCCCGATATTATTGCGGTTGTGTATATTTAATATAAGTAACCTTGATTTACCAAAGGAATTAACCGATTTAATTATTGGGTTAATTTCCGGTTAAGTTGGGTCACTATATTTTATATATGACATGCCGTGAATAATTGACCGGACAGTGTATCCCGTAAGGGTTGATAATATCCCCGAGATGAGTTCATAAGGAATTATTGTGTAAACCTCATGAGTGGATTCGTTCCGCACAATAATTAAGGTTGAATGGTACTAGTCTCGGATTAAAGAGATGAATAAATTAATTAGCAATAAATTAATTTTATTCATGGATATTTAAATCTTAAATACACGGAATAAATAAATACTACCGGAGAAATATTATTTGATATAATATGGTTTAATATTGGGAGTGCAATTAATTTATATAGTGGAAAATAAATTAATTAATATTGATAAGGATTAATGGACTTGGGCAGTGGGCTCAATTTAATCTTCAATATTGGAAGCCCAATATTCCACCTCCTTTAGATCCCCTACGTAGCCTAAAAAAGCACTACATGGCCTTCATAAATCATAAGACAAGATTATCATACTTGATATTCTAGAGAGTTGAAGGAGATCCATAGGAGTTCGATAGATCGTCGCCCACCCGACGTTCGAACGAAGTGCAAGGAATACGTGGGAAGATCCAAAAGGTCTTCTATTGATTTCGTTTCTCCGCACAACGAATCAAAGGTACAATCATAAACTCCTTCGTGTGAATTTATGTGATTTAATTGTGATACATGCATGAACACAAGATCCGGGAAAAACGACGAACCCGGGGACGGGGATAGACCGCGCGGTGGTGGTTGAAGACCACCGGACCGCCGGCGGTCTAGAGATCCCCGCCGGGATCGAGGAAAGCCCTCGGCTGGGAGCCGAGGGGGTGGCGGTCGAGCCTAGGGCTTCGACCGCCGGCGCGCATCGAGGAGAGGCCGCGGCTGGACGCCGCGGCTGGGGGCGATCGAGCCCTAGCTCGATCGCCGGGGGGAACCGCCGCGGGCTGGCGCCGCGGCTGGTGGCTCCCCCCACCTCCGATGATGGCGGTGAGTCGCCGGACTCACCGCCGGGGGCTGCTGGGCAGCCCCACGCGATCGATGATCGCGAGCCCCGGCGGGGGCTCGGCTAGGGTTTAGCCGCGGGTTTATCCCGCGGCGATGCTCGTGTCGAGCCCGGCTCCGTTTGTGTGGTTCGCGTTCGTGGATCCGACTCGCGGGAGAAAATCGGCTGGGGGCGGGCTGCGTGTCTTCGGGCGCGTAGTCTCCAAAGGTCGGACTCCTGCGGATGAGTCGGGAATCCAGTTTCCGGCGACGGGATTTCGTTCGGGGTTATCGGTTCCGCAATTTTTGATACCCCGGGACATCGAAACCCAGCAATTGGTATCAGAGCGTTTGGTTCGTGTTCATGTATGTATTCAATTGTGTTCTACCTTGCAGGGATTCCGACTATCATGGTTTAATTAATTGTTAATTATTCGTTTAATTAATTGCTATTTAATTTACCATGGTTGTTCGTTTATTAAACTCTCGGACATGTCGAGATTCGTTTTGTGTGGATGAATGCTTGTAATAGTAAAAATTCGGGGGTTGACCGAATTTAGATTTATTATTATTGTTCTATGTTTTTCCGGAAAATGTATAGGGTCGATTTCATGTATAGAATCGATACCGGAATTGTAAATTTATTTCTTGTAATTTATTTACGTTGGATCGATGCCGAGATGACCGCCGGAGAACGCGTGTGACGAAGAAGACGAAGAGGACGAAGGACCGGGGATCGATCCTCCTTGATCGACCCCAATCGATCGCCCAAAGGGTGGGGGCGTCGCGCCCCTTCGGCCGTGGGCTGTCGCCGGCGACGGTGGCGGCTGGCCGGCTGGAGTGGCGGCGGCGGATGCTCCCTCCCGGTGGTGGTCGGCCGATGATGATGGGGTGGTGCGGGAACTCCCATCCCGTGCTACTCCTACCTAGATTCGCTTTCCTAATTGATTCGTTTTTCCTATTTGAGTTTTTCCTATTTTTGGGAATTCTCATGGATTAGGAAAAGAATTAATTAATATTAATTTTATTCCTTATTCTATTATGGAAGTCTTCTAGAGTATTCCGAGTTCTACTTGGAATAGGATCCTAGAGATTTAATAGAATTAGAAAGGAATAATAATTAATTTAGGATTAATTTATTTCCTAATTGATTATTTCTATTTTATGGGAATTTTCATAGTAATGGAAATTAATTAATCTTGGAAAGTAGAAGAGTCCTAATTTATTTTATTTCCTTATTCTATTATAGAAGTCTTCTAGAATATTCCAAGTTTAACTTGAATAGATTATTCTAGAGATTTAATAGAATTAGATGGGAAAATAAATAAATAAAAATATTAATAATATTTAATTTTATTTTTGATTTATTCGATTGACTTAATTTTCGAATTGAGTATCTTTTGGATTTATTAAAAATAAATAGATTTAAATATTGGGATTAATATTCTCGTCACATGGAGCATTCAAGAACGAAGACTGAAGACTAGAAGAAGCATACGGAGATGGGATAAAGCCATGATAGTCGGAAAAATAATTTTTTCTAGCATTATTTTGACTATGTGCTATGTGCTTTATTACTTGTATGCATGCTTATGTGTTTAATTATGCATTAGATAGCGTATCCCTTTTGTTATAAAAAGCTAAGTGGGAGAGGGGATGGAAACATTCCCATGGTCTCCATTACTGTTCTCTTGGTGACTCTTATGGACTTTTGAAGTTCGTATAGATGTGTCATTGTAGGAGAATTCTTGTAATTCCTTTTACAAGAAACATTGATTAAGTTTATCAAACAATGCCTAATTTGTCTTTCTGAAACTGACTTCAAGTCGACTCATTCTCACCCCGGGGAGTGGAATGGAGCCAGAGCCACTTGGTCATGTGGATGACACAAATTAGAGACATTCGTACCATCCTTTTAAGGTGGATCGATTGTCTGCTCGGCTCCCTCATCTAATGAGAGATAGGGTTGTTCGCATGGTGAATCACTGGTTAGAAACTTCGAGTTTCACTTATGATTCCCCGCGTCTTGATTTACGAAATTGAATGGTTCAAGTAATTGGATGTCAATTGTATAAATCTTTTGGTGTAGTAAACGTCCACACTATCCTGGCTTGCTGCATTGAATGGGATTTTAGAACGATTGATGTAGACAGTTATAGAAGAAAGTGAAGGATCGTGTGTTAACGTAAACGTCCACACTATCGTGGCTTGCGCTGATATGCAGTCCCAAACAATCTTCTTAGATACTGAGTAATGGTTTACACTTAGGTACGCTCTATAGTATTCTTCCCATCGAAGTAACGCTATAGTGATGTACGACCAAAGCAAATCTAATTGCTAAATCATTTGGATGGGTAAACGTCCACACTATCGTGGCTTGCCTTATCTGATGGGATTTTAGATGTGATTAGTGGTTTAATGATATTATTTGAGGGAGATAATATCGGATATTAAATTAATTGTTTGTTTAAATGTGCTTATAGGTTTAGAGAATAGCTATGAACCCACTTTCTATGATACTCAAGGAGCATAAGCTCACTGGCACCAACTATATTGATTGGAAGAGAAATTTAGACATTGTCCTGACTTCGGAAGAGTACAAGTTTGTACTCCATGAAGTATGCCCTGCTGAGCCCACGGCTGCCTCAACTGATGAGGAAAAACTGGAATATCGGAAGTGGAAAAAGGCTGATGAAATGGCTAGGTGTTATATTTTGACTTCCATGTCAAATGTACTCCAAACCCAACATGAGTCAATGGACACTGCCTATGATATGATGTTTAACCTCAAGGAGATGTTTGGGGGGCAAGATCGTGCGGCAAGGCAAGAAGCCATGAGAGTCCTCATGACAACTACTCAGTCTGAAGGAACGCCCGTTGGGGAGCACGTTCTTAAGATGATTAGTCTGTTGAATGAGCTTGAGATCCTAGGAGCTTCTATTGATGGGGAGACGCAAGTCGACATCATACTCCAGTCTCTGACCCCTAGTTTTGAGCAGTTTCGTATGAGCTATAATATGGGTAAACTATCTTATACTCTTGCGCAACTCCTGACTGAACTGAAGGCGGCAGAGGGGATCTACAAGAAGGGCAAGTCTCAAGCGCTTGTAGCTACCAAGTCCAAAGGCTTTAAGCCTGGTGGAGGTAGGGGCAAGAGAAGGAAGCAAGCCGGGAAACCCAGTGGTGTCAAGAGGACTGTGCCACGAGTGGGGGCTGCAAAGCCAAGGGGCAAGTGCTTCCGATGCAACAAGTCTGGACACTGGAAGTCTGAATGTCCTCTCAGAGGTACGAATTTTTCTTTAGTCGTAAAAACATAGTCAGCGGTATTATCTACCAGAAATCTGGTGTGTAGATATGGAACCACTGACGGTATGTGCATTTTGAATGCAGGGGTTCCAGAAAACCCGGCGACTTAGAGAAGGAGAGTTCGAGTCTACACGGGCAAAAGCTGTAGAGGAGGCAGCTGTTGCGGTGGAAGACATTTATCTGCTTTAGTAGTTAAATAGGATTTCATTTCAAGTTTATTGCTTTATGTACCCTTTATTTTAGAAAGAACATTTTGTTCTGGATTTCTATTATTTATGAATGGATATTTTTATTTCTTTAATCATTGGATGATTTTGATAAGAAATAATGGCATTATCTATTCTGGTACATTAGATAGCAATATATGAATGATAGATCCTAAGTCTACCACGATGCAACGAACCGCTCTATAACTTGTTTTACTTGATTAGATATGTTTCTTTATTAAATCATTATACTTGTGAACTCTTGTACTTAGTAGTATTTTCAAATAAGATTCAAAAGGTCGAAATTGATTTGATCAATTATAGTTGAAGGAATGGACCTTCCGACCTAAGAATTGAATTTGGAGGATAATACATCTAAGCAAACCTTTCTTCATAAAGGATAGAATTCGGACTAGTAATGATTAGATATGCAGACACATGTGTAAATTAGAAAGGCACGAGTAGTTCTTTCAAGAATACTCAATGATGGATTAGAGTACTTAAATGTGCCATAAAAGCAAAGTGTTTTGACTAGTCAATGGACACATAGCTATTATGGGGAACCATTAAAGTATATCCATTAGAAGCCTGCGACTCGGTCGCGGAGGCCATCGCCTATCTAAATAACACATAGCATAATCAAAGATTGGGATTCAATCCCAAGGGGCCGCGCCATACACTTACGTGTAGAGATGGGGTGTTGAAAATAAGAAATGGAAATCTAAAAGTAAAAGAGAACAACTTGTTCGGAACTACCTATGTTCTATGGATATTTCTGGAGACAATAACACATTCCGTGTGATTGTAGGATATCCTAGGTGAACGAAGTATTGTGTGTTCTATAGTACTATGAACCAGAAGAACTTTCGTTCAGTTCATAGAGAAAGACTATTAGATGAACCACAAAGCCTGAACTGAATTAATACCTTGGAATGAGAAAAAGGACAAAAGACTGGGAACCAGCCAAACCGGGTAGAAGTACACCACACACTGCACCTATTGTTATTACTGTTATACACCGGGACGCCATTGCAGTGGGAGGTTGTTGAACAACCGGAGATATTCATAAGACTAGAGGAGTTCGGACTCTGGATCTAGTAAACATGAAATCGATCCCTAGCTCTACATAAAGGCAGTACTAGATCTAAATGAGCCTGCTTGAAAAACAATAAGGATTATTGTTAAGAGGCTAGATCATTTAGAGTACGAGCTTGGTAAATCCATTTATGGATGGTTACAAAGCTATGAATCGTGGAACTTGCGTATTGATGGGATAATCCATTCAATGGATTCATCAAAAAGGCAGAGACGATAGGTGTATTGGAGACGTAATGGAAACAAGGTGGTGTTTCTCGGAATTTTGTGTAGATAGTATTTTATCATTGGCAACAATGTAAAGATATTATCAAGCATAAAATAATGGTTGTCTAAATGAATCGGGATATAAGATTAAGTAGAAGTTAGAACATGTTCTTGAGATCTTATGATTTAGGGATAAGAACATTGTACTTCTCCTGGATATCTTATACGATTATGGTTTGTTTTAACATGCATAATTCTGAGAAAGGTCGTTGCCCTTCAGAGACAAAATATGTATATCTATCTAAGGTTATGTGTCTTGAACACATTAAGGAGATAGATGATACTAAGCAGTTTCCTACACCTCGTGTGGAAAGCTTAAATGCAATGTTAGAAAACAAGAAACTGATATCAACTATGCGGTTAGCGTAGTGGGAGGATATCAAAGTAATCTGGATAAGAAATATTCAAAACGAAATTTTCTTAGATTACATATTCTCAGATTTCAAATCAGAGAAGGACCAGTGTAAGTCGATATCAGGCTATGTGTTCACTTTTGGAAAAGGTGGAACCTTTAATATGTAAGAGTGATAAGCAGGATGCTTCTCGGACTCTCTCATAACCGAATAGCAGCCTCAGAGGCAGCGGAAGTTTTGGTTAGGTTCCGGGATAACCTCTAAGACTTGGAAATGACTCTTAGTTTATCAAAGGCTATTTTATAGCGGTGCATGATAAACTGGAAGAAGTCATAAGTCTAAAAGTGATGATAACACATAGAGCAAGTACCACCTGATACGAGTCATCGTCAGGGAGACGACGTAGTAGTCACCAAGATAACTTCAGAGCGGCAACCTAGAGTGCTCATTCACATAGTACTTCTTGGAAGTACACCTTAAGCACGTGATGAGTATGGGAACCGGGAGTTTGGAGGAAATGACTAGACCTTAGTACAAGTGGGAGATTGTTGGAGTTGTGTACTTAATGTCTAGATTTAAGTAACGGTACACTCCCGATCATAGCATTTAATCTATTAAATTAACGAACAATTGTTTTGCGTTTCATTATTATTAATTAAATATATGCAAAATATAGTCCTGGATTTTATACGTTGTAGTTAGTATGGTGCAAGCATGGGCGCACAGAAGATCATACTATCGGTTACTCGTATTTAATCAAACAGTTGCTCACGACCTAGATGGACACGGACCAATCCATCGGTATAGTCGTTGTGTGAGAGAGAAAATAATTTATCTTAATTATTTTATCACACTTGTACACTTGGTGTATTGAGCGGATCGTTGAGATTCATCGATTAGGATTGCCGGCGATAATCGATTCGAGTCTCAGTGTATTTTATTCTTAATCCCCGATATTATTGCGGGTGTGTATATTTAATATAAGTAACCTTGATTTACCAAAGGAATTAACCGATTTAATTATTGGGTTAATTTCCGGTTAAGTTGGGTCACTATATTTCATATATGACATGCCGTGAATAATTGACCGGACAGTGTATCCCGTAAGGGTTGATAATATCCCCGAGATGAGTTCATAAGGAATTATTGTGTAAACCTCATGAGTGGATTCGTTCCGCACAATAATTAAGGTTGAATGGTACTAGTCTCGGATTAAAGAGATGAATAAATTAATTAGAAATAAATTAATTTTATTCATGGATATTTAAATCTTAAATACACGGAATAAATAAATACTACCGGAGAAATATTATTTGATATAATATGGTTTAATATTGGGAGTGCAATTAATTTATATAGTGGAAAATAAATTAATTAATATTGATAAGGATTAATGGACTTGGGCAGTGGGCTCAATTTAATCTTCAATATTGGAAGCCCAATATTCCACCTCCTTTAGATCCCCTACGTAGCCTATAAAAGCACTACATGGCCTTCATAAATCATAAGACAAGATTATCATACTTGATATTCTAGAGAGTTGAAGGAGATCCATAGGAGTTCGATAGATCGTCGCCCACCCGACGTTCGAACGAAGTGCAAGGAATACGTGGGAAGATCCAAAAGGTCTTCTATTGATTTCGTTTCTCCGCACAACGAATCAAAGGTACAATCATAAACTCCTTCGTGTGAATTTATGTGATTTAATTGTGATACATGCATGAACACAAGATCCGGGAAAAACGACGAACCCGGGGACGGGGATAGACCGCGCGGTGGTGGTTGAAGACCACCGGACCGCCGGCGGTCTAGAGATCCCCGCCGGGATCGAGGAAAGCCCTCGGCTGGGAGCCGAGGGGGTGGCGGTCGAGCCTAGGGCTTCGACCGCCGGCGCGCATCGAGGAGAGGCCGCGGCTGGACGCCGCGGCTGGGGGCGATCGAGCCCTAGCTCGATCGCCGGGGGGAACCGCCGCGGGCTGGCGCCGCGGCTGGTGGCTCCCCCCACCTCCGATGACGGCGGTGAGTCGCCGGACTCACCGCCGGGGGCTGCTGGGCAGCCCCACGCGATCGATGATCGCGAGCCCCGGCGGGGGCTCGGCTAGGGTTTAGCCGCGGGTTTATCCCGCGGCGATGCTCGGGTCGAGCCCGGCTCCGTTTGTGTGGTTCGCGTTCGTGGATCCGACTCGCGGGAGAAAATCGGCTGGGGGCGGGCTGCGTGTCTTCGGGCGCGTAGTCTCCAAAGGTCGGACTCCTGCGGATGAGTCGGGAATCCAGTTTACGGCGACGGGATTTCGTTCTGGGTTATCGGTTCCGCAATTTTTGATACCCCGGGACATCGAAACCCAGCATCAACTACACTCTCATGATAATCATATCTCAACAAGGGAAGGGGTGATCGACACTACAAGACAAACCAACATGCATAACATAAGCGACGTTTGAAAACTACTATAACCCCAACAAACCTCGCGAAACAACAGGTTCCCTAAGAACATGCAAAGCTACCTCCCCCACACTTGAAAGACACATTGTCCTCAATGTAAAACACATAATCAAGCAAATCTAAGGCAAGGGAGGAACAAAACATGTCTAAACTAAAAAAAAAGAACTACCTAAAGAAACATATACACATAACAAGCATAAAAAGAGGGAGGGTGAGAAGGTGCAAAGAGTGATGTCGACTCCTTCAGTCTTCTCGGTCCAGCCCGTATGAAGTCGTGGGAAGGCCCCCACGTAACGCTCATTTTGGTACCCGTAAGAGCAGCACGGTCTGTGGATTAGCCCCCACGCGACGCTCATTTATAGTCGAAAGCTCGACTTTTTCCTTCTTTATCTAAGGTGCATTTAATCCATGTAGACATACTTCCATTGCTTCGATAATCCCTTGATCTCTAATTTTGGTGGAGGTGATTCTTTTTCTCCATCGCTCTCGAGTACCTCAATCAGCCCCACACTATATTTTACATGCATCTCTTGGTTGGATTCAACGATGAGATATAAAAATATCGAGCTACTTTTTTGCAAAAACATCATCTCGGCCAAGAGATCAATAACATACATGTAAATATAATTTATAGCACATTGGGAAAAATCTGTAATCCCTACCTCAAATACCGTATCATCCGCTCTTCTTTCATTCACTCCCAAAACACAATTAAATATTAAAATACCTGGATCATGCGGCTTGGGTGGGTGATGATCATGTTGGAATTCGATATCCCGGGCTATTAAAATTTGCGGAAAACAATAACCCGATCAAAAACCCTTCGCCGGAGATCACACGAACACCGACGAACGCGCCGGAGTCCAGCCGAGGAGACCACACGCCCGAAGACGTGCGGCTGCCCCCAGCCGAACCCCCGCGTCGCGGGGTTGTGCGATCGCACGCCGATCGCATCCAGCGACGTGGGGGTTCGGCTGGGGGCAGCCGCACGTCTTCGGGCGTGTGGTCTCCTCGGCTGGACTCCGGCGCGTTCGTCGGTGTTCGTGTGATCTCCGGCGAAGGGTTTTTGATCGGGTTATTGTTTTCCGCAAATTTTAATAGCCCGGGATATCGAATTCCAACAACTGGTATCAGAGCGTGGTTTACGTTCGCGGTATTTTCGATAAAAATTGTTCTACCTTGCAGGGTTCCGACTATTATGGCTTAATTTAATTCGTTAATTTATTTTGTCATATTTATGTTGGATTATTAAACTCTCGGACATGTCGAGATTCGTTTTTGGTGGTGAATGCTTGTAATAGTAAAAATTCGGGGGTTGACCGAATTTAGGTTTATTATTATTGTTCTTCGTTTTTCCGGAAAATGTATAGGGTCGATTTCATGTATAGAATCGATACCGGATAGTGTAAAATTAAATTGTAATTTATTTTGCATTGGATCGATGAATCAAAGACCGCCGGAGAAGACGAAGTGACGAGAAGGAGATAGGGCTCGGATCGACCATCCCCATGGTCGATCCATGAGGATCGATCGATCCTCGCGTGGAGGAGCCGTCGGCGATGGTGGCCGGCCACCTCCTAGGCGTGGGTCGAGGGTGGCGTGGGGACTCCCACCCCATGCTATCCCAGTCCGGAAATTTACTTTCCTATTTTAATTCGGTTTTCCTATTTGATTATTTCTTTTATGGAATATTCATGGAATAGGAAAAGAATTAATTTAGTATTAAATTTATTTTCCTATTTGATTATTCCTACTCATGGGAATATTCATGAATTAGGAATAAAATAAATTTGGAAAGTATAAGAGTCCTAAATTATTTTATTTCCTTATTCCATTATGGAAATCTTCTAGAATATTCCAAGTGGGTCTTGGATAGATTATTCTAGAGATTTAATGGAGTAGAAAAGGAAAACAAAAATAAATAAAAAATATTAATAATATTTAATTTTATTTTTGATATATTCAATTGACTTAATTTTCGAATTAAGTAACTTTTGGATTAATTGAAAATAAATAGATTTAAATATTGGAAATTAATATTCTCGTCACATGGAGCATTCAAGAAACGAAGACTGAAGACTAGAAGATGCGTACGGAGATGTGATAGAGCCATAATAGTCGGAAAATAATATTCTAGTATTATTTTGATTATGTGATAATACTATGTGTTTTATTTCATGTATGCATGCTATATGTGTTTACTTTATGCACTAGATAGCGTATCCCTTTATTGTAAAAAGCTAAGTGGGAGAGGGTATGGAAACATACTCATGGTCTCCATTGCTGCTCTCTTGGTGACTTTTATAAACTTTTGAAGTTTATATAGATAAGTTATTGGAGGAGAGTTCTTGTAATTCCTCTTACGAGAAACATTGATTAAGTTTATCAAACAATGCCTAATTTGTCTTTCCAAAGCTGATTTCAAGTCGACTCATTCTCACCCCGGGGAGTGGAATGGAGCCAAAGCCACTTGGTCATGTAGAGGACACAAATTAGAGACCTTCGTACCATTCTTTGATAGATGGATCGATTGTCTGCTCGGCTCCCTCATTTATGAGAGATAGGGTTGTTCGCATGGTGAATCACTGGTAAGAAACTTCGAGTTTCACTTATGATTCTCCACGTCTTGATTTACAAGATTGAATGGATCAAGTAATTGGGAGTCAATTGTAAAAGTCTTTTGGTGTAGTAAACGTCCACACTATCGTGGCTTGCTGCACTGATTGAGATTTTGTATCAATTGATGTAGACAGTTATAGAAGGGAGTGAAGGATCCGTGTGTCAACGTAAACGTCCACACTATCGTGGCTTGCGGTGAGATGCGAGTCCCTAACGAACTTCTTAGTACTGAGTAATGGTTTACACTTAGGTACGCTTCATAGTATCCTTCCCATCGAAGTAATGCTATTGATGATGTACGACCGAAGCAAATCTAATTGCGAAGTCATTTGAGTGGGTAAACGTCCACACTATCGTGGCTTGCCTTACCTGATGGGATTTTAGATGTGATTAGTGATTTAATGATATTATTTGAGGGAGATAATATCGGTATTAAATTGTTTGTTTATTTTATGTGCTTATAGGTTAAGAATGACAATGACCCCACTTTGTGATATACTTAAGGATGAAAACTCACCGGTTCCATATAGTAATGATTGGGAACGAAATCTGGACATTGTTCAGACTGTTGAGCTTTCCGAATCCACTGTTGTCCCAACTGATGAGGACATTGAGAATGACCTCAGGATGATGTTGAGACATAGCGTGGAAGCCGGACAAGAGGTGATTAACATACTCACAGAATCTTCTCTCAACGAGTCTCTTAAAAAGGATTCGGCGAAAGCAGAGTTTGTGCGTAAGTTAAGAGAATCACAAGCTTTTGTGGCAAGGCTAAAGCAAAAGCGTGCAAAGAGACCTAGTGGTTTAAAACCACGGATTGGGAGAGGCAAGCCATTGGGCAGATGCTTTCGATGCAAGCAGTTTGGGCACTGGAGGTCTGATTGTCCTCTCATCAAAGGGGTTCCAGGAAACCCGGAGACTTAGAGAGGGAGAAATCGTGGTCTACATGGGCAATGCCGCGAAGGTGGCGGCTGTTGCAGTGGGAGACGTTCACTTACGCTTTAGTAGTGATAGGGTTTTAGTTTTACAAAATTGTCTTTATGTACCGAATTTTAAAAAGAATTTAATTTCAGTTTCTAAGTTAATTCTGAATGGATATTTTGTTTCTTTTGATCGCTCTGTGGTCATAAGAAGAAATAGTGAGATTGTCTGTTCTGGTACATTGATAGACGATTTGTATGTTCTAAATCCTGAGTCTAACACGATGCAACTAACCGAGAGTAATAACACATCTACGAACACCAATAAGAGAAAGGAACCTTCTAAAATGAATTAATTATACTTGTGGCATCTAAGGCTAGGTCATATTAATTCGAATAGAATTCAAAGGTTGAAAGCTGATGGTCTCATTAGCGGCATAGAAGGAGAGGACCTTCCAACCTGCGAATCCTGTTTGGAGGGTAAAATGACCAAGCGTTCTTTTTCTGGTAAAGGACGGAGATCCGAGCAAGTATTGGATTTGATTCACTCTGATGTATGCGAACCTATGTCTACCCAGGCAAGAGGAGGGTACGAATATTTCATCACTTTTACTGATGATTATTCAAGGTATGGATTTGTATACCTGATGCGCCGCAAGAGCGAATACTTTGACAAGTTCAAGGAATTCAAGGCTCTTGTGGAGAACCTTCATGGTAAATCTATAAAATGCCTGCGATCTGATCGCGGAGGCGAGTACCTGTCTGGAGAATTCAAGGCATACTTGACAGAGAATGGGATTGATTCTCAAATGACTTCACCATATACTCCTCAGTAGAATGGTGTGTCGGAACGAAGGAATAGTACTATTATGGAGATGGTACGTTCAATGATGAGTTACTCGGATTTACCTATTATGTTCTGGGGATATGCCTTAGAAACAGCGGCGCACATTCTGAACTTGGTTCCATCTAAAACAGTTCCTTCAACACCCATGGAACGTTGGAGCGGGCGCAAGCCTAGCCTGAGACACGTTCGGATCAGGGGGTGTCCTGCACACGTGTTGAAGACAGGGGCTGATAAGTTAGAACCTCGTATTGAAGTGCGGTTGTTTATAGGATATCCTAGAGGAACTAAGGGTGGCATGTTCTATAGTCCTACGGACCAGAAGATCGTTATAAGTACTAACGCTCGGTTCCTAGAGGAAGACTATGTCATGGACCACAAGCCCAAAAGTGACATAATGCTTGATGAGTTGAGAGGTAACAAAGAAGACTTAGATACAGCCAAACCGAGTGTAGATACACCACTAGAACCTGCACCTAATACTGTCACTGTTGATACACCGGAACGCCGTCGTAGTGGGAGGGTTGTTAAACAACCGGACAGATGGATTGGACTGGGTGAGTCTTCGGACTCAGCACCCGGAGTTCATGAAGTCGATCCCTGGACCTATGATGAGGCGGTACAAGATATAGATGCGCCTTCTTGGAAGAAAGCGATGAAATCCGAAATAGAATCTATGGATTCTAATAAAGTCTGGGATCTTGTAGAACCACCAAGCTGCGTAAAGCCAATTGGGTGTAAGTGGGTCTACAAGAGAAAGAGAGGATCTGACGGAAAGGTTGAAACCTTTAAAGCTCGGCTTGTTGCGAAAGGATATACTCAGAAAGAGGGAATCGATTATGAGGAGACCTTCTCGCCGGTAGCCAAGATAAAGTCGATCCGGATTCTTTTGTCCATAGCAGCTCATATGGATTATGAGGTGTGGAAAATGGATGTCAAGACAGCTTTCCTGAATGGAAGTCTTGACGAGACGATTTATATAAAACAACCAGAAGGATTCATTGCTAAGGAGCGAGATCATCTAGTGTGCAAGCTTAATCGATCCATTTATGGATTGAAACAAGCCTCGAGATCGTGGAACCTGCGATTTGATGAAGTAGTCCAATCTTTTTTATTCATTCAAAGCATGGACGAATCGTGTGTGTATTGGAAACGTGATGGAAAGAAAGTGGTGTTCCTCGTGCTTTATGTAGACGACATACTTCTCATTGGCAACAATGTAAGGATGTTATCAGACATAAAGGGATGGTTGTCTAGACAATTCGATATAAAAGATTTAGGGGAGGTTGAACATGTTCTAGGGATCAAAGTTATAAGGGATCGCCGGAATAGAACATTGTACCTTTCCCAGAATTTTACATAGACACGATTCTGGCTCGTTTTAACATGCAAGATTCCAAGAAGGGTGAATTACCCTTCAGCAAAGGAACTTATCTTTCTAAGGAAATGTGTCCTCAAACACAAGAGGAGAAAGATGACATGAAAGCAGTTCCCTACGCTTCGGCTGTGGGAAGCCTAATGTATGCAATGTTATGCACGAGACCTGATATCTGCTATGCAGTTGGCGTAGTGGCAAGATATCAGAGTAACCCTGGAAAGGCTCATTGGACTGCAGTAAAGAGCATTTTCAAGTATTTGCGAAATACTAAGGATTATGTTCTGAGATACGGAGCAGACAATCTGATTCCTTTGGGTTACACAGTTCGGATTTCCAAGCTGATAAAGACCGGCGTAAGTCGACATCAGGTTATGTGTACACTTTCGGAGGTGGAGCCGTATCATGGAAGAGTGTTAAGCAAAAGTGCATTTCGGACTCTACCATGGAAGCTGAATATGTTGCAGCCTCAGAGGCAGTGAAAGAGTCAGTGTGGTTTCTTAATTTCCTCCAGGACTTAGGTGTGATTCCGAGTTTGCCCAAGGCTATGAAAATCTATTGTGACAATAGCGGTACAGTGGCAAACAGTAAGGAACCACGGTCCCATAGTGCTACGAAACACATAGAGCGCAAGTACCACCTGATTCGAGACATCGTCAAGAGAGGCGACGCTGTAGTCACCAAGATAGCTTCAGATGACAACCTAGCAGACCCCTTCACTAAAATACTTCCTAAGGAAGTATATTTCAAGCACTTGAAGGGTTTGGGAGTCAGAAGTTTGGAAGATAAGACTAGACCTTAGTATAAGTGGGAGAATGTTGGAGTAGTATACTTAATCTCTAGATTTGAGTATTCTGAACTCCTTGTACACTATCATTTATCTATTAAAATAAACATTCATTTGCTTTTAATTATTGTTAGTTAAATATATGCAAATTATAGTCCTAGATTATATACGTTGTAGTTAGTATGGTGTGCGCCGTCACACAGAAGATCATACTATCGGTTACTCGTATTTAATCGAACAGTTGCTCACGACCTAGATGGACACGGACCAAACCATCGGTATTGTCGTTGTGTGAGAGAGAAAATAATTTGTCTTAATTATTTTATCACACTTGTACAGTTGGTGTATTGGGCGGATCGCTTGAGATTTATCAATTAGGATTGCTCTGTGATAATTGATTTAAGTCTCAGTGTATTTTATTCTTAATCCTCGAAACAATTGCGGGTGTGTATATTTAATATAAGTGACCTTGATTTTCCAAAGGAATTAACCGATTTAATTATTGGGTTAATTACCGGTTAAGTTGGGTCACTATATTTTATATATGGCATGCCGTGAATTCTTGACGGGACAGTGTATCCCGGAAGGGTTGATAATATCCCCGAGATGAGCTCATAAGGATTTATTATGTAAACCTCGCGAGTGGATTTGTTCCCGCATAATAATAAGGTTGAGTGGTACTATTCTCGGATATAAGAGATGAATAAATTTATTAAGCAATAAATAAATTTTATTCATGGATATTTAAATCTTAAATACACGGAATAAATAATACTAACCGGAGAAATATTATTTGATATAATATGGTTTAATATTGGGAGTGCAATTAATTTATATATTGGAAAATAAATTAATTAATATTAATGGGATTAATAGATTTGGGCTGGGCTCAATTTAATCATTAATATTGGAAGCCCAATATTCTACCTCCTTTAGATCCCCTACGTAGCCTATAAAAGCACTACATGGTCTTCACAATTAGACAATACAAGATAATCATACTTGATTAGTCTAGAGAGTTCGTGAAGGAGATCCATAATCTTGGAGGATCGTCGCCCACCCGACGTTCAAGCTAGTGCAAGGAATACGTGGGAAGTTCTCGAGGTCATCGATTGATTTCGTTTCTCCGAACAACGAATCGAAGGTATAAAATCTAAACACCCTTGATTTTATTTGATTTGGATTATCGTGAAATACCGTTGAACGCAAGATCCGAATAACGAACCCCGGATTAGAAAAACGATCACGCGGTGGTGGCGAAGCCACCGGACCGCGTGGGATCGCCCGCCTAGGGTTTCGGCGCACAAGGAGGATCGACCCTCGGCTGGGCCGAGGGCGTGCGATCGATCGCGATGATCGATCGCTGGGCACGGGCTGGTGCCGTGCCCGACCCCACCACGATGGTGGGGCTCCTCCATGCAGCGGCGAGTCGCCGGACTCGCCGCGGGGGGCTGCTGGGCAGCCCCGCCGATCGCTGGATGCGATCGGCGTGCGATCGCACAACCCCGCGACGCGGGGGTTCGGCTGGGGGCAGCCGCACGTCTTCGGGCGTGTGGTCTCCTCGGCTGGACTCCGGCGCGTTCGTCGGTGTTCGTGTGATCTCCGGCGAAGGTTTTTTGATCGGGTTATTGTTTTCCGCAAATTTTAATAGCCCAGGATATCGAATTCCAACAGATCACATATTACATTTGGCTCCTCAACAACCATAAGATCGATCATGTCAAGTGAGGAACGAGGGTGTGTGCAACAGAAAAATATCCTCAACCTCCATCTCCTCGTCTCTCGTGTCATCGGTATTTGAGTTTTGAGACTCAAAAGCGATATCTAGCAACGATGACTCCTCTTCTTGTAAATGCAACCCCTCTTCATTTTCGACTACTCCCTCCGGCCATTAATAGATGTCATACTTTTCTGGACACGGAGTTTAAGAAAATTATTATTTTTGTATTTTTTAATTTAAAAGTAAAAAGTAAAAATATATTTTAAAAGTGAAAAGTAAAGTAGGTGTGAGTAAAGTTTAAAAAGTAGGTGGGGTAAAGTAGAATAAAATTGTATATTAAAATGAAAAAGTTAGAATAATTATTTCTTTTTTTGGGGTGTGTCAACTATTATTGGACACCCCAAAAAGGAAAGTATGACAACTGTCTTTGGACCGAGGGAGTACTATATTGATACTCAATGTCTCTTGCTCTAGTTCTATAGGGGGTGGAAGAGACAGCTTGTATGGGTCTTCGTCTCGATGCGACACTTTTGGTGTAATCCCCTCCAACACGATAATCTCAATCATCTCTTCCTCATCATCTTCCTCTAAATTTAGTTCATTGTCGTACATATGCTCCACTTTGGCCTCAACCTCATTCGGTTCAACTTCATCATAGTCGTAGTCACTTGGGAGATTCTCTTCCTCGTGTACCCACTCGCTTTGATTGCACATCTTATCGGTCATATCTCCTATGACCTTAGACCTTTCTTCCGCTTCGATACTCTCTGCCAATCTAACTTCATTCGCCTTTATTGATGCTTCGTTTGCTTTCATGACTCGTTCGACCATCTGCATGAAATCCTGGAAAGTGTCCTCCAAAGATGGCTTATATGACGGCTTTGGTTGCATCGAATACGGTGGAGGGTATGCCAAATTTGCTTCAGCATTTCTGGTCATCGCCACTTCATTCGCTTTGATCGACGCTTCATTTGATTTCATTATCTGGTTGGCCGTTTGCATGAAATCTTGAAAAACTTCATCCAACGATGGCTTGTATGGAGGCTCAGGTTGCATAGAATAATGTTGAGGGTACACCATGTTCTGAGGAGACCATTGTTGTTGAGGCCATTGTTGGCGAGGTGGATCAAAATGATAACTCGATTGAGTATGACACTCCGGATTGTATGCTTGAGATTGAGAGCCAAAATGTGTTGTCGTGTCATATTGGGAAGGCTCGTAGTAAGTGCTCGTCTGAGGCCTTGTGAACTCCCACGCATTGTTGTTGTATGAATTCATCACTGCTTAAACAAAAACTTGACAAAAACATAAAACGCACCGGTGGAAGAAATAATAATCATATCAAAAAAAAAAGAAAAGGAAAAAAAAAATGGAAGTTGCAAAAACTCAAACACTAATACTAATGCCTAAAGTGTTCCCCGGCAACGGCGCCAATTTGACAAGACGTTGTAGTGCGTCAAAAATAAAATAAAAAATAACCGAACTAATTGCCGTAGCAACTTGCCCGAGTCGATCTCACGCGGAACACTACTATCGGCTTAGTATATGTGTTTATGTGTTCGCAAAAGAAAAAGAAGAGAAGTTTATAGCATAATGCATTGTTGGTTTGGTTTTGTTTATAAACTAAGTTCTAATTTATCAAAGTAAAAACACATAAAATAAAGCAAGCAATAATAATAATGAGTTTCAAATAAAAGAAAATAACTAGAGGCCGGGATCCTCAATTCTCAACTTCGAAATTGAATTCGAGTTTGCAAAAGTCCCACAAGAACGTCTGTTACCGGTTGGTTCGAATGCGGTTCGATTAAACCCAAACACGTAATTGCTCCTAAGCCTCAAACGTGGTTGAAATTCAATTGGGAATTTAATCGAACACCTTTCGTGCAAAACCAAAATTCAAATCCTAGATGAGAATCAATTCACCCTAACCCTAGTTGATGATTTAGCTACTCATGGATGTAATTACGATGCAACTATAGTTTATGGAATTCATGACTATGCAATTAAAGATGAAGAACAATTAATCAAAGCGAATATAAAATAAAGAACAAACAATAAAAAGAAGAAACTTACTTGATTAATTAAAAATCTAAGATGAATGATTACAAAATCAAAGTCTTGATCCGAGTTTCCGATCCCCAAAGTATGAAAAACGTGCTTGAAAAATAATCTAAAAGTGTCTAGGCCTCGCTCTCTCCCGTAGGGTTGATATCTAAGAAGTATATATAATGTTTCCCTATAAAAAAGAGGTCAGACGGGTCAAATTCGCGCCCAGCAGGTTCCTAGCAAGCTGCTAGGTCCTAGCAGGACGCTAGGTCTTCAATCTCAGGAAAGAGCGTCTACTGCCTCTCGGATGCTAGGATTTAGTACGCTGCTAGGGGCCTAGCGAGGCGCTACATCCTAGCGAGGCGCTACGTCTCCAGTTTGAAATTTTCTTTAGTCTCGCCTCGTTTTCTCGTTCTTTTCTCTCTAATCACGTCCTCAAGCCTGCACACTACACAAAACATCAAAACACACCAAAACCAAGAGGATGACACACATAAACGACTCAAAACGACACAACTCACACAAAAAGAAACACGAAAAATCCACACAAAAACACATAAATAGATTTGTTCGCAAACTGCTTCTTGCGTTGACCCATGACCACATCCCTCTTGGTGAGCGTAGCAACATAGTCTTGTGCCTGTGCGTGCTCCTGCGGATTACCCCAAACATGTAAAGGTTTCCCTGCGCCGGGTCCACGTTTGACAGGTTCCTTTGTAACTCCAGAATTTTTGAAAGTGATTTTGGAAGTTTTTCCTTTCGCCGGCATACCACCACTTCCTGTGGATTTGTCAGTTACGCTGGTGCCCGAAGAACCAGCACCCTTAGCTTTTTCAAACTTTTTCACAACCTCCACCTCCTTCACCGTGCCATCCGCATCCTTGAACAAGTCACTATACGCATCAGCGTCATCCTTCCTTCTTCTCTTGCGTTCAGCATGCAACAACTGCTCTTCATCCTCTTCTTCACCTTGCTCTACGTCCACCACATCTGATTTTCTCTTCTCAGTTTTCTTTGGCTTTGTCGTGGGATGATCATCCGCGTTCCTTGACGCCTCCATTTGTTTATCCACAAGATTTACCATGCCCGCCAACTTCGCATGAACCAACTTCAACGGTCCTAAGTCAGCGTAGGACGACTCATCTTCCCCTAGACGAGCCGCTCTACGTGCCTTCCGATGCATATATTTAGCGTAGGAAGACGCAGCATCAATGGAGTAGCGAAGGTAGGAGAAGTCACTTAGAAGCGTGGTCGGCTCACAAAGGTACAAGTCGTCCGACGATCCATCAGATTCCTCAGACGTAGAGTCCAAGTTAGTAATTTGGGGCTTCTTCGTTGACTTGGATGCCTTGGCCCTTTTTCCTTTTTGAGCATTTTCAATCTGCAAAGGGATAGCCGGTCCAGCGGCGAACAACTCACGATCTTCAGTTTCATTACCAAGTCTACGCCACGGGAGATCCTTGATTTAATGGGAAGCGACGTACTTGGAGTCATATTTGAAAGTGATGATCTTTTGCATGGGACCATCATCTTTGTCATACGTGAAGCCCTGACTTATAAGTATTACACTGATAAGATGTAGGCATGGCAGCTTGGAATGTGCAATTTCAGGATCAGACATCTCACCGTAGGACTTGATTTTATTGAAAACAACTTGACCCAGATCTACCTGGATGCCACAACTCAATTTAAAAATTAAATGCACTGCATCAGCATGGAGCACGGATGTATTCGACGTAGGAATACAGTTGTTAGCAATGATTTTATTCAGATGACTGAAAAATTGTGTAAGTTTGGTGTAGGGCGGCTGATCCGTAGAAGCAATGCCACCAAACACAATGAACCCCATCATTTGACTGTTTGGGTGGTGCGTAGGTGGAGCCTCCCAAGTGGCTTGAATCCTGGAAAGTTTAAACATGTTATTGATAGTGCGGGGAGAGAAATCATACTCTGTCCCGCGTAGAATCACTTTGCCGTACGACGCAGAGGAAGGGTCGCCGAATGCTGGATCAATATGTGCAAACACAACCTTGTGGACATAGAGACTGTAATCTACGTCGAAGTTTACAGCAGTCATTAGATGCATTTCATTCATGAAGGCCTGATGTCCATGCTTCACCCATTTTGGTAGCCCGTACCACCGCTCAGGATTCACTTTCTGATCCACAAGTGCATCTAACCTATCACTTGCTTCTTCGGTGTGAAAATCAGCAGAGTAACCTTCACCGACATACCGTGTAGGAGAGGGTACCACAAGTTGATGATCAGGTAATTCTCTTCATTCTTCTCAAGTGGCTCAACGTTTTGTGAGGAGGGTTGAGCAGGGGAAACATAAGTGATAGGCGTAGAACTAACCATAACAGTCAGGGCAGACGACATAGCAATTTATTTAGTAAGCTTTGCCATACGTGCAGCCTCATCTTTCTTTTTTTTTTTTTTTTGCCAAGGCAGCTGCCTCTTCGTCTGCCTTTTTCTTTTTCTCCTCTGTGGCTATACGTTCAGCCTCTGCCTGTTGCTTTTTTTTCAACTCGGCCAAACGATCAACCTCATCTTTTTCTCTCTTTTTACTTTCTTCTTCGGCCAAACGTGCCGCCTCCTCATCCTTTTTCTTCTGTTCTTCTTTGTCTATACGTTCCTCCTCCTCTTGTTTCAATTTTTCGAGACGTAGAGCCTCGAGCCTATCTACTTCAGCCTTCTTTTCTTTTTCTATGCGTGCGAGCTCGTAGGGGATGTCGTAGGGAACCCTGTTCCCTACGGATTTCCCTACGGGAATGGCCGTAGGGAATGACATATTTTCTTGTAGTGAGTGACCCAACTTTACCGGTAATCGACCGGTTATTCTAATCGGTCAATTCCTTTGGAAAATCAAAGTCACTAATATTATATGCACACACCCGCAATAATATAAGGGATTAAGAATAAAATACACTGAGATTTAAATCGATTATCTAAGGCAATCCTAATCGATAAATCTCAAGCAGATCCGCCCAATACACCAAGTGTACAAGTATGATAAAATAATTAAGACAAATTATTTTCTCTTTCATACAACGACTATACCGATGGATTGGTCCTTTTCCATCTAGGTCGTGAGCAACTGTTCGATTATATACGAGTAACCGATAGTATGATCTTCCGTGTGACGTCGCACACCATACTAACTACAACGTATAAAATCTAGGACTATGGTTTGCATATATTTAATTAAATATAATTAAATGCAAATAATTTTTTTATTATTAAATAGGATAAATGCTTTAGACGGAGTTCACATGTTACTTAAATCGAGACATTAAGTATACAACTCCATCATAATGCACTTAATCTTCCGTCTTAGCTGCGGTGAGCAGGTTGACCTTGGCAAAATATTTTTTGCCGATTTGTGCAAGATTGCCAAAACTACGGACGAAGCGATCATTCGCCAAACTGAGTTGCCAAAGTTTAAAAGACTTCGTCTCACGCACCCTTGTCTGATATACAGAATGTTACATGATCAAGGATTTCTCCCGATGACTGGGTTGGATAAAACTATGAAAAAGAATGGCGCTGTGAAGATAACTACCACGTACTTGAATCCGAAGAACAGGGTTATTGATCTCCCTTGGACTTCATGTGTCAATTGCGTCGAGATTCCGGAACCTGTCTCTCCACCTCCATCCACAACAAAATCTTCAAGAAAACGTAAGTCTGCGACAAAGGTTGAATCTCCCAGCTTGAAGCGCCAGAAATCGGCGACAATTGATATTGATGCAAAAACGGCGACTCCAGGGCAAAGAAAATCGGCGACAATTGTCCCTCGTGGTTTTGGCCCTTCTTCGAACATTCCACCTCACAAGAATACTCACCATCCGATACATGGTCACCGAACTGTTGTGCCTTCAGCTGCTGTGTAAATTTTTTATTCTTCGGTCCAAAAAACTGATATACGCCAGGATGAATATGTCGTATCTTACAACAGGATTATTGACGCCCAGCTGGAACAGAAAGAGGCGTTTAAAGAACTTCAACTTGAAATCCAACAAGGGGGAGGATTGGGTGGTGATGTTGAAGGTGTTGGCTCTCAAGGTGGAAGTTTGAAAAACACTTTTATCTATTCTCTTTTCAGGGATGCCATCAAGGAAGCTCACTTGGACTTGGCCAAGATAAATTATGAAAGTGATGATGGTGAGAAGACTGATGAGGATATTTTTGTTGGTGTCATGGAAGCTGCTCGCAAAGGGAAAGCTAAAGTTGGTGAAACTACAAATCCAGAGGTGTCGCGTGTGATGCCGTCTGACGGACTCAAGGACGAAGGAGATGATATTGTTGATGTGGATGTTGGCCAAGATGAATATTTTGGAGAATACAAAATCTATGGGAATCAGGATGATGACTCTGAAGAAAAGGATGAAAAAGAGTATTCCAGCATAGACGATGGGTTCGACTATGATGATGATGAAGTGGTGATTGAGAGCCAAATTCATTCACCAACTCTCGCTGGCTCACCAAAGAATTCAGACATGCCATCCCAGTGACTTTATCTTGTGTTTGATTTGAACTCTTGAATTGTTTTTATCTTATCTTCGCATGCATAAAACTCTGGATCTCTTGCATGCATGGTTTTTCATATTTTGATATCTTTTGGAATATGTTTTTATTCGGCGCGTGGCGCAAAACTTCTGGTACTTGGTTTTGATTATCTATCTAAGTTTTTATTGTTTTTCATTAATTGTGTTATCGATGTTTTTCCATCTTTTACTTAGTTATCTTTGTTATATATCTGTTTGAGGGGGAGATTTTTGTATCTCCTTAATACTTTGTTTTTGTGTATTGATTGTGCCAAAAATGGGGAGATTGTGAATGTTGATTTTGGTGACAACGTGTTTTCCTTGTTTGTTTTTTGGTTTTTGGTTTCAGGTATGAAGTTTTAGTTTCTGTTGACTTAAGCTGGAGTCGTAACTTTTGATCTCCGCATCAAATCCGGCGACACAAGCTTGCTGTGAATCCAGCGACTGGTGTCTTGAGGACATGGAGCCGACGACAGTGTCTATCAACATGATAGTTTTCACCCAAGTACTTAAATTGAAGTCAATGAAGATTGGGTCCGGTGTTTACTACTTCAATGATATCGATGGCCATGAAAACGATGAAATACTGAAGCTTCAACAACAAGGTTTTATCACGGTGAAATTGAAGATGAAGTATTGAGATCGATGGAGTCAAGATTTTGTTGAAGTATGGAATTGAAGAAATTGAAGATTGAAGATTCAAAGATTCAAGATTCAAGATTCAAGAATCCAATTTCTGAAAGTGATGTAATCAATGGAAAAGTGACATCAGCCAAGCATGTGACCAATCAGAATGTGCCATGTCAACGTTTCACATGTGCGGCTCTACTATATATACCTATGGATTTTCGTGTTGTCATAGGACGATTTTGAGAGAACGAAATCTGATTTTTAGAATCGTATCCTACAGCTTTCAGCTTAGAGTTTGTGTAGTTGCTTTTACGCTGTGCGCCGATAATAATGTTAGGAGATATAACTCTAGGTGCACTTGTGCTAGATTACTTGTGAGTGGGAGTGTTGCGACACTCGGGAAACTTCTTGTAATCATTTTGCCTACCATACTCATTGTAATAGTTTCGTTTTGTTTTTTAATAAAATGAAATATATTACATAAACTTTTTATTCACTTTTTCGTACTCCGAACATGAATGAGTGTGTGTGAACTCCGGATCCTTCGACTCTAGGTTCCGGATTTGTGTTCATCGACTGAAGCTGCTGAAGCTTGTGTTTAAGGCCAATTTCGCAAAAAGTTGGTGTCCTACGTCAAATACGTAATTTCAATTATGTTCGACTAGATTATTTTTTTAATTTTTAGTTTATCCCTAATTCAGTTCTATAAAATTTGTTTTGCAGGTTAACGTACGATATATTAATATAATTGCATTTGTGCCATATCATCCCCTTCATGTTCACAAAGTAAATTCAATTTTTTTTATATATTTTTATTTATTTTCCAGCTTTATAATTTTCATTTTCCATTTATTTTGGTTTTTCCCCCACCGGTTTTAGGTATTTGTTGGATGCGTTTGAAACTCGAGGAATGCAGAGACAAGAAACTCCTCTACCGCCAGATCAGAGGCTCCTCAATCGGGTGGGATGTAAATCGAGGGATGTGCCGAGTAGCATACACATGTGGAAGAGAGCCAATAGGTCTCATCCCATGATTAATTAACTTAATAATATTCCAATGAAAATTTTTCATAACCGATATTCGAACTCTGCGTCGCCGGAGAATTACATGTTGAGTGTGGAGGCTGATTCATGCCGAGAAGACGAAGAAAAGTCAAATGGAGAAAACGGCGGTCGCCGGAGGTGAAACGGCGACCGCTGAAAGCCGCTGGCGGGCGCCAAATGGGTTTCGGCGGGCGCCGAAACCGGGAGAATCGGGGCCTGGACATCTGACCAGTTTTTAGGCTTTTCGGCGGGCGCCGATTGACCTCCGGCGATCGCAGAACAATTTCGGCGGGCGCCGTTTTGTGTCTGGCGGTCGCCAATTCAATGTCGGCCGACATTGGATTGAACTGGCTATGGCGTCGGCCGATAGAGCGGGGGCTTTTACGCAGGAGCGGGTTTTTTCTCCCCAATTGTTTTTCTTCCCCTATATATATGAAGCCTATGCGTGTTTAATAGGGTTAACACCTCCAGAAATTCTAGAGTCGAATTTATAGCTTTACTAGCGTGTAATCGAGTTCTATAATCGATCTAGTGAATTATTGCAGCGGCAAGAAGTGGACGTAGCCCTCGTTAACGGTTGAACCACTATAAATCTCGTGTCTCTTTAATTTCCGTATTTTTCGTTCTTGATTGTTCGTATTGCTTTTCAGGAGGGGAATTTGGACGCGAATTTCCCAACAAGTGGTATCAGAGCGCTAGGGTTATAGCGATCGAGGAAAAGCGATGACGGACACCACCACCTCGTTCGGGGTTACGAAATTTTACGGGAACAACTATGGACACTGGAAAATGCAGATCGAGGACTACCTTTACGGGAAGAGGCTCGGAATTCCTTTGAAGGGTAGACCAGAGAAGATCACTGATGAGCCATTTTATTTGCTCATCTTAGAGCGTTTTTACACCCTTTATTGAGTCAGTTTGAGTCAGTAACGTGTCTGGGAGGGCACAATAGGATGTTTGGGCAGAGTGTGCAGGTGTACAAGTAGTAGGTGGTGCATTGTGCGAAAGAGGCCAGAAAATCATCCACTTTGGGCAACCACGGGGATCCGAGCCAAAGTGACTTGATCTGTTTGACCCAAGGAGGCAAAGTCACCACTATGGGCAAAGTCACGAAGCAGAAGAATCAAACGCCGAAGTTGAAGTTTTCACTTTGGGCAAAGTCGCTTCTTTGGGCAAAGGGCAGAAGGCGCCCAGTTTGGGAAAACGGCGAGTATCGAGCATACCAGAGTAACAGATTCCGAAAGTTAGGGGATTCTGCCTAATCCCCCATCTTTATCCGGTCAGCTGATAAGGAAAGAATCTCTGAAGACCAGGACTTTCCTTGACCAACAAGAGTCCCAGCAAGAATACACTCTGGACGGACTACGCCCAAACGGCCCAGGCCCATCAGCCCACCAGCCCAATACAAAACTGATGCCCTAGAGACCGCACATATAAAAGGAAGTAATCGCTGATCAGAAAAAAACAGACGACACGCTACGCTACGCTACACACAAGAAGAAATACAGAGAGCACAAATCACGAAATTATTGAGAGTTCTTTATGTATTTGTTTTGAGAGTCGAGAGGTGAAACACTGCCCTTTGGGGCAGCCCGTTTGGGCGATATTGTATACTATGTTTATTTTTATTTAATTTAGATCTTTTCCTTTTAGTATTTCGTTTTCGTTTTGCTTTATTTATTTATTTTAATTATATGTTGATGGATTATTAGCGTCTGGGAAAAGGCAGATCGAGGGGGATTTCGGGCTAAGTAGAACCGAGAGGTTGATGGGGCTAGAGTAGCCGATTGGGGGTTTGTTCCCGAAGCAAAGTTGGTTGAGGACTATTTCTGGGGAGTTTGGGCAAACTAGGACGACCACTAGTGAACCTTTACAAACTGGGATACTAGTGATTGGGCAAACCGCATAGATGTACCTTGTAGTATTGTTGCGGCCATAGCACTAGAACTTGCTGGAGATTGCGGTCGTATGACTCGGAGTTCCGAGCATGCTATTGGCCGAGCGGGTCTGTCTAGAGAGTAATGCGGGTTTGGGCAAACTAGATCCATGTTTGGTCGCATAGGTTATTGAATTGTTCAGATCTAGGGGTTTGGCATAACGTTAGCTTGCCTTCTCTTTACACAATAAGGATAGATAAGGGGTGGGGCAACTGGGGGCGTGACGCAATAGGACCACTTTTGTCTTTTTAAAGCACCCTATAACTGCTGACAAACCGCTGGTAGAAATCCTTAGTGCCTATGACCGGTAGTATGCCCAGATGAACCCAAGAGACGTTGTATGCCCAGATACTGATTTTCATCAATTTAGTTTAGTTTAGTCGTGTTTAGTCGAGTCGAGTTGTTCATGAGAGAACCGCTGTGCCCACAGCAAATCAAAACAAAACTTTTTAAATCGTGACAACCCTCTGGGCAAAGCCGAGATCACCTACTGCAATTGCCTCCTCGTGGGATCGACCCCACATACTTACCACTATCTACCTTGTAGTGTTAGGTTATTGGCTAAATATAAATTTCATTTTGACAGCGCGTTTGCTCAAACGACAAGTATTCGCGCTCGTCAATCACGGATGACGAGGAATGGGAAAGCCTCGACAGGCAGGTGTTGGGATTGATACGTTTGTCTTTAGCTTCAAACGTGTCATTCAACGTGCGCTCAATTCCCACTACCAAGGGTTTAATGGCTGCCCTATCAAACATGTACGAGCAACCTTCAGCGAACAACAAGGTGTACCTCATGAAGCCGTTGTTCAACCTGAAGATGTCGGACAACGCAAACGCAGCCAACCACATAAACGAGCTGAATTCCATCTTGGACAAGTTGAAGGGAGTCGGGGTGAACTTCGATAATGAAATTTACGCTTTGATCTTACTTGCGTCTCTACTGGATAGTTGGGAGCCCATGTGGGCAGCTGTTAGCAACTCTATGGGGAAGGAGAATCTGCAGTTCTCCGAAGTTAGAGATAAAATCCTTGCCGAGGAAATCCGGAGAAAGGATTTCAAGGGAAAGACTCCTAGTTCGGCCTTGAGTGTAGAGAGCCGGGGGAGAAACTCGGGCAGGAATGCTAACAGGAATAGAGGGAGATCCAAGTCTAGGAATGGAAGAGATAGCTCGAGGTCCGAGGATAATGAGTGCTGGAATTGTGGGAAGACGGGGCACTTCAATAGGAATTGTCGCTCTCGGGGGAAGAACGACGACAAGAAGAAGGGAACCGCCAACGCGGTGGTACAGGAGGATAACGACGATGGGGACGTCCTTCTCTGTTCGGTCGACTCACCGATCGATTCCTGGGTGCTGGACTCAGGGGCTTCTTTCCATACTACTGCACAGCGAGAGGTAATGTTGAATTATGTCTCGGGTGACTATGGAAAGGTTTTTCTTGCAGATGACGAGCCACTCGATATAGTCGGGATGAGAGATATCAACCTGAAGCTGTCTAATGGGCAAACCTGGAAGATTACCAAGGTCAGACATGTGTCGGGGTTGATGAGGAACCTAATTTCGGTGGGCCAGCTTGATAATGATGGCTACCGGACGTCATTTGGAGATGGGTCATGGAAGGTTTCGAGGAACGCCATGACCATTGCTCGAGGTCATAAGACGAGCACACTTTATTTGACGACGAGCATGAGAGATTCGGTTGGTGTTGTTGATAGCACCCAGAAGACCAAACTGTGGCATTGCAGGCTGGGGCACATGAGTGAGAAGGGGATGAAGATCATGGCAAAGAACGGGCTGCTGCCCGAACTCAAGGCGACTGAGTCTCACGTGTGCGAGAGTTGCATTCTTGGAAAGCAGAAACGAGTGAGTTTTTCAAAAGGTGGAAGGGAGCCCAAGGCGGAGAAGCTGGAACTAGTTCACACGGATGTTTGGGGGCCAGCTCCCGTCGCCTCACTCGGAGGATCACTCTACTATGTTACCTTCATCGATGACTCCACACGGAAGGCATGGGTATACTTCATGAAAAATAAGAGTGACGTGTTCTCTGTTTTCAGGAAATGGAAAGCCGAGGTTGAGAATGAAACAAATCTCAAGGTGAAGTGTTTGAGGTCCGACAACGGTGGTGAGTACGTTGACGCCGACTTCAAAGAATTTTGTGTCGAGAATGGGATCAAGATGGTGAAGACTATTCCGGGGACCCCACAACAAAACGGAATAGCGGAGCGAATGAACAAGACGCTAAATGAGAAGGCCCGGAGTATGCGGTTACATTCGGGGATGCCTAAAATGTTTTGGGCATATGCCATCGACATGGCAGCTCATTTAATCAACAGAGCACCGTCGGTTCCTTTGGAATATCGGATTCCTGAGGAGGTTTGGAGTGGGAAGAAGCTGAATCTTTCCTACTTGAGGGTGTTCGGGTGTCTGGCGTATGTCCATATCGACGAAGCTGCTCGTAGCAAGCTTGATCCTAAATCCAATAAGTGCTCCTTCATTGGATATGGCGGCACGGAGTTCGGATACCAATTTTGGGATGCCGAAAATCATAAGATGATCCGAAGCAAGAATGTGATCTTCAACGAGGCGGTCTTGTACAAGGGTAAAGGCGAGGTTGTTGAAGAAAGCATTGATCCCGTGGGAGACACGGAGGAGATTCCGGTGGAGGTCGTGGAGACCGAGAAGATCGAAGATGACAACACAAGCAGCGAGGATGAGCAAGATGAAAATGCTCATCCCAACATCGATCCAGTTACACCGAAGCCGTGGAGGTCGACTAGGGTAAGAAGACCTCCCCATAAATTTTCACCTTCTCTTAACTATATTTTGCTGACTGATAGGGGTGAGCCGTAGAGCTACACCGAGGCTATACAAGCGAGGGATTCGATCAAGTGGGAGTCTTCCATGAAAGAGGATATGAGCTCATTGATGTTGATTCAGACTTGAGAACTAGCCGAGCTTCCGAAGGAGAAGAAGGTATTGCACAATAAATGGGTCTTCCGGGCAAAGGAAGAACACGATGGAAGCGTTCGGTACAAGGCAAGATTAGTGGTGAAAGGCTTCCAGCAGAAGGAAGGGATCGACTACACGGAGATCTTTGCTCTTGTAGTCAAAATGGTAACCATCCGGGTGGTGCTTAGCTTGGTGGCACAAGAGAATTTACATCTTCAGCAAATGGATGTAAAGACCGCATTTCTTCACGGGGATCTGGATGAAGAAATATACATGAAGCAACCGGAGGGTTTCGAAGTCCGAGGAAAGGAGAAGCTGGTGTGTAAGCTTCAGAAGAGCTTGTATGGGTTGAAGCAAGCTCCGAGGCAGTGGTACAAGAAGTTCGACATGTTCATGAAGCGGGTCGAATTCACGCGGTGCGAGGCGGACCACTGCTGCTACTTCAAGAGTCTTGGAAAAGGTACCTACATAATATTACTCCTTTATGTAGATGACATGCTGATAGTCGGGGCGAGTTCGGCGGAGATCGACAAGCTCAAGAAGAGTCTATTGAGGGAGTTCTCTATGAAGGATTTGGGTGCTTCCAAACAAATCCTGGGATGAGAATCACGAGGAGCAAGGATGGTCTTGAGTTGTCTCAAGAGGAGTACCTGAAGAAGGTACTAGCACGGTTTAGCATGGAGGATGTGAAACCCGTGAGCACTCCTTTGGCTAGTCACTTCCGTCTGTCAAAGGAGGACTTGCCGACAAGCGAAAAGGAGATGGAGCATATGGATAAGGTCCCTTACGCCTCTGCGATTGGGAGTCTTATGTATGCTATGGTGTGCACGAGGCCTGACATTGTCCATGCAGTGGGAGTAGTCAGCCGGTTTATGAGTAATCCGGGGAAGCAATATTGGGAAGCCGTCAAGTGGATCTTTCGATACTTGAGAGGGACTTCCGGTTTTGTTTTGAGGTTCCAAAATCAGATTCGGGATTACTGTTGGAAATCGATATCCCGGGCTATAAAAAATAAACGCGGAACTGATAACCCGACCGAAATCCTCGATCGTCGGAGAACAACCACGAACCACCGCACGAGCCGGAGCTCAACCGAGCACCACCACGGTCCGCCCGTGGTGCCCAACCGAGCCCCCGCGCGGGGCTCGCGATCGCTCCCATAGCGATCGCTGGGATCGCTCGTAGCGATCCCTAGGCTGCTCGTAGCAGCCCCGCAGCGGGTACACGGACCCGCTGCCCCAACGCACGGGATCACCCCGTGCGAGCCGCTACGGGCGAACCCGTAGCTTGTACGGGGTCGCTACGAGTCGCCCCGCAGCTGACCCGCGATCGATCCGAGGATCGATCGCACCCCTCGGCTCCAGCCGAGGGTTTCCCGTAGCCGCGCCGGCGGCGAGGGGGGCGGGAGGATCCGCCGCGGCACCAGCCCGCGGCATCCCCGGCGATCGACCGAAGTCGATCGCATGCCCCGGCGTCCAGCCGGGGCTTCCCCTTGTCGCGCGTCCCGGCGGTCGAACCCTAGGGTTTGACCGCCACCCCTCGGCTCCAAGCCGAGGGTGTTCTCGATCTTCGTCGGGGATCTCGAATCCCCGTCCGCGAAGTTCGTACGTCCCGGATCGTTCGTTCATGTATATATCACGATTAATTAAACGCATAATCATAAGAGGGGGTTTACGATTATACCTACGTCTCGTTGTGAGGAGAAACGAGATGATTTGAAGACCTTCGAATCTTCCCACGTATTCCTTCCACTTCGTTCAAACGTCGTGTGGGCGACGATCCTCCGAACTCCTATGGATCTCCTTCACGAACTCTCTGGAATATCAAGTATGATAATCTTATGGTGTCTTGAATTGTGAAGACCATGTAGTGCTTTTATAGGCTACGTAGGGGATCTAAAGGAGGTGGAATATTGAGCTTCCAATATTAATGATTAAATTGAGCCCAAGCCCAAATCTATTAATCCCATTAATATTAATTAATTTTATTTTCCACTATATAAAATTAATTGCACTCCCAATATTAAACCATATTATATCAAATAATATTATCTCCGGTAGTATTATTTATTCCGTGTATTTAAGATTTAAATATCCATAAATAAAATTTATTTATTGCTTGATAAATTTATTCATCTCTTTTATCCGAGAATAGTACCATTCAACTTTAATTATTATGCGGAACAAATCCACTCATGAGGTTTACAGAATAATTCCTTATGAACTCATCTCGGGGATATTATCAACCCTTACGGGATACACTTTCCCGTCAAGAATTCACGGCATGTCATATATAAAATATAGTGACCCAACTTTACCGGTAATCGACCCAATATATTAATCGGTCAATTCCTTTGGAAAATTAAAGTCACTTATATTAAATATATACAACCGCAATAGTATCGGGGATTAAGAATAAAATACTTTAAGATTTAAATCAATTATCAAAGGCAATCCTATTTGATAAATCTCAAGCGATCCGCCCAATATACCAAGTGTACAAGTGTGATAAAATAATTAAGACAAATTATTTTCTCTCTCACGCAACGACTGTACCGATGGATTGGTCCGTGTCCATCTAGGTCGTGAGCAAATGTTCGATTAAATACGAGTAACCGATAGTATGATCTTCCGTGTGACGACGCACACCATACTAACTACAACGTATATAATCTATGACTATATTTGCATATATTTAATTATCAAATAATTAAAAGCAAACAATTGTTTATTTAATTAAATAGATTAAATGCTATGATCGGGAGTTACCGTTACTTAAATCTAGACATTAAGTATACAACTCTAACAATTACTTGGGTTCGTGGACGCAGACAACGGAGGAGATGTGGATAGTAGGAAGAGCACCTTTGGGTACGTGTACACTTTCGGGGGTACCGCGATAAGCTGGGTGTCGAGGTTGCAGAAGATAGTAACATTATCGAGTTGTGAGGCGGAGTACGTTGTTGTGACGGAAGCCGCGAAGGAAATGATGCGGCTACAGGCATTTCTGCTAGAGCTGAGGCAAGACCACTCGTGGAGTGTCTTGTATTCCGACAGTCAGAGTGTCATTCACTTGGCAAAGAATCCGGTGTACCATGCTCGAACGAAGCATATCCAGCTGAGATATCGCTTCATTCGATCGGCCTTGGAGGAAGGCATCTTGGTGTTGGAGAAGATTCTTGGGAGTAAGAATCCGGCCGACATGTTTACGAAGGTGGTGTCGTGCGATAAGTTGAGGTTGTGTTCAACCTCGGTTGGTCTTCTGGGATGAGGACCGGGGACGCCGCTGCAATGTGAAGAGATATAGGGGGTCGTGAATTAGCTCCAAGTGGGAGATTGTTGAGTGTGGAGGCCGATTCATGCCGAGAAGACGAAGAAAAGTCGAATGGAGAAAACGTCGGTCGCCGGAGGTGAAACGGCGACCGCGGAAAGCCACCGGCGGGCGCCAAATGGGTTTCGGCGAGCGCCGAAACTGGGAGAATCGGGGCCTGGACATCTGACCAGTTTTTAGGCCTTTCGGCGGGCGCCGATTGGCCTCTTGCGATCGCAGAACAATTTCGGCGGGCGCCGTTTTGTGTCTGGCGGTCGCCAATTCAATGTCGGCCGACATTGGATTGAACTGGCTATGGCGTCGGCCGACAGAGCGGGGGCTTTTACGCAGGAGCGGGTTTTTTCTCCCCAATTGTTTTTCTTCCCCTACATATATGAACCCTATGCGTGTTTAATAGGGTTAACACCTACAGAAAGTCTAGAGTCGAATTTATAGCTTTACAAGCGTGTAATCGAGTTCTATAATCGATCTAGGGAATTATTGCAGCGGCAAGAAGTGGACGTAGCCCTCGTTAACGGGTGAACCACTATAAATCTCGTGTCTCTTTAATTTCCGTATTTTTTGTTATTGTTTGTTCGTATTGCTTTTCAGGAAGGGAATTTGGACGCGAATTTCCCAACATTACACCAACATCACCCCATACATTACCGCTCGACTATGCCCCAAGAAGCTTACATACTATAAATTACATCAAACAGACGTAATCTTTGAAAATAATAAAATTTTCATAATTGAGATAACGGTTAATAATGAGATTAATACGAGTTCACAAATTTAAGTGAGAGTTCAATTATTAAATAAAATAATTTCTTAGTCCATTAATAAATTTTTGGCGAAATACGTTGGAGATTAAATAAAATTTTAGATTATTTCAAAAAAATAAATCACTTACATCGCACGGGCAATGATACTAGTTTATTCAGTTATTCTAGACTTTATTGTGTGAATCCACAACAGTTTGCATACAAGAAAAATTGATATTAAAAAAATGAATGGAAAAACAAGTTTAATAAAGAAAAATGAATACAAATAATTATTGTGTATACAGTAAAAAATGATATTTCAAAAAACGAATTCAAAAAGAAAGTTTAATAAAAAAAATGAATACAAATAAGCTTTGGTCATGTCAAAAATTACTTACATAATTCGCTCAAATAGAAGGGTATTTTAGGTAGTTCGTCACTTTTATGGGTAGAAAAACATATTTTTTAAGAGGTTGTGTAAAAAAAACTTTTTTCCTATCTAATTCAGAGTCTGTTTGGATGAGTGTTTTGAGTCGTTTTCGTCGAGGATTATTATATATTATATGCGCTTGGTAGGGTTTGGGGACGACGCAAAAACACGTATATTTGTATGTAGAAAGGGAGCTGAAATGAAATCACACCGAGACTAGGCTTGAATGCCCGAGATGATATCTCTATTTATTCTGGTATTTCCACGGATATTCTCTTCCGGCGTGGGCTGCACCTATGCTCCGTGAAGGGTGGCTGTTACGCTGGACTCGGCTTCTCGTAGAAGTGAGCTGGTAGGTGGGCCTATGACACGTGTCTGTGGGAGATTTTTGTGGCTCAACAATGAGCTTATAAGCTATTTAAAACAGTTTATAAACCGTTTAAAAGTTTTTGAGCTCTTAAAATTTGTTTTATTAAAATTTAAAAAAAAGATCTTAAAAATCTTTAAAATAAATTGTTTAATAGCTTATAATCTGTTTTAAAAAAAGTAAAAGTATATACTTTTTTTAAACAGCTTATAAGCTCTTCCAACTTAAATAATAAAATACCAAATTACCCTTAAAATTATTATCTTTTATATATATACAAAAATTCTAAATTTATTATTTAGTTAATATAATTTTTTTAATTTTTTTTATCATATATAAAAATTTATTTTTGATAATTTTAACTATATAAGATTTTAAATTGCTAAAAAAATTAAAATTTGATAAGTTTATATACATATTTTATCTAAATGTTTTAACAACTTATTTATTAAATAAGAACAGACTCTTGAAACAGCTTATAAGACGTAACATCTTATAAGCTATTTTAAATAAGCTCGTCCAAACGGGTCTTAGTAAAAAAAACTATTTCGTTATCTAATTTTGGACCTGTTCTTTTGGACTGAAACCGGATGAACTGAATTGAACTGAACTGAACTGAACGATTTGAACTGAATTAGACTGATATATTTGTAAAAATAATAATTATTATTATAAATTATTAAATATTTTTAAAAAAATATTAATAATATTGTGATATTAACTAAATTGTATACTTAAAATATTAATTCAAATTATTATTTATTTATTTTATTTTTATTTATTTTGAAACTGAATTAATAGAACTGAATTAAACCGAACTTAAGTGAACTGAAATGGATTGAAATTAAGTGTAATTTAATTTTCTCTCTAGATTTTATACTTACATGTACGAAGACATAATTAAATTAAAATATTTTATGAGTCGATAACACACATTCAAAAGTAAATCTATATATATATAATTTCAGGATTCACTAATGTCACTTGGACCAATAGGAAATCAATAATAATGTTGTGTTCACACTATAAATTATAAATAAAAATAATATAAATTATAAATAATAATATTATTAAGCATATTTAAATTATTATATATAAATTTTAAATAGTAATTTGAAATTATATATTTTTGTTAATAATAATTAATTATCATTTTAAATATATAAATTTTTATTTTTTTTCTCAAAATTATTTTTTATTCCATTAATATTAATTTAATTTCAATTAATCGTATCTTATTTTCTCAAAATTCTTTTTTATTCCATTAATATTAATTTAATTTCAATTAATCGTATCTTATTTTCTCTTGCTATAATTTGGGTTCATAGGTTCTTTTTTATTTTTCTGAATATTGAATCGATTTACATGTATACGTACGTCCTTCTATTCATTCATTTTTTTCCTCGATTTTTTTTAATTTTATGTATTAATTATGATTTTTTCGCAGATTCCAAAATCAAATTGTTGAGTTATTAATTATGTTGAACTAGATTTTTTTTTTTAATTTTTAGTTTATCTCTAATTCAGTGAGTTATTAATTATGTTGGACTAGATTTTTTTTAATTTTTAGGTTATCCCTAATTCAGTTATGTTAAATTTTACAGGTTAACATACATTATATAATATAATTGTATTTCTCCCCTCTCATCTCCTTCATGTTCACCAAGTAAATTCAAATTTTTTATATTTCTATTTATTTTTCAACTTTATAATTTTTATTTTCCATTTATTTGGATTTTCTTCCAGCGGTTTTAGGTATTTGTTGGATGCGTTTGTCACTAGAGAAATGAAACTCATATTCCACCAGATCAGAGGCTCCTCGAACGGGTAGAATGAGACGAGAAACTCCTCTTCCACCAGATCAGAGGCTCCTCGATCGAATAGGATGTAAATCGAGGGATGCGCCCGAGTAGCAGACACATGTGGGAGAGAGATCGGGTTGGATGAGACGAGAAACTCCTCTTCCACCAGATTAGAGGCTCCTCGATCGGGTAGGATGTAAATCAAGAGATGCGCCCGAGTAGCAGACACATGTGGGAGAGAGATCGGGTAGGATGAGACGAGAAACTCTTCTTCCATCAGATCAGAGGCTCATTGACCGGGTATGATGTAAATCGAAGGATGCGCCCGAGTAGCAGACACATGTGAGAGATAGCCAGTAGGTCTCATCCAAGGACTAACTTTATAATATTTCAATGAAAATTTGTCATATCCGAGATTCGAACTCTGCGTCGTCGGGGAATTACACCAATATCACCACAGACCTTACCACTCGACTATGCCCCAAGAAGCTTACATACTATAAATTACATCAAACATGCGTAGTTTTTGAAAATAATAAAATTTTAATACGAATTTACAAATTTTAGTAAAAGATCGATTATTAAATAAAATAATTTATTAGTCCATTAATAATTTTTTGGCCAAAATACGTTGGAGATTAAATAAAATTTTAGATTATTTCAAAGAAATAAATCATTACTAGTTCTAAAAAATTTGATGAAAAAATTATTACTCCATTTTGTAGGACCCTTTGATGTTTGCCTAGTCGTATTCGTGTACTCGTGTTTACCCATTAAGCTTTTCTCCAAGAATCTCAAATTTTGGTTTGCAATCGAAGTTTGGGTTATAATTCCTTGCTAAATTTAAACTTGCAATTTGTTAAATTCGTCGTTGTTAGGTTTCTGTGGATTCGTTACAAATTAGGTTTCGGTGATGACCTCGAGACCGAGGTATCCGCCGCCGGGCATGGGCGGAGGCCGAGGGGGCGGCGGAGGAATGAACACTTACGCCGGCCCGAATCCTAATTTTCAACCGAGGAACGCTAACCAACACTACGCGCAGAGTAGTCATCCAGCGCCGAACAATCAAAATCAGCAATTGTTTCAGAACCCTCAACCACAACAGTGGCTGCGCAGAAATCAGCATCCGACGGCTGATTCATCCGTTGACGTGGTTGAGAAGGCCGTACAGTCAGAAGCCGTTGATTCGAGGTGAGTAATTTTCTTCTTCATCCAAGTTATTTCCATATGAGAATATAGAAGTGTGTTAGTATAGCTTAAACAAATATTTCTTGTTTTATGTCAAAAAAATTGTTCAGTAAGATTAGTAAGACATTGGAAGAACATATGTTTTCTTCTCCAGCTTGATTTGTAAGTAAGGGCAGTACACTGTCTAATTAGTGGGCATTTGTATGTGGTTGGTTAAATATGGTAGGACCCTGCTTGGTTTCGACCTTTGTTGAGTTACTTGAGTAGACCTTTCTTGTTTTGGTAGTGTTGAGTTTTTACAGGTTTCTCTCGAGTTTTCTTGTTGTTACGTTTGAAAGTATTTTAAAATAAACTGGGGCAGATATATTCATATTCCATTGCTATATTTCTTCCCAATATTTGTTCTTTAAGTAGATGCATTTTTTTAAAGACGAAAAACAAAAGTCACGATGTTCTGGTTAATTAATTGATGCTTTATTTTGTATGTTTCTAACCTTGTTTATGCGGGTAGTATATGCTTTTTTTTTTGGCATAATTGCATTGAGATTTGGAGATATTAACCTATTCTTCTGTATTAGTTCGGAAGACTGGAAAGGAAAATTAAGGTTACCACCAGCAGACACCCGCTACAAAACTGAAGTAAGTTTTTCAATGTGGTTTGTATTTGAGAGTTGTGGTTATTGGTGCCATGTTTGTTTTTTCACTGTCATTTTTCCTTACATTTTTATTTGCCTTGTCATTCAGGATGTTACAGCTACTAAAGGAAATGAATTTGAAGACTACTTTTTGAAGCGGGAGCTGCTTATGGGAATATATGAGAAGGGTTTTGAGAGGCCATCACCTATCCAAGAGGAGAGTATTCCAATTGCTCTCACTGGAAGCGATATTTTGGCTAGGGCTAAAAATGGAACCGGGAAAACAGCTGCATTTTGCATTCCAGCCTTGGAGAAAATTGATCCAGATAAAAATATAATTCAAGGTTTGACTTGTACACACATGAAAGTTCCTCCAGATGTCCAGATATATAATCTCTCTGCACTATCTTTGATATATGGGTGTAAGTTTATAATAGCATGCCCTAATGTGATTTGAGAGTTGAGAATGAGGTGAAAACAAATGTGTAATTTAGTTATTGTTGTTTCACCAGGGGAATATGGGTCATGGGAGATCTAGATAAAAGCAGTCATTTGTGGCTTAAATTTGGTGACTTTTTGGCGATGGTTACTGTGCCACATTATATTTTTGCTTGTCTCATTCACATGCATAAATTTGTCTAGGGAATATTTATTTCTTGAACACTCCATGCTTTGTAGCTGTAGATATTTACTTAATAATTAATCCTTATCTTGGTGTAAAATACTAAAATGTGAGTGCATCCTTGCAGTTGTTATTCTTGTCCCAACAAGAGAATTAGCTCTTCAAACGTCACAAGTATGTAAAGAACTTGGGAAGCATTTAAAAATCCAAGTCATGGTTACCACCGGTGGAACAAGCTTAAAGGATGACATAATGCGTCTACATCAACCAGTTCATTTACTAGTAGGTACACCTGGAAGAATCCTAGATCTTGCTAAAAAGGGGCTTTGCATCATAAGTAATTGCAGTATGCTCGTAATGGATGAGGTATGTTACGTATGTATATGTTTTGGACATTTTTCTTCAACTGGTATTTGATCACTAGTTTAGGTAGGGAAAAGTTGTAATGGATGAGGTATGTATATGTTTGGGACATTTTTCTTCGATTGGTATTTGATCACCATGTTTTCAGTTTCATCTCCTCTATGTTACGCTTATTCGCTCTCTCTTTTGCTTGGGGAATGAACTTCCTACTGTCGATAGATTTATATCTTTGTTTAGCTGCATTGATAGTTTGACTGTATAAAATTCAAGAGGCTTCATACATGTCCATACATCATCCCTATGTCCTTCTGGCTTCGCTTTTGCTATCTGCTCTGCATCATTCAACTCTTTTAAACACTGTGATTATCAAGAATCAAGATTCAATAACGTTGGCCAATAATGCCATTTTATGTTTAATATAATCAGGCGGATAAGCTTTTGTCTCCAGAGTTTCAACCTTCTATTGAGCAATTAATTCGCTTCACTTCCACAAATCGTCAGATTCTTATGTTCTCTGCTACATTCCCGGTTAATGTAAAAGATTTCAAAGATCGGTACCTGAGAAAGCCTTATATTATCAACCTCATGGACGAGCTTACGCTTAAGGGTATATCCCAATTTTATGCATTTGTGGAAGAGAGGCAGAAAATTCACTGCCTGAACACTCTCTTTTCGAAGGTTCTAAATTCTTATCAATTCAATATATTTTATGCATCTTTGATGAGTTTGTTTGGAAGTTGATTGGTCTGTCACTTTCGAGCACAGCTTCAAATCAACCAATCGATTATTTTCTGCAATTCTGTGAACCGGGTGGAGCTTCTTGCCAAGAAAATCACAGAGCTCGGCTACTCTTGCTTTTACATTCATGCTAAAATGCTCCAAGATCATCGCAATAGAGTATTTCATGACTTCCGCAATGGTGCCTGCAGGAATCTTGTGTGCACTGGTATGCGCTCTAGGTTTCTTGTGAAAAAAATCTTGGTCCTTGAGTTATGTTTTGCTTTTGGTGGATAATGATCCTCATTTTAACATAAGTGGGAAATAATAGCATTGAGAATGAGATTCCAATATTTGTGGTCTATCTGATTCTGTCTTATCTTTCTTTTTTTTCTACGTTTTCACCATTAGCACTATGTACAATTCTATACTCCTAGCATATTGATTCTTCTTCCCTTCTGACTTGCTCACGTGCAGACTTGTTTACAAGAGGTATAGATATCCAAGCAGTAAACGTCGTCATCAATTTTGACTTCCCTAAAAATTCCGAAACATATTTACACAGGGTATGGTGATATTTTGTTTGGTCACATATTATTCTTATTACTTTATGTTTTTGCTTTTAATTTTACTTTGCGATTTACAGGTCGGTAGATCCGGAAGGTTTGGACACCTTGGATTAGCTGTGAATCTAATCACCTACGAGGACCGCTTCAATCTGTACGCTTTTCAAACTTCCTCAGTAATCATCAGTATATTTTCCCGTGTTGTGTTTTTTGACTGTGTGCGAACTTCCTTTTTTCTCTTCTTTCAGGTATAGGATTGAACAAGAATTAGGCACAGAGATCAAGCAGATTCCTCCACACATAGATCAAGCTATATACTGCCAGTGACTTGAGGGCGCTACCCAGTAGTTTCATGGCTCGATGTGGTAACAGCGGTGAGTAATATTCATATTTTGGCTACTTAACGAGACTGACGGATCTCTATCTGACTTTTGTTAATACAATTGTGACTTTTCTTTACTCCATGTTATGCAATTGTGTTTCAACAGTAAGTTTAGAAATCAAGAGGAATGGATTTGATAAATCATATTTCTACTTGCCGCTGTAAACTCTTTATTTTAGCCAACTTTTCGGAAAAAGGGAGGGCATTTTGTTTTACTTGTTCATGATATTTGTTGTTCTTAGGAGAATATATTTTGCGCATATTGATAAAAGTTTATTCTTATAAAATACTGGTTTGCACAAAACACAGTTTAAAATCAAATACTTGAAGATATTGTTATATTGTTTTTGAAGAAACTACTTAATTTAGCAATATCAGTATTTAGATTGTTTATGTGATCACTCAGTGTGCTAGTATGTACCATTTGAAGCTATCAGCTACCTATTGTTGATAGCTATTTTGTGGGTTTCACTTTCAATTTTATGAAATAATTAGTCGACCCATAAAGGCTCAGAGCGTTACAATTACAATGTTGGAATTTTCTTGATTATAATTATTATTTTCTTCATTTTGTTTGCATGTTTCTAATTGTTTAGGAATAAGATTAATTGTAGTGGTTACTGGTTAAACATTACTCTGTATCTTAAATATGCAGAAACATTATTCTATCTGTTTCCTTCTTTTTTATGACAGGATTTGTTGTCTGACGGAAGGGTTACATGGTTTGTCGTTGAGGATAATTTGAGAGTCGGGTTACTGGTTGTGAAAGACAGCATTGTACTTGCCTCATGATGCAAGAATTTCTGAGTTGTATTGTGTCGTCTGTCTCATTCTCCATTGAAAGATTTGTTGATCAAACTGGGCACTAAAGCTATGGGTTTCACTTGTTTGACCCAGTCCCAGTGGGTATTTCGTAGTTTCTGTTTAATCTATAAGAGTTTGAAGTCATAAGTCCGTTGCCTGGACGTCTGTTTTGAAAAAAAAAAATGACTGCTTGTGATTCTTGTTTACATGAAGTAAGATATTAAATAAAAGAAGTGGGAATACCACTTTTCATTCACAAATATAAAACATCTACTCTTTTTAACTCCACATATAAAACTACACCCCATTCTACACAAAATGAAAAGGAAAAGTCCTATATACCTTTACTTTTCTTTTCTCTCTTTTAATAACAAAAAATCAATTAAAATACATTTTAAAAAAACCAAAAAGAATTTCTGTGGGGCCCACCTTTACACAAATCAGATTTTTTGAGGTTGGTGGGGGTGTAAATGCATGCATGAATGCATATCCCCTCTACCACCTCAAACCCTCCATAACTCAAACCAAACCCATTTCAAAAAAAAAAAAATGCTCTCATTTCTCTCTAAATAAAAGCAAGCTCGGTCGGAATCTACGTGAAAAGAGCTGCTTTCGACGGGGAAAAGGTACGTTGCACGCAAGGGTTCCCCGTTTTTTTTTTTTTTTTTTTTTTTCGAGCTGATTTTTTTCGCCCTCGGTCGAAGCCCTCGGTCGAAAATATGACCGAGGGGACGACCGAGGGCGACTGGGTTCTTGAGCCCTCGGTCGAGAATTTTGGCCGAGGGCCCTCGGTCACCCGGCCAAGTGACCGGATAACTTGGCCCTCGGTGACCGGGTAGCTCGGCCAAGTGACCGAGCAATTTTTGCCCTCGGTCACCGATCGGCCAAGTGCACTTGGTCAAATTTTGACCAAGTGCAGAATTTTTTTTTTTTTTTTTTGCCCTCGGTGACCGGATAGCTCGGCCAAGTGACCGAGCAATTCTCGGCCCTCGGTCACCGAGCGGCCAAGTGCACTTGGTCAAAATGTACCAAGTGCAGAAATTTTTATTTATTTTTTTTTAAATTGAATTGTCTATTAATTAATGGCTTGTTTGGATGTATATTTTGGATTTTCTAATTGAATTCAATTGTTATTTGTAATTGTGATGGATATTTTGGATTTTCTAATTGAATTCATTTGTTATTTGTAATTGTAGATGTCGAATCAACGAATCACGGTACGTTACGGTGGTCGTTGGGATCGAGAGGGCTACGTTGACGGAGTAGACATGTGCCTCTTCTTTCGTAGGGAAGAAATTACACTCGACACTCTCGTGAGCCGGATTCGTGCGGTTTTGCGCCCTCCGCCCAATGTCGAGTATTTGTTGTATTGTTATACCCGAGGCTATGACATGAGGATGTGTCCCGCATGTTAGACGAGCAAAGGGCTGAGTGCTTTGTGTTCGTCGTCGAAGTAGAGGGACAACAAGCTGCGCCGGAGGTGAATATCGGAGAAGAAAATCGTGATCGGGGCGCACCGTATGAGAACGAGAACGAGGAGGTACACACTTCCGAGGACGAGGAAGAGGCCCGTCAGTCCGATCTCTTGGATTCTTTGACCACGGAGTGGACCGAGTGGATCAGGCAGCCGGGCGTGGTTAAAAAGATTATGTCGCGCCGTAATATGTCCTCGAGTTCTACTGCGGGAGGCGGCGAGCAAGCCGAAGCTTTTCAGAATGCACAGAATAATCCACTGCGCAATTGGATCATTCCACTGCCGACGTTTGACCCCGCTGTTCCGTTGCGTTCTGTCGAATCCCAACCGATTTATGGTCAGATGGTAGTCGGTGCCACGTTCCGAAAGAAACAGGATCTGAAAGTGATGGTGGGGATGTATCACATGGAGAATAACGTAGAGTGCAAAACTGCTCGCTCGGGCACTGATCGGGTGACGTACGTTTGCAAGCTGGGGCGTGAGAAATGCCCGTTCAAATTGTGTTCCACGGGTTCCGATAACACCTTTTGGAGGATTACGAGGCTGAACTTGAATCACGAGTGCCGTAACAATTTGGGGCGGACTGCGGATCGACAGGTGTCGAGCAGGGTTGCGGCTACTTTCTTTGCACGCCAGTTAGTCGGGAATCGGGAACTGAAGCCGAAAGATATGGTTGATGATTTGAGGAGATTGTACGGAGTTCACATCAACTACAACTTTGCCCTGCGGACGAGGAATCTGGCGCTTGAAATAGCGTACGGCGACTATCATGGATCGTATCAGAGGCTCCCGTCATATTTGTACATGCTGAAAGAACTTAATCCCGGGACTATGTATGATATTCAGACGACTAGTGATGGCGTGTTTTGCCACATGTTTGTTGCGCTCGGGCAGTGCATTCGTGCATTTGAGCAGGGCACTCTGAGGCCGGTGATAGTAGTCGACGCCACCCATTTGAAAGGGAGAAACACTGGTGTGTTGTTTGTCGCAGTCACGAAAGACGGGAATGAGAATATTTTCCCGCTTGCGTTTGGTATCGGTCCGATAGAGAATGACGAGGAGTGGACGTGGTTTCTCAAGAACCTCAGAGATTGCTACGATACAGACGACGAGGATCTCCTCATTGTGTCCGACCAGCATAAGAGCATCGCGAATGCTATTCGGAGTGTCTATCCCCACGCGACCCGTGCGTTGTGCTATCACCACCTCTCGAAGAATCTAGCACGGTACGGCCAGAAGGTGGTCGAAGCTGTATACTGTGCTGCCTATAGTTATCAGGTGGATGAGTTTGAAAGGCATTTTGCGAATGTGGAGACTCTTAGTAGAGAGGGTGCTTATACGCGCCTTATTGATATCGGGGTTGAGCACTGGGCGAGGTCACATTGTGCCGCACGACGATACGGTTTCATGACATCGAATGCGGCCGAAGTCTTCAACGCTGCTATCAAATGGCCACGGAGATTACCAGTCTGTGCGATGCTCGAGGCGATTCGTGCGATGATTGAGAGATGGTTCGATGAGAAACGAAGGATAGCTAACGAGAGACAGAATGAGCAGCATGAGCTGACCGAGGAGGCATTGGCCAAGTTGTCTAATCAGGATATGTTGAGCCGTTATTTCATCGTTCGGGAGGTCAATGCGAATGCCCGATACAGAGTTCAGGAGGATGACAAGTCTTATCTTGTGGATATCGCGAATCGCACGTGTGAATGTCGGGAGTTCGACTTAGACCTAATACCGTGTCGTCATGCTGTGGCCGCTATTAGGTATGATATCATTTTACCTTTAAATTTAATTTTAAATTGTCGATGCCACTAACTTGTTTGTTGTTTTTATGTAGACGAGCAGGATTTTCATCGTACGATTTCGTGAGCCCCTATTTCAAGATGAGCAGCCATGTCGAGATGTACGCGACGCCTATTGTGCCGTTGCCACATTATGATGATTGGGTGGTCCCGCCGGATGTGGCATCGTACGTAGTTCTTCCTCCAGTAGTGGTTAGCCAGGCTGGACGTCCGAAGACGACTCGTGCTCGTTCCGCTGTTGAGAGCTCTGCACGACGTGATCCGGTTTGTTCCCCCATAAGTAACATTGTACGTATGTCGTGGCATAGACCTAATATCGTGTCGTCGTGTGCAGGTGTGTTCGAGATGCAAGGGCGTAGGTCACAGCAGACGCGTGTGCACTGTTTTTATTCCACCTCAGAGTGTTGATTTGAATGGTCCTCCACAAGAAACGGGAACGGAAGAGTCGAGCCGGAGAAGGCAAAAGAAGAAGTGCAGCATCTGCAAAACCGAGGGTCACACGAGAAGAAAATGTCCCGTGAGTACGGAGTGAGACGTTGATATGATGGTTTTAGTTTTTATTGGTGCTCGTGAATTATTTAAGACTTGTATTGTTTTATTATCGTCGACTCTCGTGTGATTTGGTGTTATTTGGATTGATTTGGTGTTTGTGTTTGTGTTTGAGATTGATTTGCAGGTTTAGCTTTGATATTAACTAAATAAATCCCGTCAAAATTTTTAAAAAATAAAGTGTGATTTGGTGTTATTTGGATTGATTTGGTGTTTGTGTTTGTGTTTGAGATTGATTTGCAGGTTTAGCTTTGATATTAACTAAATAAATCCCGTCAAAATTTTTAAAAAATAAAGTGTGATTTGGTGTTATTTGGATTGATTTGGTGTTTGTGTTTGTGTTTGAGATTGATTTGCAGGTTTAGCTTTGATATTAACTAAATAAATCCCGTCAAAATTTTTTAAAATTATTTATAATATATTAACCAATTTAGCTTAATATGATTTGTAAAACAAAAATTAATATTATTTTTTAAATCAAATCTAACAAATATATAACTTTATAAAAAAATAATAATATATTTTATAAAACATAATTAACTTAAGTATATAAATAATCTAATTAAACTAAGTATATAATTAAATTACTTAAATTAAGTATATAATTAAATTTGGTGTTATTTGGGTTGATTCGGTGTTATTTGTGTTGATTCGGTGTTATTTCGGTTGATTCGGTGTTATTTTCGGTTGATTCGGTGTTATTTCGGGTGATTCGGTGTTGTTTGGATTGATTTTGGTGAAAAAATTGAAAAAAACAGGCTGCACTTGGTCATGCACTTGGTCACTGCACTTGGTGGCTGCACTCAGTCAAAGTGACCAAGTGCACTCAGTCAAAGTGACCAAGTGCACTTGGTCGCCGGTTAACTAACCGAGTGTTACTCGGCACTTGGTCATTTTGACTGAGTGCACTTGGTGGTGACTGAGTACAGAGACCACCAAGTGCACCACCAAGTGCCCCACCAAGTGCACTAGAATAATTTTTTTTTTAATTAATTTTAGGCCAATAAAGTGTTGTTATGTTGTTATGTTGACATTAAAGATCATTTTGGAGCCTATAAACATCAAATAAAAATGAAAACAAAGCCGAATTAGTACTATTAAGATGAAACGTAGAAGTTTGACTATTTTTTGAACTAACTAGTAATATTGTTACAAAGTTATCTACATACTTACCAAATTGTTCATGATCCGCATGCGTAATCACTTAATTCACCAATTTCAAAGGTTGATCATGTTTTTTGAATTATTTTGACTATGAAATTGATGTTTCATGTAACATAACAACTTTACAATTGAAAAAAATGCATTAAAATCAATTAAAATTTAATTATGTTCTAAGGCACTTGGTGGGGTACTTGGTGGCCTGTGCACTTGGTCACCACCAAGTGCACTTGGTCACAGTGACCAAGTGCATCGACCAAGTGCCGAATTAAAAAATATTTTTATTTTTCCCCATCCACCAAGTGCACTTGGTGGCGCCACCAAGTGCAGCCACCAAGTGCAAAATTAATTCTTTTTATATTACTTAATTTAATTCTATACTTAATTTAATTAATTAATTAATTTAATTTTATACTTAATTTAATTATATAATTAATAAAATATTTTTTTTATAAAGTTATATATAAAATATTTTGTTTTATAAAATATTTTTTATAAATACTCTCATTTTGTTTTATAAAATATTTTTTAATAAATTTTTTTTTATAAAGTTATATATTTGTTAGACTTGATTTAAAAATTAATATTAATTTTTGTTTTAAAAATAATTTTTAAAAATAGGGTAATATATTATAAATAATTTTAAAAAAATTTGACAGGATTTATTTAGTTGATATCAAACCAAACCTGCAAATCAATCTCAATACCAAACACATAAGACCAAACCAAACAAACACACCTACAAATCAATCCAGATACACACATACAAATCAACACACCTACGACTCCAATGTACGACTCAAACCAAAGATCTTCCGAGCAACATATCTACGATACTGGATCAAGTACTGGTCGTCGACCGGTACTTTCAGGTGAGTGAACAACTTGTTGATGAGCCGATCGAGATACATGCACACGTACGGGCCACAGTTGGAGCTGTCGACCTGGGTAAATTGGGCATCTGGCACGACGATCCTAAGAGCAGATCTCTTGCGGGCTTTTCTGAAAAAGTTCGCGTCTGCATCCCAATATCCTGCACAAACCAATAGCCGAGGCAACAAGTGGTGCAACGGTCGCAGCATCGGTTCCCGAATATCGAGGGGCACACGGAAAGAGAAAGGGTCGTACAAAGCTACACTCCAGTTGGCCAGATCAGTACGCACTGTGACCCAATGAGCTCCAGTATTGACTACCGTTATTACCTAAAAATACAAAAAACAAAACAAAACGTTATTGAAAAATAAAGGAACGTTATTAAATCGAACTATGAAATAATATTAACCCGATAAATAATATTACCTCAGTAGCATTAATCCAACTCTTGTGTTCCTCGTCTCCCTTGACCATCTTCAACAAATGATCCGGCGGGTTCCAGTTCTTATATCTCTCTTCGAAGTTTGTTTTCTCCGAAAATGGCTTGTTCGATTTCACCGTCCGCCACTCATAGGACAATTTATTCTGTTAAAAATATTAAATGTTAGAAAAATGAGAAAAGTGAGATAAATAGTGCATTTGATATGATAAATGAAACTTACGAAGAACTCGGTATTCAAGAGTATAGTCCTTTTTGGAGATACTCCATCTCGTACACCCTTCATCAGTTTCACCTTCTCCTGCAAGTAAAAAATGTAGAGATCGATCTCCTGAAAAATAAACAAATCACAGCTGAGCACCAATAAATAAACAATATGAATTTGAAAGTTTAATTAAAAATTAACTTACCACGTCTGTGTACCAATAATGGTAATCCTCAATCAAGTCGAAATACTCCTGCGTATAATCTCGACCATTGAATGGCATGCGGACGCTCTTATTCTTCCCTCCTTGTCGGAATATCGAATACAACCCTCTAATCTTCCGGTCACCGGCCGGGGTGAAATGCGTGACGTACGGGCTCCGAAGAGCTGCCGAGGGCCTTCTCTGACGGGGTCCGAGGCTACTCTCGCCGACAGCTGCTTCGGGCTCTGTTGCGGGCTCTGCATCATCGTTTCCCAGTTCTTTTTCTTCATCGCTGAACGCCCCCTCATAACAGTGTACATCTGGCCCTGGAGATGTCTGCGAGAACAAATCTGGTTCCTGCACGAAATAATTCTCTGCATCGAAGATAACTCGCGATGTATCACGGGCAGGAACATCCGGGGGGATATAAGGTTGTGTATCACGGGCAGGAGCCTCCGTCGGTGTGAAGAGACTCCCGAACTCTAGCAAGCCCATCTTCGGAGGAGAACCATAAGTCGGGTCAACTATGGGCTGCATCGGAGTGCGGTAACTGTCGATATCTCCACACGATGCTCTAGCTGGAAATGTCTCCTCCTCCTCCCGGTGCGACGCAGAAGGCTCTGCATATGAATGACGCCCTGGTACAGACCCGGATCGATGAGACGCAGCACGTCCGGACCCGGAGCGATGAGACGGAACACGTCCTGAACCCGAATGATGAGACGCAGCACGTCCGGATCCAGAGTGATGAGATGCAGAAGGCTCAACGGGATCGGAAGGACAAGGGCGACTCTTCGAGAATCGTCTGCGACCGAAAAACCCCCGAATGTGCTCCATCAGACTGTCGTTGCCCTCTTTCTGTGTCCTCCTGACACTCTCCAGGAGTCTATCGTTGCTCTCCTGATGTGTCCTCGTGATCCGGGCAGTCAGTCGAGCCATAAATCCCGTGTCGGACTCGTCGTTCAGGATCTTCTGGAACCGTCGATCAATCCGTCGATCGGTACTGTCATCAGACCCCTCAGGAGCAGGAGAGCCCTCTCGTCGGGGTCGCTGAGAGGGACGACGCTCTGCCGATGAATTTGGTGTGATGGCATCACGACCCCGTCTACTAGGCCCAGAAACACCCGTCATCTTGTCGACGGCCTTGGACACGCGTCCGACCACGCGTTCCATCAAGTTCTTCTTCTTCGGTGCCTTTGCCTCGTCTGCGGGCAACCCAAGTCTAGGAGGAGGATGGTACGTGACCTCTTCTGCTCTGTCACGCACGAAAATAAAATGCTGAGCAACCGCCTCCTCCTCCGTCGGCTCTAGATACCGGTGAACCTCAAGCTGAAAATAAATAAATTATATAGAGTTAATTAATTTAATTATTTGATATAACCATTAATTGAACATTAAAACAAGTTTACCTCTGGGTCCTCGTAGAAATGAGAAAAATCGACGTGAGTAGTAATCGAGTTCCACCCCAGTAGCCGAGGAATCGTCGGACGGTCGGCTCTATGCGCGCACACCCTCCCGAGACTAGGTATAGCCTCGTACGACCATAGCTGATAGGTCCAGATGGGTCCGTAAATGTGGTATGCCGGCTTCAGTACTTGACCGGGATGCATGGCAGCTATGGAGAGGTAGTAGGACATGATCTGAAATGTGTGGGAGCCCCAAGGAAACGTCTCCCATCCCTCCTCGTCCTCTACCAAAGTCCAAACCCAATCCTCGGTCATGATATCGCCTCGGCATAGGAGCATCAAGTAATATATCAGCACATTCGCAGCCTTCAGGTAGTCGGCCGGGTCTGACCCCAAGTCCATAGACTTGAATCTCTTGAAAAGCTCGTTCACTCTTATTTTTTGACCGAATCCGAAGTGCCTAAGAAAGAAAGAGCCGGGAGGAATAATGTGCTGGGCCGAAGTATCAAAGCTGTGATTCCCAAAACGAAGCCCGGTCACCAAGGAATACTCCTGTGCTCTAAAGCAAATGATCTTGCCCCCGAGCGAAAACCAATGCTCGAACGGAGGTATCGTCGGACCCACGATCTCCCGAGCTAACAAGTGGTGCATGGCCGCGTTCGATCGACCGTCTCTTTGAAGGTGCACCAACCTTCCAAAACACGAACGACGGAGTTTCCGGTGAGCCTCGTGCGTATCGTCAACGGCTCTTAACACCTTTTTTATGTGCTTCAACACGGGGAACCGGTCGTACAAATTCAATTCTTTTGTCGTGTAAATGAATTGTGGCCTCCTCCATTGGAACCCATCCTGCAAAAAAAAACACAAATAATTAACCACATAAACATTTATACTGTAAATATAAAAAAGAAAAAAAAAAAAAAAATTCTGCCCTCGGTCGAGCACTCAGTCGATCGACTGAGTGCCCGGGTGACCGAGGGACCGGATAGTGCCCTCGCTCGAACACTTGTTCGGTCACAGGGTGCCCTCGGCCGGTCATCTTCTTCCCCGCGGCCGAGGGGTCGACCGAGGGGGGCGACCGAGGGCCGAAGATCCGGAAATTTTCCGGCGATTTCTGGCCCATTCAACACCCAATTTCTACTCTAAACACTTCAACGAACTCATAGGATAGCAATTTAAGCATGAAATTGAAGACATTATTGAAAAAAATGGAAATTCGAAACCTAGGTTTTTGAAAACTTACCGGAGCTTGGAGCGGCCATTGTTGCTCCTCTTCGTGCACGACTTCCTCCTCGACATTGTGCTCATCTTCGTGCTCGTTTTCCGACATTTGGGCGGCCGGAATTCTTGAAAATCGGCGGCGGTGCTTGGGGTGTGTGGGGACCGACGGGAAGAAGAAAAAATGGGGGGGGACCGGTATTTTTTTTGTCTTTTCCTTCTTTTTTTTAATTGTTTTGTTCTTTTTTTAATTGTTTTGTTGTGTTTTGAAAAAGGGGAGGGTAAATGTGTATTTTCCTTTACAAAATGTATAGAATGGGTGTAGTTTTAAAAGTGGGATTAAAATGAGTAGAGTTTTTATATTTCTTACCAATTAAAATTTTCTCTCATAAAAGAATGCACAAAGAGTATAGTGAAAAGCTTCAAGTAACAACCCAATGCGACAATAAATAACAATTATCGTGTTTACATGAAGTAAGATATTAAATAAAAGAATGCACAAAGAGTATAGTGAAAAGCTTCAAGTAACAACCCAATGCGACAATAAATAACAATTATATGCATGCTAGGTGGAAAGACCTTATTAATCAAGATTAGTTATCTAAAGAATCGAAAAACCCTAATGGGAAAACTAAAAGACCTTAGTTATCAAGATTAGGTCTAATGGGAAAACTAAAAGACCTTAGTTATCAAGATTAGGTTTAGGGTATTTTCAGATCTTTTGGATAAAATGGACAATGAGTGAATATTTTAACATTAAGTAGATTGGATATTTGAAATTATTGATGTTGAATCAACTGATTGATTAAATGAACTAAATGAATCTAGATTGAAAATCCAAAAGAATCAACCCAATTGCATTCATAAAAGAGATAATCAAATACAGCACAAATCAAATAACCCAATTGCCCTCTTTTTTCTCCATTTTTTTTTACCCTTTTCTCTATTTATTTGGAGAGTAGTCAAAAATGGTCAAAGAATACACACGTGGGTACTGGGTAGTAGCAGACACCTCTATTACATGTTTATACACAAAAACACGGATTGAGAGGCGGTGTAGTGCAGTTTTGCACTGCACCATAACAAGTGTAATCTTATAACGTTCATTTATTTAGACATATTTCTCCACCGTCAGATAGAATTAAGTATTTATTTGTTCACTTTTTATATCTTCTTAGATTTATCTTAATCTTATTTAAAATAAAAATAATAATTATAAATATTTTTTAACATAAAATAAAATTATCTTTTATATAATTATAAAAATTACAACACGTTTAATAAAAAATAATAAAAATTACATAATAAAATTGCAAAAAATTATTTTTATATTATTATATAGAAATCTATACAAATTAGTAATTGTAAAAAGTTATTTTTATATTATTAAAATTATTTTTGTATATATTACTTAAAAATATTTTTGCTAAGTGTTACTAATATATATATATATATATATATATATTTTTTTTTTTTTGCGTTAAAATATTTTTGCTAAGTGTTACTAATCATTGAAAAATAATTTTATTTTGCGTTAAAAATATATTTATAATTATTATTTTTTCTAAGAGACATTGAAAAATAATCTTATTTTGCTTTAAAATATATTTATTATAATTATTTTTATTTTAAATAAGATGAAAATAAATTTAAAAAAAAATATGAAGTGAACATATAAATGCGTAACTAATTTAACGGTAGAGAAATATATCTAATTAAATGTACAGTATAAGATTACACTTATTATGGTGCAGTGCAAAAGTGCACTGCACGGCCCCTCAATCCCAAAAACACAACAAATATAATCAAAGTCATCATCACGAATCAATCCTCCAAAATGGTAGGGCGATGAACAAAATTGTTGGAATGTGTGACCAATAAGTAAAATTTTGGTAATGTGTGTTTGTCCAAATTCATATAATAACAATTTATTCCCTTCAAATGAAATTTATGTTAATGGAATTTTATATCTAGACTAGGCATATACATAGTTTATCGTTCTTGATCAATGAATACTTACATTTTCTTTAGACTAACACTTAGTGTAGTGTATGTAAACGGTAACTTCGGCCTCAATATTATGACATCTACAAACTTGAGTGTGGTCATGTTATAAATCAATTAACCGAACTTCTTGGCCTATCAATATTTAAGTGATTTGGGATTCCCATTAACCTAAGTATAATTTGATAGATATATGTATTCATAGAAGAGATCTTTCTTACTTTTGTATTTTTATATAAAACATGTGGCTATGTAGGTGTGGTGGCAGAGATGAAAGAAGAGAGGCTACTTCTCATTGAATGCGAAAAGAATGTCCTTTCACCATTAAAGAAAAGCCCATTCAATGCTTCTTTCTTTCATTGTCACAGAATCTCTGAAGCTTCTTCCATCATCCCATTACCCATGTTTCTGTGTGTTGTCCTTCTTTCCCCTCCACACACACAAACACACAATGAAATACAAATAGTGACGACAACAACATTTAATTACTCTTTTCATTTCCTTCTTTCATTCTTCAAGTTTCAATACACAATCAATCCACTTTCTCAGAGATGAGAGCAGCTTCTCTTATCTTATGTATGATTCACTGTCCAAAGCATTTGAAACCAATAAATAAAGAATCTATCATTCAAAACATATTCTCTTTCATGTATATCAAATACAGTAATTATTACCACTAAACAGTGTATGTAGACTGTAGTACTCATATCTATTATCTGCTGCATATACATACACACACACACACCTATATATACATATATCACAGTCTCTGCTCAGCATCTTGTCACATTTATATCTTCCTTTCTCTCCCAAGTCAATTAAAAATAAAATCAAGACTCTCATTTTCATTTCCTCTTTTCTAAAAAAAAACCACAAATCTTTTATTTTGATGGGCAGAGCACCGTGCTGTGATAATAAGAAGGGGCTAAAGAAGGGATCTTGGACCCCCGAGGAAGATGAAAAGCTCAAGGACTACATTAAGGCTCATGGGCATGGCAGCTGGAGATCTCTCCCCGACCTCGCAGGTTCTGCGTGCGTGTAATAAGTCTCAACTACAAGGGTGTTTCTGTAATTAAACTGTTTTCCTGCGTTGCAGGTCTTCTTCGTTGCGGCAAGAGCTGTCGACTGAGGTGGACCAACTATCTCCGCCCGGATATCAAGCGCGGCCCTTTCACTCCCGACGAACAGAAGCTCGTCATACAGTTGCACGCCATCCTCGGAAACAGGTTTCTTTTCTTCTTTCTTTTTCGCTGCCAAAATCAAAATTAGGGTTTTCGATCAATTTTCCCGCCCAAATTTGGGATTTTTTTTTTCTTTCTGTGAAAATCAAAATTAGGGTTTTAATACACAAACATTTGGGGTTCTTTTGAAGATTGTCTCTCTTGGTAAAGAATAGTTTTTCAATTTTTTTTTTTATATTTATAAAATAATGAAATGTTGTTTTTGATTTTGATTCGTTGAGATGGGCCGCAATAGCCGCTAAATTACCCGGCAGAACAGACAATGAGATCAAGAACCTTTGGAACACACACCTCAAGAAACGTCTCCTCAGAATGGGCGTCGATCCTCGAACCCACGAGCCCGTCGCCTCGACGAAATCGATCAAGGTCAACGGGCCTCCTTCCACCCGCCACATGGCGCAATGGGAGGGCGCCAGGCTGGAAGCCGAAGCCCGGCTCTCCAGGGAATCATGGCTCCTGGTCCCCAATGCCAAACCGGAGGGCGACATTTTCTTGCGTCTGTGGAATTCTGAGGTTGGGGAGAAGTTCCGGAATGTTGTAAGAAGCGGAAAAAATACTTGTACACAGAGCCCGCCATCTGGAACTAGTACCATCCAAACGGGCCTGCAGGATTCAGCTGGTCCTCTGGAGGCGGAAGAATCCGATGATGAATCTACGTTGGATGTGCTTTTGGATTATCCGAGCGAAAATGATATGAGCTTCTTGGGAGATAGTGATTGCTGTAGCAGCTTATATCCATCCGGCAGGTGTTTAAGCTCTCTCTAATATGTGTATGCTTTCTTTTTTTGCCAAATGAGACTACTATTATTACTAATATGGCTTGATGTACTAGGAGTATTTTCAAACATTAAATTGGTAGGAGACATTTGAACGTTCGTTTTAGGTATTTAATAGTGCTAGTACTATTTTCTTTTGTTAGATTGATTAACTTTCATTTGATTGTACATATTGTTTTTTTGACCCAGTTCGAGTCTTACAGCCACGCCCCTTTCATGTTTTGAGGCACACGAGCTGTAATCGTTTCAATTTTTTTATGTTGTTTTCGTACTTATAGTTATCTTATTCTTGTGACTTGTATATGTTGTTATAAAAAGTTTTGTAGTTACTTGACGATAATTGACCGAAAACAAAAAAGTATGTAGAAAACTTTTGTTTTCCCATGAAATAAAATAAGGGGCGGAGGCATTTTAAGACCAAAGCATAAGAGTATATAAGTTCTAAAGCCTCGTCCATAAGAATATAAGTTTTATAGGCAATGGACAGTTATACCCTTATGACACAATAGTACAATTCATTAATTGAAAAAGAATATTAAAAAACAAAGGCACCTTACTCTCTTTTTGGCAATTGAAATTCACGCGCACACACATTTAAATATTACGGTGAGTTTTTGCTATGTATGGTCACTGTGACACGGTGAATTACACTGTGTCACGGTGACTTTTCACTGTGTCACGGTGACACACGGTGAAAGTACACGGTGTCACGGTGGGGTACAATGCTGCACGGTGAAGTACACTGTCACGGTGACATTTCACTGTGTCACGGTGACATTTCACTGTGTCATGGTGACACACGGTGAAAATACACTGTGACACGGTGAAGTACACTGTGTCACGGTGACATTTCACTGTGTCACGGTGACACACGGTGAAAGTACACTGTGACACGGTGAAGTACACTGTGTCACGGTGACATTTCACTGTGTCACGGTGACACACGGTGAAAGTACACTGTGACACGGTGAAGTACACTGTGTCACGGTGACATTTCACTGTGTCACGGTGACATTTCATTGTGTCACGGTGACAAACGGTGAAAGTACACTGTGTTACGGTGACATTTCACTGTGTCACGGTGACATTTCACTGTGTCACGGTGACACACGGTGACGTACACTGTGACATGGTGAAGTACACTGTGTCACGGTGACACACGGTGGAGTACAATGTGGCACGGTGGTATGTCACTGTGACATGGTGAAGCACAAAGTTTATTTATTACAAGTAAGGGTATTATAGACTTTTCACGTGCCAAATGCCTATAATTGCCTATAAAACTTCTACTTTTAAGGACGGGGCCTCAGAACTTATTTATTTTATGAGGTGGTCCTGAACCCGGTATTACCACATAAAATAATCCATGTTGCACTCTTTTATGACTGATTTTCGTTTGGTAGGCAAATATTTACCGGAATATTCTATTGTTGCACTCTTTTATGACTGATTTTCGTTTGGTAGGCAAATATTTACCGGAATATTCTATTCAAATACAATATAGGGGCGGAGGCATTTTAAGACCAAAGCATAAGAGTATATAAGTTCTAAAGCCTCGTCCATAAGAATATAAGTTTTATAGGCAATGGACAGTTATACCCTTATGACACAATAGTACAATTCATTAATTGAAAAAGAATATTAAAAAACAAAGGCACCTTACTCTCTTTTTGGCAATTGAAATTCACGCGCACACACATTTAAATATTACGGTGAGTTTTTGCTATGTATGGTCACTGTGACACGGTGAATTACACTGTGTCACGGTGACTTTTCACTGTGTCACGGTGACACACGGTGAAAGTACACGGTGTCACGGTGGGGTACAATGTTGCACGGTGAAGTACACTGTCACGGTGACATTTCACTGTGTCACGGTGACATTTCACTGTGTCACGGTGACACACGGTGAAAATACACTGTGACACGGTGAAGTACATTGTGTCACGGTGACATTTCACTGTGTCACGGTGACACACGGTGAAAGTACACTGTGACACGGTGAAGTACACTGTGTCACGGTGACATTTCACTGTGTCACGGTGACACACGGTGAAAGTACACTGTGACACGGTGAAGTACACTGTGTCACGGTGACATTTCACTGTGTCACGGTGACATTTCATTGTGTCACGGTGACAAACGGTGAAAGTACACTGTGTTACGGTGACATTTCACTGTGTCACGGTGACATTTCACTGTGTCACGGTGACACACGGTGACGTACACTGTGACATGGTGAAGTACACTGTGTCACGGTGACACACGGTGGAGTACAATGTGGCACAGTGGTATGTCACTGTGACATGGTGAAGCACAAAGTTTATTTATTACAAGTAAGGGTATTATAGACTTTTCACGTGCCAAATGCCTATAATTGCCTATAAAACTTCTACTTTTAAGGACGGGGCCTCAGAACTTATTTATTTTATGAGGTGGTCCTGAACCCGGTATTACCACTACAATATATGCATATTAATTTCATAACAATATACGAGTACGAAGTTGTTCTGATTTAATAATTCTTATTTTAAGAATTACTAATTTAAAACATATATTACTTTTATAAAATAAAGAACGAGAAAAAATCACATTTAGTCCTCTCTGAAAGGTAAAATCCACAAATAGTCCTTTATTTCTTCATTTTCCGCAAAAGGTCATTTGAACCAGTTTCCAAGTAAAAAACACACGTTTTTCTCACGTGATGCAGAGCTGTCGGTTCCCTTTAACGTGGCCTTATATTATTGGTCTGTAATATTTTTGACGTGGAATTGGAGGGAAACTTCAATGGCATCTCTTCTAATTTTAAAATAAAGCATGGTTATTGTTGGGGCAGACCAAATGTATTTCTTTTTCATTCATTTACAGAATTTATTTACGTGCGAAAAAAATCACGCTCACAGTTCTGTTTAGCCAAAAAAAAAACCTAAATCTTTAATCCTCTCAAATCTCCAAATAAATTGGAATATCGATTCGATTCGATTCACATGTGAGGTCCATAGTTAGTATTCGCTACGAAATTATTGTCCAAACCTCTCAATCATCCAAAATTCCCAATTTTTTTGAAGAACCCTAAATCCTCATTTTTTTTGCAAAATTCGAAATTCCCACAGAAGATGGCTTCTCCGTCAACTGAGGGCGATATATCTCTAAATACAGTAAAGCTGCATTATGGAGGAAAATTTGTTGGAGGCACTTTCGGGTCGACTCGATATGTAGGTGGAAAAATCTTAACATACGATTTCTTGGATATCAAAGGTGACGTGTTCATTAAAAGGTTGCTTGAGTGTTGCTTAGAGCTTGGACTTTGCGGAGACAAAAAGTTTTACACGATAGAGAAGGACATTGTGAAACCACTGTTCAATGATAAGGAGCTTCTTGCGCGTGCTTGGGAGTGTGAAGCTAGTAAAGCTATGGAAATATTTGTGGAGGTAACTGATGAGGTTGTTGATGTTCGAAATTCTGCAGAAAATGGTGGGGCAGTGGATAAAGAAAATTCTCCAGAAAAGGGTCGGACAGTGGATGAAGAAAATTCTGATTTTGAGGAAAGCGATTACGAGTTGGAAGATGATAGTTCTGATGATGAGGTTAATGAAGACCCCAAGAAAAATAATGTAAAAGCTAAGGTGGTTGCAGGTGATAGTGATGAAGAGGACAGTGGAGATGAGGATGTTGTGTGTGATGGAGATGACTTTGATGAGAAGAGAGTCTCTGATGATGAATCTCCTGATGAGGTTGTTTTGGCACGTTTTGGTCGGGTTGAAAAGTACGGGGCTGGGCTGTGTTTAGAGGGTTTGGAAACGGTACCAATACATTAAATTTATATTACGAAAAGGGTTGAATTAGATCTAGAGGAAACAGAGGTTTTGAGCTCGAAGCTTCTTGGTATTATCCAAGCTTTTATTTAATGGCTTTAATAGCTAATTTGTGCCGCCCTTTAATCGTTTACGGGAGGGTGCCTTTTATAGGCGATGATACATGCTTATCCATGCAACGATACCCTTAACACGTTGGGTACCTAGTCTAGATACATTAAATGTCGAGGCACGATTCCGAGGCGCGTTTGCCGTGGTGCGGGGTCCTTGATGGTGGTGGCCGCTAGTCGCCCCGTCGTGGCTGGGGTTCGTGATGATGATGGTATGACACACTTGTCTTGTACTTTATTTTGGGTGCTCTGTGAATGGCTCGGGTGCTCCGTGAACGGCCGCCCGCCCGGCCAAGCGATTTCGGCCTGACTCCGCGACGGTGCGCGGGTATGAGTTTCTGTGATCCGGACCCCGTCACAGGGCCCCACGTCCATGTGTGCGAATGTGATCCTTATCCTTCCAAGATGTGCGTGGAATTCCAACTGTCCGGAATCGACACGTGTTTCTGCATGCACAGATATGAACGTCCTGGGTTAATGAACGTCGGGGCAGGTCGCACCTGTGCGGCGTCAGAGTCCCGCGATACGCCCCGGGACATGGCACCCGGGACTGATTGCGTTCTTCCGTCGCGGGTTTACTCACGGGGTGCTCTCCCGAGGTTGGGATCCGGGGGCGTCTCAAGGCTTGATGTCACGTCGTCTTCGTCATCATTCATGTTAGGTTGCTTGGCTTCGGTGATTCGTGTCGGGTCCCGTCGGGTTGTTAATGTCTGTGCCCCGTGCTGGGGCGTGATCTCGGGTCTGTCCTCCCGCAAGCCGGGTCGTTGGCGCCCGATCTCGGGGCCTTTCATGATCCTCGCGACGGGGGCTGGCACGTGGGTCCATGCCACCAGTTGGTGGGGGGACTGATCTTTGGCGTCCGTGCGGGATGTGCTGGCGCGATTCGAGGGCTCGGGCATTGTCCCACTGCATGCGGGTCATTGGCGCTTGAGCTTCGTGCTGGGCCGCGTTCCGGGACCATTTGACCCGTCGTCCCGTATGTCGGGTTATTGTCGCCCGTTGCGGTTGGCCGGGATCCGGGCACGATATGCGTGGGCATTATCTGATTCTTGTGATGGCGAGTTGGCGTGGGGGCCAATGGTACCAGTAGGAGCCCCATCCGGGCCTTTTTATCCGTTGTCGGGTGTCGACCCATTCCACGTGTCGGTGGGGGATTTTTGTGGCACAACACTGGCCCCCAGAGAAGTCCGTGGAGGGACTCCGCTGATTTCTCTGAATGTTGTGTTTGGTCTGGTCCGTGGCTTCATAAATCCGTTTGCTTGTCTTGATTGATGCTTTGTAAAGGCCTTGTCGTCGTTTTCTGGCGTCTGTGCTTGTGCTATCGTAGGTCATTAGCTCGAGGGTTTTGTATTTCCCGCGGTGGTGAACCAAAGCGGAGACCGGGGCTCGGGGCGAAGCCTTCGCCTGACGGGTCATCGACGCCGGGTCGTGATGGTCGAGGTCTGCCCATTCTGTCCGTGTCTTTTGTAGTGGTGATATGGCACGTGGGCCCCTGCTCGAGTTGGCGGGGGCGATCATTGGTGTGTGCGGACGTCATTTGAGAAATTGCTTCATGAACTTCTCGTGCCGCCGGGGTCCGGCACCATCGCCCGGTGACTCGGCCCCGTGGGTGTAGCTCGTTTCCGTTATCAACCATTTTTCCTCGCTCTGGGCCCTGCGTCCGAGCGTGTGACTACTTAGTTTCCATCCCAAATGGCCCGCATTTGGGCGACCACTCTCGTTGTATTTTTCTTGGGTTTGCTTTCTCCGCTCGGCGCGGCGCGGGGGAGTTGGTTCACAGATACCTGCGATTATATTCTCAATGGAGAGCATTAATATAGAAAAACATCGATTAGTTTAATATACTTGTTCTCGGCCCAGGGGTTCGGTCGTTCTGACGCTCCCCGGGATGCCGTTTTTATGGGTTTGGTGTCTTTCCGGGACCGAGTTTTCTTCCGGGACCCCGTTTTAGACTTTGGAAATTTTATTTATTTATTTTGTTCCCTTACCTCCTCATACTGAGACCCCTTGAGGCCGTTTTGGGTATGGGGATTCACGGTTCTTTGTGGGCTCTTGTTATGTGTGCCCTTACCTCCTCATACCGAGACCCCTTGAGGCCGTTTTGGGTATGGGGATTCACGGTTCTTGTGGGCTTTTGTTATGTGTGCCCTTACCTCCTCATACCGAGACCCCTTGAGGCCGTTTTGGGTATGGGGATTGTGGGTTTTTATTTACGTATTGTTCTCGGCCCCGGGGTTCGGTCGTTTTGACGCTCCCCGGGATGCCGAAGTTTATGGTTCTGGTGTCTTTCCGGGATCGGGGTTTTTCCTCCGGGACACCATTCGGACTTTGGGATTTGTTTATTTTCACAAAAGCATTGAAAAGTTCCTGTAATAAAGTTGAGAACCGAAACAGAGTACCTTGCAGCTCGCATTCAGAGCTGTTTTGTCTCGACCCTATCCGGGGGCAGGGCCCCGGACCTGATGAAATTCTTGATTGGGTCCCGCCAATCGGCCGCGGGTTCCGGCGCTGTCGGGAGGGTTTCTCCCCGGGACGGGTCCGCAGATTTTTCGGACGGGACTAGGTAGGATAGCGTGTTGGCCTGCGAGTTCCGCTCCCGGGGGATTTACTCGATCTGGATGCCGGGTAATGGAATAATGTCTCTCCAGCCTTGGGGATCGTTAAGACTCGTGGCCCAGGTAGGCGTTCCTCGAGTTTGGGACGTGGTGTCGAGCTGTGAGGTGGAGATCATGCCTTCAATGGGATCCCAACGGCTGCGTTTGCAAAATGCTTTGGGTTGGGTCACGCGACCCGTGACTCGGCGAGACTGGGCCTGGTCTCCTTTTGACGACATGAGAGCCCATAGGTCGTCCCGCATGATGCAACAAATTTGCACGAGTCTGTGCTGAGAATCTGCAATAATACTTCCAACACGGAAATACAAACATAGCAAAATATCAATTGATTTTACTTATCTGATCCTCCTGGACCGTGCGAACTGCGCCGGCCCACGAGAGAGGGGGCTCGGGACCCGGGATCGGTTGGTCCGAGAGACGGGGCTCGGGACCCGGGACCGGTTGATATGCCTCGATGGTCCGTTGTCGTGCTATTGGTTGCGTAGACCTCGCCTCGCTCGTGTTAGACGCTGTCGTTGATTCGGCCGTGCGCGGCGAGTCGGTCGCGTCTCTTTGGTCCTAAGTTGTTGACTCGACTCATCGGGTCTGGTGGGTTTTGGGCAAATTCTCTACCCTGGGTGTTGGAAATCGATATCCCGGGCTATTAAAATTTATGCGGAACCGATAGCCCGACCGAAATCCTTCATCGCCGGAGATTGGATTCCCGACTCATCCGCAGGAGTCCGACCTTTGGAGACTACGCGCCCGAAGACACGCAGCCCGCCCCCAGCCGATTTTCTCCCGCGAGCCGAATCCATGAACGCGAACCACCGCACGAGCCGGGGCCCGACCGAACACCCAGCGAGGCCCGAGGGCCGCGAGCGTCCAGCCGAGCCCCCGCACGGGGCTCGCGATCATCTCGCGATGATCGCTGGGGATGCGCGAGGCATCCCCGGGGCTGCTCGTAGCAGCCCCGCAGCGGGTCGCGTGACCCGCTGCTCAACGCGCTGGGCTCGTCCCAGCGCTCCGCTGCGGGAAACCCCGCAGCACGCTACGAGTCGCTGCGGGTTAACCCCGCAGCTCCCAGCGATCGAGCCTACGGGCTCGATCGACCCCTCGGCCCCCAGCCGAGGGTGTTCGCGCTGAACGCGCCGCCGACGACGGAGGTCGGCGGATCCTTCCGCCGTGGCACCAGCCCACGGCGGATCCCCGACGATCGAACCCTAGGTTCGATCGTGTGCCTCGGCCTCGAGCCGAGGCTCGCCTCTCGCGTCGCGCGTTCCCGGCGGTTGAACCCTAGGTTCGACCGCCCCTCTCGATCCTCGCCGGGGATCTCGAATCCCCGTCCCCGAGGTTCGTCGTTTATCCGGATCGTGTGTTCATGTACATACTACAATTAATCACACAAAATCATAGAAGAGGGTTTATGATTTACTACCTTCGATTCGTTGTACGGAGAAACGAATTAAACACGTTGATGACCTTGCGATCTTCCCACGTATTCCTTGCACCTTGTCCGAACGTCGTGTGGGCGACGATCTATCGAACACCTTATGGATCTTCCTCACTCTCCAAGACCTTTTTAGTTGGCGTAACTTAGGTTCTCTTGTCTTATGAAAAGTGAAGACCATGTAGTGCTTATATAGGCTACGTAGGGGATCATAAGGAGAATAAATATTGGGCTTCCAATATTGAAAATTAAATTGGGTCCAACCCAAATCCATTAATTCTTATCAATATTAATTTTATTTATTTTCCACTATATAAATAAAATTGCACTCCCAATATTATTCCATATTATATCAAATAATATTTCTCCATCTTAGTATTATTTATTCCGTGTATTTAAGATTTAAATATCCATGAATAAATTTATTTATTGCTCAATAAATAATATTCATATCTTATATCCGAGACTAGTACCGTTCAACCTTAATTATTATGCGGATTAAATCCACCTGCAGGGTTTACATAATAATTCCTTATGAACTCATCTCGGGGATATTATCAACCCTTACGGGATACACTTTCCCGTCAAGTATTCACAGCATGTCGTATATAAAATATAGTGACCCAACTTAACCGGTAATTAACCCAATAATTAAATCGGTTAATTCTTTGGCAAATCAAAGTCACTTATATTAAATATACACACCCGCAATAATATCGGGGATTAAGAATAAAATACTCTGAGATTTAAATTGATTATCCAAGGCAATCCTAATCAATAAATCTCAAGCGATCCTCCCAATACACCAAGTGTACAAGTGTGATAAAATAATTAAGATAAATTATTTTCTCTCTCACACAACGACTATACCGATGGATTGGTCCGTGTCCATCTAGGTCGTGAGCAACTGTTTGATTGAATACGAGTAACCGATAGTATGATCTTCTGTGTGCCCATGCCCCACCATACTAACTACAACGTATAAAATCCAGGACTATATTTTGCATATTTAATTAAATGCAAATAATTGTTTATTAATTAAACAGGTTAAATGCTATGACAGGGAGTTTACCGGTACTTAAATCTAGACATTAAGTACACAACTCCAACAATCTCCCACTTGTACTAAGGTCTAGTCATTTCCTCCAAACTCCCGACTTCCATACTCATCACGTGCTTAAGTTATACTTCCCAGAAGTATTATGTGAATGAGCAATCTAGGCCGCCGATCTGAAGTTATCTTGGTGACTACTGCTTCGTCTCTCTGACGATGACTCGTATCAGGTGGTACTGGCTCTACGTGTTATCATCACCTTTTTGAACTTATGACTTCTTCCAGTTCTCCATGCACCGCTATGTACATAGCCTTTGGTGAACCAAGAATCATATCCAAGTTCAGAGGTCATTCCGGAACCTAACCAAAAATTCCGCTGCCTCTGAGGCTGCTGTTCGGTTTATGATAGAGTCCGAGAAGCTTCACGCTTATCACTCTTTCATCCTTAGGTTCCACCTCTTCTAAAAGTGAACACATAGCCTGATATCGACTTACACTGGTCCTTCTCTGATTTTTGGATCTGAGAAACTGTAATCCAAGAAGATTTCGTTTTGCTAATAATCCAGTACTTCCAAGTACTCTTACAGCATTCGAATATCTCTTATCCAGATTACTTTGATATCCTCCCACTACGCTAACCGCATAGTTGATATCAGGTTCTTGTTTTATAACACCGCATTCACAAAGCCCTCTACACTCGAAGTGTAAGAATCTGCTTTGTCTATATCCATCTCCTTTATGTGTTCAAGACACATACCTTAGATAGATGCATTCTGTTCTAGAAAGGCAATAACCTTTCTCAGAATTGTGCATGTTTTAAAACAAACCATATAAGATATCTAAAGAGAAGTACAAATGTTCTTATCTAGAGATCGAAAGATTTCTAAGAACATGATCCAACTTCATCTTAATCTTATATCTCGATTTATTTAGACAACCTCTATTTTATGTCTGACAACGCTTTTACATTGTTGCCAATGATAAAGTGTTATCTACACAAAATTCCGAGAAACACCACTTTGTTTCCATTACGTCTCCAATACACCAATCTTGTCTATGCTTCTTGATGAATCCATAAAATGGACTATCTCATCAATTTGCAAGTTCACAAGTTTCAGCTTTGTGGTAATCCATAAATGGATTTACTAAGCTTGTACCTCTAAATGATCTTGCCCCTTTAACAATAATAAATTACTGCTATCCAAGTAGGCACATTTAGATTAGTATTGCCTCCTATGCAGAACTAGGGATCGATTTCATGTCTACTAGATCCAGAGTTAAAAACTCCTCCAGTCTTATGAACATCTCTTGTCGCTTAACAACCTCCCACTGCAATGGCGTTCCGGTGTATAACAGTAATAACATTAGGTGCAGTTAGTGGTGTATTACTACTTGGTTAGGCTGGTTCTCAGTCTTCTCTTTCCTCTTTATAAAGTACTTTGTCAGTTAGGGCATTGTAGTTCATTTAATAGTCTTCCTCTAAGAACCGGGCGAAGACACCCTTCTGGTTCGTAGTACTATTGAACATACAATTACTTGTTCTTTTAGGATATTCTACAACTACATAGAATGTGCCGTTGTATCCAGGAATATCCATAGAACATAGGTAGTTCCGAATAAACTTGTCCTTTTACTATTAGAATTCCATTTCTTATACCTGACGCACCATGTCTACACATCAGTGTATGGTGCAGTCGTTTGAGACTTAATCTCAATCCTTGATTTATGCTATGTGTTTTGTTTTTAGATAAGTGACAGCCTCCGCGAACGAGTCGCAGGCTTCTAATGGATATACTTTGAAGGTTCCCCATAATGGCTTTGTGTTGAAAACACTCCGCTTTTATGGCACATCAAGTATTCTAATCCATCTTCGAGTATTCTTTAAAGAACGACTCGTACTTCTCTAATTACACATATGTCTGCATATATCATCTTTGATCATTCTTAATACTTGTCCGAATTCCATCCTTTATCCAGAAAGGTGGACTTAGTTGTATCATCTTTCAAGATTGATTCTTAGGTCGGGAGGTCCATTCCTCCAACTATAATTGATCGAATCAATTTCGACCTTTTGAATCCCTTTTGAATAGATACTACCAAGTTAAAGAATTCACAAGTATAATGATTGATAAAGAAATACATCTAATAAGTAAAACAAGTTCATATATAACGGTTTGTTGCATCGTGGTAGACTAATGATTCATCATTCATATATTGCTATCTAATGTACCAGAATAGATATCGCCATTATTTCTTATCTAAACCATCAAATGATTAAAGAAATAAAATATCCAATAATAATAGAAATCCAGAACAAAAGTTCTTTCTAAAATAAAAGGTACAGAGCAATAATCTTGAAATGAAATCCAAAAAAATAAACGTCTTCCACTGCAACCGCTGCTTCCTCAACAGCTCTGCCCATGAGGACTCGAACTCTTCTTATCTAAGTCGCCGGGTTTTCTGGAACCCCTGCATTTAGAATGCACATACCGTCAGTGGTTCCATATCTACACACCAGAATTCTGGTAGATAATACCGCTGACCATGTTTTACGACTAAAGAAAAATTCGTACCTTTGAGAGGACAAGATGTAGACCCCCAGTACTCAGACTGCTTCCTTTGGGGATATTTGCCAGAAGGCTTCTTTATCCCACCTTTTGGTCCAAGTCCCTTAGGACCACCGGACCCCCTTGTCTTCTTCTCCTTTCCTTTGCCTTTAGGTCCGAAACCTTTGGCTTTGGCTATAAGAGCTTGCGATTGTTTCAACTCTTCCAAAAGATCCATCATCTCAAAAACATGGTCAAGTGTTTCATCGAAGTAACAGATCTTTACGAGTATCCTCATCGCCTCTTTTCTAGCCTCCCCATCATGTCCAAACAACAACTTGAGTTTGAGCATGACATCATGATTAATGGCTAGTGAACGAGCACTCTCCCATTTTTCAAAGTCAAAAATCTCATCCTCAGTCGAGTTAATGGTGAGTCCAGGAGGACAAGTTTCACTGAGTACATCTTTGTACTCTTTTGCAGTCTGAGCAATGTCTAACTCTTCTTTCCATTCAACACAGTGTGGAACCAGTGCGTCAAATTCCTCAAGTATCATCTCAAGTGGGTTCATAGACATTTTCTAAACCTATAAGCACATTTAAACAAACAATTAATTTAATATCCGACGTTATCTCCCTGGAATAACATCATTAAATCACTAATTACGTCTAAAATCCCATCAGGTAAGGCAAGCCACGTGGTGTGGACGTTTACCCACCCAAATGATTTAGTAATTAGATTTTCTTTGGTCATACATCAATTATAGCGTAACTTCGTGGGGAAGAATACTATAACGCGTATCTAAGTGTAAACCATTACTCAGCACTAAAATAAATCGCTTGGAATTGCTACATCACCGCAAGCCACGTGGTGTGGACGTTTACGACAACTTCACAACTCTTCACAATCACTTATAACTGTCTACATCAATTAATCCAAAATCCGTTAGCACAGCAAGCCACGTGGTGTGGACGTTTACTACACTAAGAGACTTTTATAATTGACTCCCAATTACAAGATCCATTAGATTTTGTAAATCAAGACTCGGAGAATCATAAGTGAAACTCGAAGTTTCTAACCAGTGATTCGCCATGCGAGCGACCCTATCTCTCATAAATGAGGGAGCCGAGCAGACAAACGACCCACCTATAAAAGAATGGCACGAAAGTCTCTAATTTGTGTCATCCACATGACCAAGTGGCTCTGGCTCCATTCCACTCCCCGGGGTGACAATGAGTCGACTTGAAGTCAGTTTCAGAAAGACAAATTAGGCATTGTTTGATAAACTCGATTAATGTTTCTTGTAAAAGGAATTACAAGAATTCTCCTCCAATGACTCGTCTATACGAACTTCGAAAGTCCATAAGAGTCACCAAGAGAACAGTAATGGAGACCATGGGAATGTTTCCATCCCCTCTCCCACTTAGCTTTTTATAACAAAGGGATACGCTATCTAGTGCATAAAATAAACACATATAGCATGCATGAAAGCAATAAAGCACATAGATCACATAGTCAAAATAATGCTAGAGAAATTATTTTCCCGACTATCATGGCCTTATCTTCATATGCATCCTCTAGTCTTCAGTCTTCGTTTCTTGAATGCTCCATGTGACGAGAATATTAATTTCCAATATTTAAATCTATTTATTTTCAATTAATCCAAAAGTTACTTAATTCAAAAATTAAGTCAATTGAATATATCAAAAATAAAATTAAATATTATTAATATTTTTTTTTTTTTATTTATTTATTTTCCTATCTAATTCTATTAAATCTCTAGAATAATCTATCCAAGTTAAACTCGGAATATTCTAGAAGACTCCTATAATAGAATAAGGAAACAAATAAATTAGGACTCACTACTTTCCAAATTTATTTTTTTATTTCTAATCCATGAATATTCCCATGAGTAGGAATAATCAAATAGGAAAAATAAATAAATTTAGTACTAAATTAATTAAATTTTAAATCTATGAATAATTCCATGAAGGAAATAAATCAATAGAAATAAAATTAATTTAAATTAATTCTTTTCCTAATCCATGAGAGTTTCCTAAAAGGAAAGTACTCAAATAGGAAAACCGAATTAATTAGGAAAGTTGGATTATGGTAGGAGTAGCACGGGTTGGGAGTCCCCGTACCACCCCCACCGTCGACCGCCGCCCGGGAGGAGCACCGCCGCCGCCCCGAGCCCACGCGCCACCACCACCGGTGGCCGGCGTGGCCGGGAGCTCCCACGAACAGCCCCTCGTCCGGCGATCGATCCATGGGGTCGATCATGGGGATGATCGGCCCCTTCGTCCATTGTCTTCTTCGTCACACCTTCTTCGTCTTCCGGCGATCGTCTCAATATCGAACCAACGTAAATAAATTACAAGAATTTAAATTACACTATCCGGTATCGATTCTATACATGAAATCGACCCTATACAATTTCCGGAAAATAAAGCGCGTAATAATAAATCCTAAATTCGGTCAACCCCCGAATTTTTACTATTACAAACATTCATCCACACAAAACGAATCTCGACATGTCCGAGAGTTTAATAATCATGATAATTAATTAATAAACAAAATTAATTAATATCCAACCATGATAGCCGGAAATCCTGCAAGGTAGAACAATAATCGAGCATATACATGAACACGAAACCAAACGCTCTGATACCAATTGTTGGAAATCGATATCCCGGGCTATTAAAATTTATGCGGAACCGATAGCCCGACCGAAATCCTTCATCGCCGGAGATTGGATTCCCGACTCATCCGCAGGAGTCCGACCTTTGGAGACTACGCGCCCGAAGACACGCAGCCCGCCCCCAGCCGATTTTCTCCCGCGAGCCGAATCCATGAACGCGAACCACCGCACGAGCCGGGGCCCGACCGAACACCCAGCGAGGCCCGAGGGCCGCGAGCGTCCAGCCGAGCCCCCGCACGGGGCTCGCGATCATCTCGCGATGATCGCTGGGGATGCGCGAGGCATCCCCGGGGCTGCTCGTAGCAGCCCCGCAGCGGGTCGCGTGACCCGCTGCTCAACGCGCTGGGCTCGTCCCAGCGCTCCGCTGCGGGAAACCCCGCAGCACGCTACGAGTCGCTGCGGGTTAACCCCGCAGCTCCCAGCGATCGAGCCTACGGGCTCGATCGACCCCTCGGCCCCCAGCCGAGGGTGTTCGCGCTGAACGCGCCGCCGACGACGGAGGTCGGCGGATCCTTCCGCCGTGGCACCAGCCCACGGCGGATCCCCGACGATCGAACCCTAGGTTCGATCGTGTGCCTCGGCCTCGAGCCGAGGCTCGCCTCTCGCGTCGCGCGTTCCCGGCGGTTGAACCCTAGGTTCGACCGCCCCTCTCGATCCTCGCCGGGGATCTCGAATCCCCGTCCCCGAGGTTCGTCGTTTATCCGGATCGTGTGTTCATGTACATACTACAATTAATCACACAAAATCATAGAAGAGGGTTTATGATTTACTACCTTCGATTCGTTGTACGGAGAAACGAATTAAACACGTTGATGACCTTGCGATCTTCCCACGTATTCCTTGCACCTTGTCCGAACGTCGTGTGGGCGACGATCTATCGAACACCTTATGGATCTTCCTCACTCTCCAAGACCTTTTTAGTTGGCGTAACTTAGGTTCTCTTGTCTTATGAAAAGTGAAGACCATGTAGTGCTTATATAGGCTACGTAGGGGATCATAAGGAGAATAAATATTGGGCTTCCAATATTGAAAATTAAACTGGGTCCAACCCAAATCCATTAATTCTTATCAATATTAATTTTATTTATTTTCCACTATATAAATAAAATTGCACTCCCAATATTATTCCATATTATATCAAATAATATTTCTCCATCTTAGTATTATTTATTCCGTGTATTTAAGATTTAAATATCCATGAATAAATTTATTTATTGCTCAATAAATAATATTCATATCTTATATCCGAGACTAGTACCGTTCAACCTTAATTATTATGCGGATTAAATCCACCTGCAGGGTTTACATAATAAATCCTTATGAACTCATCTCGGGGATATTATCAACCCTTACGGGATACACTTTCCCGTCAAGTATTCACAGCATGTCGTATATAAAATATAGTGACCCAACTTAACCGGTAATTAACCCAATAATTAAATCGGTTAATTCCTTTGGCAAATCAAAGTCACTTATATTAAATATACACACCCGCAATAATATCGGGGATTAAGAATAAAATACTCTGAGATTTAAATTGATTATCCAAGGCAATCCTAATCAATAAATCTCAAGCGATCCGCCCAATACACCAAGTGTACAAGTGTGATAAAATAATTAAGATAAATTATTTTCTCTCTCACACAACGACTATACCGATGGATTGGTCCGTGTCCATCTAGGTCGTGAGCAACTGTTTGATTGAATACGAGTAACCGATAGTATGATCTTCTGTGTGCCCATGCCCCACCATACTAACTACAACGTATAAAATCCAGGACTATATTTTGCATATTTAATTAAATGCAAATAATTGTTTATTAATTAAACAGGTTAAATGCTATGACAGGGAGTTTACCGGTACTTAAATCTAGACATTAAGTACACAACTCCAACACTGGGGTGATATCCTTGCGCCATATTTAGGTGGAATCGAAGGTTTCACAAGAAAGAGAGTATAGTAGACACTTTATTGTTATTAGCTTGTCCCCTTCCACGGTGCCAAAGGCACCGGAGGGGACAGGGAAATTGATACAAATATAGTAGGTGGGGGCCACGACCTCGAAAACCTCTAAGGACGGCCTCTCTCGTGGTGCGTTACGACCCTTTATAGTATCTGCCTCCTCTGGCCTACGGGTTGTCCGAGGTTCTGCCCCTTTGCGCCGCGTCCCGCTCCGGCCTGTCCGGGGATGCCTCGGGCTGCGGGATTGTCACCCCGGGGTCCGGGCCTCGAGAGCAGATCCCAAAGTTTCCCGTCCTCGAACAACTTCCATAGCTGATGTAGTAGTTGCCGACATTGACTCGTCGCGTGCCCATGTTGTTCGTGGAAAGAGCACCAAAGTCTCTTGTCCAACCTGTTGTCGGGGGCTTGCATGGGCCCCGGTTTGACGAGGATGTCTTCTCCGGTGGCGAGGAGTATCTCCATCATGGTCATGGCATCCTGACCCGTTTGCTCCACCAATTTTACCTCCATCTCTGTGTAGCTCGGGGGCGGGCGACTTTTCTCGTACGGCTTGTAAGGAGCCTGTCTTGGCATGTTCTCCGGCCTCCGGTCCTCGGGGTCCTGACATTTCTTCTTTGGATCCGGGGCGTTGTCGTTTTCCCGTATAAGCCTCTGGAACCAACATTGTGCCCCTGCCTTGACGCGGAAATCCTCGTAACTACCTGGGTAGCATTGCATGAGGCGTTTGAACAGTTTTGAATCCTTCCGGAGCCCACTCATGGCGGTGTGTAGCTTTAGATCGTCGCCGACTTCCTCTCCGCTGAGTAGGATGTCTCCCACTCTGTCCACGTAAGATTCGTTGCTCTCATGTGGCGCCTGTTTGATGCCGATCAACCTTTGGTTCTGCTCGAGCCGATTAACCTTCGAGGCGAAGTGGGCGACGAAACGTTAGACCAAGTCATCGAAACAATGGATAGATCTGGCGGGTAGCCCGGCGAACCATTTGTGGGCCGTGTCTCCGAGTGTTAGCGGGAAAAGGCGGCACCTCGTGGCGTCGCTAGCCCCCCTTCCGGACATGTAAGTGCGGAAGCGGCTGAGGTGGATCTCAGGATCGGTCTTTCCATCATACGTCGTCGTCTGGAGTGGTTGGATCTCGAACTGCATCACCGCATCCTCCACCTCCAACGCGAGCGGTTCTTTGCAGAAGTCTACCCGTCCCGGGCGGGTCTGGGCCTCGGCTAGCTTCTTCTCCATCTCGGAAAATTTGCTGTATAGGTCAAGGAGACCTGCCTTGGGCCCCGGGATGGGTGCCCGCATATCTGCGGGACGGCGTCCCGGTCCTTCTGCCTCGGGATGCGGGTCCGTCCTTCCGTCGTCCCGTCCAGGCTGGTCGGTCCATGCAGGCTGGTCGTTTGCCTCGGCGTTGAGGTCAAACAGCATCCTCCGGGCGGGGATGGCGCGTTGGCCTTGGCTCGAAGGACCTGGCCCCAGGCGGTCGAATGTGTTGCCCCTGGTGAGTTTGTGACCTGAATCACAAAACGGAGTAGTTAGTGCGCGCTTACGCTGTATCAGGTTGGTCATGGCCACGTCGATCTTCTCGGGCGTGTCCAGCATGGTGTCGACGTAGGGCGCGGGCGTCACGGGTGGAGGTGGATCTCTCCGTGACCCGGGACGGGAGCGGCGTGCGTGGCGCTCTGTATGCTGATGGCGTCGAAGGCGTTGTGCTTCGGTGTCGCTCCGACGGTAGTGGTTTGTGGCGTCGTGGCCGTCCGACATCTCTGTGGCGACGGCGTCCTCCGTCTCGGGAGGTCCCGCCGGGATCTTCGTCGGAGATGGCGGGACCGTGATGCTCTCTCCGGCCGACATCTTTCCTTTCTCTAGCCTCTTCATGGCGGCGGCATCACTTGAGGAATCTGATGTGGTGGCTCCGTCAGTCATCTCCTTTGTTTCTTCTTTTTCTGGGTCTAATATTTCAACCCCCTCCTTCTAGCGCCAAATTTTTTGGCACGTTTTGGTCGGGTTGAAAAGTACGGGGCTGGGCTGTGTTTAGAGGGTTTGGAAACGGTACCAATACATTAAATTTATATTACGAAAAGGGTTGAATTAGATCTAGAGGAAACAGAGGTTTTGAGCTCGAAGCTTCTTGGTATTATCCAAGCTTTTATTTAATGGCTTTAATAGCTAATTTGTGCCGCCCTTTAATCGTTTACGGGAGGGTGCCTTTTATAGGCGATGATACATGCTTATCCATGCCACGATACCCTTAACACGTTGGGTACCTAGTCTAGATACATTAAATGTCGAGGCACGATTCCGAGGCGCGTTTGCCGTGGTGCGGGGTCCTTGATGGTGGTGGCCGCTAGTCGCCCCGTCGTGGCTGGGGTTCGTGATGATGATGGTATGACACACTTGTCTTGTACTTTATTTTGGGTGCTCTGTGAATGGCTCGGGTGCTCCGTGAACGGCCGCCCGCCCGGCCAAGCGATTTCGGCCTGACTCCGCGACGGTGCGCGGGTATGAGTTTCTGTGATCCGGACCCCGTCACAGGGCCCCACGTCCATGTGTGCGAATGTGATCCTTATCCTTCCAAGATGTGCGTGGAATTCCAACTGTCCGGAATCGACACGTGTTTCTGCATGCACAGATATGAACGTCCTGGGTTAATGAACGTCGGGGCAGGTCGCACCTGTGCGGCGTCAGAGTCCCGCGATACGCCCCGGGACATGGCACCCGGGACTGATTGCGTTCTTCCGTCGCGGGTTTACTCACGGGGTGCTCTCCCGAGGTTGGGATCCGGGGGCGTCTCAAGGCTTGATGTCACGTCGTCTTCTTCATCATTCATGTCAGGTTGCTTGGCTTCGGTGATTCGTGTCGGGTCCCGTCGGGTTGTTAATGTCTGTGCCCCGTGCTGGGGCGTGATCCCGGGTCTGTCCTCCCGCAAGCCGGGTCGTTGGCGCCCGATCTCGGGGCCTTTCATGATCCTCGCGACGGGGGCTGGCACGTGGGTCCATGCCACCAGTTGGTGGGGGGACTGATCTTTGGCGTCCGTGCGGGATGTGCTGGCGCGATTCGAGGGCTCGGGCATTGTCCCACTGCATGCGGTTCATTGGCGCCTGAGCTTTGTGCTGGGCCGCGTTCCGGGACCATTTGACCCGTCGTCCCGTATGTCGGGTTATTGTCGTCCGTTTCGGTTGGCCGGGATCCGGGCACGATAAGCGTGGGCATTATCTGATTCTTGTGATGGCGAGTTGGCGTGGGGGCCCATGGTACCTGTAGGAGCCCCATCCGGGCCTTTTTATCCGTTGTCGGGTGTCGACCCATTCCACGTGTCGGTGGGGGATTTTTGTGGCACAATAGAGGTGTTTCCCATATTCAATAGGGATGTCATCTACACTCCAGAGTTTGAGCTTGAGATGCTATTTGAGAACAAACCATTGTTCAAGAAGGCTGTGACATCTCATGCCATCAACACTAGAAGAAGACTTTATTTCAAGAAAAATGACAAAATAAGAGTTCATGGCAGATGTAGAGGATGTTGGAATTTGACATCCCGGGTTATTAAAAATTATGCAGAAACCAATAACCCGATCAAACCCTTCGCCGGAGATCACACGAACGCCGACGAACGAGCCGGGGCACGAGCCGAGCGCACAACGCGGCCGAAGCCGCGCGCACACCCAGCCGAGCCCCCGTCCGCGGGGCTCGCGCGATCGAGGGGACCGATCGCACAAGGCGATCGATCGGGTGGGGCTGCCCAGCAGCCCCCGCGGCGAGTCCGGCGACTCGCCACCGCCTGGAGGAGCCCCATCTTCACGGCGGGTGGGGTGCGGCACCAGCCCGCGCCCCCGCGATCGATCCTTGTGATCGATCGCTAGCCCTCGGCCCAGCCGAGGGTTTCTTCCTCCGCGCGCCTGCCGAAACCCTAGCGGGCGTACGCCGTGGTCCGGTGGCTTCGCCACCACCACGCGTTCGTCCGTCTATTCCGGGTTCGACTTTCGGATCTTGCGTTCTACGGTATTTTCAATAAATCGAATCAATTAAAATCATGAAGCGCGTTTAGATTTTACCTTCGATTCGTTGTTCGGAGAAACGAAATCAAACACCTTTGAATCTTCCCACGTATTCCTTGCACTCCGTTCGAACGTCGGGTGGGCGACGATCTATCGAACTCCTATGGATCTCCTTCAACTCTCAAGAACTATCAAATAATGATATTCTTGTCTTGTTATTTATGAAGGCCATGTAGTGCTTTTATAGGCTACGTAGGGGATCTAAAGGAGGTGGAATATTGGGCTTCTAATATTGAAGATTAAATTGAGTCCAACCCAAATCCATTAATCCTTATCAATATTAATTTTATTTATTTTCCACTATATAAATAAAATTGCACTCCCAATATTTACCCATATTATATCGAATAATATTTCTCCGGTTAGTATTATTTATTCCGTGTATTTAAGATTTAAATATCCATGAATAAAATTTATTTATTGCTTAATAAATTTATTCATCTCTTACATCCGAGAATAGTACCACTCAACCTTATTTATTATGCGGGAACAAATCCACTCGCGAGGTTTACATAATAAATCCTTATGAGCTCATCTCGGGGATATTATCAACCCTTCCGGGATACACTGTCCCTTCAAGAATTCACGGCATGCCATATATAAAATATAGTGACCCAACTTAACCGGTAATTAACCCAATAATTAAATCGGTTAATTCCTTTGGAAAATCAAAGTCACTTATATTAAATATACACACCCGCAATTGTTTCAGGGATAAAGAATAAAATACTCCGAGACTTAAATCAATTATCACAGAGCAATCCTAATTGATAAGTCTCAAGCGATCCGCCCAATACACCAAGTGTACAAGTGTGATAAAATAATTAAGATAAATTATTTTTTCTCTCACACAACGACTATACCGATGGATTGGTCCGTGTCCATCTAGGTCGTGAGCATCTGTTCGATTAAATACGAGTAACCGATAGTATGATCTTCTGTGTGCCCATGCACACCATACTAACTACAACGTATAAAATCCAGGACTATAATTTGCATATATTTAATTAACAATAATTAAAAGCAAATGAATGTTCATTATTAATAGGTTAATGAAAGTGTACATAGAGTTCAGAATACTCAAATCTAGACATTAAGTATACTACTCCATCAGAGGAGATGGATGTAATTGGGCATGCAATGCACTGAAGTTGAAAGATAAAGAAACCTTCCAAATCAGAACCTATAATCCTACCCACAAGTGTGCTCCTACTTTTCATGTCACCAACATGTCTAGTACTTGGTTAGGTCAGAAGCACTTGTCTGAGTTTCAATGTGACCCCAAAAGGAACATGAAGGGCTGGAGGAAGGAAATGTTAGTGTCTCAAATCAGCAAGCTTATAGAGCTAAGAATTGTGCAATAAAGATAATTGAAGGGGTGCCTGACCTACAGTATAGCAAGCTTTGGGATTATGCTCAAGAATTAAAGTCATCAAACCCGGGGTCAACTGTTGTATTAGATGTTGATGATGAAGGCAAGTTCTCTCAGATGTATGTATGTTTTGAGGCTGTCAAGAGGGGATTTCTCAGTGGTTGTAGGCCTTTTATAGGAGTAGATGGGTGTTGGCTCAAGGGACCTAGGGGAGGGATCTTGCTATCTCAGGTAATTTGGAGTACTTGCCGCCACTGCCCGTATTTGAAGCTTCTTGTGACAATAAGGGCAAATTTTATTTTCAAATCTCAGGTTACTCGAACTCGAACTCCGAAACTTCAAGTTTGATTCGCATGATTTCTGTAACATGCTTCACCTAAAATGAAACTGATTGATGTAGAAGAGAGGAGAAGAAAACAAGAAGAGAGAGAATAGAAAAAAAAGATAACATAAATTAAATATTTAGGCTACGAATTTGAATGTACAAGAACACTTACACCCACCGTGACAAACTTGAATTACAGATCTACTTCAATGGTGGAGTAGCTTCAATGACGAATTTAGGGTTACGGGAATAGAAAGAAATGTGTGAGAATCAATCTTTCTGAGAATAAAATGGGGGAGAATTTAGGGTTACGGAAATTTTTATTATTTTTTTTAAAGATAAATCCACGTCAAATGGAACCGACAACTCAACGTTTTTTACCTGAAAACTGGTTCAAATGACCTTTTACGAAAAATGAACAAATAAAGGATTATTTGTGGATTTTTCCTAAGACCAAATATGATTTTTTTCTCAATAAAAAACCAAAGTTTAGTGTAATCATTCGAAAACCCTTAAACGGCACCGTATCAATTATCTCCCCCAAATGGCGCCTGAAACTACCCCGCAATGGGGAGAGAAAGTATCTGCAGCGGTAATGTCCGTTTACAATTCTCTCCCCAAGAAAGGGAAACCTCAAGGCCGAGAAGTCACCGTCTTAGCCTCTTTTCTCCTCTCCGATCCTGACCAAGGTTAGATTCACTCTCTAATTTCCGACTTTCTATTTCATCGATTAATCTCTCTCTCTCTCTCTCTCTCTCTCTCTCTCTCTCTCTCTCTCTCGATGTTTACGGTACAGAGTTGCAAGTGGTGGCTCTCGGAACCGGAACGAAGTGCATCGGCCACTTGAGGAGGACTTCCACCGGCGACGTTGTCAACGATTCTCATGCTGAAGTTATCGCCAGACGATCTCTTCTTAGGTTTCACTATTTTTTTTTTCTGTTTTCAGTTCTTAAATTAATTCTCCATATTTAATTTCGAATTGTGATATATATATATATATAAACTAATAAAAAACTGTTCTCCTTTCCATTTACCAGGTACCTGTACACTGAAATCGACCGCATCACGTCTAGCCGTAGTGATGGGAGTTCGGCGTTGCAAAATGATGACACCAACGACTCTATTCTCCGGCTGAGTTCAGATAAACCAGGCCAAAGAAAATTCAAATTGGCACCTGGGTGGCAGTTGCATTTGTACGTTTCGCAATTGCCATGTAGGTTGTAGATGATGGTACTTCACGTGTTCCTTTCTCTATACAATCTCAGTTGAGCATTTTGGTTTATTTGTTTTCCCATTAGGTGGAGATGCATCGCTCAGTTCTCGACTTTTCACTCGCGCAACTACTGATTCTCCAGAAAATTCGAATGCAGAATGCCTCCGTTCGGAGAATTCTGCAACTCAGAATGGTAGTGTTATCTACTTTACTTATTAATGGCTTTTGAATCCACGACATTTGGTAGTTGAGTTGGATTATACTAGCATTCTTACTTACAAAAAGATTGTCTCTAGGTGCTTGTGTTGAAGCTACTGGTACAGTTCAGAGGAAGCCTGGTAGAGGAGATACAACTTTGTCCGTAAGCTGCTCTGATAAGATTGCTCGCTGGAATGTTGTTGGAGTTCAAGGTTCGTATGTAGTTATAATTATTGTTTTCTTATTTTTATGTTAGTTTAAAACTAAGAGTATTAATAATTGTTTCTGCCTACAATTAGTAAGTTGCTCCTCAGAAACTTAGAGAGGAATCGTAAAATATCGAATCATGTATTGTTCGCCTTTACTTTATTCTTTATCTGGTTATTAAGAGCAGAAAATTCAGAACCAATGATCTGTGTGAAGGTTATCTAGCAAATAAAACACGAAAGTTGAGTATATCTACACTGGAAGCTAAAGAGATACTAGAGCTTCTTCTTCTTGAAGCCCCTAATAATTCCAAAAGACAACACCTGCAACTAGAGTAGAGAGTATAGGAAAAATCATCTCTTTAATAGTTTGATAGAATTTTAATCTTCGAGCATTTAAATTACTGGCTCGGAGAGAATTTTAAAATTCCTAGTATGTTTTATTGTTTTTCCTTGTCCCATTTGTTGTAAAATCAAGCTGTTGGATGTTATTTATCCACAGCCGATGAAAAATCATTTTTTTACTCTTCTGTTTAATCAATTATCTTTTCCTACAGGAGCTCTACTTTCATGCCTTTTGGAACCATTATATATTTCATCTATTATTGTGGGCCAATCACAGTTTGATTCTGCAAATGTTGTGGTCGATCACCTTAGAAGATCTTTACATGACCGGCTCATGCCTTTGTTAAACAAACTGATGGAACCCTTTCAAGTGAATAAGGTTGTAATGCTAATTATTCCTCCTTTTTAGCCATGCAGAACAATAGTGAATGTTTGTTACATATCAGCAACACTATATTATTGTTGACAGCCACTCCTTTGGGTAGCTCCAGTGCCACCTAGCGAATTTCAACATTCTGAGACTGCTCTTGAGACTTTAACTTGCGGGTGGGTTTTTGTTTTAGCGGATCTGAAAACTTTGTGTGTGATTGATGAGTTCCTTTCTTTTGCTTTCATTTTTGTTGGAGAGATTAATATGGTTTTTCTTTTTTAAAAAAGTAGAATATTGGAATTGTGATTGGTTGTTAGATGAAAACTTATTGATGATAGTTAAATGATATATAAAAATAGTAAATTAACGACTTGATATTTGATAGTTGAAATATGCGAGTCTGTGAATGATAAATTTGTGCGAATATGTGCAATTTGGAAAACCAATATTATGAGAATAATCGAATACTGTATTTTCTGATTTATTTATACTAAAATCATAAATCTTTTATTTCAGGTATTCACTATGCTGGAATAAAAATGGGTTGCATGAAGTCGTTCTCGGCACAATTGGTAGAAAGCAGGGAACCTCTGCCAAAGGTGCAATGTCTCCATCTACAGAGTCATCTTTATGCAAGTAAGACTAATTAAATTCTTGTGAACACCTCAACACCAACAAGAAGTTCTATCTAGAACACAGTTGCTGTATTTTAAGAATGAAGGATGAATCCCTGGCTAGTTTGATTTGGATTATTTCGTATTCCGTTTCACCAATCAGCCTATCATTAATAAATTAACATTTGGCTGAATCTTTTGTCCTTAGGAAGAGGTTGTTGGAGTTATTTTTACTGCTGAAAAAAGACTGTTCATCAAAGTGCTGCATTAGCGAGATAACATATCGTGAACTCAAGGTATACATATTAATCTTGTCTATAGAGATTTATCTGTTTTTCTTCATAATTTATAGAGATTTATGGATGGGATGTTTCCAAATAAGGTTCGACTGCCGCTGACCATATTCTTCGTATACCATACACATAGGAGTAGGAAAAATGGTACTCGAGGCCCATTTAAATTTAGAAGCCTAATTCTAAAGGTCCAATATTTAAATAAATTGAACACAATATCATCATTTATTGATACTAAAATTATCATCGTATAATGAAGTAATCTCATTTGATGAAAATATTCAATAAATATAAGCATAATTTTCATCTCAATAATTTTGTTGGTGTCCTGTTTCAAAATATTTATATATATCATTTATATTATATAATAATCCTAAATCAAAATATATATAATATTTTCATCAAACAGGACATTATCCCTCAAAATATCTTCACAGTTAGCGAATTTGAATTTCTATCCTCATCCACAATACATTATAAATATGGAAAAAACACATAATATGAAAATTATAATGAATATATATGAAAAACATACTCCACTGAGTAGTATTTACTGTATTTATGTTGTAGAGACTGATGATTTATCTTGCAAAATTTTGGTCATTAATTTGTGAATGAAATTGGAAGAATTCTCAACATAATCGTTCAAAAAAATCGAAGCTAAGTTCTTAACTATGTCTGTTGAACTTGTCTTTTTTCTTAATCGGAGAATTAAAAGAAAAATAATTGAAAATACAAAAATAGATTAAAAATCAGGCTGAGAAACAGAAAAAGGAAAGAGAGAAGAAATTGTGGAAATAGAGAAAAAGGAAAAGGAAAGAAAGAAGAAAGAGGGGAGAGGAAGGGAAGAGAGAGAAAGAAAAAGAAAAATATCTTTTATAATTACGTGTACCATACTTTGTAAACATTCTAGTACGTTATAAATTGCCTATTTTTGGAAGCATTCACATAATCATAAACATATTAATTCAATAATTATAATAAGCTTGAACTTCATGATTTTCCCAATTAATTGAAAGTTTAGCTGTAAACTGTAAAGTCTTTTCCCTTATTTTTTTCTTAAATACAGGTAGTATCTTAGGTCTTTATTTCTTCTTGAATATGGGACAAACTTATTTTTCTCTCTTCCCTTTACGCTTCATATATGTCCCGCGGATAAGAAAAATACTAAATTTACGTGATTTTTGACATTTATGAGATTAAATTTAAAAACGTCTGTTTGTTGGGAATAAACTGTTTCTTACTACTGTGACATAAACTTCTTTCTTTGTGAAATTGCTTTGTTAAAAAAGAGTGAGCTAGAAACTTGAGTGAATTGTTATTCATGAGAGACTGAACAAGTGTATTGAACTAGTGCAGGGATGGGCAGAAGAGTACATTGCAGCTTCAAAGGCTTTTATAGAAAGTCCAGCTTTTAGAAACTGGCTTTTGAAACACCAAGACTTCGAGTCCTTCTTCGTACCGACGACATTAAAGCGCGACATGGGTTGTCCCAGCTATTAATTTGATTGATATCCGACTGCTCCTACTTATTACTCTCTTTTTTTGGGGAAAAAATTGTCGGTTCATTCTCGATTTCATCTCATTGAAACACAAATTTCAATTTAATCCTTTTTTGTTGGAAAATTCGAAATTTATTGGAAAAATATGAAAATTGTTGCTCACACACACACACACACACACACACATCCATTTGGTTTAAATCTGTTTGAATTAAAATGAATGAACTTAAATTAAGTTAAGAAAATGTGATTCTTACTTGGTCATCAATTCACAATTTGTTATGAGAATCACTCTTCAAATCAAAGCATGTTTGCCGTGTATCAAAATAAAATAGGATTTTTACAAATGTGTTTAGGCAAATAGGATTTGTAGTTTTTACGATAGGCAATTAGGATTGTTAAAATGTGCAAAGACCTTATACCTATTTGAGACAAAAAGTTATTTATTATTTACCGAAAGATAGGCAATTAGGATTGTTAAAATGTGCAAAGACCTTATACCTATTTGAGACAAAAAGTTATTTATTATTTACCGAAAAACTTACGAAAGTAAATTCTCCGGGTCGATCTCTCCAGAAGTATTCAAAGTGGTATTCAAAGTGAGGTGATCAAATTGATAAAAGGAGTATTCGAAGTGAGGTGATCAATTAAACTAAAATCAAAGTAGCAAGCAATTAAAACAAGTAATAAATGGAAGATGAAGTCAAAAGTGAGGGAGGTTAGGGAACTAGGTTTCTTTGCTTTCGGGAAATGAGTCGACGCAAAAACCTTAATTTCATAAAAACGAGGTCGTTTAGGTACGATCGCGTCGTCCACTAGTGATGCACCTCGAAGATGTCTTCAACCTGAAACGACATTGAACCGTACCTAAATATCGCTTGACTCAAGCACGTGATCCACTAGTGATGTGCCTCGAGGAGGATGTTCAACCCGAGACCTCACAACTTAAATCAAACGATTCCTCAATTCATTTAAAATCCTCAAATCAATGTCGACTCAAATCCTAAGCAATGTTCCCTTCAACCCTAACTAAAAATCTAGCTACTCATAATCATGCAATCAATCAAGTACATAGGATAAAGATAACTCATAATCGAAAAGATCTCACAAAGGGTGTCGAGAAATCGAGAGGTGAGCGAGAATCCGTCGTGCTTCCAATATCGAGCGGAACTTCTACGTGTCACCCGAAGAAATTAATCCGATAGAAACGACGGGCTCGGCGAGACGAACGATGTTTGTGAGTTTAATTTTGTGAGAAAATTAACGGATAAAGAGAATCCAAATATTAAATCTTTAAATTTAAGAATATGAAAAATATTTAAGAGAAAAAATTGGTGGAAGTCCAAAAAGCCCTTGAAATCTTCAAAGTCAAAGTCAAATTCGCCCATTAATATTGTTGCTGCGTTCTAAGAGAAACTGATCCTTGCAAGTATATTTTATCGTTGATCCAACCGTTGATATTGTAGATGTAGAAGTGAGGAACATCCTGCTAAAATTTCCGGTCAATCCAACGGTTAACGAATCCGAAATCGCACTTATCCCAAAGTCGCGCAGTACTAGAATCTTGATGTCGGCCGACATGAGCCTGCGGACGAAAAATAATTCGTCGTGCGAAGGTCCAAATCACTGAAAGGCTCAAAATCGACCCAAAATCTCCTCTTTACTTAAGTTCTCGGCCGACAGGTCATAGGTGTCGGCCGACATCACCTTCATTTCCTCTGTTCTTTGGACTGTGCACTATATCTTCGTCTCCGATTGTTATTTAGCCAAACCCACCGTTGATATTATAGATCTAGAGGTCCTCTACACGATTTAGAAATTTGGGGATGATCCAACGGCGTACTTGACAGGGATGGCGATTCTCCTACGACTGCGCAAAGTTAGACGTCGATATGACATTATTCATGCATTTCTTCTCGATTTTGCTCAATTCTCGTTCAAACCCTATCAAACCAAAACCATAACAGTATAAACATATAATAACATGAATATGATGAATATGAGCACACAAAAAACACAAGAAAATCACACAAAACAATAGAAAAATCGCACAAAAACCTGCGAAACATTACCCCTCCTACCCACTCACCCACCCTTCTCCCTCACACATCCATCGAGACCGATTCAGTCCGTTTCCGAGCCCCACAACAGACCCGCACGAAGCCCGTTTCACCTTTTTTTTCGAACATCATGCCGACGCTGCTGTCGGCGACTCCAGACCAGCCAAACCACTGGAGCTTCGACGCCAAGCCACGACCCACGAGGCATTCCGCTGCTCGCGGCTAGGGCTCGCGTCCAGCGAGCCGCTGCGGGTAAACCCGCAGCTCGCTACGAGCTGCTACGGGTGAAACCCGTAGCCCTAGCGATCGGCCCCGTAGGGCTCGATCGACCCTCGGCGTCCAGCCGAGGGTTCGCGCACTCGATCCCCGCGAGGGATCCACGAGCCGCCGGCGGTCCGGTGGCTTCGCCACCACCGCCCGGCTCGACCCTCGGTCCGGGGTTCGATCCTCGGATCTTCGTCCTACGGTATTCTCGATAAAAACAAATCGAACAATTAACAAGTGCGTTGAGAATTGTACCTACGATTCGTTGTTCGGAGAAACGAAATCGATGATGACCTCGTGACCTTCCCGCGTATTCCTTGCACTCCGTTCGAACGTCGGGTGGGCGACGAGCTATCGAACTTATGGATCCTCTTCACTCTCAGAACTTTTTAGTTGGCGTAACTTAGGTTAGTAAAAGTGAAGACCATGTAGTGCTTTTATAGGCTACGAAGGGGATCAAAAGGAGAATAAATATTGGGCTTTAATATTGAAAATTAAATTGGGTCCAACCCAAATCCATTAATTCTTATCAATATTAATTTTATTTATTTTCCACTATATAAATAAAATTGAACTCCCAATATTATTCCATATTATACCAAATAATATTTCTCCAACTTAGTATTATTTATTCCGTGTATTTAAGATTTAAATATCCATGAATAAAATTTATTTATTGCTTAATAAATTTATTCATCTCTTATATCCGAGAATAGTACCACTCAACCTTATTTATTATGCGGAACAAATCCACTCGCGAGGTTTACATAATAAATCCTTATGAGCTCATCTCGGGGATATTATCAACCCTTACGGGATACACTGCCCCTTTAAGAATTCACGGCATGCCATATATAAAATATAGTGACCCAACTTAGCCGGTAATTAACCCAATAATTAAACCGGTTAATTCCTTTGGTAAATCAAAGTCACTTATATTAAATATACACACCCGCAATTGTTTCAGGGATTAAGAATAAAATACTCCGAGCCTCAAATCAATTATCGCCGAGCAATCCTAATTGATGAGTCTCAATCGATCCGCTCAATACACCAAGTGTACAAGTGTGATAAAATAATTAAGATAAATTATTTTCTCTCTCACACAACGACTATACCGATGAATTGGTCCGTGTCCATCTAGGTCGTGAGCAACTGTTCGATTAAATACGAGTAACCGATAGTATGATCTTCTGTGTGCCCATGCAACACCATACTAACTACAACGTATAAAATCCAGGACTATAATTTGCATATATTTAATTAACAATAATTAAAAGCAAATGAATGTCTGTAATAGATAGATAAATGAAAGTGCATACAGAGTTCAGAATACTCAAATCTAGACATTAAGTATACTACTCCATCAATCTCCCACTTATACTAAGGTCTAGTCATATCCTCCAAACTTCTGACTCCCAAACCCTCCAAGTGCTTGTAGTATACTTCCTTAGGAAGTATCTTGGTGAAAGGGTCCGCTAGGTTGTCTTCCGAAGCTATCTTGGTGACTATCGCATCGCCCCTCTTGACGATGTCTCGAATCAGGTGGTACTTGCGCTCTATGTGTTTTGTAGCACTATGGGACCGTGGTTCCTTACTGTTTGCCACTGCACCGCTATTATCACAATAAATTGTCATAGCTTTAGGCAAACTCGGAATCACATCTAAGTCCTGGAGGAAATTAAGGAACCACACTGATTCTTTCGCTGCCTCTGAGGCTGCAACATATTCAGCTTCCATGGTAGAGTCCGAAATGCACTTTTGCTTAACACTCTTCCATGATACGGCTCCACCTCCCAAAGTGTACACATAGCCTGATGTCGACTTACGCCGGTCCTTATCAGCTTGGAAATCCGAATCTGTGTAACCCAAAGGGATCAGATTGTCTGCACCGTATCTCAGAACATAATCCTTAGTATTTCGCAAATACTTGAAAATGCTCTTTACGGCAGTCCAATGAGCCTTTCCAGGGTTACTCTGATATCTCGCTACTATGCCAACGGCATAACAGATATCAGGCCTCGTGCATAACATTGCATACATTAAGCTTCCCACAGCCGAAGCGTAGGGAACCGCTTTCTGACACACCATTCTGCTGAGGAGTATATGGTGAAGTCAGCTGGGATTCAATCCCATTCTCTGCCAAGTATGCCTTGAATTCTCCAGACAGGTACTCGCCTCCGCGATCAGATCGCAGGCATTTTATGGATTTACCACGAAGGTTCTCCACAAGAGCCTTGAATTCCTTGAACTTGTCAAAAGAATCACTCTTGTGGCGCATCAGGTAAATATATCCATACCTTGAGTAATCATCAGTAAAGGTGATGAAATACTCGTACCCTCCCCTTGCCTGAGTAGACATAGGTCCGCATACATCAGAGTGAATCAAATCCAATACTTGTTCAGCTCTACGTCCTTTACCAGAAAAAGAACGCTTGGTCATTTTACCCTCCAAACAGGATTCGCAGGTTGGAAGGTCCTCTCCTTCTATGCCGCTAATGAGACCATCAGCTTTCAACCTTTGAATTCTATTCGAATTAATATGACCTAGCCTTAGATGCCACAAGTATAATTGATTCATTTTAGAAGGTTCCTTTCTCTTATTGGTGTTCGTAGATGTGTTATTACTCTCGGTTAGTTGCATCGTGTTAGACTCAGGATTTAGAATATACAAATCGTCCACCAATGTACCAGAACAGACAATCTCACTGTTTCTTCTTATGACCACAGAGTGATCAAAAGAAACAGAATATCCATTCAGAATTAACTTAGAAACCGAAATCAAATTCTTTCTAAAATTCGGTACATAAAGACAATTTTGTAAAACTAAAACCCTATCACTACTAAAGCGTAAGTGAACGTCTCCCACTGCAACAGCCGCCACCTTCGCGGCATTGCCCATGTAGACTACGATCTCTCCCTCTCTAAGTCTCCGGGTTTCCTGGAACCCCTGCAATGAATTGCAGACATGGTCAGTGGCACCCGTATCTACACACCAGGTGCTGGTAGATATCACCGCTGACAATGTTTCAGTGACTAAGGAAAATTTCTTACCTTTGATGAGAGGACAATCAGACCTCCAGTGCCCAAACTGTTGGAGTTGTGTACTTAATGTCTAGATTTAAGTACCGGTAAACTCCCGGTCATGGCATTTAACCTATTTAATTAATAAACAATTATTTGCATTTAATTATTAATTATGCAAAATATAGTCCTGGATTTTATACGTTATAGTTAGTATGGTGCTGCATGGGCGCACAGAAGATCATACTATCGGTTGCTCGTATTTAATCGAACAGTTGCTCACGACCTAGATGGACACGGACCAATCCATCGGTATAGTCGTTGTGTGAGAGAGAAAATAATTTATCTTAATTATTTTATCACACTTGTACACTTGGTGTATTGGGCGGATCAGCTTGAGATTTATTGATTAGGATTGCCTTGGATAATCAATTTAAATCTCGGAGTATTTTATTCTTAATCCCCGATATTATTGCGGGTGTGTATATTTAATACTAGAGGCTTTGATTTTCCAAAGGAATTAACCGATTTAATTATTGGGTTAATTACCGGTAAAGTTGGGTCGCTATATTTTATATATGACATGCTGTGAATACTTGACGGGAAAGTGTATCCCGGAAGGGTGGATAATATCCCCGAGATGAGTTCATAAGGTATTATTGTGTAAACCTCATGAGTGGATTCGTTCCGCACAATAATAAAGGTTGAACGGTACTAGTCTCGGATATAAGATATGAATATTATTTATTGAGCAATAAATAAATTTATTCATGGATATTTAAATCTTAAATACACGGAATAAATAATACTAATCAGAGAAATATTATTTGATATAATATGGAATAATATTGGGAGTGCAATTTTATTTATATAGTGAAAAATAAATAAAATTAATATTGATAAGAATTAATAGATTTGGGTTGGACCCAATTTAATTTTCAATATTAAAGCTCAATATTTATTCTCCTTATGATCCCCTACGTAGCCTATATAAGCACTACATGGTCTTCACTTTCAAGGAGAGAATTAATTGACCTACGGAATTCATAAAGTCTTGAGAGTGAGGAGGACCCATAGAGTTCGATAGATCGTCGCCCACCCGACGTTCGAACGGAAGTGCAAGGAATACGCGGGAAGATCACGAGGTCATCAACGATTCGTTTCTCCGTACAACGAATCAAGGTATAATCGAGAAACCCCCTTCTATGATTATGTGCGTTGAATAATTGTGATATATACATGAACGTGCGATCTGGGAAAACGACGAACCTCGGGGACGGGGATTCGAGATCCCCGGCGAGGATCGAAGGGGGAGGACGAACCCTAGGGTTCGACCGCCGAGGACGCGCGACGAGGAGGGAGCCCCGGCTGGACGCCGGGGCACACGATCGAACCTAGGGTTCGATCGTCGGGGATCCGCCGTGGGCTGGTGCCACGGCGGGTGGATCCGCCGGCCCCTCGTCGGAGGCGCGTGGCGGTGGCGCACGGGAAAAGCCTTCGGCTGGAGCCGAGGGCGTGCGATCGATCCTCGGATCGATCGCGGGTAAGCTGCGGGTTCACCCGCAGCGACCCCGTACGTGCTGCGGGTTCGCCCGCAGCGGATGCGTGCGGGGGCTACGCCCCGCTGGGCAGCGAGTCATCGCGACTCGCTGCGGGCTGCTACGAGCAGCCCCGGGGATCGCTACGAGCGATCCCAACGATCGTCCGGGAACGATCGCGAGCCCCTCGCGGGGGCTCGGCTGGGTGCACGCGGTCTTCGGACCTCGCTGGGCATTCGGTCGGGCCCCGGCTCGTGAGGTGGTTCGCGTTCGTGGATCCGACTCGCGGGAGAAAATCGGCTGGGGGCGGGCTGCGTGTCTTCGGACGCGTAGTCTCCAAAGGTCGGACTCCTGCGGATGAGTCGGGGATCCAATCTTCGGTGATCGAGGGTTTTCGGTTGGGTTATCGGTTCCGCAATTTTTGATAGCCCGGGACATCGAATCCCAGCAATTGGTATCAGAGCGTTTGGTTTCGTGTTCATGTATATGTTCGATTATTGTTCTACCTTGCAGGATTTCCGGCTATCATGGTTGGATTTAATTAATTGTTTTTATTAATTAATTATCATGATTATTAAACTCTCGGACATGTCGAGATTCGTTTTTGTGTGGTTGAATGTTTGTAATAGTAAAAATTCGGGGGTTGACCGAATTTAGGATTTATTATTACGCACTTTATTTTCCGGAAAATGTATAGGGTCGATTTCATGTATAGAATCGATACCGGAATTGTAATTTAATTTTTTGTAAATTATTTACGTTGGTTCGATGATGAGACGATCGCCGGAAGACGAAGAAGTGACGAAGAGAGAAGGGCTTGGGATCGATCCCATCATGGTGATCGACCCATGGCCTAGCCGGCATGGCTAGGCGGCGGCGGCGCTCCTCCCCGAGTGGCCGGCCGATCCATCACATGGTGGGGATGGCGTGGGATCTCCCAATCCCATGCTATTCCTACCAAGAAATTACTTTCCTAATTAATTCGGATTTTTCCTATTTGAGTACTTTCCTTTTAGGAAACTCTCATGGATTAGGAAAAGAATTAATTTAAATTAATTTTATTTCTATTGATTTATTTTCTTCATGGAATTAATCATAGATTGGAAATTTAAATTAATTTAGTACTAAATTTATTTTCCTATTTGATTATTCCTACTCATGGGAATATTCATGGATTAGGAATAAAAATAAATTTGGAAAGTAGTAGTCCTAATTTATTTATTTTATTTCCTTGTTCTATTATAGATGTCTTCTAGAATATTCCAAGTTTTACTTGGATAGATTATTCTAAAGATTTAATAAGAACTAGATAGGAAAATAAATAAATAAAAAATATTAATAATATTTAATTTTATTTTTGATATATTTAATTGACTTAATTTTCGAATTAAGTAACTTTTGGATTAATTAAAAATAAATAGATTTAAATATTGGAAATTAATATTCTCGTCACTTGGAGCATTCAAGAAACGAAGACTGAAGACTAGAGGATGCATATGAAGATAAAGCCATGATAGTCGGGGAAAATAATTCTCTAGCATTATTTTGACTATGTGCTATGTGCTTTATTGCTTTCATGCATGCTATATGTGTTTATTTTTATGCACTAGATAGCGTATCCCTTTATCGTAAAAAGCTAAGTGGGAGAGGGGATGGAAACATTCCCATGGTCTCCATCACTGTTCTCTTGGTGACTTTTATGGACTTTCGAAGTTCATATAGACAAGTCATTGGAGGAGAATTCTTGTAATTCCTCTTACAAGAAACATTGATCGAGTTTATCAAACAATGCCTAATTTGTCTTTCTGAAACTGACTTCAAGTCGACTCATTCTCACCCCGCGGAGTGGAATGGAGCCAGAGCCACTTGGTCATGTGGATGACACAAATTAGAGACTTTCGTGCCATTCTTTGATAGGTGGGTCGTTTGTCTGCTCGGCTCCCTCATTTATGAGAGATAGGGTCGCTCGCATGGTGAATCACTGGTTAGAAACTTCGAGTTTCACTTATGATTCTCCGAGTCTTGATTTACGAAATCGAATGGATCTTGTAATTGGGAGTCAATTATAAAAATCTCTTGGTGTAGTAAACATCCACACCACGTGGCTTGCTATACCGACGGATTTTGGATTAATTGATGTAGACAGTAATAAGTGATTGTGAAGAGTTGTGAAATTGTCGTAAACGTCCACACCACGTGGCTTGCGGTGACGTAGCAATTCCAAGCGATATACTTTAGTACTGAGTGATGGTTTACACTTAGATACGCGTCATAGTATTCTTCCCCACGAAGTTACGCTATGATTGATGTATGACCAAAGAAAAACTAATTGCTAAATCATTTGGGTGGGTAAACGTCCACACCACGTGGCTTGCCTTACCTGATGGGATTTTAGACGCAATTAGTAATTTAATGATGTTATTTGAGGGAGATAACATCGGACATTAAATTGATTGTTTGTTTACATGTGCTTATAGGTTTAGAGAATAGCTATGAATCCACTTTCTGTGATACTCAAGGAACATAAACTCACTGGTCCCAATTATATTGATTGGAAGAGAAATTTGGACATTGTCCTGACTGCTGAAGAGTACAAGTTTGTACTCTATGAGCAATGCCCTGCTGAACCCACGGCCGCCTCAACTGATGAGGAAAAAGAAGCATATCGGAAGTGGAAAAAGGCTGATGAAATGGCTAGGTGCTATATTTTGGCTTCCATGTCAAATGTACTCCAAACCCAACATGAGCCGATGAACACTGCCGAGGATATGTTATTTAACCTCAAGGAGATGTTTGGGCATCATGACCGTGCGGGGAGGCAAGAAGCCATGAGAGTCCTCATGTCAACTACTCAGTCTGAAGGAACGCCTGTCGAGGAGCACGTTCTCAAGATGATGAGTCTGTTGAATGAATTGGAGGTCCTAGGAGCTATGATTGATGGTGAAACACAAGTCGACATCATACTCCAGTCTCTGACCCCTAGTTTTGAGCAGTTTCGTATGAGCTATAATATGGGTAAACTATCTTATACTCTTGCGCAACTCCTGACTGAACTGAAGGCGGCAGAGGGGATCTACAAGAAGGGCAAGTCTCAAGCGCTTGTAACTACCAAGCCCAAAAGCTTGAAAGCTATTGGAGGTAGGGGCAAGAAAAGGAAGCAAGCCATAAAACCCAGTGGTGCCAAGAGGAATGGACCACGAGTGGGGGCTAGTAAGCCAAAAGGCTTATGCTTCCGGTGCAAGAAGTCTGGACACTGGAAGTCTGAATGTCCTCTCAGAGGTACGAATTTTTCTTTAGTCGTAAAAACATAGTCAGCGGTATTATCTACCAGAATTCTGGTGTGTAGATATGGAACCACTGACGGTATGTGCATTTCTTTAAATGCAGGGGTTCCAGAAAACCCGGCGACTTAGAGAAGAAGAATTCGAGTCTACATGGGCAAAGCTGTTGGGGTAGCAGCGGTTGCAGTGGAAGACATTTATCTGTTTTAAGTTTTCATTTCAGTTATTGCTTATGTACCCCTTTATTTTGAAAAAGAACTTCGTTCTGGTTTTCTTTAATAATGGATATTTTATTTCTTTAATCATTTGATGGTTTGGATAAGAAATAATGGTGATATCTATTATGGTACATTAGATAGCAATATGTGAATAATGAATCCTTAGTCTACCACGATGCAACAAACCATTATGTATAACTTGTTTTACTTATTAGATGTATTTCTCTTATTAATCATTATACTTGTGAATTCTTGTACTTGGTAGTATCTATTCAAAAGGGATTCAAAAGGTCGAAATTGATTTGATCAATTATAGTTGGAGGAATGGACCTCCCGACCTGAGAATCGATCTTGATAGATGATACAACTAAGTTAACCTTTCTGGATAAAGGATGGAATTCGGACAAGTATAGAAAATGATTGATGATTAATGCGGTATGTGTAATTAGAGAAGGTACGAGTTATTCCTTCAGAATACTCGAAGATGGATTAGAATGCTTGATGTGCCATAAAGGCGGAGTGTTTTCAACACAAAGCTGTTATGGGGAACCTTCAAAGTATATCCATTGAAAGCCTGCGACTTGCTCGCGGAGGCTATCACCTATCTAGATAACACATAGCATAAATCAAAGATTGAGATTAAGTCTCAAGCGACTACACCATACACTGATGTGTAGGCATGGTGTGTCAGGAATAAGAAATGGGATTCTAATAGTAAAAGGACAAGTTTATTCGGAACTACCTATGTTCTATGGATATTTCTGGATACAACGACACATTCTATGTGGTTGTAGAATAATCCTAGAAGAACAAGTAATTGTATGTTCAATAGTACTACGAACCAGATGGGTATCCTCACCCGGTTCTTAGAGGAAGACTATTAGATGAACTACAATGCCCTAACTGACATAGTACTCTAAAATTGAGGAAAGGAAAGACTGAGAACCAGCCTAACCGAGTAGCAGTACACCACTGACTGCACCTAATGTTATTACTGTTATACACCGGAACGCCATTGCAGTGGGAGGTTGTTGAGCAACCAGAGATGTTCATAAGACTGGAGGAGTTTTGAACTCTGGATCTAGTATACATGAAATCGATCCCTAGTTCTGCATAGGAACTTGCGAATTGATGAGATAGTCCATTCTATGGATTCATCAAAAGGCAAGGAGAGGTGTGTTAGAGACGTAATGGAAACAAGGGTGGTGTTTCTCGGGATTTTGTGTGGATAACACTTCATCATTGGCAACAATGTAAAAGTGTTGTCAGACATAAAATAGAGGTTGTCTAAATAAATCGAGATATAAGATTAAGATGAAGTTGGATCATGTTCTTAGAAATCTTTCGATCTCTAGATAAGAACATTTGTACTTCTCTTAGGATATCTTATACGATTATGGTTGGTTTTAAACATGCACAATTCTGAGAAAGGTTATTGCCTTTCGGAACAGAATGCATCTATCTAAGGTATGTGTTTCGAACGCATAAAGAAGATAGATATAGACAAAGCGGGTCCCTACACTTTGAGTGTAGAGAGCTTTGTAGATGCAGTGTTGGAAAACAAGGACCTGATATCAACTATGCGGTTAGCGTAGTGGGAGGATATCAAAGTAATCTGGATAAGAAATATTCGAATGCTGTAAAGTACTTGGAAGTACTGGATTACTGGCAAAACGAAATCTTCTTAGATTACAGTTTCTCAGATCAAAAATCGGAGAAAGACCAGTGTAAGTCGATATCAGGCTATGTGTTCACTTTTAGAAGAGGTGGAACCTAAGGATGAAAGAGTGATAAGCGTGATGCTTCTCGGACTCTATCATAAACCGTATAGCAGCCTCAGAGGCAGCGGAAGTTTTGGTTAGGTTCCGGAATGACCTCTGAACTTGGATATGATTCTTGGTTCACCAAAGGCTATGTATATAGCGGTGCGTGGAGAACTGGAAGAAGTCATAAGTTCGAAAAGTGATGATAACACATAGAGCCAGTACCACCTGATACGAGTCATCGTCAGAGGGACGACGCCGTAGTCACCAAGATAACTTCAGAGTGGCAACCTAGATTGCTCATTCACATAATACTTCTGGGAAGTATAACTTAAGCACGTGATGAGTATGGGAGTCGGGAGTTTGGAGGAAATGACTAGACCTTAGTACAAGTGGGAGATTGTTGGAGTTGTGTACTTAATGTCTAGATTTAAGTACCGGTAAACTCCCGGTCATGGCATTTAACCTATTTAATTAATAAACAATTATTTGCATTTAATTATTAATTATGCAAAATATAGTCCTGGATTTTATACGTTATAGTTAGTATGGTGCTGCATGGGCGCACAGAAGATCATACTATCGGTTGCTCGTATTTAATCGAACAGTTGCTCACGACCTAGATGGACACGGACCAATCCATCGGTATAGTCGTTGTGTGAGAGAGAAAATAATTTATCTTAATTATTTTATCACACTTGTACACTTGGTGTATTGGGCGGATCAGCTTGAGATTTATTGATTAGGATTGCCTTGGATAATCAATTTAAATCTCGGAGTATTTTATTCTTAATCCCCGATATTATTGCGGGTGTGTATATTTAATACTAGAGGCTTTGATTTTCCAAAGGAATTAACCGATTTAATTATTGGGTTAATTACCGGTAAAGTTGGGTCGCTATATTTTATATATGACATGCTGTGAATACTTGACGGGAAAGTGTATCCCGGAAGGGTGGATAATATCCCCGAGATGAGTTCATAAGGTATTATTGTGTAAACCTCATGAGTGGATTCGTTCCGCACAATAATAAAGGTTGAACGGTACTAGTCTCGGATATAAGATATGAATATTATTTATTGAGCAATAAATAAATTTATTCATGGATATTTAAATCTTAAATACACGGAATAAATAATACTAATCGGAGAAATATTATTTGATATAATATGGAATAATATTGGGAGTGCAATTTTATTTATATAGTGGAAAATAAATAAAATTAATATTGATAAGAATTAATAGATTTGGGTTGGACCCAATTTAATTTTCAATATTAAAGCCCAATATTTATTCTCCTTATGATCCCCTACGTAGCCTATATAAGCACTACATGGTCTTCACTTTCAAGGAGAGAATTAATTGACCTACGGAATTCATAAAGTCTTGAGAGTGAGGAGGATCCATAGAGTTCGATAGATCGTCGCCCACCCGACGTTCGAACGGAAGTGCAAGGAATACGCGGGAAGATCACGAGGTCATCAACGATTCGTTTCTCCGTACAACGAATCAAGGTATAATCGAGAAACCCCCTTCTATGATTATGTGCGTTGAATAATTGTGATATATACATGAACGTGCGATCCGGGAAAACGACGAACCTCGGGGACGGGGATTCGAGATCCCCGGCGAGGATCGAAGGGGGCGGACGAACCCTAGGGTTCGACCGCCGAGGACGCGCGACGAGGAGGGAGCCCCGGCTGGACGCCGGGGCACACGATCGAACCTAGGGTTCGATCGTCGGGGATCCGCCGTGGGCTGGTGCCACGGCGGGTGGATCCGCCGGCCCCTCGTCGGAGGCGCGTGGCGGTGGCGCACGGGAAAAGCCCTCGGCTGGAGCCGAGGGCGTGCGATCGATCCTCGGATCGATCGCGGGTAAGCTGCGGGTTCACCCGCAGCGACCCCGTACGTGCTGCGGGTTCGCCCGCAGCGGATGCGTGCGGGGGCTACGCCCCGCTGGGCAGCGAGTCATCGCGACTCGCTGCGGGCTGCTACGAGCAGCCCCGGGGATCGCTACGAGCGATCCCAGCGATCGTCCGGGAACGATCGCGAGCCCCTCGCGGGGGCTCGGCTGGGTGCACGCGGTCTTCGGACCTCGCTGGGCATTCGGTCGGGCCCCGGCTCGTGAGGTGGTTCGCGTTCGTGGATCCGACTCGCGGGAGAAAATCGGCTGGGGGCGGGCTGCGTGTGTTCGGACGCGTAGTCTCCAAAGGTCGGACTCCTGCGGATGAGTCGGGGATCCAATCTTCGGTGATCGAGGGTTTTCGGTTGGGTTATCGGTTCCGCAATTTTTGATAGCCCGGGACATCGAATCCCAGCACAAACTGCTTGCATCGAAAGCACTTGCCCAAAGGCTTGCCTTTCCCAATCCGTGGCTTTGAGCCACTGGGTTTCTTTGCACGCTTTTCCTCTAGCCTTGCCACAAAAGCTTGTGATTCTCTTAACTTACGCACAAACTCCGCTCTCGTTGAATCCTTTTTAAGGGACTCATTGAGAGAGAATTCTGTGAGTATGTTAATCACCACTTGCCCGGCTTCCACGCTATGTCTCAACATCATCCTGAGGTCATTTCGAATGTCCTCATCAGTTGGGACAACAGTGGATTCGGAAAGCTCAACAGTCTGGACAATGTCCAGATTTCGTTCCCAATCATCACCATATGGAACCGGTGAGTTTTCATCCTTAAGTATATCACAAAGTGGGGTCACAGTCATTCTTAACCTATAAGCACATAAAACAGACAAACAATTTAATATCCGATATTATCTCCCTTAAATAATATCATTAAATCACTAATCACATCTAAAATCCCATCAGGTAAGGCAAGCCACGTGGTGTGGACGTTTACCCACCCAAATGATTTAGCAATTAGATTTTCTTCGGTCATACATCAATTATAGCGTGACCTCGTGGGGAGGAATACTATAATGCGTATCTAAGTGTAAACCATTACTCAGTACCAAAATAAGTTATTTGGAATTGCTACATCACCGCAAGCCACGTGGTGTGGACGTTTACGATAACTTCACAGCTCTTCATAATTACTTACAACTGTCTACATCAATTAATCCAAAGTCCGTCAGCATAGCAAGCCACGTGGTGTGGACGTTTACTACACTAAGAGACTTTTATAATTGACTCCCAATTACTTGATCCATTTAATCTCGTAAATCAAGACGCGGAGAATCATAAGTGAAACTCGAAGTTTCTAACCAGTGATTCACCACGCGAACAACCCTATCTCTCATAAATGAGGGAGCCGAGCAGACAAACGATCCATCTATCAAAGAATGGCACGAAAGTCTCTAATTTGTGTCCTCTACATGACCAAGTGGCTCTGGCTCCATTCCACTCCCCGGGGTGAGAATGAGTCGACTTGAAATCAGCTTTGGAAAGACAAATTAGGCATTGTTTGATAAACTCAATCAATGTTTCTTGTAAGAGGAATTACAAGAACTCTCCTACAATGACCCATCTATATAAACTTCAAAAGTCTATATAAGTCACCAAGAGAGCAGCAATGGAGACCATGGGTATGTTTCCATACCCTCTCCCACTTAGCTTTTTACAATAAAGGGATACGCTATCTAGTGCATAAAATAAACACATATAGCATGCATACATGTAATAAAGCACATAGTATTATCACATAGTCAAAATAATTACTAGAATATTATTTTCCGACTATTATGGCTTCATCACATCCCCGTACGCATCTTCTAGTCTTTAGTCTTCGTTTCTTGAATGCTCCATGTGACGAATATTAATTTCCAATATTTAAATCTATTTATTTTCAATTAATCCAAAAGTTACTTAATTCGAAAATTAAGTCAATTGAATATATCAAAAATAAAATTAAATATTATTAATATTTTTATTTATTTTATTTTCTTTTTCCACTTCATTAAATCACTAGAATAATCTATCCAAGATATTCTTGGAATATTCTAGATGATATCTATAATGAAATAAAGAAATAAAATAATTAGAACTATTATACTTTTCCAAATTTATTTTATTCCTAATCCATGAATATTCCCATGAGTAGAAATAATCAAATAGGAAAAATAAATTTAGTACTAAATTAATTCTTTTCTATTTTTCTAGACTATTCCATAAAGAAATAATCAAAATAGGAAATAATGAATTAATTAGGAAAGTATATTTCCGGTAGGAGTAGCCCGGGTTGGGAGACCCCGAACCACCCCACCATCGATCGATCGGCCAGCCACGGGGAGGAGCGCCGCCGCCCAGCCACGCCGCCGACCACCGAACCGGTGGCAGCCGCGGCTAGGGCAGCAAGCCCCTCGCCCATCGCCTTCGATCGGGCATCATGGGGATCGATCCAATCGATCCCTAGCCCTTCGTCCACCTCGTCACTTCGTCTTCTCCGGCGGTCTTCGATACGTCGATCCAATCGCAAAATTAAATTTACAAAAATCTAAATTACAATTCCGGTATCGATTCTATACACGAAATCGACCCTATACATTTTCCGGAAAATCAACGAACATAATAATAAATCCTAAATTCGGTCAACCCCCGAATTTTTACTATTACAAGCATTCACCACCAAAAACGAATCTCGACATGTCCGAGAGTTTAATAAAACCAACAATCACATGACAAAATAATTAAACGAATAATCATCAAGCCACAATAGTCGGAACCCTGCAAGGTAGAACAATTTTATCGAAAATACCGCGAACGTAAACCACGCTCTGATACCAATTGTTGGAATTCGCTATCCCGGGTTATCAAAATTGCGGAACCGATAACCCGAACGAACCCTTCGCCGGAGATCGTACGTACACCGACTCATCCGCCGGAGTCCGGGCTTTGGAGACCACGCACCCGAAGGCACGTAATCCGCCCCCACCCGAAAACCCGCGAGCCGAGGTTCATACAATCGACAACCTCAATCGCCGGAGAAATCACGAGCCCACGCGAACCGGGACCCGACCGAACGCGTCGCGTGCACGAGGCACGCGGACGCCCAGCCGAGTCCCCGCGAGGGGACTCGCGATCGCTCGCAGCGATCGCATGGGATGCCTCGCGGCATCCCCGGGATGCTCGCAGCATCCCCGCAGCGGATCCGGCGATCCGCTGCTCGCGGCTAGGGCTCGCGTCCAGCGAGCCGCTGCGGGTAAACCCGCAGCTCGCTACGAGCTGCTACGGGTGAAACCCGTAGCCCTAGCGATCGGCCCCGTAGGGCTCGATCGACCCTCGGCGTCCAGCCGAGGGTTCGCGCACTCGATCCCCGCGAGGGATCCACGAGCCGCCGGCGGTCCGGTGGCTTCGCCACCACCGCCCGGCTCGACCCTCGGTCCGGGGTTCGATCCTCGGATCTTCGTCCTACGGTATTCTCGATAAAAACAAATCGAACAATTAACAAGTGCGTTGAGAATTGTACCTACGATTCGTTGTTCGGAGAAACGAAATCGACGATGACCTCGTGACCTTCCCGCGTATTCCTTGCACTCCGTTCGAACGTCGGGTGGGCGACGAGCTATCGAACTTATGGATCCTCTTCACTCTCAGAACTTTTTAGTTGGCGTAACTTAGGTTAGTAAAAGTGAAGACCATGTAGTGCTTTTATAGGCTACGAAGGGGATCAAAAAGAGAATAAATATTGGGCTTTAATATTGAAAATTAAATTGGGTCCAACCCAAATCCATTAATTCTTATCAATATTAATTTTATTTATTTTCCACTATATAAATAAAATTGAACTCCCAATATTATTCCATATTATACCAAATAATATTTCTCCAACTTAGTATTATTTATTCCGTGTATTTAAGATTTAAATATTCATGAATAAAATTTATTTATTGCTTAATAAATTTATTCATCTCTTATATCCGAGAATAGTACCACTCAACCTTATTTATTATGCGGAACAAATCCACTCGCGAGGTTTACATAATAAATCCTTATGAGCTCATCTCGGGGATATTATCAACCCTTACGGGATACACTGCCCCTTCAAGAATTCACGGCATGCCATATATAAAATATAGTGACCCAACTTAGCCGGTAATTAACCCAATAATTAAACCGGTTAATTCCTTTGGTAAATCAAAGTCACTTATATTAAATATACACACCCGCAATTGTTTCAGGGATTAAGAATAAAATACTCCGAGCCTCAAATCAATTATCGCCGAGCAATCCTAATTGATGAGTCTCAATCGATCCGCTCAATACACCAAGTGTACAAGTGTGATAAAATAATTAAGATAAATTATTTTCTCTCTCACACAACGACTATACCGATGGATTGGTCCGTGTCCATCTAGGTCGTGAGCAACTGTTCGATTAAATACGAGTAACCGATAGTATGATCTTCTGTGTGCCCATGCAACACCATACTAACTACAACGTATAAAATCCAGGACTATAATTTGCATATATTTAATTAACAATAATTAAAAGCAAATGAATGTCTGTAATAGATAGATAAATGAAAGTGCATACAGAGTTCAGAATACTCAAATCTAGACATTAAGTATACTACTCCATCAGTAGTTAGTATGATGTGCGACGTCACACGGAAGATCATACTATCAGTTACTCGTATATAATCAAACAGTTGCTCACGACCTAGATGGACAAGGACCAATCCATCGGTATAGTCGTTGTATGAGTGAGAAAATAATTGGGCTTGATTATTTTATCATACTTGTACACTTGGTGTATTGGGCGGACCGCTTGAGATTTATCGATTAGGATTGCCTTAGATAATCGATTTAAATCTCAGTGTATTTTATACTTAATCCCTGATATTATTGCGGGTTTGTGCATATAATATTAGTGACTTTGATTTTCCAAAAGAATTTACTGATTAGAATAACCGGTCAATTACCGGTAAAGTTGGGTCACTATATTTTATGTATGACATGCTGTGAATTCTTGACGGGAAAGCATGTCTTCGAAAGGGTTGATAATGTCCCCGAGATGAGCTCATAAGGATTATCATGTAAACCTTGCAAGTGGATTTGATTCGCATGATAATAAAGTTGAGTGGTACTATTCTCGGAATGGTAAGAGATGAATAAATAATATTAGCAATAAATATAATTTATTCATGGACATTTATATCTTAAACATGCGGAATAAATAATACTATCGGAAGAATATTATTTTGATATAATATGGTAAATATTGGGAGTGCAATTATATTTATATAGTGGAAGTAATTATATAATTAATATTAATGGATTAATAGATTTAGGCTTGGGCTCAATTTAATCATTAATATTGGAAGCCCAATATTCCACCTCCTTAAGGTCCCCTACGTAACCTATAAAAGCACTACATGGTCTTCTCTATTCTCATATTGTTGGAAATCGATATCCCGGGCTATTAATAATTTGCGGAAAATAATAACCCGACCGAAATCCTCGATCGCCGGAGATCCGAACGCGAACCACCGCACGAGCCGAGGCCCGACCGAACGCCCAGCGAGGCCCGAAGGCCGCGAGCACCCAGCCGAGCCCCCGCACGGGGCTCACGATCATCTCACAGATGATCGCTTGGGATGCACGAGGCATCCCCGGGGCTGCTCGTAGCAGCCCCGCAGCGGGTCGCGTGACCCGCTGCTCAACGCGCTGGGCTCGTCCCAGCGCACCGTTGCGGGAAGTCTCGCAGCACGCTACGAGTCGCTGCGGGATACTCCCGCAGCTCCCAACGATCGAGCCTACGGGCTCGATCGATCCCTCGGCTCCCAGCCGAGGGATTTCGCGCTGCACGCGCCGCCGGCGTGGGTGGCCGGCGGGTCCTCCTGCCGTGGCACCAGCCCACGGAGGACCCCCGGCGTCCAGTCGGGGCCTCCTCGCCGCGCGTTCCCGGCGGTCGAACCCTAGGGTTCGGCCGCTCCATTCGATCCTCGCCGGGGATCTCGAATCCCCGTCCCCGAGGTTCGTCGTTTTCCCGGATCGTGCGTTCATGTATATGTCACAATTTAATACGAACAAAATCATACAAGGAGGTTTATGATTTTACCTTCGATTCGTTGTGCGGAGAAACGAAATCAAATTGAAGACCCTTGAATCTTCCTACGTATTCCTTGCACCTCGTCCGAACGTCGTGTGGGCGACGATCTATCGAACTCCTATGGATCTCCTTCAACTCTCTAGAACTATCAAATATTGATATTCTTGTCTCATAATTTATGAAGGTCATGTAGTGCTTTTATAGACTACGTAGGGGATCTAAAGGAGGTGGAATATTGGACTTCCAATATTGATGATTAAATTGAGCCCAAGCCCAAGTCTATTAATCCTTATCAATATTAATTAATTTATTTTCCACTATATAAATTAATTGCACTCCCAACATTAAACCATATTATATCAAATAATATTTCTCCGGTAGTATTCTTTATTCCGTGTATTTAAGATTTAAATATCCATGAATAAAATTAATTTATTGCTAATTAATTTATTCATCTCTTATATCCGAGAATAATACCATTCAACCTTAATTATTATGCGGAATAAATCCACCTGCAGGGTTTACATAATAATTCCTTATGAACTCATCTCGGGGATATTATCAACACTTACGGGATACACTTTCCCGTCAAGTATTCACGGCATGCCATATATAAAATATAGTGACCCAATTTTACCGGTAATTAACCCAATAATTAAATCGGTTAATTCCTTTGGAAAATCAAAGTCACCTATATTAAATATACACACCCGCAATAGTATCGGGGATTAATAATAAAATACTCTGAGACTTAAATCAATTATCAACGGCAATCCTAATTGATAAATCTCAAGCGATCCGCCCAATACACCAAGTGTACAAGTGTGATAAAATAATTAAGACAAATTATTTTCTCTCTCACACAACGACTGTATCGATGGATTGGTCCTTGTCCATCTAGGTCGTGAGCAACCGTTCGATTAAATACGAGTGACCGATAGTATGATCTTCTGTGTGACGTCGCACACCATACTAACTACAACGTATATAATCCAGGACTATATTTTTCATATATTTAATTAATAATAATTAAATACAAACAATTGTTTATTTAATTTAAATAGATTAAATGCTATGACCGGGAGTTTACTGACACTTAAATCTAGACATTAAGTACACAACTCCAACATTCTCCCACTTGTACTAAGGTCTAGTCATTTCCTCCAAACTCCCGACTCCCATACTCATCACGTGCTTAAATTGTAATTCCAAGAAGTACTATGTGAATGAGCAATCTAGGTTGCAGCTCTGAAGTTATCTTGGTGACTACTGCATCGTCTCCCTGGACGATGACTCGTATCAGGTGGTACTTGCTCTATGTGTTAACATCACCTTTTGAACTTATGACTTCTTCCAGTTTACCATGCACCGCTATATCCATAGCCTTTTGGTGAACCAAGAATCATTTCCAAGTTCAGAGGTTATTCCGGAACCTAACCAAAACTTCCGCTGCCTCTGAGACTGCTTTTCGGTTTATGATAGAGTCCGAGAAGCATCATGCTTATCACTCTTTCATCTTAAGGTTCCACCTCTTCCAAAAGTGAACACATAGCCTGATATCGACTTACACCGGTCCTTCTCTGATTTGGGATCTGAGAGAATGTAATCTTAAGAAGAATTCGTGTTGCTTCGTAATCCAGTACTTCGAAAGTACTTTTTACAGCATCCGAATATCTCTTGATGAGATTATTTTGATATCCTCCCACTACGCTAACCGCATAGTTGATATCAGGTTCTTGTCTTTCAGCATTGCATTCGTTAAGCTTTCCACACACCAGGGTATGGGAAACCGCTTTGTCTTCATCTATCTCCTTTACGTGTTCAAAACACATATCTTTAGATAGATGTATTCTGTATCTGAAAGGCAATAACCTTTCTCAGAATTATGCATGTTTAAAACAAACCATAATCGTATAAGATATCTAGGAGAAGTACAATGTTCTTATCTAGATATCAAAAGATTCTAAGAACATGATCTAACTTCCTCCTAATCTTATATCTCGATTTATTTTAGACAACCGTTATTTTATGTCTGATAATATCCTTACATTGTTGCCAATGATAGAATGTTATCTTCATAAAATTCCGAGAAACACCACCTTGTTTCCATTACGTTTCTAATACACCTTCCTCGTATGTGCCCTTTGATGAATCCATCTCATGGACTATCTCATCAATTCGCAAGTTCCACGATTCAAAGCTTTGTAACGATCCATAAATGGATTTACTAAGCTTGTACTTCTAAATGACCTTGCCTCTTAACAATAATAATTATTGCTTTCCAAGTAGGCATATTTAGATTAGTACCGCCCTTAGATTTCATCTTTACTAGATCCAGAGTTCAAAACTCCTCTAGTCTTATGAAGATCTCTGGTCGCTTAACAACCTCCCACTGCAATGGCGTTCCGGTGTATAACAGTAATAACATTAGGTGCAGTTAGTGGTGTGCCATTACTCGGTTTGGCTGGTTCTCAGTCCCTTCCTTATCCTCATATCAAAGTACCTTGTTAGTTAGGGCATTGTAGTTCATTTAATAGTCTTGAACCGGGCGAGGACGCCCTTCTGGTTTATAGTACTATTTGAACATACAATAATTTGTTCTTCTAGGATCTCCTACAACCACATCGAATGTGCCGTTGTGTCCAGGAACATCCACATAACATAGGTAGTTCAGAACAAACTTGTCTTTTTACTATTAGAATTCTATTTCTTATTTCCGACACACCATTCATACACGTAAGTGTATGGTGCAGTCCTTTGAGACTTAATCCCAATCTTTGATTTATGCCATGTGTTATTTAGATAGGTTGTAGCCTCCGCGAACAAGTCACAGGCTTTTAATGGATATACTTTGAAGGTTCCCCATAATAGCTTTGTGTCCATTTGACTAGTCAAAAGATACACTTTGCTTTTATGGAACATCAAGTATTCTTATCCATCTTTGAGTATTCTTTGAAAGAACTACTCATACCTTTTTAATTACACATATCTCTGCATCAATCATTAATCATTTTCAATACTTGTCCGAATTCTATCCTTTATCCAGAAAGGTTTGCTTAGTTGTACTATCTTCCAAATTTGATTCTTAGGTCGGAAGGTCCATTCCTTCAACTATAATTGATCAAATCAATTTCGACTTTTTGAATCTTATTTGAATAAATACTACTAAGTTCAAGAATTCACGAGTATAATGATTAACAAAGAAAACATCTAATCAGTAAAACAAGTTATGTAACGGTTTGTTTCATCGTGGTTGACTAAGGATTCATCATTCATATATTGCTATCTAATGTACCAGAATAGATAACACCATTATTTCTTATCCAAACCATCAAATGATTAAAGAAATAAATTATCCATTCATTGATAATAGAAAACCAGAACAAGAGTTCTTTCTAAAATAAAGGGTACATAAAGCAATAAACTTGAAATGAAATCCTATAACTGTTGGAAATCGACTACCCGGGACGAGTCCGTTCGACCTCTCGAACATCCGGACATGCCCAGTCGACCTCCAGCGTCCCTACTGCACTCAGCATGAAGCCCCAAACCCGGTTTACGCCCAGCCATCATGCCAGAGGCACAACCGCGCAAAACCGAGGGCTTCTGCCCTGTCTGTCGCCCGACACCAGGAGGGTGTCGTCCGACAGGGCTGTGTCGGCCGACAGTCAAACATGTCGGCCGACAGCGTCGCTGTTCCAGCGGCGGGTCGCGGCTGTTCGGGCTGTTCTGGCCGTTTTTCTCGATCTGACCACTGTTCCGGCGATCGGCGATCGCCCAGGGGTCCGAGACCATCGTACCTACGCCATCGAACTCGATCGGTGGTTCGTTGTATGATTACGTACGAGAAGAAATCGAAACGATGCGGAAAAGGGTTTTCGATTCTTTACCTTTGATGCGTGATTCGGAGAAGCCGAATAGGCGAACACCCTGAGATCTTCTAGTGTGTATCCTAGCCCTCGACGCCGGACGTTGTGTGGGCAACGATCCACCGGAGTCTTCTCTTCTTCTTCTCCCTCAAACCCACCGTGAGATGTTTTTCTGTCTCCAGAAATATATTTGCGCTAGCAAATTATTTTCTACAGAAAAAGTTATTGCGCAAACTAAATTAATTAAGTAGAGAAAAAGATTAATTGCGCTAACAATTGTTTTTCTCCACAGAATTAATTATTGCGGCGAAACTTAGGTTAGGAGAAGAGAGATGGAGGGGTTTATATAGGCCACACTAGGGACCTTAGGACAATTAATTAATTAGGCTAAATTGTAATTTAATTAAACCGGTGTCCTTAAAAGAAAACCTTTAATTAAATCCAATTTTAATTATAATTAATTCCACTATAAAATTATAATTGAATTCCCAATTAATTAATCTATATTATTTTACCAATAATATTTCCGCCGAAATTACATATACGACTTTCCCCGTGTTTAAGATATCGAACGTCCACGAATTTATTTAATTACTAACAATTAAATTAATTCGTTTCTTATTATCCGAGACTAGTACCACTCATCCTTATTATCATGTGGAACGAATCCACCTGCAGGGTTTACATGATAAACTTTATGAGCTCATCTCGGGGACGTAATCAACCCAATAAACGGGACACGGTTTCCTGTCTATAATCTATAGCATGCCGTGCGTACAATTACGATTCCCAATTTACCGAGGATCTCGACTAATCAATTAGTCTCACTCATTGGCAAGTTAAAGAACCGAGAATTGGACACACGCACCTATAATTATATAGGGATTAGGAATTCGTATATCCGTAATATCTGAGGTCTAGTTCGATTACTGCGATTAGTATAAATCGAACACCCTCCCGTGGTCCTGCTCAATACACCAAGTGTACGAGTGTAACATGATAGTCAAGACCGACTATCTACCAGTCACACTACGACGTACCGATGGATTGTCCCTGTCCATCTAAGTCGTGAGCTACTGTTCGATAGTATACGAGTAACCGACAGTATGATCTTCCGCGTGTCTCCTCACGCCATACTGTCTACAACGTATACATCAAGGACTATTGCATTAAATGCAATTATGCTTGAATCATATATCGAATTAAGGTATAGATAAGGAGTTCCGTATTTGCACTAAACTAGACATTTAGAATACAACTCCATCAATCTCCCACTTATACTAAAAGTCTAGTCGCCCTCTCCCAAACATCAGATTCCCATAACCTCATCACGCCTTCCCAACGCTTTCGCTGGAAGTGCCTCTGTGAACGGGTTTTACCAGGCAATCCTCTCGATGCTATCTAGGTGACAACTGCATCGTCTTACTAGACGATCTCTCGAATCAGGTGGTACTTGCGCTCTACGTGTTATCTCCCACTGTGAACTCGTGGCATTTCAAGTTTGCCAATACCGCTATTCAAAATAGCTTTGGGTGAACTAGAAACCACATCTATGTCCCTTAGGAAGTTCTGGAGCCACACTGACCTTTTAACTGCCTCAGAGGCCGTTATCCTTTCAGTTTCCATGGTAGAGTCCGTAATGCATCGCTGCTTTACATTCTTCCATGTGACTGCTCCACTACACAGTGAGAACACATAGCCTGACTTCGACTTTCAACTGTCCCTGTTTGATTTGGAAATCCAATTCTATGTAATCCAATGGAAATAACTTGACTGCTTTGTAACTCAGAACATAATTCCTGGTCCTCTGCAGGAGCCTAAACATGTTCTTTACATCAGTCGAGTGATCCTTTCAGGATTACTATGATATCTCACCACCATGCGCACGGCATAGTAGATATCAATCTCGTGCATAGCATTACATACATTAAGCTTCCCACCATTAAGGTGTAGGGAACTGCTTAATCTTCATCTATCTCCTTTATTGTGTCGGACACAAAACTTTAGATAGATGAATTCCATATCTAAAAGGTGAAGACCTTTCTTGGAATTCTGTATGCTGCAACGAGTAAGAATTGTATTTATGTATGAGACTCGAGATAAGTTCTATGTTCTTTTCTGGCGATCATTTGTAACTTTGATCCCAAGAACATTCTCGACTTCTCCTAAGTCTCTTACATTGAATTACTCGAACAACCATCCCTTCATGTCCGACAACATCCTTCATATTGTTGCCAATTTAGAAGGATGTCGTCTACATAAATAATGAGAAAACACCACATCTTTTCTGTCACATCTTTATTACACACAGGACCTAAACATGCCTTGAATGAATCCATGAAATGGATTTTCTCATAGGTCCGCATGTGTCCAAGATCTTAAAGCTTCCTTCAATCCTAAGATTGATTAAGCTTGCTTACCGAATGCTCCTGGCTCTTTTCGATGAATCCCTCTGGCTGTCCCACACAGATGGCCCCGTCAAGACTTCGATTTAGGAAATCTGTCTTGACTTCCATCTTCCATGTAAAGACAAAAGAATCCGGATCGACTTTTGCCAAGACTGAGCATCTTGATCTTTCAGCGTCTCGTCATAGATCCAGGGTTCGGCTTCATGTTCTCCAGGTAACAAGTCCGAAAACTCACCTATAAACATGAGCCTGTTGGGTTGTCTAACAACCCTCCCACTACGACGACGCTCCGGTGTATCTTTAGTGACTAAAGATTATAGTAGTGAACTACTCAGTTAGGCTGGTTCTAAGTCTTGATAAACATTAAGTATTACTCTACTCTTGGGCTTGTGATCTTGCATATATATATAGTCCATGTCTAAGAACCGAACATTGATGCAATCAACGAACATCTGGTCCTTTGGACTATATTACATATCTCAATTCGTTTTCTTAGGGTATCTTATAAACAACCGAATATCAGTACAAGTTTCCAAAGGAATCAAGTTCAGGATAAACGCCGCTGTTTCCAAGCCATATCCCAAAAACGAATTAGGTAACTCCGAATAACTCATTGTCTACTTTCCCATATCTATAAGAGTCCTATTCCTTCTTTACAACACATTATTTTGCCGAGGCATAAATGGTGTAGTCTGTCGGGAGTTAATCCCATTTTCTGATAAGTATGCCTTACTCCTCAAAGAGGACTGCATATATCAGAGCGAATCAACTCTAGTACTTTCTTGGATCTTTTCCCTTTAACCGTAAAGGGTTGCTTGGTCATTTAAACTTCCAAGTATGATTCGAAGGTTGGAAGGTCCTTTCCTTCAACCTAGCTGAGTAGTCCATCAGCTTTCACCCTTTGAATCGTAATCAAGTTAAAATGATCTATCCTAAGATTCCATAAGTACATTTGATTCATCCTAGAAGGATCTTTACTCTTATTGGGTTTTGACAATGTGTTATTAGCTCCGGTGTGTTGCATCGTGGAAGAACACGGATTTAGTATTAAATTGTCTATCAATGTAACAGAATAGATAATATCCCCGTTTCCTACTCTGATAGGTATGAAACCATCCAAAGAAACGGAATATTCATTCTAAGCCAATTTAGAAATCCGAAATGAAATTTCTTTCTAAATGCCGGCACATAAAGACAATTTGTTAGAACTAAAATCCTACCGTTAAAACATTTAACATCTCCCACTGCAACGGCTGTTACCTTAACAGTATTGCCCATGTAGGTTATAACTTCTTCCTTTCTAAGTCTCCGGGTTTCCTGAAACCCCCGCATTAAGTGCAGACATGATTAGTGGTTCCCGTATCCACACACCAGGTACTGGCAGATACTACCACTAAACATGTTTCGGTGACTAAGGAAGAGTCAACTTCTTGTTGCTTGAGAGGACAATTAAAACTCCCAGTATCCAGACTGCTTACAACGGAAGCACTTGCCCCTTGGGCTTGCTTGTCCCATTCCGTGGTCCAGATATATTAGGCCCACTGGGTTTCCGTATTTGCTTCTTCTTCCTTTTTCCGCCCGGAGGCCTAGGAAGAGCCAATTTCTCAACCACAAGTGCTTGAGAGCCCTTAGAGATTCCCTCAGCCGCTTGAAGTTCAATCAGGAGTTCCGCCAATGAGTAAGACCCCTTATTCATGTTATAGTTCAGGCGGAACTGCTCAAAACTTCTCGGCAGAGACTGGAGCACAATATCGACTTGGGTTACCCCATCGATAACTGATCCTAGAATCTCTATCTCATTCAGATAGCACATCATCCTAAGAACGTGATCCCTCACGGGTGTTCCTTCGGATGCGATGGCCGTCGTGAGTTGCCTCATTGCATTTTGCCCGGCTGTCCTGTCCTGATAACCAAAAAAACTTCTTGAGGTTTAAGCATCATATCATAGGTAATGGTCATGGCTTGATCCCGATGTTGCAGTACATTTGACATGAAAACCATAATGTAGCTCCGCGTCATCTCATTAGCCTTGATCCATTTCCAATGAGCTTCCTTTCCTCAGTAGTGGAAGCATCATTTGGTTCAGGTCAATTGACTTGGAGTACATATTTGTACTCCTCTGCAGTTAGGACAATGTCCAAGTTTCCTCTCTTATCCATACAATCAGGTTCAGTGAGTTTACTGACTTTTAATGGGAATAATACCATATAAAACAAACAATTAGTTTAATTCGATATCATTTCCCTCAAATAATATCATTAAACTACCAATCATTTCCAAAATCCCATCAGACTAGCATGCCACGTTCTTGTGGACGTATACTAATCCAAACGATTTTATAATTGGATTTTTACTTCGGTCGTACATCATTATAGCAGTGACTCCGATGGGGAGGATACTATAAAGCGTACCTAAGTGTATACCATTTCTCAGTACTAAGTCCACCGCTCGGGAACTACATGTTGGAGTTGTGTACTTAATGTCTAGATTTAAGTAACGGTAAACTCCCGATCATAGCATTTAATCTATTAAATTAACGAACAATTGTTTTGCGTTTAATTATTATTAATTAAATATATGCAAAATATAGTCCTGGATTTTATACGTTGTAGTTAGTATGGTGCAAGCATGGGCGCACAGAAGATCATACTATCGGTTACTCGTATTTAATCAAACAGTTGCTCACGACCTAGATGGACACGGACCAATCCATCGGTATAGTCGTTGTGTGAGAGAGAAAATAATTTATCGTAATTATTTTATCACACTTGTACACTTGGTGTATTGAGCGGATCGTTGAGATTCATCGATTAGGATTGCCGGCGATAATCGATTCGAGTCTCAGTGTATTTTATTCTTAATCCCCGATATTATTGCGGGTGTGTATATTTAATATAAGTAACTTTGATTTACCAAAGGAATTAACCGATTTTATTATTGGGTTAATTTCCGGTTAAGTTGGGTCACTATATTTTATATATGACATGCCGTGAATAATTGACCGGACAGTGTATCCCGTAAGGGTTGATAATATCCCCGAGATGAGTTCATAAGGAATTATTGTGTAAACCTCATGAGTGGATTCGTTCCGCACAATAATTAAGGTTGAATGGTACTAGTCTCGGATTAAAGAGATGAATAAATTAATTAGCAATAAATTAATTTTATTCATGGATATTTAAATCTTAAATACACGGAATAAATAAATACTACCGGAGAAATATTATTTGATATAATATGGTTTAATATTGGGAGTGCAATTAATTTATATAGTGGAAAATAAATTAATTAATATTGATAAGGATTAATGGACTTGGGCAGTGGGCTCAATTTAATCTTCAATATTGGAAGCCCAATATTCCACCTCCTTTAGATCCCCTACGTAGCCTATAAAAGCACTACATGGCCTTCATAAATCATAAGACAAGAATTATCATACTTGATATTCTAGAGAGTTGAAGGAGATCCATAGGAGTTCGATAGATCGTCGCCCACCCGACGTTCGAACGAAGTGCAAGGAATACGTGGGAAGATCCAAAAGGTCTACTATTGATTTCGTTTCTCCGCACCACGAATCAAAAGGTACAATCATAAACTCCTTCGTGTGAATTTATGTGATTTAATTGTAATATATGCATGAACACAAGATCCGGGAAAAACGACGAACCCGAGGACGGGGATAGACCGCGCGGTGGTGGTCGAAGACCACCGGACCGCCGGCGGTCTAGAGATCCCCGCCGGGATCGAGAGCAACCCTCGGCTGGGAGCCGAGGGGTGGCGGTCGAGCCTAGGGCTTCGACCGCCGGCGCGCATCGAAGGAGAAGCCGAGGCTGGACGCCGCGGCTGGGGCGATCGAGCCCTAGCTCGATCGCCGGGGGGAACCGCCGCGGGCTGGCGCCGCGGCTGGTGGCTCCTCCCACCTCCAGTGACGGCGGTGAGTCGCCGGACTCACCGCCGGGGGCTGCTGGGCAGCCCCACGCGATCGATCGATCGCGAGCCCACGGTGGGGCTCGGCTAGGGTTTCGACCGCGGGTTCATCCCGCGGCGATTCTCCGGTTGAGCTCCGGACATCGTGGTATTCGCGTTCGTGGATCCGACTCGCGGGAGAAAATCGGCTGGGGGCGGGCTGCGTGTCTTCGGGCGCGTAGTCTCCAAAGGTCGGACTCCTGCGGATGAGTCGGTATCCGTAATCGGTTTCCGGCGAAGGGATTTCGTTCGGGGTTATCGGTTCCGCAATTTTTGATACCCCGGGACATCGATTTCCAGCAATTGGTATCAGAGCGTTTGGTTCATGTTCATGTATGTATTCAATTGTGTTCTACCTTGCAGGGATTCCGACTATCATGGTTTAATTAATTGTTAATTATTCGTTTAATTAATTGCTATTTAATTTACCATGATTGTTCGTTTATTAAACTCTCGGACATGTCGAGATTCGTTTTGTGTGGATGAATGCTTGTAATAGTAAAAATTCGGGGGTTGACCGAATTTAGATTTATTATTATTGTTCTATGTTTTTCCGGAAAATGTATAGGGTCGATTTCATGTATAGAATCGATACCGGAATTGTAAATTTATTTCTTGTAATTTATTTACGTTGGATCGATGCCGAGATGACCGCCGGAAAACACGTGTGACGTAGAAGACGAAGAGGACGAAGGACCGGGGATCGATCAAACTCCTTGATCGACCCCAATCGATCGCCCAAAGGGTGGGGGCGTCGCGCCCCTTCGGCCGTGGGTCGTCGCCGGCGACGGTGGCGGCTGGCCAGCTGAGGCGGCGGCGGCGGGTGCTCCCTCCCGGCGGTCGGCCGATGATGGTGGGGTGGTGCGGGAACTCCCATCCCGTGCTACTTCTACCTAGATTCGCGTTCCTAATTGATTCGTTTTTCCTATTTGAGTTTTTCCTATTTTTGGGAATTCTCATGGATTAGGAAAAGAATTAATTAATATTAATTTTATTCCTTATTCTATTATGGAAGTCTTCTAGAGTATTCCGAGTTCTACTTGGAATAGGATCCTAGAGATTTAATAGAATTAGAAAGGAATAATAATTAATTTAGGATTAATTTATTTCCTAATTGATTATTTCTATTTTAAGGGAATTTTCATAGTAATGGAAATTAATTAATCTTGGAAAGTAGAAGAGTCCTAATTTATTTTATTTCTTTATTCTATTATAGAAGTCTTCTAGAATATTCCAAGTTTGACTTGAATAGATTATTCTAGAGATTTAATAGAATTAAATGGGAAAATAAATAAATAAAAATATTAATAATATTTAAATTTATTTTTGATTTATTCGATTGACTTAATTTTCGAATTGAGTATCTTTTGGATTTATTAAAAATAAATAGATTTAAATATTGGGATTAATATTCTCGTCACATGGAGCATTCAAGAACGAAGACTGAAGACTAGAAGAAGCATACGGAGATGGAATAAAGCCATGATAGTCGGAAAATAATTTTCTAGCTTATTTTGACTATGTGCTATGTGCTTTATTACTTGTATGCATGCTTATGTGTTTAATTATGCATTAGATAGCGTATCCCTTTTGTTATAAAAAGCTAAGTGGGAGAGGGGATGGAAACATTCCCATGGTCTCCATTACTGTTCTCTTGGTGACTCTTATGGACTTTTGAAGTTCGTATAGATGTGTCATTGTAGGAGAATTCTTGTAATTCCTTTTACAAGAAACATTGATTAAGTTTATCAAACAATGCCTAATTTGTCTTTCTGAAACTGACTTCAAGTCGACTCATTCTCACCCCGGGGAGTGGAATGGAGCCAGAGCCACTTGGTCATGTGGATGACACAAATTAGAGACATTCGTACCATCTTTTAAGGTGGATCGATTGTCTGCTCGGCTCCCTCATCTAATGAGAGATAGGGTTGTTCGCATGGTGAATCACTGGTTAGAAACTTCGAGTTTCACTTATGATCCCCCGCGTCTTGATTTACGAAATTGAATGGTTCAAGTAATTGGATGTCAATTGTATAAATCTTTTGGTGTAGTAAACGTCCACACTATCGTGGCTTGCTGCATTGAATGGGATTTTAGAACGATTGATGTAGACAGTTATAGAAGAAAGTGAAGGATCGTGTGTTAACGTAAACGTCCACACTATCGTGGCTTGCGCTGATATGCAGTCCAAAACAATCTTCTTAGATACTGAGTAATGGTTTACACTTAGGTACGCTCTATAGTATTCTTCCCATCGAAGTAACGCTATAGTGCTGTACGACCAAAGCAAATCTAATTGCTAAATCATTTGGATGGGTAAACGTCCACACTATCGTGGCTTGCCTTATCTGATGGGATTTTAGATGTGATTAGTGATTTAATGATATTATTTGAGGGAGATAATGTTGGAAATCGACTACCCGGAATGTGTTCGTTCGATCACTCGAACATCCGAACGATCCCAGTCGACCTCCAGGTCCGTTACTCCGTTCACGTGCCAGCCCGTGTCCCGATTCACGCCCAGCCATTGCCCCGAAGGACAACCGCGCGAACCAGAGCTGGCTGCCCGAAAAACAGCGAAACGGCGACCGCCGTTTGTCCGCGAACAGCAGCGCGACCTGCTGTTCCGAGCGCGTTTCCGGGTCGATTTTCCTCTTCCGACTACCGACCTGGAGGTCCTTGACCCCCAGTAGTCGAGGAACATGATCCACGACGCCCGGAACCCGATCTTAGATCCGATGTATTTTTAACGAAATAGAAAACGAAACGTATGCGGAATAAGGGTTTCGATTTCTTATACCTTTGTCGCGTGATTCGGAGAAGCCGAATTGTTGAGACCACGAAGCCTTCCGGTGTATGTCTCTATCCCCGACGTTCAGCCGTTGAGTGGGCAACGATCCGCTGAACCTTCCTCTTCTCCTTTCTCTCTTGAACCCACCGTAGGAATAATATCCTCTGTCTCAGAAATATAATTGCGCAAACAAAATTATTTCTACAGAATTATTACTGCGCTAATCTGAATTAATTAAGCAGAGGAAAATTAATTGCGCAAGCTTTTATTTTCTCTGCAGAATTAATTATAGCGGCGTAAGTAAGGTTTTGATCTTCTGTCTCAGAAATATAATTGCGCTAGCAATCAATTTCTTCATAAAATAATAACAGCGCTAATTTATTTATTTTTACAGAAAAATAATTGCGCAACAATTTATTTTTCTCCGCAAAAATAAAATAGCGGCTTTTTTTTTAGGTTTAGAGAAAGAGAGGGTGAGGTATTTATAGAGCTACACCAGGGACCTTATGGAAATTAATTATTAGGCTAAATTGCAATTTAATTAACTCGGCGTCCTAAAAGGCAAACCTTAATTAAATTCCACAATTTTAATTATAATTAATTCCACTATAAAATTATAATTGAATTCCCAATAATTAATTTATATTATTTCAACAATAATAATTCCGCCGAATTACATATACGACTTTCCCCGTGTTTAAGATATCGTATGTCCACGAATTAACTTTAATTACTAATAATTAAATTAACTCGTTTCTTGTTATCCGAGACTAGTACCACTCATCCTTATTATCATGTGGAACGAATCCACCTGCAGGGTTTACATGATAAACTTTATGAGCTCATCTCGGGGACATCATCAACCCAATAAATGGGACACGGATTCCTGTCTATAATCTATAGCATGCCGTGTGTACAATTCCGATTCCCAATTTACCGAGAATCTCGACTAATCAATTAGTCTCAGTCATTGGCAAGTCAAAGAACCGAGAATTGGACACACGTACCTATAATTATATAGGGATTAAGAATTCGTATATCCGTAATATCTGAGGTCTAGTTCGATTACTGCGATTAGTATAAATCGAACGCCCTCCTGTGGTCCTGCTCAATACACCAAGTGTACGAGTGTAACATGATAGTCAAGACCGACTATCTACCAGTCACACTACGACGTACCGATGGATTGTCCCTGTCCATCTAAGTCGTGAGCTACTGTTCGATAGTATACGAGTAACCGACAGTATGATCTTCCGCGTGTCTCCTCACGCCATATTGTCTACAACGTATACATCAAGGACTATTGCATTAAATGCAATCATGCTTGAATCATATCTCGAATTAAGGTATAGATAAGGAGTTCCGTATTTGCACTAAACTAGACATTTAGAATACAACTCCATCAATCTCCCACTTATACTAAAAGTCTAGTCGCCCTCTCCCAAACATCAGATTCCCATAACCTCATCACGCCTACCCAACGCTTTCGCTGGAAGTGCCTCTGTGAACGGGTTTACCAGGCAATCCTCTCGATGCTATCTAGGTGACAACTGCATCGTCTTACTAGACGATCTCTCGAATCAGGTGGTACTTGCGCTCTACGTGTTATCTCCCACTGTGGACTCGTGGCATTTCAAGTTTGCCAATACCGCTATTCAAAATAGCTTTGGGTAAACTAGAAACCACATCTAAGTCCCTTAGGAAGTTCTGGAGCCACACTGACCTTTTAACTGCCTCAGAGGCCGTTATCCTTTCAGTTTCCATGGTAGAGTCCGTAATGCATCGCTGCTTTACATTCTTCCATGTGACTGCTCCACTTCACAGTGAGAACACATAGCCTGACTTCGACTTTCGACTGTCCCTGTTTGATTTTGAAATCCAATTCTATGTAATCCAAAAGAAACAACTTGACTGCTTTGTAACTCAGAACATAATTCCTGGTCCTCTGCAGGAACCTAAACATGTTCTTTACATCAGTCGAGTGATCCTTTCCAGGATTACTATGATATCTCACCACCATGCCCACGGCATAGTAGATATCAGTCTCGTGCATAGCATTACATACATTAAGCTTCCCACCATTAAGGTGCAGGGAACTGGTTACTCTTCATCTATCTCCTTTATTGTGTCGGACACAAAACTTTAGATAGACGAATTCCACATTTAAAAGGTGAAGACCTTTCTTGGAATTCTGTATGCTGCAACGAGTAAGAATTGTATTTATGTATGAGGCTCGAGATAAGTTCTATGTTCTTTTCTGGAGATCATTTATTACTTTGATCCCAAGAACATTCCCGACTTCTCCTAAGTCTCTTACATTGAATTACTCGGACAACCATCCCTTTATGTCCGATAACATCTTTCATATTGTTGCCAATTTAGAAGGATGTCGTCTACATAAAGAATGAGAAAACACCACATCTTTTCTGTCACTTCTTTATTACACTCAAGACCTAAACATGCCTTGAATGAATCCATGAAATGGATTTTCTCATAGGTCCGCATGTGTCCAAGATCTTGAAGCTTCCTTCAATCCTAAGATTGATTAAGCTTGCTTACCGAATGCTCTTGGCTCTTTTCGATGAATCTCTCTGGCTGTCCCACACAGATGGCCCCGTCAAGACTTCGATTTAGGTAATCTGTCTTGACTTCCATCTTCCATGTGAAGACAAAAGAATCCTGATCGACTTTTGCCAAGACTGAGCATCTTGATCTTTCAGCGTCTCGTCATAGATCCAGGGTTCGGCTTCATGTTCTCCAGGTAACAAGTCCGAAGACTCACCTATAAACATGAACCTGTTGGGTTGTCTAACAACCCTCCCACTACGACGACGCTCCGGTGTATCTTTAGTGAATAAAGATTATAGTAGTGAACTACTCAGTTAGGCTGGTTCTAAGTTTTGATCAGTCCCTCTAAGCACATTAAGTATTACTCTACTCTTGGCTTGTGATCTTGCATATATATAGTCCATGTCTAAGAACCGAACATTGATGCAATCAATGAACATCTGGTCCTTTGGACTATATTACATATCTCAATTCGTTTTCTTAGGGTATCCTATAAACAGCCGAATATCAGTACAAGTTTCCAAAGGAATAAAGTTCAGGATAAACGCCGTTGTTTCCAAGCCATATCCCAAAAACGATTTAGGTAACTCCGAATGTCTACTTTCCCATATCTATAAGAGTCTTATTCCTTCTTTACAACACATTATTTTGCCGAGGCATAAATGGTGTAGTCTGTTGGGAGTTATTCCCATTTTCTGATAAGTATGCCTTACTCCTCAAAGAGGTCTGCATATATCAGAGCGAATCAACTCTAGTACTTTCTTGGTTCTTTTCCCTTTAACCGTAAAGGGTTGCTCGGTCATTAAAACTTCCAAGTATGATTCGAAGGTTGGAAGGTCCTTTCCTTCAACCTGGCTGAGTGGTCCATCAGCTTTCACCCTTTGAATCGTACTCAAGTTAAAATGATCTAGCCTAAGATTCCATAAGTACATTTGATTTATCCTAGAAGGATCATTACTCTTATTGGGGTTCGACATTGTGTTATTATCTCCGGTCTGTTGCATCGTGGAAGAATACGGATTTATTATTAAATTGTCTATCAATATACCAGAATAGATAATATCCCCATTTCCTAAAGAAACGGAATATCTATTCTAAGCCAACTTAGAAATCCGAAATGAAATTTCTTTCTAGATGCCGGCACATAAAGACAATTTATTAGAACTAAAATCCTACCGTTAAAACATTTAACATCTCCCACTGCAACGGCTGTTACCTTAACATTATTGTCCATGTAGGTTACTACTTCTTCCTTTCCAAGTCTCCGGGTTTTCTGGAACCCCCGCATTTAAATGCAGACATGATTAGTGGTTTCCGTATCCACACACCAGGTACTGGTAGATAACACCACTAAACATGTTTCGGTGACTAAGGAGAAGTTAACTTCTAGTTGCTTTGAGAGGACAATCAAACTCCCAGTATCCAAACTGCTTACAACGGAAGCACTTACCCCTTGGGCTTGCTTTTCCCATTCCGTGGTCCAGATATATTAGGCCCACTGGGTTTCCATATTTTCTTCTTCTTCCTTTTGCCGCCCGAAGGCCTTGGAAGAGCCAATTTCTCAGCCACAAGTGTTTTGAGAGCCATTAAAGATTCCCTCAGCCACTTGAAGTTCAACCAGGAGCTCCGCCATTGAATAAGACCTCTTATCCATGTTATATTTTAGGCGGAACTGCTCAAAACTTCTCGGCAGAGACTGGAGCACAAAATCAACCTAGGTTACCCCATTGATAATTGTTCCTAGAATCTCTATCTCATTAAGATAGCCCATCATTCTAAGAACGTGATCCCTCACGGGCGTTCTTTCCGACATGATGGCCGTCATGAGATGCCTCATTTCACTTTGTCTGGCTGTCCTGTCCTGATAACCAAAAACTTCTTGAGGTTAAGCATCATATCATAGGTAATAGTCATGGCATGATCCTGATGTCGCAGCACATTTGACATGAAAGTCATAATGTTGCTCCGCGTCATCTCATAGCCTTGATCCATTTCCAATGAGCTTCCTTTCCTCAGTAGTGGAAGCATCATTTGGTTCAGCAGGTCAATTGACTTGGAGTACATATTTGTACTCCTCTGCAGTTAGGACAATGTCCAAGTTTCTTTTCAAATCTATAAAATCAGGTTCAGTGAGTTTGTTGACTTTTAATGGGAATAATACCATATAAAACAAACAATGAGTTTAATTCGATATCATTTCCCTCAAGTGATATCATTAAACTACCAATCATTTCCAAAATCCCATCAGACATAGCAAGCCACGTTCTTGTGGACGTTTACCAGTCCAAATGATTTTATGATTGGATTTCACTTCGGTCGTACATCATCATAGCAGTGACTCCGATGGGGAGGATACTATAAAGCGTACCTAAGTGTATACCATTTCTCAGTACTAAGTCCACCGCTCGGGAACTACATGTCCACCGCAAGCCACGTTCTTGTGGACGTTTACGTTGACATGCGGTCCTCCACGACTTTCTATAACTGTCGAGCCTCAATTCATCCCAAAGTTCCGTTTCCATTTAGCAAGCCACGTTCTTGTGGACGTTTACTAAAACAAACAACTTTATTAATTGAATCTCACTTATTTAAATTTCATAGAATCTTAATTAACCCAAAGTACCGTTTCCATTTAGCAAGCCACGATAGTGTGGACGTTTACTAAAACAAACAACTTTGTTAATTGACTCTTACATTTATTAAATTTCACAATTTTATTAATCAAAGCTTGATATCTCGTAAGTGAAATTCGAAGTTTCTAACCAGCGATCAATCATGCAATTGAGCCCTATCTCTCACAAAGTGAGGGAGCCAATCAGACAATCGATCTAGTCATCGAATGACTCGAAAGTCTCTAATCTGTGTCATCGACATAACCAAGCGCTTTGGCTCCATTCCACTCTCCGGGGTGAGAATGAGTCGAGTTGAAATTAGTCTTTGAATGACAGATTAGGCATTGCTTTTGAGAAATATAATTGTTCAATTTTATAAGTGGATTTTAAATTCGAATTTTGATCCAGTGATATCCGTGTATCGACTTTATCCGATAGGGAGGATGACACTAAAGCCAACTCGTAAGTCAATACACATCACATTCAAAACAGAGAATGGAGACCGCGGGATTGTTTCCAATCCCTCTCCCACTTAGTATTTTACGATAAGGGATAACATGCATAAATAATTTAAGCATAATAATAAACACGTAAATCACATAAAAAGCAATTAACGTGGCCCCGATTATTATGGCCTTAAATATTTTCCAATGCACGTCTCTTGGAACTTCATCTCGTTGCTCGTCTCGATCTCGGTCCACCACCGACTCGCTCGAGGGTCAAGAGACGAACTCCTCCCACTGGAGCCTCGTCTCGAGCCTCGTTGAGTCGTCCGTGGGGTCGAACGAACCGCAGCCCCGCTGCTGCCCGTCGCGAACACGGGGTGTGTTCGATGGCTGCCCGTTGCCGGTTCGCTCTCCTCGATCCTCGTTTCTCCGGGTTTTGATCTCGTCTCGATCCACCAAAATTAGTAAGAAAAATTACAAGAATAAACTTACTAAATCCGGCATCGATCCTATACAAGGTGATCGACCCTATACATGTCCCGGATACAACGAAAAATAAATAAACCTAACGACTCAACCCGTCGTTTTTATCTATTACAAACAAGCATCGTTTTTCCAAAACAAAAACAATCTCGACAAGCCCGAGAGTTTAATCAAAACCACAAATTAAAGCACAACATACAATCACAACGTTGACCATAATAACCGGGTTCGAACCTGCAAAACAAATCTCGCAAAAATACAACGAATCGACAAAACCGGCTCTGATACCAATTGTTGGAAATCGACTACCCGGGATGCGTTCGTTCGATCACTCGAACATCCGAACGATCCCAGTCGACCTCCAGGTCCGTTACTCCGTTCACGTGCCAGCCCGTGTCCCGATTCACGCCCAGCCATTGCCCCGAAGGACAACCGCGCGAACCAGAGCTGGCTGCCCGAAAAACAGCGAAACGGCGACCGCCGTTTGTCCGCGAACAGCAGCGCGACCTGCTGTTCCGAGCGCGTTTCCGGGTCGATTTTCCTCTTCCGACTACCGATCCGGAGGTCCTTGACCCCCAGTAGTCGAGGAACATGATCCACGACGCCCGGAACCCGATCTTAGATCCGATGTATTTTTAACGAAATAGAAAACGAAACGTATGCGGAATAAGGGTTTCGATTTCTTATACCTTTGTCGCGTGATTCGGAGAAGCCGAATTGTTGAGACCACGAAGCCTTCCGGTGTATGTCTCTATCCCCGACGTTCAGCCGTTGAGTGGGCAACGATCCGCTGAACCTTCCTCTTCTCCTTTCTCTCTTGAACCCACCGTAGGAATAATATCCTCTGTCTCAGAAATATAATTGCGCAAACAAAATTATTTCTACAGAATTATTACTGCGCTAATCTGAATTAATTAAGCAGAGGAAAATTAATTGCGCAAGCTTTTATTTTCTCTGCAGAATTAATTATAGCGGCGTAAGTAAGGTTTTGAGAAATATAATTGCGCTAGCAATCAATTTCTTCATAAAATAATAACAGCGCTAATTTATTTATTTTTACAGAAAAATAATTGCGCAACAATTTATTTTTCTCCGCAAAAATAAAATAGCGGCTTTTTTTTTAGGTTTAGAGAAAGAGAGGGTGAGGTATTTATAGAGCTACACCAGGGACCTTATGGAAATTAATTATTAGGCTAAATTGCAATTTAATTAACTCGGCGTCCTAAAAGGCAAACCTTAATTAAATTCCACAATTTTAATTATAATTAATTCCACTATAAAATTATAATTGAATTCCCAATAATTAATTTATATTATTTCAACAATAATAATTCCGCCGAATTACATATACGACTTTCCCCGTGTTTAAGATATCGTATGTCCACGAATTAACTTTAATTACTAATAATTAAATTAACTCGTTTCTTGTTATCCGAGACTAGTACCACTCATCCTTATTATCATGTGGAACGAATCCACCTGCAGGGTTTACATGATAAACTTTATGAGCTCATCTCGGGGACATCATCAACCCAATAAATGGGACACGGATTCCTGTCTATAATCTATAGCATGCCGTGTGTACAATTCCGATTCCCAATTTACCGAGAATCTCGACTAATCAATTAGTCTCAGTCATTGGCAAGTCAAAGAACCGAGAATTGGACACACGTACCTATAATTATATAGGGATTAAGAATTCGTATATCCGTAATATCTGAGGTCTAGTTCGATTACTGCGATTAGTATAAATCGAACGCCCTCCTGTGGTCCTGCTCAATACACCAAGTGTACGAGTGTAACATGATAGTCAAGACCGACTATCTACCAGTCACACTACGACGTACCGATGGATTGTCCCTGTCCATCTAAGTCGTGAGCTACTGTTCGATAGTATACGAGTAACCGACAGTATGATCTTCCGCGTGTCTCCTCACGCCATACTGTCTACAACGTATACATCAAGGACTATTGCATTAAATGCAATCATGCTTGAATCATATCTCGAATTAAGGTATAGATAAGGAGTTCCGTATTTGCACTAAACTAGACATTTAGAATACAACTCCATCAATCTCCCACTTATACTAAAAGTCTAGTCGCCCTCTCCCAAACATCAGATTCCCATAACCTCATCACGCCTACCCAACGCTTTCGCTGGAAGTGCCTCTGTGAACGGGTTTACCAGGCAATCCTCTCGATGCTATCTAGGTGACAACTGCATCGTCTTACTAGACGATCTCTCGAATCAGGTGGTACTTGCGCTCTACGTGTTATCTCCCACTGTGGACTCGTGGCATTTCAAGTTTGCCAATACCGCTATTCAAAATAGCTTTGGGTAAACTAGAAACCACATCTAAGTCCCTTAGGAAGTTCTGGAGCCACACTGACCTTTTAACTGCCTCAGAGGCCGTTATCCTTTCAGTTTCCATGGTAGAGTCCGTAATGCATCGCTGCTTTACATTCTTCCATGTGACTGCTCCACTTCACAGTGAGAACACATAGCCTGACTTCGACTTTCGACTGTCCCTGTTTGATTTTGAAATCCAATTCTATGTAATCCAAAAGAAACAACTTGACTGCTTTGTAACTCAGAACATAATTCCTGGTCCTCTGCAGGAACCTAAACATGTTCTTTACATCAGTCGAGTGATCCTTTCCAGGATTACTATGATATCTCACCACCATGCCCACGGCATAGTAGATATCAGTCTGTTGAATGAGCTTGAGATCCTAGGAGCTTCTATTGATGGGGAGACGCAAGTCGACATCATACTCCAGTCTCTGACCCCTAGTTTTGAGCAGTTTCGTATGAGCTATAATATGGGTAAACTATCTTATACTCTTGCGCAACTCCTGACTGAACTGAAGGCGACAGAGGGGATCTACAAGAAGGGAAAGTCTCAAGCGCTTGTAGCTACCAAGTCCAAAGGCTTTAAGCCTGGTGGAGGTAGGGGCAAGAGAAGGAAGCAAGCCGGGAAACCCAGTGGTGTCAAGAGGACTGTGCCACGAGTGGGGGCTGCAAAGCCAAGGGGCAAGTGCTTCCGATGCAACAAGTCTGGACACTGGAAGTCTGAATGTCCTCTCAGAGGTACGAATTTTTCTTTAGTCGTAAAAACATAGTCAGCGGTATTATCTACCAGAAATCTGGTGTGTAGATATGGAACCACTGACGGTATGTGCATTTTGAATGCAGGGGTTCCAGAAAACCCGGCGACTTAGAGAAGGAGAGTTCGAGTCTACACGGGCAAAAGCTGTAGAGGAGGCAGCTGTTGCGGTGGAAGACATTTATCTGCTTTAGTAGTTAAATAGGATTTCATTTCAAGATTATTGCATTATGTACCCTTCCTTTTAGAAAGAACATTTTGTTCTGGATTTCTATTATTTATGAATGGATATTTTATTTCTTTAATCATTGGATGATTTTGATAAGAAATGATGGCATTATCTATTCTGGTACATTAGATAGCAATATATGAATGATGGATCCTAAGTCTACCACGATGCAACAAACCGTTCTATAACTTGTTTTACTTGATTAGATATGTTTCTTTATTAAATCATTATACTTGTGAATTCTTGTACTTGTAGTATTTTCAAATAAAATTCAAAAGGTCGAAATTGATTTGATCAATTATAGTTGAAGGAATGGACCTTCCGACCTAAGAATTGAATTTGGAGGATAATACATCTAAGCAAACCTTTCTAAGGATAGAATTCGGACTAGTATTGGAAATGATTAGATGTGCAGACACATGTGTGAATTAGAAAGGCACGAGTAGTTCTTTCAAGAATACTCAATGATGGATTAGAGTACTCAAATGTGCCATAAAAGCAAAGTGTTTTGACTAGTCAATGGACACATAGCTATTATGGGGAACCATTAAAGTATATCCATTAGAAGCCTGCGACTCGGTCGCGGAGGCCATCGCCTATCTAAATAACACATAGCATAATCAAAGATTGGGATTCAATCCCAAGGGGCCGCGCCATACACTTACGTGTAGAGATGGTGTGTTGAAAATAAGAAATGGAAATCTAAAAGTAAAAGAGAACAAGTTGTTCGGAACTACCTATGTTCTATGGATATTTCTGGAGACAATAACACATTCCGTGTGATTGTAGGATATCCTAGGTGAACGAAGTATTGTGTGTTCTATAGTACTATGAACCAGAAGAACTTTCGTTCGGTTCATAGAGAAAGACTATTAGATGAACCACAAAGCCTGAACTGAATTAATACCTTGGAATGAGAAAAAGGACAAAAGACTGGGAACCAGCCAAACCGAGTAGAAGTACACCACACACTGCACCTATTGTTATTACTGTTATACACCGGGACGCCATTGCAGTGGGAGGTTGTTGAACAACCGGAGATATTCATAAGACTAGAGGAGTTCGGACACTGGATCTAGTAAACATGAAATCGATCCCTAGCTCTGCATAAAGGCAGTACTAGATCTAAATGAGCCTGCTTGAAAAACAATAAGGATTATTGTTAAGAGGCTAGATCATTTAGAGTACGAGCTTGGTAAATCCATTTATGGATGGTTACAAAGCTATGAATCGTGGAACTTGCGTATTGATGGGATAATCCATTCAATGGATTCATCAAAAAGGCAGAGACGATAGGTGTATTGGAGACGTAATGGAAACAAGGTGGTGTTTCTCGGAATTTTGTGTAGATAGTATTTTATCATTGGCAACAATGTAAAGATATTATCAAGCATAAAATAATGGTTGTCTAAATGAATCGGGATATAAGATTAAGTAGAAGTTAGAACATGTTCTTGAGATCTTATGATCTAGGGATAAGAACATTGTACTTCTCCTGGATATCTTATACGATTATGGTTTGTTTTAACATGCATAATTCTGAGAAAGGTCGTTGCCCTTCAGAGACAGAATATGTATATCTATCTAAGGTTATGTGTCTTGAACACATTAAGGAGATAGATGATACTAAGCAGTTTCCTACACCTCGTGTGGAAAGCTTAAATGCAATGTTAGAAAACAAGAAACTGATATCAACTATGCGGTTAGCGTAGTGGGAGGATATCAAAGTAATCTGGATAAGAAATATTCAAAACGAAATTTTCTTAGATTACATATTCTCAGATTTCAAATCAGAGAAGGACCAGTGTAAGTCGATATCAAGCTATGTGTTCACTTTTGGAAAAGGTGGAACCTTTAATATGTAAAGAGTGATAAGCAGGATGCTTCTCGGACTCTCTCATAACCGAATAGCAGCCTCAGAGGCAGCGGAAGGTTTGGTTAGGTTCCGGGATAACCTCTAAGACTTGGAAATGACTCTTAGTTTATCAAAGACTATTTTATAGTGGTGCGTGATAAACTGGAAGAAGTCATAAGTCTAAAAGTGATGATAACACATAGTGCAAGTACCACCTGATACGAGTCATCGTCGAGGGAGACGACGTAGTAGTCACCAAGATAACTTCAGAGCGGCAACCTAGAGTGCTCATTCACATAGTACTTCTCGGAAGTACACTTTAAGCACGTGATGAGTATGGGAACCGGGAGTTTGGAGGAAATGACTAGACCTCAGTACAAGTGGGAGATTGTTGGAGTTGTGTACTTAATGTCTAGATTTAAGTAACGGTAAACTCCCGATCATAGCATTTAATCTATTAAATTAACGAACAATTGTTTTGCGTTTAATTATTATTAATTAAATATATGCAAAATATAGTCCTGGATTTTATACGTTGTAGTTAGTATGGTGCAAGCATGGGCGCACAGAAGATCATACTATCGGTTACTCGTATTTAATCAAACAGTTGCTCACGACCTAGATGGACACGGACCAATCCATCGGTATAGTCGTTGTGTGAGAGAGAAAATAATTTATCTTAATTATTTTATCACACTTGTACACTTGGTGTATTGAGCGGATCGTTGAAATTCATCGATTAGGATTGCCGGCGATAATCGATTCGAGTCTCAGTGTATTTTATTCTTAATCCCCGATATTATTGCGGGTGTGTATATTTAATATAAGTAACTTTGATTTACCAAAGGAATTAACCGATTTTATTATTGGGTTAATTTCCGGTTAAGTTGGGTCACTATATTTTATATATGACATGCCGTGAATAATTGACCGGACAGTGTATCCCGTAAGGGTTGATAATATCCCCGAGATGAGTTCATAAGGAATTATTGTGTAAACCTCATGAGTGGATCCGTTCCGCACAATAATTAAGGTTGAATGGTACTAGTCTCGGATTAAAGAGATGAATAAATTAATTAGCAATAAATTAATTTTATTCATAGATATTTAAATCTTAAATACACGGAATAAATAAATACTACCGGAGAAATATTATTTGATATAATATGGTTTAATATTGGGAGTGCAATTAATTTATATAGTGGAAAATAAATTAATTAATATTGATAAGGATTAATGGACTTGGGCAATGGGCTCAATTTAATCTTCAATATTGGAAGCCCAATATTCCACCTCTTTTAGATCCCCTACGTAGCCTATAAAAGCACTACATGGCCTTCATAAATCATAAGACAAGAATTATCATACTTGATATTCTAGAGAGTTGAAGGAGATCCATAGGAGTTCGATAGATCGTCGCCCACCCGACGTTCGAACGAAGTGCAAGGAATACGTGGGAAGATCCAAAAGGTCTTCTATTGATTTCGTTTCTCCGCACAACGAATCAAAAGGTACAATCATAAACTCCTTCGTGTGAATTTATGTGATTTAATTGTAATACATGCATGAACACAAGATCCGGGAAAAACGACGAACCCGGGGACGGGGATAGACCGCGCGGTGGTGGTCGAAGACCACCGGACCGCCGGCGGTCTAGAGATCCCCGCCGGGATCGAGAGCAACCCTCGGCTGGGAGCCGAGGGGTGGCGGTCGAGCCTAGGGCTTCGACCGCCGGCGCGCATCGAAGGAGAAGCCGCGGCTGGACGCCGCGGCTGGGGCGATCGAGCCCTAGCTCGATCGCCGGGGGGAACCGCCGCGGGCTGGCGCCGCGGCTGGTGGCTCCTCCCACCTCCGGTGACGGCGGTGAGTCGCCGGACTCACCGCCGGGGGCTGCTGGGCAGCCCCACGCGATCGATCGATCGCGAGCCCACGGTGGGGCTCGGCTAGGATTTCGGCCGCGGGTTCATCCCGCGGCGATTCTCCGGTTGAGCTCCGGACATCGTGGTATTCGCGTTCGTGGATCCGACTCGCGGGAGAAAATCGGCTGGGGGCGGGCTGCGTGTCTTCGGGCGCGTAGTCTCCAAAGGTCGGACTCCTGCGGATGAGTCGGTATCCGTAATCGGTTTCCGGCGAAGGGATTTCGTTCGGGGTTATCGGTTCCGCAATTTTTTATACCCCGGGACATCGATTTCCAGCACTACATGCCCACCGCAAGCCACGTTCATGTGGACGTTTACGTTGACATGCGGTCCTCCACGACTTTCTATAACTGTCGAGCCTCAATTAATCCTAAAGTTCCGTTTCCATCTAGCAAGCCACGTTAGTGTGGACGTTTACTAAAACAAACAACTTTATTAATTGAATCCCATTTATTTAAATGTCATAGAGTCTCAATTAACCCAAAGTACCGTTTCCATTTAGCAAGCCACGATAGTGTGGACGTTTACTAAAACAAACAACTTTGTTAATTGACTCTTACATTTATTAAATACCACAATTTTATTATTCAAAGCTTGATATCTCGTAAGTGAAACTCGAAGTTTCTAACCAGCGATCAATCATGCAATTGAGCCCTATCTCTCACTAGGTGAGGGAGCCAACCAGACAATCGATCTAGTCATCGAATGACTCGAATGTCTCTAATCTGTGTCATCGACATAAGCAAGCGCTTTGGCTCCATTCCACTCCCCGGGGTGAGAATGAGTCGAGTTGAACTTAGTCTTTGAAAAACAGATTAGGCACTTGCTTTTGAAAAATATAATTGTTCGATTTTTATAAGTGGAATTGAATTCGAATTTTGATCCAGTGATATCCGTGTATCGACTTTATCCGATAGGGAGGATGACACTAAAGCCAACTCGTAAGTCAATACACATCACATTCAAAACAGAGAATGGAGACCGCGAGATTGTTTTCAATCCCTCTCCCACTTAGTATTTTACGATTGAGGGATAACATGCATAAAATAATTAAGCATAATAAAAGGCACGTAAATCACATAAAAAGCAATTAACGTGGCCCCGATTATTATGGCCTTAAGTATTCTCCAATGCACGTCTCTTGGAACTTCATCTCGTTGCTCGTCTCGATCTCGGTCCACCACCGACTCGCTCGAGGGTCAAGAGACGAACTCCTCCCACTGGAGCCTCGTCTCGAGCTTCGTTGAGTCGTCCGTGGGGTCGAACGAACCCCAGCCCCGCTGCTGCCCGTCGCGAACACGGGGTGTGTTCGATGGCTGCCCGTTGCCGGTTCGCCCTCCTCGATCCTCGTTTCTCCGGGTTTTGGTCTCGTCTCGATCCACCAAAATTAGTAAGAAAAATTACAAGAATAAATCTACTAAATCCGGCATCGATCCTATACAAGGTGATCGACCCTATACATGCCCGGAAACGACGAAATAAATAAATAAACCTAACGACTCAACCCGTCGTTTTTATCTATTACAAACAAGCAACGTTATTCCAAAACAAAACAATCTCGACAAGCCCGAGAGTTTAATCAAACCACAAAATTAAAGCACAACATCCATCACAACATTGGCCATAATAATCGGGTTCATCCTGCATCACAAAACGTACGAACAATACAACAAACCGATAAACCGGCTCTGATACCAATTGTTGGAAATCGACTACCCGGGACGAGTCCGTTCGACCTCTCGAACATCCGGACATGCCCAGTCGACCTCCAGCGTCCCTACTGCACTCAGCATGAAGCCCCAAACCCGGTTTACGCCCAGCCATCATGCCAGAGGCACAACCGCGCAAAACCGAGGGCTTCTGTCCTGTCTGTCGCCCGACACCAGGAGGGTGTCGTCCGACAGGGCTGTGTCGGCCGACAGTCAAACATGTCGGCCGACAGCGTCGCTGTTCCAGCGGCGGGTCGCGGCTGTTCGGGCTGTTCTGGCCGTTTTTCTCGATCTGACCACTGTTCCGGCGATCGGCGATCGCCCAGGGGTCCGAGACCATCGTACCTACGCCATCGAACTCGATCGGTGGTTCGTTGTATGATTACGTACGAGAAGAAATCGAAACGATGCGGAAAATGGTTTTCGATTCTTTACCTTTGATGCGTGATTCGGAGAAGCCGAATAGGCGAACACCCTGAGATCTTCTAGTGTGTATCCTAGCCCTCGACGCCGGACGTTGTGTGGGCAACGATCCACCGGAGTCTTCTCTTCTTCTTCTCCCTCAAACCCACCGTGAGATGTTTTTCTGTCTCCAGAAATATATTTGCGCTAGCAAATTATTTTCTACAGAAAAAGTTATTGCGCAAACTAAATTAATTAAGTAGAGAAAAAGATTAATTGCGCTAACAATTATTTTTCTCCACAGAATTAATTATTGCGGCGAAACTTAGGTTAGGAGAAGAGAGATGGAGGGGTTTATATAGGCCACACTAGGGACCTTAGGACAATTAATTAATTAGGCTAAATTGTAATTTAATTAAACCGGTGTCCTTAAAAGAAAACCTTTAATTAAATCCAATTTTAATTATAATTAATTCCACTATAAAATTATAATTGAATTCCCAATTAATTAATCTATATTATTTTACCAATAATATTTCCGCCGAAATTACATATACGACTTTCCCCGTGTTTAAGATATCGAACGTCCACGAATTTATTTAATTACTAACAATTAAATTAATTCGTTTCTTATTATCCGAGACTAGTACCACTCATCCTTATTATCATGTGGAACGAATCCACCTGCAGGGTTTACATGATAAACTTTATGAGCTCATCTCGGGGACGTAATCAACCCAATAAACGGGACACAGTTTCCTGTCTATAATCTATAGCATGCCGTGCGTACAATTACGATTCCCAATTTACCGAGGATCTCGACTAATCAATTAGTCTCACTCATTGGCAAGTTAAAGAACCGAGAATTGGACACACGCACCTATAATTATATAGGGATTAGGAATTCGTATATCCGTAATATCTGAGGTCTAGTTCGATTACTGCGATTAGTATAAATCGAACGCCCTCCCGTGGTCCTGCTCAATACACCAAGTGTACGAGTGTAACATGATAGTCAAGACCGACTATCTACCAGTCACACTACGACGTACCGATGGATTGTCCCTGTCCATCTAAGTCGTGAGCTACTGTTCGATAGTATACGAGTAACCGACAGTATGATCTTCCGCGTGTCTCCTCACGCCATACTGTCTACAACGTATACATCAAGGACTATTGCATTAAATGCAATTATGCTTGAATCATATATCGAATTAAGGTATAGATAAGGAGTTCCGTATTTGCACTAAACTAGACATTTAGAATACAACTCCATCAATAACTACTAAAGCAGATAAAAGTCTTCCACTGCAACCGCTGCTCCCTCAACAGCTTCGCCCATGTAGACTCGAACTCTTCTTGTCTAAGTCGCCGGGTTTTCTGGAACCCCTGCATTCAAAATGCACATACCGTCAGTGGTTCCATATATACACACCAGATTTCTGGTAGATAATACCGCTGACTATGTTTTTACGACTAAAGAAAAATTCTTACCTTTGAGAGGACAAGATACAGACCCCCAGTACTCAGACTGCTTTCCTTGGGGATATTTTCCAGAAGGCTTCTTTATCCCACCCCATGGTCCAAGTCCTTTAGGACTACTGGATTCACTTGCCTTCTTCTCCTTTCCCTTATGTAATCCCTTAGGTTCGAAACCTTTGGCCTTGGCTATAAGAGCTTGCGATTGTTTCAACTCATCCAAAAGATCCAGCATCTCAAAAACGTGTTCAAGCGTTTCCTCGAAGCAACTGACCTTTATGAGTATCCTCATCACCTCTTTTCTAGCTTTTAAATCGTGTCTAAACATCAGCTTGAGTTTAAGCATGACATCATGATTAGCGGCTAATGCAAGAGCACTATCCCACTTCTCAAAGTCAACTATTTCCTCATCAGTTGAGACAATGGTAGGTCTAGGAGGACAAGTTTCGCTGAGTACATCTTTGTACTCCTTTACAGTCTGAGTAATGTCTAATTCTCTATTCCACCCAACACAGTATGGAACCAGTGCATTGAATTCCTTAAGTATCAACGAAAGTGGATCCATAGCAATTCTCTAATCCTATAAGCACATATAAACAAACAATCAATTTAATGTCCGATATTATCTCCCTTAAATAATATCATTAAATTACTAATCACATCTAAAATCCCATCAGGTAAGGCAAGCCACGATAGTGTGGACGTTTACCCACCTAAATGATTTAGCAATTAGATTTGCTTCGGTCGTACATCATCATTAGCGTTACTTCGATGGGAAGAATACTAAGAAGCGTACCTAAGTGTAAACCATTACTCAGTACTAAGAAGTTCGTTTGGGACTCGCATATCACCGCAAGCCACGATAGTGTGGACGTTTACGTTGACACACGCTCCTTTACTCCCTTCTATAACTGTCTACATCAATCGATCCAAAATCCCATTCAGTGCAGCAAGCCACGATAGTGTGGACGTTTACTACACCAAAAGATTTTTACAATTGACATCCTTTTACTCGATCCATTGAATTCTCGCAAACCAAGTCGCGGAGAATCATAAGTGAAACTCGAAGTTTCTAACCAGTGATTCACCATGCGAACAACCCTATCTCTCATAAATAAGGGAGCCGAGCAGACAATCGATCCACCTTTAAAATGATGGTACGAAGGTCTCTAATTTGTGTCATCCACGTGACCAAGTGGCTTTGGCTCCATACCACTCCCCGGGGTGAGAATGAGTCGACTTGAAGTCAGCTTCAGAAAGACAAATTAGGCATTGTTTGATAAACTTGATCAATGTTTCTCGTAAAAGGAATTACAAGAATTCTCCTCCAATGACTCGTCTATACGAACTTCAAAAGTCCATAAGAGTCACCAAGAGAACAGTAATGGAGACCATGGGAATGTTTCCATCCCCTCTCCCACTTAGATTTTTATAATAAAGGGATACGCTATCTAGTGCATAAAATAAACACATATAGCATGCATACAAGTAATAAAGCACATAGTATCACATAGTCAAAATAATGCTAGAAAATTATTTTTCGACTATCATGGCTTTATTCCATCTCCGTACGCATCTTCTAGTCTTCAGTCATTGTTCTTGAATGCTCCATGTGACGAGAATATTAATCCCAATATTTAAATCTATTTATTTTTAATTAATCCAAAAGTTACTTAATTCGAAAATTAAGTCAATCGAATATATCAAAAATAAAATTAAACATTATTAATATTTTATTTATTTATTTTCCTATCTAATTCCATTAAATCTCTAGAATCCTTTCCAAGTAAAACTTGAATATTCTATAAGACTTCTATAATGGAATAAGGAAATAAAATAAATTAGGACTCTTCTACTTTCCATAATTAATTAATTTCCATCTAATGAAAATTCCAAGAATAGGAATAATCGAATAGGAAATAAATTAATTCTCAATTAATTCTTTTTTTAATCCATGAGAGTTCCCATAAAAGAGAATACTCAATAAGGAATTAATTAATTCTTTTCCTAATCCATGAGAGTTCCTAAAAGTAAGAACACTCAAATAGGAAAAACCGAATTAATTTAGGAAAGTGAATCTTGGTAGGAGTAGCATGGGTTGGGAGACCCCACGCCACTCCCACCCGATCGACCACCATCACCGGCGGAGCGCCGCCGCCCAGCCCAGCCGGCCAGCCACCACCGTGACCGGCGGCAGCCCCAGCCGAGGGCGATCGGCCCCCTCCATGCGGTCGATCGCTCGGGATCGATCATGGGGTTGATCGATCCCCGGCTTTTCATCCTCTTCGTCTTCTTCGTCACACGTCTTCGTCTTCCGGCGATCGTCTCATCATCGAACCAACGTAAATAAATTACAATAATTTAAATTACAATTCCGGTATCGATTCTATACATGAAATCAACCCTATACACTTTCCGGAAAAACATAGAACAATAATAATAAATCCTAAATTCGGTCAACCCCCGAATTTTTACTATTACAAGCATTCATCCACACAAAACGAATCTCGACATGTCCGAGAGTTTAATAAACGAATAATCATGATAATTAAACAACAATTAATTAAACCATGATAGCCGGAAATCCCTGCAAGGTAGAACAATAATAGAACACATACATGAACACGAAACCAAACGCTCTGATACCAGTTGTTGGAAATCGATATCCCGGGCTATTAATAATTTGCGGAAAATAATAACCCGACCGAAATCCTCGATCGCCGGAGATCCGAACGCGAACCACCGCACGAGACGGGGCCCGATCGAACGCCCAGCGAGGCCCGAAGGCCGCGAGCACCCAGCCGAGCCCCCGCACGGGGCTCGCGATCATCTCACAGATGATCCCTGGGGATGCACGAGGCATCGCCGGGGCTGCTCGTAGCAGCCCCGCAGCGGGTCGCGTGACCCGCTGCTCAACGCGCTGGGCTCGTCCCAGCGCACCGCTGCGGGAAGTCCCGCAGCACGCTACGAGTCACTGCGGGAAGTCCCGCAGCACGCTACGAGTCGCTGCGGGTTACTCCCGCAGCTCCCAACGATCGAGCCTACGGGCTCGATCGATCCCTCGGCTCCCAGCCGAGGGATTTCGCGCTGCACGCGCCGCCGGCGAGGGTGGCCGGCGGGTCCTCCTGCCGTGGCACCAGCCCACGGCGATCCCCCGGCGATCGACCCTTGGTCGATCGTGTGCCCCGGCGTCCAGCCGGGGCCTCCTCGCCGCGCGTTCCCGGCGGTCGAACCCTAGGGTTCGGCCGCTCCATTCGATCCTCGCCGGGGATCTCGAATCCCCGTCCCCGAGGTTCGTCGTTTTCCCGGATCGTGCGTTCATGTATATGTCACAATTTAATACGAACAAAATCATACAAGGAGGTTTATGATTTTACCTTCGATTCCTTGTGCGGAGAAACGAAATCAAATTGAAGACCCTTGAATCTTCCTACGTATACCTTGCACCTCGTCCGAACATCGTGTGGGCGACGATCTATCGAACTCCTATGGATCTCCTTCAACTCTCTATAACTATCAAATATTGATATTCTTGTCTCATAATTTATGAAGGCCATGTAGTGCTTTTATAGGCTACGTAGGGGATCTAAAGGAGGTGGAATATTGGGCTTCCAATATTGATGATTAAATTGAGCCCAAGCCCAAGTCTATTAATCCTTATCAATATTAATTAATTTATTTTCCACTATATAAATTAATTGCACTCCCAACATTAAACCATATTATATCAAATAATATTTCTCCGGTAGTATTATTTATTCCGTGTATTTAAAATTTAAATATCCATGAGAAAAATTAATTTATTGCTAATTAGTTTATTCATCTCTTATATCCGAGAATAGTACAATTCAACCTTAATTATTATGCGGAATAAATCCACCTGCAGGGTTTACATAATAATTCCTTATGAACTCATCTCGGGGATATTATCAACCCTTACGGGATACACTTTCCCGTCAAGTATTCACGGCATGTCATATATAAAATATAGTGACCCAATTTTACCGGTAATTAACCCAATAATTAAATCGGCTAATTCCTTTGGAAAATCAAAGTCACCTATATTAAACATACACACCCGCAATAGTATCGGGGATTAAAAATAAAATACTCTGAGCTTTAATCAATTATCAACGGCAATCCTAATTGATAAATCTCAAGCGATCCGCCCAATACACCAAGTGTACAAGTGTGATAAAATAATTAAGACAAATTATTTTCTCTCTCACACAACGACTATACCGATGGATTGGTCCTTGTCCATCTAGGTCGTGAGCAACCGTTCGATTAAATACGAGTGACCGATAGTTTGACCTTCTGTGTGACGTCGCACACCATACTAACTACAACGTATATAATCTAGGACTATATTTTGCATATATTTAATTAATAATAATTAAATGCAAACAATTGTTTATTTAATTTAAATAGATTAAATGCTATGATCGGGAGTTTACCGACACTTAAATCTAGACATTAAGTACACAACTCCAACACATATAACTTGAAGATTACAATTCTAGAGAGAGAAAGAAAGAGAAGGAGATCCATGGAGTTCGGAGGATCGTCGCCCACACGACGTTCGAACTAGTGCAAGGAATACGTGGGAAGATCTCAAGATCTTCAACTAAGTTCTTCGTTTTTCCGAACAACGAGAACGAGGTAAATCGTAAAACCCTCTTTATGATTTTAATCGTTTAATTATCGTGAAAATACCTTGAACCAAGATCTGAGAACGCGACCCATGACGAGGTTGAACCGGGCGGTGGTGGTCGAAGACCACCGGACCGCCGGCGGCTCAACGGCTCGACTAGGAAGGGGTCGAAGGGCATGAGCCTCGGCTGGACGTCGAGACTCAATTGAGGGCGAGCTCGATCGCCCGTGCACCTCCAGCGGGCTGCTGGAGCAGCCCCGCTCACGCGGCTGGACCGCCGCTCGCGCGGCGGCGGCTGGTGGTGATCGCAAGCCACGGTTCGACCGTGGCTGGGCGTGCGATCACCGTGGGATGGCTGGGCGTGTCCACGGGGCTTCGCCGGTGCTGTGGGATGGCCTACGGGCTGAACCCTAGCGCACGTCCGGTGACGTGCGCACGCCTCGATCAAACAAGCGGCGGCTCGGCCGCGGCTAGGGTTTTCTTGGGGCTGTCCGCGAGGAGTTCGAGCATGCCCGGCGGCTGCCAAGGACAGCCGCGAGCCCACGCGAGGGCTCGACCGAATAGCCACGACTTTGCCGCGGTTAGGGTTGGGTTGAGTCCGGTCTTCGTGGTGGTTCGTGGCGGGATGTTCCGGCAACCGGGAGTCGATTGGAGTTGTTGTTCCGCAACTTTGAGAACTCCGGATATTCGATCTCCAAAGGATATCGGTTGAAATTAATTAGATAATTTATTTAATTAATTTTATTTAAATTTATTAATTCCGGGATATCCATTTCCAACAATTGGTATCAGAGCGTTGGTTTCGTTCACGGTATTTTTCGATAAATTGTTCTACCTTGGAGGATTTCCGACTATTATGGCTAGATTTAATTACTTTAATTAATGTCATAATATTGTTCTTGATTATTAAACTCTCGGACATGTCGAGATTCGTTTTTGTGTGGTGAATGCTTGTAATAGTAAAACTTCGGGGGTTGACCGAATTTAGGATTTATTATTACGTTCTTTTTTTCCGGAAATTGTATAGGGTCGATTTCATGTATAGAATCGATACAGGATAATTGTAAATTTATTTTGTAATTTATTTACGTTGGATCGATGCCGAAACGACCGCCGGAGAAGACGTGTGACAGAGGAGACGAACATGAGGGAGGGTTCGGTTCGGCCATCCCCATGGTCGAACCATGTAGGATCGATCGAGCCCATGAGGGTGCTCACCTTCGATGGTGGGCGGCTCCCTCTAGGGTTCGGATCGATGGGGGGCGCGGGGATCCCCACCCCGTGCTTCTCCTACCGAGATCCGACTTTCCATAATTAAATCGGTTTTCCTATTTTGATTATTCCTATTTTTGGGAATATTATTGGAATAGGAAAAGAATTAATTTGGTATTAAATTTATTTTCCTAAATTGATTATTTCTATTGTTGAGAATATTCATGGATTAGGAATAAATAAATTTGGAAAGTTTAGTAGTTCTAAATTATTTTATTTTCTTATTCCATTATGGAAATCTTTTAGAATATTCCAAGTGGGTCTTGGATAGGATTCTAGAGATTTAATGGAGTAGGAAAAAAAATAATAAAAATATTAATAATATTTAATTTTATTTTTGATATATTCGATTGACTTAATTTTCGAATTAAGTAACTTTTGGATTAATTAAAAATAAATAGATTTAAATATTGGAATTAATATTCTCGTCACATGGAGCATTCAAGAACGAAGACTGAAGACTAGAAGATGCGTACGGAGATGCGATAAAGCCATAATAGTCGGAAAATAATATTCTAGTATTATTTTGATTATGTGATAATATCTTATGTGCTTTATTTCATGTATGCATGCTTATGTGTATTTTATTATGCATTAGATAGCGTATCCCTTTGTTATAAAAAGCTAAGTGGGAGAGGAATTGGTAACAATCCCATGGTCTCCATTGCTGTTCTCTTGGTGACTTTTATGAACTTTCGAAGTTCGTATAGACAAGTCATTGGAGGAGAATTCTTGTAATTCCTTTTACGAGAAACATTGATTGAGTTTATCAAACAATGCCTAATTTGTCTTTCTGAAACTGATTTCAAGTCGACTCATTCTCACCCCGGGGAGTGGAATGGAGCCAAAGCCACTTGGTCAAGTGGATGACACAAATTAGACATTTTCGTGCCATTTTTTAGTGGATTGATTGTCTGCTCGGCTCCCTCATTCTATGAGAGATAGGGTTGTTTGCATGGTGAATCACTGGTAAGAAACTTCGAGTTTCACTTATGATTTTCCGCGTCTTTATTTACAAGATTAAATGAATCAAGTAATTGGATGTCAATTATAAAAATATTTTGGTGTAGTAAACGTCCACACCTGTTGGAAATCGATATCCCGGAATTAATAAATTAATTAAAATTAATTATCTAATTAATTCCGACCGAAATCCTTTGGAGATCGAATATCCGGGGTTGTCAAAATTGCGGAACGACAACTCCAATCGAAATCCCGGTTGCCGGAAATCCGCCACGAACCACCAAGCGAACCCGAACTCAACCAAACCATAACCACGGGGATAGCGCGGGCTGTTCGGTCGAGCCCTCGCGTGGGGCTCGCGGCTGTCCTTGGCAGCCGCCTAGGGCTACTCGTAGCAGCCCCTTAGCCGTGCCCTAAACCCATGCGGAACAGCCCGCATCGAGCCCTAGCCGCGGACAAGCCGCTGCTGCCCGATGTAGGCGTGCGCTCGCACCATGCGAGCGCTAGGGTTCCCCGGCACAGCCCTCGTGTGCGATCCGTGAAGCCCCGCGGGTCCGCTGCGGGAAATCCCGCAGCCCGCTGCGACACCGCACGAGGCGGGCGCCTGGCAGCCGTGCGATCGCGCACGACATGGACCAGGCGGGCGCCTGGTCCCCAGGCGAGCGCTTCGCTGCCCAGCGAAGCTCCCTCGTTCGATCCACGCCGCCGGGTCGCTCCAGCCGCGGCGGTCCGGCGATCCTTGATCGCCACCGCTCGGCTCGACCCCGGTGAGGATCTCAAACCTTGGATCTTACGTTCAACGATATTTTCACGATAATAATTTAAAATCATCGAAGGGGGTTCAACGATTTTACCTTTGTTCTCGTTGTACGGAGAAACGAGATCTATGAAGACCTTGAGACCTTCCCACGTATTCCTTGCACTAGCTCGAACGTCGGGTGGGCGACGGTCTTCCGAACTCCATGGATCTCCCTCTCTACTTTCTCTCTCTAGAATTGTGATCTTCAAGTTATGAGAATAGAGAAGACCATGTAGTGCTTTTATAGGCTACGTAGGGGATCTTAAGGAGGTGGAATATTGGGCTCCCAATATTAATGATTAAATTGAGCCCAAGCCCAAATCTATTAATCCATTAATATTAATTAATTCTATTTTCCACTATATAAAATTAATTGCACTCCCAATATTAAACCATATTATATCAAATAATATTTCTCCGGTAGTATTATTTATTCCGTGTATTTAAGATATAAATATCCATGAATAAAATTAATTTATTGCTAATTAATTTATTCATCTCTTATATCCGAGACTAGTACCATTCAACCTTAATTATTATGCGGAACGAATCCACCTGCAGGGTTTACATAATAATTCCTTATGAACTCATCTCGGGGATATTATCAACCCTTACGGGATACACTTTCCCGTCAAGTATTCACGGCATGTCATATATAAAATACAGTGACCCAACTTAACCGGTAATTAACCCAATAATTAAATCGGTTAATTCCTTTGGTAAATCAAAGTCACTTATATTAAATATACACACCCGCAATAGTATCGGGGATTAAGAATAAAATACACTGAGACTTAAATCGATTATCGCCGGCAATCTTAATCGATAAATCTCAAGCAGATCCGCTCAATACACCAAGTGTACAAGTGTGATAAAATAATTAAGATAAATTATTTTCTCTCTCACACAACGACTATACCGATGGACTGGTCCGTGTCCATCTAGGTCGTGAGCAACTGTTCGATTAAATACGAGTAACCGATAGTATGATCTTCTGTGCGCCCATGCTTGCACCATACTAACTACAACGTATAAAATCCAGGACTATGATTTGCATATATTTAATTATAAATAATTAAACGCAAATAATTGTTTATTTAATTAAATAGATTAATGGCAATGGATCGGGAGTTTCCGTTACTTAAATCTAGACATTAAGTACACAACTCCAACAATCTCCCACTTGTACTAAGGTCTAGTCATTTCCTCCAAACTCCCGACTCCCATACTCATCACGTGCTTAAGTTGTACTTCCAAGAAGTACTATGTGAATGAGCAATCTAGGTTGCCGCTCTGAAGTTATCTTGGTGACTACAGCGTCGTCTCCCTTGACGATGACTCGTATCAGGTGGTACTTGCACTATGTGTTATCTTACACTTATGGACTAGTGATTTCTTACCATTTGCCATTGCACCGCTATTTACATAGCCTTTGGCAAATTTAGAATCACATCTAAGTCCCAGAGATTATCCCGGAGTTATACCAAAACTTCCGCTGCCTCTGAGGCCGCTATTTGGTTACCCATGGCAGAGTCCGAAAAGCATCGTGCTTATCACTCTTCTATGTTAAAACTCCTTCTCCTTCAATAGTGAAACACATAGCCTGATATCGACTTACACTGGTCCTCATTCGATTAGAAATCTAAGAGAATGTAATCCAAAGGAAAAACTCGTCTGTTTCGTAGTCTAGAATAGTACTTCGAAAGTACTTTTACAGCAGTCGAATATTCCTTTCCAGGATTACCTTGATATCCTCCCACTATGCTCACCGCATAGCCGATATCAGGTTCTTGTTTCCAACATTGCATTTATTAAGCTTTCCACACTCAAAGTGTAGGAAACTGCTTTCATTGCTTCTATCTCCTTTTGTGTTCCAAAACACATATCCTTAGATAGATGCATTCCGTTTCTTAAAGGTAACGAACCTTTCTCGGAATCTTGCATGTTAAAACGAACCATAATCATATATATGTAAGATGTCCAGGAGAAGTACAATGTTCTTTTCTTGAGATCCTAGATCTTAAGAACATGCTCTAACTTCTTCTTCATCTCATATATCGATTTTTCTAGACAACCATCATTTTATGTCTGACAACATCTTTACATTGTTGCCAATGATAAAATGTTATCTACATAAAAACCCGAGAAACACCACCTTGTTTCCATCACGTTTCCAATACACACTATTCGTCTATGCTTTGATGAATCCATAAAATGGACTATCTCATCAACTTGCAAGTACCACGAACTCAATGCTTTGTTCCAATCCATAAATGGATCAACTAAGCTTGTACTCTAAATGATCTTGCCTCTTAGCAATAAACCTTATTGCTTTCTAAGAGAGCACATTTAGATCTAGTACTGCCTCTATGTAGATCCAGGGATCGATTTCATGTATACTAGGTCCAGAGTCCGAAGACTCTCCTAGTCTTATGAATATCTTCGGTTGTCCCACAACCTCCCACTACAATGGCGTTCTGGTGTATAAACAGTGATAACAGTAGGTGCAGTTAGTGGTGTACCGCTACTCGGTTCGGCTGGTTCTAAGTCTTAATCTTTCTCTCTCATTTCAAAGTATTACGTCACTTTGGGCTTGTGGTTCATCTAATAGTCTTCCTCTAAGAACCGGGCGTTAGAACTTATAACGTCCTTCTGGTTCATAGAACTATTGAACACACATCTTTTGTTCTTCTAGGATATTCTACAACCGCATTTGAATGCGCCGTTGTTTCCAGACATATCCATAGAACACAGGTAGTTCCGTATAACTCATGCTTTTACTATTTCTATAAGAGTTCCACTTCTTATTTCCGACACACCATTTCTACACAAGAGTGTATGGTGTAGTCATTTAGGATCAAATCCCAATCTCTGATCAGTATGCCATGCATTCCTCAGACAGGTACTTGCCTCCGCGATCAAATCGCAGGCTACAAATGGATATACCTCGATGGTTCTCCACAATAGCTTTGTGTCCATTGACTTGTCAAAACACTTGCTTTTGTGGCACATCAAGTATTCTAATCCATTTCTCGAGTAATCATCAAATGAAGTACTCGTACCTTATTGTCTGAGTAGGCATAGGTCTGCATACATCAGAGTCAATCAATTCTTATACTTGTCCGGATCTTACATCTTATATCCATAAAGGATTGCTTAGTCATATTATCTTCCAAATTAGATTCTTAGGTCGGAAGGTCCACTCCTTCAACTTAATTGATCAAATATCAATTTTCGACCTTTGAACTTCTTATTTGAATAAACATGACTCAGCATAAGAATCCACAAGTATAATTGATAAAGAAATTTCTTATTAGTAAAACGAGTTTCATACTACGGTTCGTTGCATCGTGGTGGACTCAGGATTCATCATTTATATATTGCTAGCTAATGTACCAAAATATCATTATTTCTTCTTATAACCATCAAATGATTAAAAGAAATAAAATATCTATTTATTAGAAATCCAGAACAAAGTTCTTTCTAATTTGAAAGGTACATAAAAGCAATAATTCAAAATGAAATCTTATAAAATGTCCTCCACTGCAACAGCTGCCTCCTTTACAGCATTGCCCATGTAGACTACGATTTCTTCTTTTCTAAGTCGTTAGGTTTCCTGGAACCCTTGCATTTAAAATGCACATACCGTCAGTGGTTCCATATCTACACACCAGGTTCCGGTAGATAATACCACTGACTATGTTTTACGACTAAAGAAAAATCTCGTACTTTCTTTGAGAGGAGAATCAAACTTCCAGTACCTAGACTGTTTGCATCGAGAACACTAGCCTATTGGCTTTCTCGCCCCATCTCGTGATCCAAGAAACTTAGGACCACTGGGTTTCTTTGCTTGCTTTTCCTATCCCCGGTTTTGCCCTTAGGTTCGAAACCTTTGGCATTGGCTACAAGAGCTTGCGATTTCCGTCTCAACTCGTCAAAAAGGTCAATCATCTCAAAAACGTGTTTAAGCGTTTCCTCGATTCGACTGGCCTTTATGAGTATCCTCATCGCCTCTTGTCTAGCCTCTACATCATGTCTAGACATCTCCTTGAGTTTGAACATGATAAAATCAGTTCTTTCCTCATCAGTTAAGACATTAGTAGGCTCGGGAGAACAAAGCTCTCTTGAGTACAAACTTGTACTCTTTAACAGTCTGGGCAATGTCCAGATCTCTATTCCAATCAATACATTCAGGGACCAATGAGTTAAATTCCTCAAGTATCACACAAAGTGGGTTCAAAGCCATATCCTAATCTATGAGCACATATAACAACAAACAATCGATTTAATCTCCGATATTATCTCCCTCAAATAATATCATTAAACCACTAATCGCATCTAAAATCCCATCAGATATGGCAAGCCACGATAGTGTGGACGTTTACCTATCCAAATGATTTAGCAATTAGATTTCCTTCGGTCGTACATCATCATTAGCGTTACTTCGATGGGAAGAATACTAAGAAGCGTACCTAAGTGTAAACCATTACTCAGTATCTAAGAAGATTGTTTGGGACACGCATATTCACCGCAAGCCACGATAGTGTGGACGTTTACGTTAACATACGCTCCTTTACTCCCTTCTATAACTGTCTACATCAATCGTTCCAAAATCCCATTCAATGCAGCAAGCCACGATAGTGTGGACGTTTACTACACCAAAAGACTTTTACAATTGACTCCCAATTACATGAATCATTCAATCTTGTAAATCAAGACGCGGAGAATCATAAGTGAAACTCGAAGTTTCTAACCAGTGATTCACCATGCGAACGACCCTATCTCTCATAAATGAGGGAGCCGAGCAGACAATCGATCCACCTTCAAAAGGATGGTACGAAGGTCTCTAATTTGTGTCCTCGACATGACCAAGTGGCTTTGGCTCCATTCCACTCCCCGGGGTGAGAATGAGTCGACTTGAAATCAGTTTCAGAAAGACAAATTAGGCATTGTTTGATAAACTTAATCAATGTTTCTCGTAAAAGGAATTACAAGAATTCTCCTCCAATGACTTGTCTATACGAACTTCAAAAAGTCCATAAAGGTCACCAAGAGAACAGCAATGGAGACCATGGATATGTTTCCATACCCTCTCCCACTTAGCTTTTTACAATAAAGGGATACGCTATCTAATGCATAATTAAATACACATAAGCATGCATACATGAAATAAAGCACATAGAATATTATCACATAGTCAAAATAATACTAGAATATTATTTTCCGACTATTATGGCTTTATCGCATCCCCGTACGCATCTTCTAGTCTTCAGTCTTCGTTCTTGAATGCTCCATGTGACGAGAATATTAATTCCAATATTTAAATCTATTTATTTTCAATTAATCCAAAAGTTACTTAATTCGAAAATTAAGTCAATCGAATATATCAAAAATAAAATTAAATATTATTAATATTTTTATTTTCCTTTCTAATTCTATTAAATCTTTAGAATCCTATCCAAGTAAAACTTGGAACATTCTAGAAGATTTCTATAATAGAATAAGGAAATAAAATAAATTAGGACTTCTAATCCTTCCAAATTAATTCCTTTCCTAATCTATTAAAAATTCCATAAGGAATAATTAAATAGGAAAAATTAATTAAGGACTCTTAAAACTTTCCAAATTAATTATTTTCCTAATCCATTTAAAATTCCATAAAGGAATAATAAAATAGGAAAAATAAATTAATTCCAAATTTATTCCTTTCCTATTCCATGAAAATTCCCAAGAATAGGAATAATCAATGAGGAAAAATAAATTTAATACTAAATTAATTCTTTTCCTATTCCATGAATATTCCATAAAAGAAATAATCAAATAGGAAAACCGAATTAAAATAGGAAAGTAAATTTCCGGACCGGGATAGCATGGGGTGGGAGTCCCCACGCCACCCTCGACCCACGCCTAGGAGGTGGCCGGCCACCATCGCCGGCGGCTCCTCCATGCACGGATCGATCGATCCTCATGGATCGACCATGGGGATGGTCGATCCAAGCCCTAGCCTCCTCTCGTCACTTCGTCTTCTCCGGCGGTCTCGATTCATCGATCCAACGCAAAATAAATTACAATTTAATTTTACACTATCCGGTATCGATTCTATACATGAAATCGACCCTATACATTTTCCGGAAAAAACGAAGAACAATAATAATAAACCTAAATTCGGTCAACCCCCGAATTTTTACTATTACAAGCATTCACCACCAAAAACGAATCTCGACATGTCCGAGAGTTTAATAAAAATTATGACAATAATTAACGAAGAATTATATCTAGCCATAATAGTCGGAAACCCTGCAAGGTAGAACAATTTATCGAAAAATACCGTGAACGAAAACCAACGCTCTGATACCAATTGTTGGAAATCGATATCCCGGAATTAATAAATTAATTAAAATTAATTATCTAATTAATTCCGACCGAAATCCTTTGGAGATCGAATATCCGGGGTTGTCAAAATTGCGGAACGACAACTCCAATCGAAATCCCGGTTGCCGGAAATCCGCCACGAACCACCAAGCGAACCCGGACTCAACCAAACCATAACCACGGGGATAGCCCGGGCTGTTCGGTCGAGCCCTCGCGTGGGGCTCGCGGCTGTCCTTGGCAGCCGCCTAGGGCTACTCGTAGCAGCCCCTTAGCCGTGCCCTAAACCCATGCGGAACAGCCCGCATCGAGCCCTAGCCGCGGACAAGCCGCTGCTGCCCGATGTAGGCGTGCGCTCGCACCATGCGAGCGCTAGGGTTCCCCGGCACAGCCCTCGTGTGCGATCCGTGAAGCCCCGCGGGTCCGCTGCGGGAAATCCCGCAGCCCGCTGCGACACCGCACGAGGCGGGCGCCTGGCAGCCGTGCGATCGCGCACGACATGGACCAGGCGGGCGCCTGGTCCCCAGGCGAGCGCTTCGCTGCCCAGCGAAGCTCCCTCGTTCGATCCACGCCGCCGGGTCGCTCCAGCCGCGGCGGTCCGGCGATCCTTGATCGCCACCGCTCGGCTCGACCCCGGTGAGGATCTCAAACCTTGGATCTTACGTTCAACGATATTTTCACGATAATAATTTAAAATCATCGAAGGGGGTTCAACGATTTTACCTTTGTTCTCGTTGTACGGAGAAACGAGATCTATGAAGACCTTCCCACGTATTCCTTGCACTAGCTCGAACGTCGGGTGGGCGACGGTCTTCCGAACTCCATGGATCTCCCTCTCTACTTTCTCTCTCTAGAATTGTGATCTTCAAGTTATGAGAATAGAGAAGACCATGTAGTGCTTTTATAGGCTACGTAGGGGATCTTAAGGAGGTGGAATATTGGGCTCCCAATATTAATGATTAAATTGAGCCCAATCCCAAATCTATTAATCCATTAATATTAATTAATTCTATTTTCCACTATATAAAATTAATTGCACTCCCAATATTAAACCATATTATATCAAATAATATTTCTCCGGTAGTATTATTTATTCCGTGTATTTAAGATATAAATATCCATGAATAAAATTAATTTATTGCTAATTAATTTATTCATCTCTTATATCCGAGACTAGTACCATTCAACCTTAATTATTATGCGGAACGAATCCACCTGCAGGGTTTACATAATAATTCCTTATGAACTCATCTCGGGGATATTATCAACCCTTACGGGAGACACTTTCCCGTCAAGTATTCACGGCATGTCATATATAAAATACAGTGACCCAACTTAACCGGTAATTAACCCAATAATTAAATCGGTTAATTCCTTTGGTAAATCAAAGTCACTTATATTAAATATACACACCCGCAATAGTATCGGGGATTAAGAATAAAATACACTGAGACTTAAATCGATTATCGCCGGCAATCTTAATCGATAAATCTCAAGCAGATCCGCTCAATACACCAAGTGTACAAGTGTGATAAAATAATTAAGATAAATTATTTTCTCTCTCACACAACGACTATACCGATGGACTGGTCCGTGTCCATCTAGGTCGTGAGCAACTGTTCGATTAAATACGAGTAACCGATAGTATGATCTTCTGTGCGCCCATGCTTGCACCATACTAACTACAACGTATAAAATCCAGGACTATGATTTGCATATATTTAATTATAAATAATTAAACGCAAATAATTGTTTATTTAATTAAATAGATTAATGGCAATGGATCGGGAGTTTCCGTTACTTAAATCTAGACATTAAGTACACAACTCCAACAACACCAACGTGACTTGCTATACTAATGGGATTTTGGATTAATTGATGTAGACAGTTATAGGGAATGGTGAAGGATTGTGAGTTATCGTAAACGTCCACACAAACGTGGCTTGCGGTGACGTAGCGATTCCAAACGATTCGCCTTAGTACTGAGTAATGGTTTACACTTAGGTACGCTTTATAGTATTCTTCACAACGAAGTAACACTATAATTGATGTACGACTGAAGCAAATCTAATTGCGAAATCATTTGGAAGGTAAACGTCCACACAAACGTGGCTTGCCATATCTGATGGGATTTTAGATGCGGTTAGTGATTTAATGATATTATTTGAGGGAGATAGTATCGGAGATTAAATCGATTGTTTGTATTATGTGCTTATAGGTTAGAAATGACTTTGCCCCACTATGTGATATACGATAAGGCAATTATACTCAATGACTCTTAGAATGTTGATTGGAATCGAAATCTGGACAATGTCCTAACTGCTGAGAAGTACAAGTATGTACTTCGTGTTCTTTGTCCTCCCGTGTCAAGAAATGGTTTTTAACCTATGAACGGGTAGAGGGAAAAGAAGAAGCAAGATACGGAAACCCAGTGATCCTTGTTATTGGACCACGAGATGGGGTAAGTATGCCGCAAGGCAAGTATTTTCCGTTGCTAGCAGTCTGGGCACTGGAAGTCTGATTGTCCTCTCATAAAAACGAGTAGTGAACTTTTCCTTAGTCATTGATACATTTTTAGTGGTGATATCTACCAGCACCTGGTGGGTAGATACGGAGGCCATTGATCATGTTTTGCATTTGTATGCAAGGGTTCCAGGAAACCCGGCGACTTAGAAAGGAAAAGATCACCATCTCATGGGCAATGCTGCGAAGGTGGTGGCTGTTGCAGTGGGAGATATTCATTTACTTTGGAGTAATGAAAGGATTTTATACATTGTCTATATGTGCTGGATTTAGAAAGAATTTGATTTCAGTTTCTAAAGAAATGGGTATTCTAGTTCTTCTGATCATTCGATGATTATAAGAAGAATAGATGATAATATCTATTCTGGCACATTGGTTGACAATTTGTATATGTTAAATCCTGAGTCTACCATGATGCAACAAACCGAAACTAGTAACACATTATCTAACACCAATAAGAGAAAGGAACTTTCTAGGATGAATCAATTATACTTGTGGCATCTTAAGTTAGGTCATATTAATCCAAATGGGATTCAAAGGTTGAACAACTGATGGTTAATCAGTGGTGTTGAAGGAGAGGACCTTCCTACCTATGAATCAATTTTGGATGGTAATAAATGACCAAGTAACCTTTTAAGGATAAAAGTTATAGATCCGGACAAGTGTTGGATTTGATTCACTCTGATGTATGCGGACCTATGTCTTCTCGGACAAGAGGAGGGTACGAGTACTTCATCTTTTGATGATTACTCGATACATGGATTTAGGTACCTGATGCGCCGCAAAAGCAAGTACTTTGACTAGTTCAAGGAGTACAAAGCTCTTGTGGAGAACCTTCATGGTAAATCCATTCAATGCCTATGATTTGATCGTGGAGGCATATACCTGTCTCGAGAATTCAAGGCATACTGATCAGAGATTGGGATTAACTCCCAACTGATTGTACCATACACTCCTCAGCGGAATGGTATGTCAGAAAGAAGGAAAAGGAATCTTATGGGAATGGTGAAAACGATAATGAGTTATTCGGACTGACCTTTATGTTCTAGGGATATGCCTTGGAAACATCGGCGCACATCCTAAACTTGGTTCCTTAGAACCTCGTACTGAAGTGCGGTTGTTTGTAGGATATCCTAGAAAAACAAAAGTTGTATGTTCGATAGTCCTAAGGACCAGAAGGTCGTTAAGTTCTAACGCCAGATACTAAGAGGAAGACTATATGATGGATCACAAGCCCAAAAGTGATGTGATACTTGATAAGAATGAGAGAGAGCGATCGAGACTTAGAACCAACCGAACTGAGTAGTACACCACTAGAACCTGCACCTGTTATCACTGTTAATACACCGGAACGCCGTCTTAGTGGAAGGGTTATGAGACAACCGGAAAGATTCATGGGATTGGGTGAGTCTTCGAACTCGGTACCTGGAGTACATGAAATCGATCCCTGGACCTATGATGAGGCAGTACAAGATCTAAATGCTACTTCTTGGGTAAGGCGATGAAATCCGAAATAGAATCTGAGGATTCTAATAAAGTCTGGGATCTTGTAGAACCACCGAAAGGCGTGAAGCCAATAGGGTGACTGGGTCTACAAGACAAAGAGAGGATATGACGGGAAGGTCAAAACCTTCAAAGCGATGCTTGAAGCGAAAGAATGACCTTTCGCCGGTAGCAATGCTAAATTCAATCCGGATTCTCTTAGCATCTTATATGGATTATGAGGTGTGGTAAAATGGTTGTCCAGACAGCTTTCCTATATGGAAGTCTTGACGGAACCATTTATGAAATAACCAGATGGATTCATTGCTAAGGGGCGAGATCATTCAGTGTGCAAGCTCAGTCGATCCATTTATGGATTGAAACAAGCTACAAGATCGTGGAACATGGGATTTGATAATCCGTTGTGGATTTATTCAAAGCATGAAAGAATTGTGTGTGTATTGGAAACGTGATGGAAACAAAGTGGTTTCTCGTGCTTTATGTAGACGGTATTTTCCAATTGGCAACAATGTGAAAATGTTATCGGGCATAAAGGGATGGTTGTTCTAGACAATTCGATATGAAGGACTTAGGAGAGGTAAGGATATGTTCTTGTGATCAAAGTTATGAGGGATCATAAGAGAAGAACATTGTACCTATCCCAAGTTTCATATATAGACACGATTCTGACTTGTGTAACATACAAGATTCCCAAGAAAGGTTTTCACCCTTCAGACATGGAATCTATCTATCTATCTAAGGATGTGTGTCAAACACAAAAGTAGATAGAAGAAATGAAAGCAGTTCCCTACGCCTCGGCTATGGAAGCTTAAGGTTATGTACGAGACCTGATATCTGCTATGCCAGGAGCATAGTGGCGAGATATCAGAGTAACCCTGGAAAGGAACATTGGACTGATGTGATCAGTCGAGCAATTTCCTGTGGGTTACACAGATTCGGATTTCTAATCGCAGAGGGAAAGTTGAAAGTCGAAGTCAGGCTATGTGTTCACACAAAGAAATGGGGATCTCGAATGAAAGAGTGTAATGCAGTGCATTACGGACTCTACCACGGAAACCGAATAGGTAGCGGCCTTTGAGGCAGCTAAAGGATCGGTGTGACTCCGGAGATGTTGGAATTCGATATCCCGGGCTATTAAAATTTGCGGAAAACAATAACCCGATCAAAGACCTTCGCCGGAGATCACACGGACACCATCTCACGAACCGGAGCCCGACCGAGCGCACGACGCACCCGAAGGCACGCCGCTGCCCGGCCGAACCCCCGCAAGGCGGGGTTCGAGCGATCGATCGATCGCGTTCCACGCGATCGGCTGGGGCTGCATGGGCAGCCCCCGCGGCGAGTCCGGCGACTCGCCGCCGCCTGGAGGTCCCCACCGACGTGGTGGGGTGGAGCGCGGCACCAGCCCGCGCTCCAGCGATCGATCGCACGGATCGATCGCACGCCCTCGGCCCAGCCGAGGGTCGATGCCTCCGCGCCCTTGAAACCCTAGCGGGCGATCCGCGTGGTCCGGTGGCTTCGCCACCACCACGCGATCATTCGTCTATTCCGGGTTCGATCTTCGGATCTTCGTTCTACGGTATTCTCGATAAATCCAGAATCAAATAATATCAAGGATGTTTTGATATTATACCTTCGATTCGTTGTTCGGAGAAAAGAAATCAAACACCTTTGAATCTTCCCACGTATTCCTTGCACTCCGTTCGAACGTCGGGTGGGCGACGATCTATCGAACTCCTATGGATCTCCTTCAACTCTCTAGAACTATCAAGTGTTGATATTCTTGTCTTGTAATTTATGAAGGCCATGTAGTGCTTTTATAGGCTACGTAGGGGATCTAAAGGAGGTGGAATATTGGGCTTCTAATATTGATGATTAAATTGAGCCCAGCCCAAATCTATTAATCCTTATCAATATTAATTAATTTATTTTCCATTATATAATTTAATTGCACTCCCAATATTAAACCATATTATATCAAATAATATTTCTCCGGTTAGTATTATTTATTAGGTGTATTTAAGATTTAAATATCCATGAATAAAATTTATTTATTGCTTAATAAATTTATTCATCTCTTATATCCGAGAATAGTATCACTCAACCTTATTATTATGCGGGAACAAATCCACTCGCGAGGTTTACATAATAAATCCTTATGAGCTCATCTCGGGGATATTATCAACCCTTCCGGGATACACTGTCCCATCAAGAATTCACGGCATGCCATATATAAAATATAGTGACCCAACTTAACCGGTAATTAACCCAATAATTAAATCGGTTAATTCCTTTGGAAAATCAAAGTCACTTATACACACCCGCAATTATTTCGGGGATTAAGAATAAAATACTCCGAGACTTAAATCAATTATCACAGAGCAATCCTAATTGATAAATCTCAAGCGATCCGCCCAATACACCAAGTGTACAAGTGTGATAAAATAATTAAGACAAATTATTTTCTCTCTCACACAACGACTATACCGATGGCTTGGTCCGTGTCCATCTAGGTCGTGAGCAACTGTTTGATTAAATACGAGTAACCGATAGTATAATCTTCTGTGTGACGGCGCACACCATACTAACTACAACGTATATAATCTAGGACTATAATTTGCATATATTTAATTAACAATTAATTAAAAGCAAATGAATGTTTATTTCAATAGATAAATGATAGTGTACAAGGAGTTCAGAATACTCAAATCTAGACATTAAGTATACTACTCCAACATTCTCCCACTTATACTAAGGTCTAGTCTTATCCTCCAAACCTCTGACTCCCAAACCCTTCAAGTGCTTGAAATAAACTTCCTTAGGAAGTACTTTAGTGAAGGGGTCTGCTAGGTTGTCATCTGAAGCTATCTTGGTGACTACAGCGTCGCCCTCTTGACGATGTCTCGAATCAGGTGGTACTTGCGCTCTATGTGTTTTGTAGCACTATGGGACCGTGGTTCCTTACTGTTTGCCACTGCACCGCTATTGTCACAATAGATGGTCATAGCCTTGGGCAAACTCGGAATCACATCTAAGTCCTGGAGGAAATTAAGGAACCACACTGACTCTTTCGCTGCCTCTGAGGCTGCAACATATTCAGCTTCCATGGTAGAGTCCGAAATGCACTTTTGCTTAACACTCTTCCATGATACGGCTCCACCTCCCAAAGTGTACACATAGCCTGATGTCGACTTACGCCGGTCCTTATCAGCTTGGAAATCCGAATCTGTGTTACCCAAAGGAATCAGATTGTCTGCTCCGTATCTCAGAACATAATCCTTAGTATTTCGCAAATACTTGAAAATGCTCTTTACGGCAGTCCAATGAGCCTTTCCAGGGTTACTCTGATATCTTGCCACTACGCCAACTGCATAGCAGATATCAGGTCTCGTGCATAACATCGCATACATTAGGCTTCCTACTGCCGAAGTGTAGGGAACTGCTTTCATGTCATCTTTCTCCTCTTGTGTCTGAGGACACATTTCCTTAGAAAGATAAGTTCCTTTGCTGAAGGGCAAATCACCCTTCTTGGAATCTTGCATGTTAAAACGAGCCAGAATCGTGTCTATGTAAGATTGCTGGGAGAGACACAATGTTCTATTCCGGCGATCCCTTATAACTTTGATCCCTAGAACATGTCCAACTTCTCCCAAATCTTTCATATCGAATTGTCTAGACAACCATCCCTTTATGTCTGATAACATCTTCACACTGTTGCCAATGAGAAGTATGTCGTCTACATAAAGCACGAGAAACACCACCTTCTTTCCATCACGTTTCCAATACACACACGATTCGTCCATGCTTTGAATGAATCCAAAAGATTGGACTACTTCATCAAATCGCAGGTTCCACGATCTCGAGGCTTGTTTCAATCCATAAATGGATCGATTAAGCTTGCACACTAGATGATCTCGCCCCTTAGCAATGAATCCTTCTGGTTGTTTCATATAAATCGTCTCGTCAAGACTTCCATTAAGGAAAGCTGTCTTGACATCCATTTGCCACACCTCATAATTCATATGAGCTGCTATGGATAAGAGAATCCGGATCGACTTTATCTTGGCTACCGGCGAGAAGGTCTCCTCATAATCGATTCCCTCTTTCTGAGTATATCCTTTCGCAACAAGCCGAGCTTTAAAGGTTTCAACCTTTCCGTCAGATCCTCTCTTTCTCTTGTAGAACCATTTACACCCAATTGGCTTTACGCCGCTTGGTGGTTCTACAAGATCCCAGACTTTATTAGAATCCATAGATTCTATTTCGGATTTCATCGCTTTCTTCCAAGAAGGCGCATCTATATCTTGTACCGCCTCATCATAGGTCCAGGGATCGACTTCATGAACTCCGGGTGCCGAGTCCGAAGACTCACCCAGTCCAATCCATCTTTCCGGTTGTTTAACAACCCTCCCACTACGACGGCGTTCCGGTGTATCAACAGTGACAGTATTAGGTGCAGGTTCTAGTTGTGTATCTACACTCAGTTCGGCAGTATCTAAGTCTTCTTTGTTACCTCTCAACTCATCAAGCATTATGTCACTTTTGGGCTTGTGGTCCATGACATAGTCTTCCTCTAAGAACCGAGCGTTAGTACTTATAACGATCTTCTGGTCCGTAGGACTATAGAACATGCCACCCTTAGTTCCTCTAGGATATCCTATAAACAACCGCACTTCAGTACGAGGTTCTAACTTATCAGCCCCTGTCTTCAACACGTGTGCAGGACACCCCCAGATCCGAACGTGTCTTAGGCTAGGCTTGCGCCCGCTCCAACGTTCCATGGGTGTTGAAGGAACTGTTTTAGATGGAACCAAGTTCAGAATGTGCGTCGCTGTTTCTAAGGCATATCCCCAGAACATAATAGGTAAATCCGAGTAACTCATCATTGAACGTACCATCTCCATAAGAGTCCTATTCCTTCGTTCCGACACACCATTCTGTTGAGGAGTATATGGTGAAGTCATTTGAGAATCAATCCCATTCTCTGCCAAGTATGCCTTGAATTCTCCAGACAGGTACTCGCCTCCGCGATCAGATCGCAGGCATTTTATATATTTACCATGAAGGTTCTCCACAAGAGCCTTGAATTCCTTGAACTTGTCAAAAGATTCGCTCTTGCGGCGCATCAGGTATACAAATCCATACCTTGAATAATCATCAGTAAAAGTGATGAAATATTCGTACCCTCCTCTTGCCTGGGTAGACATAGGTCCGCATACATCAGAGTGAATCAAATCCAATACTTGCTCGGATCTTCGTCCTTTACCAAAAAAAAGAACGCTTGGTCATTTTACCCTCCAAACAGGATTCGCAGGTTGGAAGGTCCTCTCCTTCTATGCCGCTAATGAGACCATCAGCTTTCAACCTTTGAATTCTATTTGAATTAATATGACCTAGCCTTAGATGCCACAAGTATAATTGATTTATTTTAGAAGGTTCCTTTCTCTTATTGGTGTTCGTAGATGTGTTATTACTCTCGGTTAGTTGCATCGTGTTAGACTCAGGATTTAGAACATACAAATCGTCTATCAATGTACCAGAACAGACAATCTCACTATTTCTTCTTATAACCACAGAGTGATCAAAAGAAACAGAATATCCATTCAGAATTAACTTAGAAACTGAAATTAAATTCTTTCTAAAATTCGGTACATAAAGACAATTTTGTAAAACTAAAACCCTATCACTACTAAAGCGTAAGTGAACGTCTCCCACTGCAACAGCCGCCACCTTCGCGGCATTGCCCATGTAGACCACGATCTCTCCCTCTCTAAGTCTCCGGGTTTCCTGGAACCCCTGCAATGAATTGCGGACATGGTAAGTGGCGCCTGTATCTACACACCAGGTGCTGGTAGATACCACCGCTGACAATGTTTCAGTGACTAAGGAAAATTTCGTACCTTTGATGAGAGGACAATCAGACCTCCAGTGCCCAAACTGCTTGCATCGAAAGCTTCTGCCCAATGGCTTGCCTCTCCCAATCCGTGGTTTTAAACCACTGGGTCTCTTTGCACGCTTTTCCTTTAGCCTTGCCACAAAAGCTTGTGATTCTCTTAACTTACGCACAAACTCTGCTTTCGCCGAATCCTTTTTAAGAGACTCGTTGAGAGAAGATTCTGTGAGTATGTTAATCACCTCTTGTCCGGCTTCCACGCTATGTCTCAACATCATCCTGAGGTCATTCTTAATGTCCTCATTAGTTGGGACAACAGTGGATTCGGAAAGCTCAACAGTCTGAACAATGTCCAGATTTCGTTCCCTATCATTACTATATGGAATCGGTGAGTTTTCATCCTTAAGTATATCACAAAGTGGGGTCACAGTCATTCTTAACCTATAAGCACATAAAACAAACAAACAATTTAATACCGATATTATCTCCCTCAAATAATATCATTAAATCACTAATCACATCTAAAATCCCATCAGGTAAGGCAAGCCACGATAGTGTGGACGTTTACCCACCCAAACGATTTTGCAATTAGATTTCCTTCGGTCGTACATCATCAATAGCGTTACTTCGATGGGAAGGATACTATGAAGCGTACCTAAGTGTAAACCATTACTCAGCACTAAGAAGTTCGTTTGGGATTCGCACATCACCGCAAGCCACGATAGTGTGGACGTTTACGTTGATACACGGATCCTTTACTCCCTTCTATAACTGTCTACATCAATTGATCCAAAATCCCATTCAGTGCAGCAAGCCACGATAGTGTGGACGTTTACTACACCAAAAGACTTTTACAATTGACTCCCAATTACTTGATCCATTCAATCTTGTAAACCAAGACGTGGAGAATCATAAGTGAAACTCGAAGTTTCTTACCAGTGATTCACCATGCGAACAACCCTATCTCTCATAAATGAGGGAGCCGAGCAGACAATCGATCCATCTATCAAAGAATGGTACGAAGGTCTCTAATTTGTGTCCTCTACATGACCAAGTGGCTTTGGCTCCATTTCACTCCCCGGGGTGAGAATGAGTCGACTTGAAATCAGCTTTGGAAAGACAAATTAGGCATTGTTTGATAAACTTAATCAATGTTTCTCGTAAGAGGAATTACAAGAACTCTCCTCCAATAACTTATCTATATAAACTTCAAAAGTTTATAAAAGTCACCAAGAGATCAGCAATGGAGACCATGGGTATGTTTCCATACCCTCTCCCACTTAGCTTTTTACAATAAGGGATACGCTATCTAGTGCATAAAGTAAACACATATAGCATGCATACATGTAATAAAGCACATAGTATTATCACATAATCAAAATAATACTAGAATATTATATTCCGACTATTATGGCTTCATCACATCTCCGTACGCATCTTCTAGTCTTCAGTCTTCGTTTCTTGAATGCTCCATGTGACGAGAATATTAATATCCAATATTTAAATATATTTAATTCTAATTAATCCAAAAGTTACTTAATTCGAAAATTAAGTCAATTGAATATATCAAAAATAAAATTAAATATTATTAATATTTTTATTTATTTTTATTTTCCTTTTCTACTCCATTAAATCTCTAGAATAATCTATTCAAGATTCACTTGGAATATTCTAGATGATATCCATAATGGAATAAGGAAATAAAATAATTTAGGACTCTTATACTTTCCAAATTTATTTTATTCCTAATCCATGAATATTACCATGAGTAGGAATAATCAAATAGGAAAATAAATTTAATACTAAATTAATTCTTTTCCTATTCCATGAATATTCCATAAAAGAAATAATCAAATAGGAAAACCGAATTAAATTAGGAAAGTAAATTTCCGGTAGGAGTAGCATGGGTTGGGAGACCCCACGCCACCCCCACCTCGATCGACCGCCGCCCAGGGCATCGCCGCCGCCGCCCAGCCCACGCGCCACCACCACTAGTGGCCGGCGAGGCCGAGACTCCCACGGACAGCCCCGAGGGTCGATCGATCCTCATGGGATCGATCATGGGGATTGATCGATCCCCGGTCCTTCGTCTTCTCGTCACTTCGTCTTCTCCGGGGTCTTCGATTCATCGATCCAATCGCAAAATAAATTACAATAATCTAAATTACAATTCCGGTATCGATTCTATACATGAAATCGACCCTATACAATTTCCGGAAAAACATAGAACGTAATAATAAATCCTAAATTCGGTCAACCCCCGAATTTTAACTATTACAAACATTCACTACCAAAAACGAATCTCGACATGTCCGAGAGTTTAATAATAATCCTTCATAAATATGACAAAATAAATTAACGAATTAATTAAGCCATAATAGTCGGAACCCTGGAAGGTAGAACAATTTTTATCGAAAATACCGCGAACGTAAACCTCGCTCTGATACGAGTTGTTGGAATTCGATATCCCGGGCTATTAAAATTTGCAGAAAACAATAACCCGATCAAAGACCTTCGCCGGAGATCACACGAACACCATCTCACGAACCGGAGCCCGACCGAGCGCACGACGCACCCGAAGGCACGACGCTGCCCGGCCGAACCCCCGCGAGGCGGGGTTCGAGCGATCGATCGATCGCGTTCCACGCGATCGGCTGGGGCTGCATGGGCAGCCCCCACGGCGAGTCCGGCGACTCGCCGCCGCCTGGAGGTCCCCACCGACGTGGTGGGGTGGAGCGCGGCACCAGCCCGCGCTCCAGCGATCGATCGCACAGATCGACCGCACGCCCTCGGCCCAGCCGAGGGTCGATGCCTCCGCGCCCTCGAAACCCTAGCGGGCGATCCGCGTGGTCCGGTGGCTTCGCCACCACCACGCGATCATTCGTATCTTCGTTCTACGGTATTCTCGATAAATCTAAAATCAAATAATATCAAGGATGTTTAGATATTATACCTTCGATTCGTTGTTCGGAGAAACATCAAACACCTTTGAATCTTCCCACGTATTCCTTGCACTCCGTTCGAACGTCGGGTGGGCGACGATCTATCGAACTCCTATGGATCTCCTTCAACTCTCTAGAACTATCAAGTGTTGATATTCTTGTCTTGTAATTTATGAAGGTCATGTAGTGCTTTTATAGGATACGTAGGGGATCTAAAGGAGATAGAATATTGGGCTTCTAATATTGATGATTAAATTGAGCCCAGCCCAAATCTATTAATCCTTATCAATATTAATTAATTTATTTTTCACTATATAAATTAATTGCACTCCCAATATTAAACCATATTATATCAAATAATATTTCTCCGGTTAGTATTATTTATTCCGTGTATTTAAGATTTAAATATCAATGAATAAAATTTATTTATTGCTTAATAAATTTATTCATCTCTTATATCCGAGAATAGTACCACTCAACCTTATTATTATGCGGGAACAAATCCACTCGCGAGGTTTACATAATAAATCCTTATGAGCTCATCTCGGGGATATTATCAACCCTTCCGGGATACACTGTCCCGTCAAGAATTCACGGCATGCCATATATAAAATATAGTGACCCAACTTAACCGGTAATTAACCCAATAATTAAATCGGTTAATTCCTTTGGAAAATCAAAGTTACTTATATTAAATATACACACCCGCAATTGTTTCGGGGATTAAGAATAAAATACTCCGAGAGTTAAATCAATTATCACAGAGCAATCCTAATTGATAAATCTCAAGCGATCCGCCCAATACACCAAGTGTACAAGTGTGATAAAATAATTAAGACAAATTATTTTCTCTCTCACACAACGACTATACCGATGGCTTGGTCCGTGTCCATCTAGGTCGTGAGCAACTGTTTGATTAAATACGAGTAACCGATAGTATGATCTTCTGTGTGACGGCGCACACCATACTAACTACAACGTATATAATCTAGGACTATAATTTGCATATATTTAATTAACAATTAATTAAAAGCAAATGAATGTTTATTTCAATAGATAAATGATAGTGTACAAGGAGTTCAGAATACTCAAATCTAGACATTAAGTATACTACTCCAACAGGAGATTCCTCCAGGACTTAGATGTGGTACCTTGTTTGCCCAATGCTATTGTGACAATAGCGGTGCAGTGACAAACAAAGGAACCACGAGTCCATAGTGTGAAGATAACACATAGAGCAAGTACCACCTGATTCAAAGTATCGTCAGCGAGGCGATATAGTCGTTACCTAGATAGCATCGGGGGACACCATAGAGTACTCATTCACTAAGGCCCTGCGAGCGAAAGCGTTTAGTAGGCACGTGGATGGTATGGGAGTCAGATGTTTGGAAGACAACGACTAGACCTTAGTATAAGTAGGAGATTGATGGAGTTGTATACTTAATGTCTAGATTTAAGTAACATCTGAACTCCGTCTAAAGCATTTATCCTATTTAATAATAAACAATCATTTGCATTTAATGCAAACCATAGTCCTAGATTATACATGTTGTAGTTAGTATGGTGTGCGACGTCACACGGAAGATCATACTATCGGTTACTCGTATATAATTAAACAGTTGCTCACGACCTAGATGGACAAGGACCAATCCATCGGTATGGTCGTTGTATGAGTGAGAAAATAATTGATCTTGATTATTTTATCATACTTGTACACTTGGTGTATTGGGCGGACCGCTTGAGATTTATCGATTAGGATTGCCTTAGATAATCGATTTAAATCTCAGTGTTATTACAAAGGCCCAAGTCGGTACCGGGGAATTTTATTATTTTAAGGAGTTTATTAATTTATCGAGTATTAATTTATAGAGGTTGGACCTTGACCTTGACATTGTGTACATTCGTATAATTATTACATGTTGCGTATGAGAGAGAATGTTAATTCTGACGTATGAGAGAGATAGAGTGTTGATGTAGACTCAATCTCCGGGAGATAACTAAAAGGCTATTGTCACATGTAAAAAGAAAAGAGAGAATGCCGGTACGAATTGTAACATTAGTTGAAGTCAACCTTTTATGAGTGAGACCTAGATGGCAAGGAGACCTAGATGGCAAGGACCAATCCATCGGTATAGTTGTTGTATGAGTGAGAAAATAATTGGTCTTGATTATTTCATCATACTTGTACACTTGGTGTATTGGACGGATCGCTTCAGATTTATCGATTAGAATTGCCTTAGATAATCGATTTAAATCTCAGTGTTATTACAAAGGCCCAAGTCGGTACCGGGGAATTTTATTATTTTAAGGAGTTTATTAATTTATCGAGTATTAATTTAGAGAGATTTGACTGTATATTATGAATTTAATGGTTCTTCAACGGTAAAATAATATTTTATTAAATTGTTTAGAAAATAAAGACGACGAAGCCGGAAAAAAGTAAACTAATGTCAAAAGAATTTTTATTTAAAAATAAATACAAATTTTACCCCCTAAGAGACAAATGAGATGGTTAATCATGTGGTGCAAATTTTTTAATTATTTTTCGAATTTATGCAAATCACATGTTAAACTCAGTATCACACTTCTTAACTTGCTTCTCTTTCATTGATTTTACATGTTCTATCGGTGGAAGTTCCGAGTTTACGTTCGTTGTCGTTGCTTTTTTGTTTTTATTTTGGGACTTAATTATATACAGAAAGAGGTTTTTTAATTTCAAAGATTACACACTACACGTGCTTCTTCCTTGACTCTTGTAACAGAGGTGTGACCAAATTTAGAAAGAAATAAAAACCTTTTTTTATTTTGAGCTCTTTTAATAAATTTTAAAATGCTTTTTGGTTCACACAAACAAATCTCTTACTCTCCTTTCAAATATAGAGTTTTACAAAATAAAAATAATTTTTATTATAAAAATAATATAAAATTTTGAAATTATTTTGACTTCAACAAAGAGATTACATGGAAGCTAACTATTGAGCACTCGCAAGTTGATGGATCAAGCATCAATGTATAAAATTAAGTCAATATAACAATCGACTATAGATAAATATTTTTAATTGTCTTAAATATGTTATTGATTTTAATAAATAAAAATATTATTTATAAATATTTTTGTATTATATTAATCATTTACTCACATATATAAATGTAATGGAAGACTTATGTAAATGAATATTATTACTATAGAGAGTTTAGTCCCAAAACTTGATTTTTTTAATAGAGAGTAAATATTGTTAATTATTTATTATTATATAGAATTTAATCTAAAGACTTGAGTTTTTTTTACTATAAAGAATTTATTCTTAAATAAAATGTCACTATATAGAGTTTTTATGTAGGTGATGTTAAGATTAGAAAAGTCAATTCGTCTTGTGCTTTAGAGATTTATTATTTAAAGATAAATACAAACTTTACCCCTCTTAATTAAATACTACTATACAAGTATGTGATTTGGTTTATCATGTGCTGTAATTTTTTTTAATTTGTTTTTGGACTTCAAACGTGAATCACGTGTTAATAGTATTACACTTATTTCTTGACTCTGTTTTGACCAAATTTAGAAATAAATAAAAACTTTTTATTTTTATTTTGAGCCTTTTTAATAAATTCAGAATGCTTTTTGGTTCAAACATACAAACCTCTTTCTCTCCTTTCGACTATAACCATAGAGTACACATTCTCATCCAAAACCAACCTTCACACACTATTTGGTGAAAAAAAAGTATACATGAAAGGGTATGAAGAGAAGATGAAAAAAATTTGGTTAAGGCCGGCTTTACAGATACGTTCGACGTTTCTCGTTTTCTTCTCACTCCTCTTCATTTTCTTATTCATTTTCGCGGGATGGATTGATCTTGTAAGTCTTCTTGATTCAAAATCAAATTAAGATGGATCAATGTGTTATTTCAAAAACATAAATGATTTTCTTTGCGTTCACTCTATAAGAGGAAAATTATTGTTCTTTGAAAAACATTTCAAGAATCTGATGCTCATGAAGATGGATACGCCAAATTAATATTAAATGGAGGGATGCTAATGCTATTGGCATGGCACTAATTTTTTTTTCTCTTATAATATGTGTGTATATTATATTTAGCACAACTATGTCATTAAAATCATGTTCATCTTAAAATATATTTATCTTTTTTCTTTTTTTTTAATCCAAATTAATTTTTCTATCTTTTGTTTGTTGATTTTGTTATTCTTAATTTTTTTTATTTATTATTTATATATGAAAAAAAAATGTAATTCTTATTTCTTAGAGAAATATTATTACTTTCCAAAATACAAATGAAACGATTTTATTTTTTGGACTTAGAGAAATATTATTACTTTCCAAAATACAAATGAAACGATTTTATTTTTTGGAGACTGTATTTTATCTTTTTATTTTTTAGTCTAAAAGAATAATTTTGAAATATTAATTAGTGCAGTTAGTAGAAAATATAGTTGTAATATTTTATATAAAAAAAGTGTATATAGTTTAGAAATGTTATTGTAAAAAAATAAAACTGCTAATAAAAACAATTTTAAATTTATGACTAGCGGTGAAATTAATAATTATAAAAAAATAATTGCATTGAATTATTTATATAAACACATCGATCTTTTTCTATGGTTTTGATACTTTAATTTCATTACTACTATTACTCTATTTTGATACATTTTCACTCTACTGTTCAAACGATTGATTTTTGATACATTTTCACTATACTGTTCAAATGATTGATTTTCCTAAAAAAAGCTGTTATTTTATTTCTTGTTATAATTTAGTTTGGTACTAATTAGTGAGGTATCATTGAAAAATAAAATTAATTTATATTTGCAGGGTGGATGGGGCTATACATCCCAAAAAGCCCTCAAAGTTTCCACACGAAATCCCGAAAATACCCTCGATTGCACCTTCTGGAATCACTCCAACACCTGTCCCAAAAACTACCCGAAAAAACCATCTGCAAATCCTTCGCCGGGGGGATCAACCTGTCCGCAGTACTTCCGATGGATCCACGAGGACTTGAAGCCCTGGAAGAAAACCGGAATCACGAAGGAGATGGTGGAGAGAGCGCGAGGACCGGCGCATTTCAAGCTGACGATTTTGGACGGGAAGGTCTACGTGGAGAAGTTCCGGCAGTCGATTCAGACGCGCGATTTGTTCACGATCTGGGGGATTGTGCAGTTGACGAGGCGGTACCCCGGGAGACTGCCGGATTTGGAGCTGATGTTTAACTGTGGTGACAGGACCGTCGTACAAGCCAAGGATTTCCAGCGTCCGGGATCCGCGATACCGCCGCCGCTGTTCAGATACTGTTCGGATTGGCAGAGCTTGGATATCGTCTTCCCGGATTGGTCCTTTTGGGGCTGGTAAGTTTTTTGATTAGGGTTACAAATTTATCGTGAATTTTAATGGCCAGCGTTTCAAAACCAGGGAAAATGAAATACAGTAGTTCTCTTTGGATATTAATCGAACATTTGATCGAAATTTCGAATTGAAAATAACCTATATTCATTATCAGTGCTAGCCATGGATTCAGTACTTTTGAAATTCAAATCCATTTTTTCTGTGCTTTGTATAGGGCAGAGACAAATATAAAGCCATGGAGAAGTGTTCTGAAAGACATTCAAGAAGGAAATAAGAGAACAAAATGGGAGGATAGAGTGCCGTATGCCTACTGGAAAGGCAACCCAAATGTTTGCTCATGGAGGCAGGACCTTATGAAGTGCAATGTCACTGCTGAAAACGACTGGAACGCTCGACTTTATGTTCAAGTCAGTCCATTTATATTACATATATTTATGAAATTTATTGATTATGTCTATGATTTTTTATAATGATGCATTGATGGTGAAAATAGTACGGAGCACTACTTTTTTATCATCAGTTAGGAAGTACTATATAATTTTTATTTTTATTTTGGTTTTTTGTTTTGGTCGAATATTTCGTGTTTGGAATACAAGATTACTTTATTTATGTGATATGAGCTCCGGCTAAGCTGTTCTTAAAATTGGAGTTGAGAAAACAGGCAAATTGAAGAAAACAATTATGCGAGGATTTTATTTAGAGAGATTTTAGTTTGCTGCGTATTTTTTTCTCTTAAGCATGATATTGATGAAAAAGGGTACTGTAATTTCTTAGTTGATACATGAAAATAAATATGTTTTTCATTTATTTTTTGTCTATGTCGAGTTCTTATCAGCAATCACACAATAATATTATATTTTGTATTTCAGGATTGGGTTGCAGAGTTCAAGAAAGGATATAAGAACTCGAATCTGGGAAACCAATGCACCCACAGGTTAGAAATTAATCATTAATCTTGTAAAACTGCTCTTTCTTAAGATTTGTAGATCAGTTTACAGACAATATTGTACTAGTAGCTGTAGAAAATTGATATAGTCGACCCCAATTTCTGTCTTCTCTTGTTTATTTCAACCCCCAAGTATGTTTTGAAAAATTGAAAAACAACCCCCCATGTTTGAGATTTAATAAGTTAATCTACCGCATTAATGATCCTTCAAAAGTAGTGATTTGTGCATTTGGGTTTATAATTACATATGCTTTTAGGTACAAAATTTACATAGAAGGATATGCATGGTCGGTAAGCGAAAAGTACATTTTGGCATGTAACTCTCCAACCCTGCTAATGACCCTCCGTTGGTACGATTTCTTCGTAAGAGGCATGATCCCTCAGCATCATTATTGGCCAGTTCAGGAAAAAGATAAATGCCGGTCTCTAAAATATGCAGTTGAATGGGGAAACAATCATACAGAAAAGGTAAACCATTTCATTTCCCACTTTAAAAAAACTTTTATCCTGCACATGAGGTTTAATCTAATTGCAAAAGACTCCATTTATTTTTTGAAATTACAAGTGACCCCTGAAATTTTTGGACACTTATTCGAGTTTGTATTTACAGAGCAAGCCTTTTGTGGTTCACCGCTCACTGGTTTGGAAAATATAATAAATTATCAAATTCTAATGATTTCTAGGTGAAGGCCATTGGGGAAGCTGGAAGTCGGTTTGTACATGAGGATTTGAAGATGGAGTATGTTTACGACTATATGTTTCATCTTTTGAACGAATATGCAAAACTCTTGAATTACAAGCCCACCATTTCCCCTAACACAAAGGAGATTTGTTCGGAATCACTGGCATGCCCGGCAGACAGGATTTGTAGGAAGTTTATGGAAGAATCCCTGGAAAATTCCCCTAGTGACTCAATCCCATGCACTGTGCCTCCGCCGTACGAGCCTCGAGAGCTCAAGGGTTTTATTGATGAAAATGTGAGATCAACTAAAGAAGTGGAGGCGTGGGAGAGTCGGTATTGGGCCGAACAAAGTAAGAAGCACTAATAAGTTGTTTTTGTATTTTATATAATTAAACTTTTCAGATGTTAATTTAGCACATATTTAATGTTTTTTTTTTGGAGACTCGATTGGGGCTTATTACAGTTTCAAATCTCATTTTACGTATACTCCTTTCTTTTCACAATTCTATTGAACGATATCTGAGCTACAAAGTTCTTGTGTTTTGAGAGTTGTAATAATAGTTGGAATATTTTCCTTCTTTTCTCACCAAGTTTCACAACACTGGAGTATATTTTTTTAGAAATGTGAAGTCAAAGGATTAACGTGAAGCACTAAAACTTTCTCTTCGTATTTGATATAATCCAACTTCTTCCTATGTTAGCTTTGTCAATATATTGTTGTTTCTTGTGAGACTCGATTTGGGCTGTTTACTGTTAAGTCTCATTTTATTTGTATCTATTGAACGGTATTGAGAAGAACTATTTTTTCTTTAATTTTCACGTTTCTATTGAATGGTATCTGAGCTACAAAGTTCTATAGTTTTGACTTTTGAGTGTTTTAAACGATTAAACAATTCATGTTAGGAAGTTGGCACGAGTTTAGAGAGTTCTACTTGAAAGCATAGTTGTTCATATATAAAGGCTGAGCTACAAAGTTCTATAGTTTTGACTTTTGAGAGTTTTAACGATGAAACAATTCATGTTAGGAAGTTGGCACGAGTTTAGAGAGTTCTACTTGAAAGCATAGTTGTTCATAAATAAAGGCGCTTACTTCCTCCATCCCTTAGTATAGTGCATAGAGAAAATGTAACGTAGATTAAGAAAAAGTGATTTTTTATGTGTTTAATAATATAAAATGTAACGTAGATTAAGAAAAAGTGATTTTTTATGTGTTTAATAATATAAAGTAAGGGTATAATAGGTATTGATGTGTAAGTAATAAAGTAGTTAGTTGAAAAAGTAGTGGTATAAAGGTAAATAAATGTGTATTGGGAGGATAAAGTTGTGAAAAGTAATTCCATTTATGGAATGTGCATTGTTTTAAGGGATGAACCAAAAAAGAAAGTGTGCACTGTTTTAAGGGAAATAGGGAGTATTTATTAACCTAATTTCTATGCAATAATTAAGAAATAAATAAAATGTGACTGTAACATAATTTGATTGGACACATTTAGTAGGTATAATTTATTACTCTACTCGTTAGTCCAAGAGAAATATGTTTTTTCTTGTAAAATATAGATTTTTTTTAAATAAAAAAAGTTCATTTCTCTCAAGTAGAGTAGTAATTACCCTTCAAATAGTAAGAAGAAAGGAGAAAAAAAGGATTTGCCCATTTATTTCTATTACCGTTAAAATTTGCTCTTTACTAGGTATCACGTTTTTTGTATTCATAAATTAAGTAGTAAAAGGTGGGGGTGAGCAGAGTTCGGTTATAACTAAATAACCGATCGAACCAAACCAAAATATGCATTTTGGTTCGGTTATTTGATTATCGATTTGAATATGATTTTAAAATTTAAAAATATTGATTTTCGGTTTGGTTCGGTTATTTTGCGAATATAACCGATTAAATAACCAAAAACCGATATATATTATATATATATATATCTTTATATATATAAATCCAATTATATAAATATTAATGTTTGTGTGTACAGTACATTACTTGAAGTTTCATTCAAAATTCCATTACTTTCTATTATTATTAATATTTTTATAAAAAGTATTATTATTAATCTAATCTAAAAAGTAGAATTTATTTTTTCATATTCCCATTGTTTTGCTTGTAAGTTGTGTAATTAGCATTACAAAATTATCAAGTTACCATTACGGATTTAATTTATATCGATCTGAGACATGCTCTTCTTCCATCAGATTTTGAAACTTTGAACCTTGGCACTGTGAATTCATGACATGTTTTTGCTTTTTTACTTTTATTTTATTTAATTTTGGTTATTGGTTAATAACCGAAACCGAACCAAAATCTTTGGTTTGGTTTTCTATTGGTTTTAATATAATTTAATCGGTTTGGTGACCGACCGAATTAGTTTGGTTTTTAAATTTGTTATGGTAATTTGATTCGGTCGGTGACCAAACCGACCAATGCTCACCCCTAGTAAAAGGGTGTATTCAATTAGGATTTCTTTGGATTTTTTTAGGCTTTAAAAAGTTATTTTCTTAGATTTAAAAAATCTACTGAGTTTATATAGAGTTTAACTGACTTTTTATATTAATTTATATGAATTTTCAAAGAGTTTGAATTACTTTATTTATTTATTTATATTAATTTTCATATTTTGTATTTAATGTTGAAATTCAAAATTGTTGAGAATAACACCGGAAACAACTGTGAGCTCCGGCGAATTACAAACTCAAACTCAAAACGAAAAATCGAACACAAATATTGAAACGCGATCGAGTGGATTAACTCTCAAACTCACCTCACATGAAGTTTGTATGGATTATATAACACACACACACTGCAAAATCGAAAAGAACACGATGATTTTACGTGCTTCGGCCGCCGGGAAGGCAACCTACGTGCACGGTGGAGGGGAGGGTGGTTCTGGGATTATACGAAGCAAATGAACGATTACACAACGTTCTCTCTAGCTCACTTGTTGCATATCAATCGCTAACACACGCGATTATATGCTAAAATGGAAATGCACAAAATCGATTTTATCATCCACGCCGTCGACCTGTAACAACCTCGCAAATCGTGACCGTGCGATCAATCAAGGCAATTCCATGTGCGTATTGTAGATGAGTTGGCAGGGACCACAACCTCACAAGAATCATCCATTTTGGTTAAGAATCGAGTGAGAAATCGCTCGACTTAGACCCTGCACCCGCGGCCACATATGAACCAAAACGACGCCGTTTCAAAGCTGCGGGAAATTCAAATTTCCTGAGTAATTACAAAAATGCCCTGCGCTCGTTTTTGTTGGATTTTCACCCGGAGTTGGAATTTTGTGTACATTTCAACAAATCTCCACCTTACACAACAATTGCAACTCCATCCATACTTGTAAAAACTAGATCAAGCAACTGGCATCATCAAATTCCCAGAAAAAACAAGAATTCCAAAAACTTACCTGAACAGTTTTTATGAACCAACTTTGAATCCGAATCCTGCATTCCACGACTGGATTCAGACTCTCAAATAAGTCCCAAAATGATCCTTATATCCTCAGCTTCAAATCCATACAAAGAACTCATCATATAATTCATCATAGCTCCAGAAAATCCCAAATGCGACTAAGTCACTCAAAACTGATTTCAGTTGAAAAACTCAAGTACCCAACTTCTTCAGTTCTGATCCAAATGACTTCAAACCACCTCCATCAAGTTTGTATACAGAAATGAGACTTCACAGTACAAATCATACACCAGAAACAAGTCTCCAACACATAATCACTACCAAAGTAATTCATACCAGAAATCCGTCAAGTCAACTCAAACATTGACTTCAAGATTCCTTAACGACCATGCAGAAAACTCAATCCACATAAGTTATAAACATGATTATGAACCTCTGGCCACAATCACTTCACCAAGAAAACCACTAAGCCATAAAATCACAGAATCATACTCCAAAATTCTCAAAACTGCGAGTCTGAGTATTTTGTTGCATAACTCTCCAACCAGAGCTGATCTCTCACCTCAACTGCAGTCAAAAGAACCACAACCTCACTGAGATTGTGAAAGGTCCACCAGTTGGACCAAATCCTGACACAACTTAAACTTCTCCACAGGTAAAACCTTGGTGAAGCTATCTGCTGAATTGCCTTCAGTGGCAATTTTCTCAACCTTTACTATCTTCTTTTTCAACTACATCTCTCACAAAATGCAGTCTCACATCAATATGCTTGGATCTCTCATGAAACACTTGGTGTTTCACCAAATGCAGAGCACTTTGGCTATCGCAGGTCACTGAAACTGTTTCTTGCTCAACACTAAGTTCATTTAGAATCCCTTTCAACCATATTGCTTCCTTGATAGCCTCAGTCATAGCCATATACTCACTCTCAGTAGTGCTCAAAGCAACTACACTTTGCTGAGAAGCCTTCCAAACCCCAGCAGTACCAAATAATGTGAATACATCACCAGAAATGGATTTTCTAGTATCCACATTACTTGCAATGTCAAAATCCACATATCCAACTAAAGCATCTCCACTGAGATCACTTCTATTAAACAACAAACCATGACTCAAAGTTCCCTTAATGTACCCGAGTAGCCACCTGACAGCATCCCAAATGAACTCTCCAAGGATTGGACATGTACCTTGACACTGTACTCATAGGATAAGTCAGGTCAGGTCTGCTACACACCATTGCATACATGACACTCCCAACTGCAGAAGCATAGAGAACACCACTCATTGAATTATTTCTGACTGAGTAGTAGGACTTTGATCCACAGAGAGTTTAATGTGTTGAGCCAAGGGAGTTTGTGAAATCTTAGCCTCCTGCATATGAAACCTCTTGAGAACTTTCTCCAGATAGGAAGTTTGAGATAAACTCAGAATCCCAACACTATTGTTTATGTTTATATCCATTCACAAGATCCTTCTAGCCTCACCCAAATCTTTCATCTCAAATTCTGACCTCAGTAGCTTCTTGAGAGACTCCACCTCAACCTTTGAACAACTTGCAATGAGCATATCATCAACATAGAGAAGCAAGTAGGTAACAACTTTTCCAGACTTCATTTTTAGATAAACACAACAATCATAGTTGCATCTGACAAAACCAATATGCAACATATAGTTATCATACTTATTATACCATTGCCTATGGCTTTGCTTCAACCCATATAAGGACTTTCTGAGCAGACAAACCCTGTTTTCACTGGAAGCACCTTTCACCCCTTATGGAATTTTCATAAAAATTCGTTCCTCAAGTTCCCCATGCAAGAAGGCTGTTTTTACATTCATCTGATGCAACTCAAGATCCATTAAAACTACAATGGATAACAAGATCCTGATTGTACAAAGTTCTATAGTTTTGACTTTTGTGAGTTTTAACGATGAAACAATTCATGTTAGAAAGTTGGCATGAGTTTAGAGAGTTGTACTTGCAAGCATAGTTGTTCATATATAAAGGCGCTTAATTATTAACCTAATTTCTATGCAATAATTAAGAGATAAAATGTGACGTAACATAATTTGATTCCACATTTAGAAGGTATAATTTATTACTCCACTCATTAGTCCAAGATAAATATGTTTTTTTTTGTAAAATATAGATTTTTTTTAAATAAAAAAAGTTCATTTCTCTCAAACAGAGTAGTAATTACCCTTCAAACAGTAAGAAGAAATGAGAAAAAAAAGGATTTGCTTATTTATTTCTATTACCATTAAAATTTGCTCTAAAATAGGTAACACATTTTTTTTTATTCATAAATTAAGTAGTAACAGGGTGTATTCAATTAGGATTTTATTAGATTTTTTTGTATTTTAAAAAGTCTATGAACTTTCTTAGATTTAAAAAATCTACAGAGTTTATATAGAATTTGACTGACTTTTTATATTATTTATATGGATTTTCATAGAGTTTGAATTACTTTTATTTATTTATTTATTTATATTTATTTTCATATTTCGTGTTTAATTTTGAAATTCAAAATTAGAATGTACTTAAAAATAAATCAGTTCAACAAAAACTAAAATTCTAATTTTCGATCAAATTTCTATTTTAAACTAATAAATTCAAATGTAAATTGTATATATATATATATATATATATATATATATATATATATTATTTTAAAATTACAAGAAGTAGTTATATTTTTTTTAAATAACATGATAAATAAATTTGTTTATTGTTACAATAGTTAAACAAGTTTAATTTTTCACTGAATAAGAATTTATTAATATATTCAATAATTTTAATATTATTTTTATATATATCAAACATATAATAACATATTGTTTTTTGAAAAAAATTTATTTTATTTATCATTTTTATTTTTTTCATGTTTACTAATTGTATTATGTGTATTTATATATTTTTTTATATTTTTTTATTTTTTAATAATAAATTAATAAATTCAAATAGAAATCGATAGAAATTGAGAGATTTCAAAGATTGAAATCCTTTTATATTTTGGAAATGAAATCAATAAAAATTAATAGACTTTTAAAATCTATTGCCTTTTGAATAACGATAGATTTTTACAGGTTTTTTAAAATCAGTATTGAATAACTCAAGATTTTAATGATAACCACTTGTTATCCTCAACACTCCTTATTTTTCTGAGAGAAGCTTATCTGTCCCTACATGATTTTTGAACATGTTTCAATCATTCATGAAATACAAATACAAACACAAATACATATTATACATGATACATATTTAATTAACAGAAATCAGAATCTGAATAAAACATTGCAACTAAATATTTCTCACACACACATATGTGAGAGTTTTATGTGAATGAAATATATTCATACAATCTGTTAGTTGCTCTTTTGCTTGAATTCCTGATTTCGTTGTTGCTGCTGCATCAAGATCATAATGGACCGATATGATCGGAATCGGACAAAAGGGGCTCAGTCCACCCTCGCATTTTATCTCGTCATACTGATCATCGCCGTCTCAATCACTCAATGGCTCGACCTCGTACGTATACGCTTGTTTCCTTTTCATATGCATAAGCTATTTTCCTGTAATGTAATTTATGTATATTTTACTTTTATATAAAATTCCACTCTTCAGCAGTCGGTAGTCATAAGGTCATTAAAAGGCAGATACATCTACCACGTGTACTCGGGAGAATTCGATTGCTCTCTCAACTGTTCTCAAACATCCCACCCGAAACCGATGATCACGAACAACGCATCCCACCTACGATTACTTCATATGGGTTCTGTTAAAATGTACATAAAATTTCAACTCCGAGTGAAAATTCAACAAAAATGAGGGCAGAGGCATTTTGGTAATTTCCAAGAAATTTGAATTTCCAGCAGAGATGAAACGGCGTCGTTTTGAGCTGATTTGGCCGCGGGTGTACGGGTCTTGGGTGAGTGATTTCTCACTCGATTCTTCATCAAAATGCATGATTCTTGCGCGATTGTGGTCTCTGCCAGCTCATCTTCAAGAGGCACATGGAATTGAATCGATTGATCGCACGACTGTGATTTGCGAGGCAGTTGCATGTCGACGGCCTGGATGATGAAATCGATTTCGTGCATTTCCATTTTAGTATATAATCGCGTGTGTTAGCGATTGATATGCAACAAGTGAGCTAAAGAGAACATGTCGTAGTTGTTCATTTGCTTCGTATAATCCCAGAACCACCCTCCCCTCCACCGTGCACGTATGTCGTCTTCCCGGCGGCCAAAGCACGTAAAATCATCCTGTTCTTCTCGATTTTGCAGTGTGTGTGTGTTCTATATAATCAATACAAACTTCGTGTGAGGTGAGTTTGAGAGTTTAATCCTTTGATCGCGTTTTCAACTTTTAGCTCGATTATTCGGTTTTGAGTTTGAGGTTTTGTAATTCGCCGGAGCTCGTGGTTGTTTCTGGTGTTATTCTCTACAAGTGGCCCCGTCTGTGGGAAGGTGAATCATCGAGCATGAAGAGTGGATCTGAAAGTTCGAGGTGGAGAAATTCACGGGCAAAAATTATTTCAGTTTGTGGAGGATCAAGGTGCGGGCTGTGCTGGTTCAACAGGGTTTGATTTCAGCTCTCACACCTCCAGAAGCTGTAGCTGAGAGAAGGAGGAAGTCCAAAGATGGGTCAACTTCTGGATCCACTGATGATGATGCAGATCTGGAGGAGATCTCTATGAGAGCTCATAGTGTCATCATTCTTAGCCTTGGTGATAAGGTTTTGAGAGAGGTATGTAAGTAAACTACTGCCTACAGTTTATGGAAGAAGTTGGAGTCATTGTATATGACAAAATCTTTGACAAATAGGTTATACATGAAGCAGAAACTCTATTCACACAACGACGTACCGATTGATTGTCCCTATCCATCTAAGTCGTGAGCTACTGTTCGATGATATACGAGTAACCGATAGTATGATCTTTCGTGTGTCTCCTCACGCCATACTATCTACAACGTATACATCTAGGACTATAACATAGAGTAAGTAAAACAAAATGCAGACTGTTTGATTAATAGATAATAAAATACAGATAAGGAGTTTCGTATTGTCACTAAACTAGACATTTAGAAAATAACTCCATCAGTATGTTGGATAGTTTGGGATTCAACTTTGGCTCACATGGAGGGTGTTTGCAGGTGAAGAAGGGGTCAGTAGTTGTTCTTGAAGGGTTCAAGAGATTTGACCTTTACTTTCTTAAGGGAGTTGTTGTACTTGGAGAATCTTCTCAAGTCACAGAAGTGGAGAAAGTTGAGATATGACATCAGAGAATAGGCCATCTCAATGAGAAAGGTTTAAATGAGCTCTCTAAGCAAGGGTTATTCCCAAAGGACAAGTTGTCTAAACTTAGATTTGTTGGAGTTGTGTACTTAATGTCTAGGTTTAAGTATCGGTAAACTCCTGGTCATAGCATTTAACATATTTAATTAATAAACAATTGTTTGCATTTAATTATTATTAATTAAAATTATGCAAAATATAGTCCTGGATTTTATACGTTGTAGTTAGTATGGTGTGTCGGGCCCACACAGAAGATCATACTATCAGTTACTCGTATTTAATCGAACGGTTGCTCACGACCTAGATAGACACGGATCAATCCATCGGTATGGTCGTTGTGTGAGAGAGAAAATAATTTATCTTAATTATTTTATCACACTTGGTGTATTGGGCAGATCGCTTGAGATTTATCAATTAGGATTGCCGTTGATAATTGATTTAAATCTCAGAGTATTTTATTCTTAATCCTCGATATTATTGCGGGTGTGTATATTTAATATAAGAGACTTTGATTTTCCAAAGGAATTGACCGATTTTATTATTGGGTTAATTACCGGTAAAATTGGGTCGCTATATTTTATATATGACATGCCGTGAATACTTGACGGGAAAGTGTATCCCGTAAGGGTTGATAATATCCCCGAGATGAGTTGATAAGGAATAATTATGTAAACCCTGCAGGTGGATTTAATCCGCATAATAATTAATGTTGAATGGTACTATTCTCGGATATAAGAGATGAATAAATTAATTAGCAATAAATTAATTTTATTAATGGATATTTATATCTTAAATACACGGAATAAATAATACTACCGGAGAAATATTATTTGATATAATATGGTTTAATATTGGGAGTGCAATTAATTTATATAGTGGAAAATAAATTAATTAATATTGATAAAGATTAATGGACTTGGGCTTGGGCTCAATTTAATCATCAATATTGGGAGCCCAATATTCCACCTCCTTTTGATCCCCTACGTAGCCTATAAAAGCACTACATGGCCTTCATAATTAATACACAACATAAGAAAAGAATATCAATATTTGATAGTTCTAGAGAGTTGAAGGAGATCCATAGGAGTTCGATAGATCGTCACCCACACGACGTTCGAACGGAGTGCAAGGAATACGTAGGAAGATTCGAAGGTCTTCAAAGGTGTTTGATTTCGTTTCTTCGAACAACGAATCGAAGGTAAAATCATAAACTCCCTTCTATGATTTTATGTGATATTAATTGTAGCATATACATGAACACACGATCCGGGAAAACAACGAACTTCGGGGACCGGGATTCGAGATCCCCGGCGAAGATCGAAAAACCCTCGATGGGATCGAGGGTGGCGGCCGAACCCTAGGGTTCGACCGCCGGCGCGCGGACGAAGGAATGAGCCCCGGCTGGACGCCGGGGCGTGGGATCGACCGAGCGTCGATCGCCGGGTGAATGAGCCCCGGCGCGCGGACGAAGGAATGAGCCCCTTCTCGACCGGCGGCGTCGCGGGCTGAAGCCCTCGGCTGGAGCCGAGGGGGCGATCGAACCTAGGGTTCGATCGCCGGGTGAGCTGCGGGTTTTCCCGCAGCGCCTCGTATCAAGCTGCGGGGTTTCCCGCAGCGGCGATGCGGGGAGGATCGAACCCCCCCGCGAGCAGCGAGCCCGTGAGCTCGCTGCGGGGCTGCTACGAGCAGCCCCGGGGATGCCTCGTGCATCCCCAGCGATCATCCGTGAGATGATCGCGAGCCCCGTGCGGGGGGGCTCGGCTGGGTGCTCGCGGCCTTCGGGCCTCGCTGGGCATTCGGTCGGGCCCCGGCTCGTGCGGTGGTTCGCGTTCGGATCTCCGGCAATCGAGGATTTCGGTCGGGTTATTGTTTTCCGCAAATTTTAATAGCCCGGGACATCGATTTCCATCAAGATTTTGTCAAACTTGGGCATTGGGAAAAGCAGTGAGAGCTGGATTTGGTACTGGAAGACACACGACTAAGGGTGTTCTTGATTATGTTCATTTTGACATGTGAGGGCCAGCAAGAACTAACACTAATAGTGGTGGGAGATTTTTCATGTCAATCATTGATTACTATAGCAGGAAAGTGTGGGTCATCATTCTTAAAACCAAGTCAGAAGCATTTGAAAAGTTCAGAGAATGGTTGATTGATGTTGAAAAACAATCTGGAAAGGAGTTGAAGAATCTGAGAATTGATAATGGCTTGGAGTTTCTTTATGAGGAGTTCAATGAACTGTGTAGAAGCAAAGGGATGGGATTGCTAGACACAGAACAGTGGAATCTACTCCACAACAAAATGGAGTAGCAAAAAGAATGAATAGAACTCTATTGGATAGAGTAAGGTGTATGCTATTGAGTTCTGGACTACACAAGTCTTTATGGGGAGAAGATGTGAGCTGTGCTGCTTATTTGATTAATAGGAGCCCTATTGCTGCTTTGAGTATGAAAGCTCCTCAAGAAATTTGGACTGGAGTTGCTCCAAATCTTGACAGCTTGAGGGTATTTGGCAGCCTATGTTTTGCTCATAATGATGGAGTTGTATACTTAATGTCTAGATTTAAGTAACATGTGAACTCCAGATAAAACATTTATCCTATTTAATAATAAACAATTATTTGCATTTAATTATATTTAATTAAATATGTGCAAACCATAGTCCAAGATTATACACGTTGTAGTTAGTATGATGTGCGACGTCACACAGAAGATCATACTATCGGTTACTCTTATATAATCGAACACTTGCTCACGACCTAGATGGACAAGGACCAATCCATCGATATAGTCGTTGTATGAGTGAGAAAATAATTTTTCTTAATTATTTTATCATACTTGTACACTTGGTGTGTTGGGCGGATCGCTTGAGATTTATCGATTAGGATTGCCTTAAATAATTGATTTAAGTCTCAGTGTATTTTATTCTTAATCCCTAATATTATTGCGGGTGTGTGCATTTAATATTTGTGACTTTGATTTTCCAAATGAATTGACCAATTAGAATAACCGGTCAATTACCGGCAAAGTTGGGTCATGGTATTTTATGTATGACATGCTGTGAATTCTTAACGGGAAAGTGTGTCCCGATAAGAGTTGATAATGTCACCGAGATGAGCTCATAAGGATTATCATGTAAACCTTGCAAGTGGATTATGATCCGCATGATAATAAAATTGAGTGGTACTATCCTCGGAATTAGAAGAGATGAATAAATTAATTAGCAATAAATATAATTTATTAATGGACATTTATATCTTAAACATTCGGAATAAATAATACTACCGGAAGATATTATTTTGATATAATATGGTTTAATATTGGGAGTGCAATTATATTTATATAGTGGAGTTAAATATAATTTATATATTAATTAATAGATTTGGGTTTGGCTCAATTTAATTAATTCCATAAGAAGCCCAATATTCTACTTGTTTAAGGTCCCCTTCGTAGCCTATAAAAGCACCCCTATGGTCTTTTCTATTCTCCTAATCATTTTAATTATACTTCAGAATTATAGAGAGAGAAAGTAGAGAGAAGGAGATCCATGGAAGCTTGGAAGATCGTCGCCCACTCCGACGTTCGAGCTAGTGCAAGGAATACGTGCGAAGGTCTCAAGGTCTTCAATAGATCTAGTTTTTCCGGACAAAGAGAACAAGGTAAAATCATGAAAACCCCCTCGACGATTAGAATCTATATTATCGTGATTATACCGTGAACCAAGATCCGAGGACGTGACCCAAGACGAGGTCGAACCGGGCGGTGGTGGAGGACCACCGGATCGCCGGCGGCTCGGTGACTCGGCTGGACGGGTCGAGAGGGGCATGAGACTCGGCTGGACGTCGATGGCTCGATCGCATGGGCTCGGCCGCGAGCTACGGGTTTTCTCGTAGCGGATTCGCGGGCGGTTCGAGCCCTACCTGTGCACGCCCAGGGAGCTGCTCCGAGCAACCCCGCACATCGCATGGAAACGAGCTGGACGCTCAGCACCGCTCGCACGCTGGGATCCCCGCTCGCGCGGGTGGACTGCCGCTCGCGCGACGGTGGCTGGGGGTGATCGCAACCGACGACTTCGATCGTGGCGGATGCGCGGTCACCTGGTGCGTGGCTAGGCAGCCCCGTGCGCCTGCCATGTACAGCCCAACCGAAATCCCGTTCCGCCGGAAAGTACGCGAGCACCACCACACGAGCCGGGGCCCGACCGAACGCATGACGCAGCCGAAGGCACGCCACGGCCAGCCGAGCCCCCGTGAGGGGGCCCGCGATCATTCAAGTCGATTGCTGGGGTTGCACGATGCAACCCCGCGGTGAGAAGGTCTCCTCATAATCGATTACCTCATTCTGAGTATATCCTTTCGCAACAAGCCTTGCTTTAAAGGTTTCAACCATTTCGTTAGATCCTCTGTTTCTCTTGTAGACCCATTTACACCCGATAGGCTTTACGCCTTTCGGTGGTTCTACAAGATCCCAGACTTTATCAGAATCCATTGATTCTATTTCGGATTTCATTGCTTTCTTCCAAGAAGACGCATCTAGATCTTGTATCGCCTCATCATAGGTCCAGGGATCGATTTCATGTATTCCAGGTCCAGAGTCCGAAGACTCACCAGTCCCATGAATCTGTCTGGTTGTCTAACAACCCTCCCACTACGACGGCGTTCCGGTGTATTAACAGTGATAACATTAGGTGCAGGTTCTAGTGGTGTATCACTACTCGGTTCGGCTGTATCTAAGTCTTTCTCGTTCCCTCTCAACTCATCAAGCATCACGTCACTCTTGGGCTTGTGGTCCATCACATAGTCTTCCTCTAAGAACCGAGCGTTAGTACTTATAACGATTTTCTGGTCCTTAGGACTATAGAACATTTCACCTTTAGTTCCTCTAGGACATCCTATAAACAACCGGACTTCAGTACGAGGTTCTAACTTATCGACTCCCGTTCTCAACACGTGCCCAGGGCACCCCCAGATCCGAATGTGTCTCAAGCTAGGCTTGTGCCCGCTCCATCGTTCCATGGGTGTTGTAGGGACCGTTTTAGATGGAACCAAGTTCAGAATGCGCGCCGCTGTTTCCAAGGCATATCCCAAGAACATAACAGGTAAGTCCGAATAACTCATCATTGAACGCACCATTTCCATAAGAGTCCTATTCCTTCTCTCCGACACACCATTCTGCTGAGGAGTGTATGGTGATGTCATTTGGGAACCAATCCCATTCTCTGCCAACTATGCCTTGAATTCTTCAGACATGTACTCGCCTCCGTGATCAGATCGTAGGAATTTAATGGATTTACCTTGAAGGTTCTACACAAGAGCTTTGTACTCCTTGAACTTGTCAAAGCACTCGCTCTTGCTGCGCATCAGGTATACAAATCCATATCTTGAGTAATCATCAGTAAAAGTGATGAAGTACTCGTACCCACCTCTTTCCTGAGTAGACATAGGTCCGCATACATCAGAGTGAATCAAATCCAATACTTGCTCGGATCTATATCCTTTACCAGATGATGATCGCTTGGTCATTTTGCCCTCCAAATAGGATTCGCAGGTTGGAAGGTCATCTCCTTCAACACCACTGATTAAACCATCAGCTTTCAACCTTTGAACTCTATTCGAATTAATATGATCTAGTCTTAGATGCCACAAGTATAATTGATTAATCTTTGAAGGTTTCTTTCTCTTATTGGTGTTCGTAGAAGTGTTATTTAGTTCGGTTCGTTGCATCGTGGTAGACTCATGATTTAGTATATACAAATCGTCAACCAATGTACCAGAACAGATAATATCACTATTTCCTCTTATGACCACAGAGTGATCAAAAGAAACAGAATACCCATTCAGAATTAGCTTAGAAATCTAAATTAAATTCTTTCTAAAATTCGGTACATAAAGACAATTGTGCAAAACTAAAATCCTATCACTACTAAAATGTAAGCGAACGTCTCCCACTGCAAAAGTCGCCACCTTTGCAGCATTGCCCATGTAGACTACGATTTCTCCCTCTCTAAGTCTTCGGGTTTCCTGGAACCCCTGCAATGAATTGCATACATGATCAGTGGCCCCCGTATCTACACACCAGGTACTGGTAGATAACACCGCTGATAATGTTTCAGTGACTAAGGAAAATTTCGTACCTTGTTTGATGAGAGGACAATTAGACTTCCAGTGTTCAGACTGCTTGCATCGAAAGCACTTGCCTTGCAGCTTGCTTTTCCCATTCCATGGTTTAGAACCACTGGGTTTCGTTGCTTGCTTTTCCTTCTTTCCCAGCCTTTCCACAAGAGCTTGTGATTTCCTTAACTCTCCTAGAAATTCCATTCTTTTGGAATCGTTTTCAAGCGAATCCTTAAGAGGGAATTTCATGAGTATGTTAATCACCTCTTGTCCAGCTTCCACGCAATGTCTCAAGATCTTCCTGAGGTCATTTCGAATGTCCTCATCAGTCGAGACATCAGTGGTTTCAGAAAGTTCAACAGTCTGAACAATGTCCAGATTTCTTTTCCAATCATTACAATATGGAACCAGTGAGTTATCCTCAAGTGTATAATAAAGTGGAGTCACAGTCATTTTTAACCTATAAGCACATAAAACAAACAAACTATTTAATACTGATATTATCTCCCTCAAATAATATCATTAAATCACTAATCACATCAAAAATCCCATCAGATATGGCAAGCCACAACAGTGTGGACGTTTACCTATCCAAATGATTTCGCAATTAGATTTGCTTCGGTCGTACATCATCAATAGCGTTACTTCGATGGGAAGGAAACTATGAAGAGTACCTAAGTGTAAGCAATTACTCAGTACTAAGAAGTTCATTTGGGATTCGCATATTACCGCAAGCCATGATAGTGTGGACGTTTACGTTAGCACACGATCCTTCACTCCCTTTCTATAACTGTCTACATCAATTAATCCAAAATCCCATTCAGTGCAGCAAGCCACGATAGTGTGGACGTTTACTACACCAAAAGATTTTATAATTGACATCCAATTACTTGATTCATACAATCTTGTTATTCAAGACATGGTAAATCATATGTGAAACTCGAAGTTTCTAACCAGCGATCCACCATGCGAACAGCCCTATCTCTCATTGAATGAGGGAGCCGAGCAGAAGATCGATCTAGTAATAAAATGACACGAAAGTCTCTAATTTGTGTACTCTACATGACCAAGTGGCTTTGGATCCATTCCACTCCCCGGGGTAAGAATGACCATTCCACTCCCCGGGGTAAGAATGACCATTCCACTCCCCGGGGTAAGAATGAGTCGACTTGAAATCTGTTTCAGAAAGACAAATTAGGCATTGTTTGATAAACTTAATCAATGTTGTTGGAAATTGATATCCCGGGGTTGTCGGTAAACGCGGAAAAACAACCCCAACCGAAATCCTCTATCGCCGAAGAACAACCGCGAACACCGCACGAGCCGGAGCCCGACCGAACACACCGCCGCGGGCGAACCGCGGCTGCCCTGCCAAGCCCACGTACGGGGCTCGCGATCGTTCTCGTAGCGATCGCTGGGGATGCACGAGGCATTCCCGGGGCTGCTCGTAGCAGCCCCGCAGCGAGTTGCGGGACTCTTTGCCAGCGGGAGGTTCGCCCCTCGCATCATCTCTGCGGGGAACTGATGGAGTTGTATACTTAATGTCTAGATTTAAGTAAGGTAAACTCCAGGTCATAGTATTTAATATATTCATAAATAAATAATCGTTTGCTTTTAATTATTTATAATTAAATATATGCAAAATATAGTCCTGGATTATACACGATGTAGTTAGTATGGTGTGCGTCGTCACACGGAAGATCATACTATCGGTTACTCGTATATAATCGAATAGTAGCTCACGACCTAGATGGAAAAGGACCAATCCATCGGTATAGTCGTTGTATGAGAGAGAAAATAATCGGTCTTGATTATTTTATCATACTTGTACACTTGGTGTATTGAGCGGATCGCTTGAGATTTATCGATTAGGATTGCCTCAGATAATCGATTTAAATCTCAGTGTATTTTATTCTTAATCCCTAATATTATTGCGGGTGTGTGCATTTAATATTACTGAGTTTGATTTTCCAAAGGATTTGACCGATTAGAATAACCGAATGATTACCGGCAAAGTTGGGTCACGGTATTTTATGTATGGCATGCCGTGAATTCTTGACGGGAAAGTGTGTCCTCGTATGGGTTGATAATATCCCCGAGATGAGTTCCTAAGGAATTATTATGTAAACCTCATGAGTGGATTTGTTCCGCATAATAATTAAAGTTGAATGGTACTATTCTCGAATATAAGATATGAATAAATTAATTAAGCAATAAATTAATTTTATTTATGGATATTTATATCTTAAACATACGGAATAAATAATACTACCGGAGATAATATTATTTAATATAATATGGTAAATATTGGGAGTGAAATTATATTTATATAGTGGAGTTAATATATAATTAATATTAATAGATTAATAGATTTGGGCTTGGGCTCAATTTAATCATTAATATTGGAAGCCCAATATTCCACCTCCTTTAGATCTCCTACGTAGCCTATAAAAGCACTACATGGTCTTCACAATTCAAGATACAATAATTAAGAGAATTATCATACTTGATATTTTTGAGAGTTCGTGAAGGAGATCCATAAGGAGTTCGGAGGATCGTCGCCCACACGACGTTCGAACGAAGTGCAAGGAATACGTGGGAAGATTCAAAGGTCTTCAAATCAATCTCGTTTCTCCGCACAACGAGACTAAGGTAATAATCATAAAACCCCTCTTTGTTGGAGTTGTGTACTTAATGTCTAGATTTAAGTAACGGAAACTCCCGATCCATTGCCATTAATCTATTTAATTAAATAAACAATTATTTGCGTTTAATTATTTATAATTAAATATATGCAAATTATAGTCCTAGATTATATACGTTGTAATTAGTATGGTGTGCGACGTCACACGGAAGATCATACTATCGGTTACTCGTATATAATCGAACAGTTGCTCACGACCTAGATGGACACGGACCAATCCATTGGTATAGTTGTTGTATAAGAGAGAAAATAATTTGTCTTAATTATTTTACCATACTTGTACACTTGGTGTATTGGGCGGATCGCTTGAGATTTATCGATTAGGATTGCCTTGGATAATCGATTGAAATCTCAGTGTATTTTATTCTTAATCCCCGATACTATTGCGGGTGTGTATATTTAATTTAAGTGACTTTGATTTTCCAAAGGAATTGACCGGTTTAATTACTGGGTCAATTACCGGTTAAGTTGGGTTGCTATATTTTATATATGACATGCCGTGAATACTTGACGGAAAAGTGTATCCCGTAAGGGTTGATAATATCTCCGAGATGAGTTCATAAGGAATTATTATGTAAACCCTGCAGGTGGAATTTATTCCGCATAATAATTAAGGTTGAATGGTACTAGTCTCGGATACAAGAGATGAATAAATTAATTTTATTCATTGATATTTATATCTTAAATACACGGAATAAATAATACTACCGGAGAAATATTATTTGATATAATATGGTTTAATATTGGGAGTGCAATTAATTTATATAGTGGAAAATAAATTAATTAATATTAATGGGATTAATAGATTTGGGCTTGGGCTCAATTTAATCATTAATATTGGAAGCCCAATATTCCACCTCCTTAAGATCCCCTACGTAGCCTATAAAAGCACTACATGGTCTTCTCTATTCTAATAACTTGAAGTTCACAATTCTAGAGAGAGAAAGGAGAGAAGGAGATCCATAAGAGTTCGGAGGATCGTCGCCCACACGACGTTCGAACGAAGTGCAAGGAATACGTGGGAAGGTCTCAAGGTCTTCATAAGATCTCGTTTCTCCATACAACGAGAACAAAGGTAAATCATTGAAACCCCCTCGATGATTTTTATTGATTATTCGTATATGCATATGAACGAAGATCCGAGGGACGAACGAAACCCGGAACGAGGATGAACCGGCGGTGGTGGTCGAAGACCACCGGACCGCGGCGGTTCGGATCCCCGTGGGGATCGTGCGCACGCACGGACCAAACCCTCGACTGGACGCCGAGGGTGGCGATCGAAGCCCTAGGGCTCGATTGCCGGGTGTGCATGGAGGAGCCCCGACTGGACGCCGGGGCATGCGATCGAGCTGGGCTCGATCGCCGGGCAGCCTCCGGATGGACCTGCTGCGGCTCGCTGGGCGAGCCGCCCTCCGACGCGGTGGCGGCGAGTCGCCGGACTCGCCGCGGGGGCTGCTACGAGCAGCCCCGGGGGGTTACGTGAGTAACCCCATGCGATCGCGATGCGCGATCGCGAGCCCTGTACGGGGGCTCGGCTAGGGCACACAAGCGGGGGCTTCCCCGCGGAGGTGTGTTCGGCCGGGCTCTGGCTCGTGCGGTGGTTCGCGGTGGTTTCCGGCGAAGGGATTTTGATCGGGGTTATGTTTCCGCAATTCCGTTAACCTCGGGATATCGATTTCCAACAATTGGTATCAGAGCGTTGGTTCTAGTTCATGTGTATATGCGATAAATTGTTCTACCTTGCAGGGTTTCCGACTATTATGGCTAGATATAATTTTTTCGTTAATTATTGTCATAATATGTTTTGATTAAACTCTCGGACATGTCGAGATTCGTTTTATGTGTGGTGAATGCTTGTAATAGTAAAAATTCGGGGGTTGACCGAATTTAGGTTTATTATTACGTTCTACTTTTTCCGGAAAATGTATAGGGTCAATTTCATGTATAGAATCGATACCGGATAATTGTAATTAAATTATGTAATTTATTTTACGTTGGATCGATGCCGAAACGACCGCCGGAAGAAGACGATGTGACGAGGGAGACGATGGGACGAGGGATCGATCATCATGATCGACCCCATGAAGGATCGATCGAGCCCTAGGCGAGGGGGCTGCCCGCGGGACTCCTCGGCCACGCCGGCCAGCAATGGTGGTGGCGCGTAGGCTGGGGCGGCGGCGGCATGCTCCTCCGAAGGGGGTCGATGGTGGTAGGGCGCGGGGACTCCCAACCCGTGCTCTCCCGCCAAGTTCCGACTTTCCTAAATTATGCGGTTTTCCTATTTTGAGTATTCCTAATTTTTGGGAACTCTCATGGAATAGGAAAAGAATAAATTTAGAATAAATTTATTTTTCCTTATTGATTATTCCTAATTTTTTGGAATTTTCATGGACTAGGAAAGTAATAAATTTAGAATTAATTTGTTTTTCCTATTTAATTATTCCTTTATGGAATTTTTAATGGATTAGGAAAATAATTAATTTGGAAAGTTTTTGAAAGTCCTTAATTAATTTTTCCTATTTAATTATTCCTTTATGGAATTTTTAATAGATTAGGAAATGAATTAATTTGGAAGGATTAGGAGTCCTAATTTATTTTATTTCCTTATTCTATTATAGAAGTCTTCTAGAATGTTCCAAGTCTGGCTTGGATGGGATTCTAAAGATTTAATAGAATTAGAAAGGAAAATAAAAATAAATAAAAATATTAATGATATTTAATTTTATTTTTGATATATTCGATTGACTTAATTTTCGAATTAAGTAACTTTTGGATTAATTAAAAATAAATAGATTTAAATATTGGAATTAATATTCCCGTCACATGGAGCATTCAAGAACGAAGACTGAAGACTAGAAGATGCGTACGGAGATGCAATAAAGTCATGATAGTCGGAAAAAATATTCTACTATTATTTTGACTATGTGATAATATTTATGTGCTTTATTACATGTATGCATGCTTATGTGTTTAATTATGCATTAAATAACGTATCCCTTTGTTATAAAAAGCTAAGTGGGAGAGGGATTGGAAACAATGTCATGGTCTCCATTACTGTTCTCTTGGTGACTTTTATGAGCTTTCGAAGTTCGTATAGACAAGTCATTGGAGGAGAATTCTTGTAATTCCTTTTACGAGAAACATTGATTGAGTTTATCAAACAATGCCTAATTTGTCTTTCTGAAACTGATTTCAAGTCGACTCATTCTCACCCCGGGGAGTGGAATGGAGCCAAAGCCACTTGGTCATGTGGATGACACAAATTAGAGACCTTCGTACCATTTCTAGAAATGGATCGATTGTCTGCTCGGCTCCCTCATTTTATGAGAGATAGGGCTGTTCGCATGGTAAATCACTGGTAAGAAACTTCAAGTTTCACTTATGATTCTCCGCGTCCTGATTTACAAAATCGAATGGATCAAGTAATTGGGAGTCAATTGTAAAAATCTTTTGGTGTAGTAAACGTCCACACTATCGTGGCTTGCTGCACTGAATGGGATTTTGGATCGATTGATGTAGACAGTTATAGAAGGGAGTAAAGGAGCGTATGTTAACGTAAACGTCCACACTATCGTGGCTTGCGGTAAATATGCGTATCCCAAACAATCTTCTTAGGTACGCTTCTTAGTATTCTTCCCATCGAAGTAACGCTAATGATGATGTACGACCGAAGCAAATCTAATTGCTAAATCATTTGGGTAGGTAAACGTCCACACTATCGTGGCTTGCCATATCTGATGGGATTTTAGATATGATTAGTGGTTTAATGATATTATTTGAGGGAGATAATATCGGAGATTAAATCAATTGTTTGTTGTTATATGTGCTCATAGATTATGGATGGCTTTGAACCCACTTTAGGTGATACTTAAGGATTTTAACTCATTGGTCCCTGAATGTATTGATTGGAATAGAGATCTGGACATTGCCCAGACTGTTAAAGAGTACAAGTTTGTACTCAAGTGAGATTTGTCCTCCCGAGCCTACCAATGTCTTAACTGATGAGGAAAGAACTGATTTTAAGAAGTGGGAAAATGCTTTTGCAACTAACCACTGATTATGATATCATGTTCAAACTCAAAGAGATGTTTAGACATGACGTAGCAGCTAGACAAGAGGCGATGAGGATACTCATAAAGGCCAGTCATTTCGAGGAAACGCTTAAACACGTTTCGAGATGATGGACCTTTTGGACGAGTTGAGAGGGAAATCGCAAGCTCTTGTAGCCAATGCCAAAGGTTTTGAACCTAAGGGCAAAACCGGGGTAAAGGAAAAGAAAGCAAAGAAACCCAGTGGTCCTAAGTCTCTTGGACCACGAGATGGGGCGAGAAAGCCAATAGGCTAGTGTTCTCGATGCAAACAGTCTGGGTACTGGAAGTCTGATTATCCTCTCAAAGAAAGTGCAAAATCTTCTTTAGTCATAAAACATAGTCAGTGGTATTATCTACAGGAACCTGGTGTGTAGATATGGAACCACTGACGGTATGTGCATTTTAAATGCAAGGGTTCCAGGAAACCCGACGACTTGGAAAAGAAGAAATCGTAGTCTACATGGGCAATGCTGTGGAGGAGGCAGCTGTTGCAGTGGAGGACATTTTATAGGATTTCATTTTGAGTTATTGCTTTTGTGTACCTTTCATTTTAGAAAGAACTTTGTTCTGGACTTCTAAAGAATAGATATTTTATTTCTTTTAATCATTTGATGGTTATAAGAAGGAATAATGATATTATCTATTCTGGTACATTAGCTAGCAATATATAAATGATGAATACTGAGTCCACCACGATGCAACGAACCGTAGCATAAAGCTCGTTTTACTTTTAAAAGATATTTCTGTAATGAATCTTTTATACTTGTGGATTCTTATGCTAAGTCGTGTTTATTCAAATAAGAAGTTCAAAGGTCAAAAATTGATATTTTGATCAATTAAGTTGAAGGAGTGGACCTTCCGACCCAAGAATCTGATTTGGAAGATAACATGACTAAGCAATCCTTAATGGATATAAGGTATAAGATCCGGACAAGTATTAGAATTGATTCACTCTGATGTATGCAGACCTTTGTTTACTCAGACAATAAGGTACGAGTACTTCATTTTATGATTACTCGAATAAATGGATTAGCATACCTGATGTGCCACAAAAGCAAAGTGTTTTGACAAGTCAATGGACACAAAGCTATTGTGGGGAACAACATGGTATATCCATTGAAAGCCTGCGATTTGATCGCGGAGGCATGTGCCTGTATGAGGAATGCATGGCATACTGATCAGAGATTGGGATTTGATCCCAAATGACTACACCATACACTCTTGTGTAGAAATGGTGTGTCAGAAGTTAAGAAATGAAACTCTTATAGAAATAGTAAAAGCATGAGTTATACGGAACTACCTGTGTTCAATGGATATGTCTGGAAACAACGGCGCATTTAAGTGCGGTTGTAGAATATCCTAGAAGAACAAAAGATGTGTGTTCAATAGTACTATGAACCAGAAGGACGTTATAAGTTCTAACGCCCGGTTCTTAGAGGAAGACTATTAGATGAACCACAAGCACAAAGTGACGTAATACTTTGAATGAGAGAAAGCGATAAGGACTGGGAACCAGCCGAACCGAGTAGCAATACACCACTAACTGCACCTACTGTTATTACTGTTTATACACCGGAATGCCGTTGTAGTGGGAGGTTGTGTGACAACCGAAAAAGATATTCATAAGACTAGGAGAGTCTTCGGACTCTGGACCTAGTATACATGAAATCGATCCCTGGATCTACATAGAGGCAGTACTAGATCTAAATGTGCTCTCTTAGAAAGCAATAAGGTTTATTGCTAAGAGGCAAGATCATTTAGAGTACAAGCTTAGGTGATCCATTTATGGATTGAAACAAAGCATTGAAATTCGTGGTACTTGCAAATTGATGAGATAGTCCATTTCATGGATTCATCAAAGCATAGACGAATAGTGTGTATTGGAAACGTGATGGAAACAAGGTGGTGTTTCTCGGTTTTTATGTAGATAACATTTTATCATTGGCAACAATGTAAAGATGTAATCAGACATGAAATGATGGTTGTCTGGATAAATCATTATGAAAGATATAGGAAGAAGTTGGACATGTTCTTGAGATCTTGGATCTCTAGGAAAGAACATTGTACTTCTCCTGGACATCTTACATTGATATGATTATGGTTCGTTTTAACATGCAAGATTCCGAGAAAGGTTCGTTACCTTTCAGATACGTAATGCATCTATCTAAGGATATGTGTTTTGAAACACAAAAAGAGATAGAAGCAGTAAAAGCAGTTTCCTACACTTTGAGTGTGGAAAGCTTAATAAATGCGATGTTGAAAAACGAGCACCTGATATCTGCTATGCGGCAAGTATAGTGGGAGGATATCAAGGTAATCTTGAGAAGGAATATTCGACTGCTGTAATGAACATTTAAAGTACTTTCGAAGTACTAGATGCTGGGAATCGATATCCCGGATTACCAAAATATGCGGAAACCGATAATCCGATCGAAATCCCGTCGCCAGAAACCACGAACACGAGCACCACGATGTCCGGAGCTCGACCCGAGCATCGCCGAGGGATGAACCCGCGGCTAAACCCTAGCCGAGCCCCACCGCGGGCTCGCGATCGCGTGGGCTGCTCCGGCAGCCCCGGGCGGTGAGTCCGGCGACTCACCGCCGTCGCAGGAGCCGGGGGGGAGCCACCAGCCGCGGCACCAGCCCGCGGCAGTCCCCCCGGCGATCGAGCGAGGGCTCGATCGCCCCCCAGCCGCGGCGTCCAGCCGCGGCTTCTCTCCGTGCGCACGCCACCGGGCGAGGGTGGCCGGGGGGGTTCGTCCGCCGTGGCACCAGCCCACGGCTGAACCCCCAGCGATCGACTTCACGTCGATCGCTTGCCCCGGCGTCCAGCCGGGGCTTCCCCTTCGCCCGCGCGCCGGCGGTCGAAGCCCTAGGGCTCGACCGCCACCCTCGATCCCGTCGAGGGCTTCTCGACCTTCGCCGGGGATCTCGAATCCCCGTCCCCGAAGTTCGTCGTTTTTCCCGGATCGTGCGTTCATGTATATATCACAATTATATGCACATAAAATCATAGAAGGGGTTTATGATTTTATACCTCGATTCGTTGTGCGGAGAAACGAATTAAACGCGTTGAAGACCTTCGAATCTTCCTACGTATTCCTTGCACCTCGTCCGAACGTCGTGTGGGCGACGATCTATCGAACTCCCATGGATCTCCTTCAACTCTCAAGACGTATGATGTATATTAATTATGAAGGCCATGTAGAGCTTTTATAGGCTACGTAGGGGATCAAAAGGAGGTGGAATATTGGGCTTCCAATATTGAAGATTAAATTGAGCCCAGCCCAAATCTATTAATCCTTATCAATATTAATTAATTTATTTTCCACTATATAAATTAATTGCACTCCCAATATTAAACCATATTATATCAAATAATATTTCTCCGGTAGTATTATTTATTCCGTGTATTTAAGATTTAAATATCCATGAATAAAATTAATTTATTGCTAATTAATTTATTCATCTCTTATATCCGAGAATAGTACCATTCAACCTTAATTATTGTGCGGAACAAATCCACTCATGAGGTTTACACAATAATTCCTTATGAACTCATCTCGAGGATATTATCAACCCTTCCGGGATACACTTTCCCGTCAAATATTCACGGCATGTCATATAGAAAATATAGCGACCCAATTTTACCGGTAATTAACCCAATAATAAAATCGGTTAATTCCTTTGGAAAATCAAAGTCTCTTATATTGAATATACACACCCGCAATAGTATCGGGGATTAAGAATAAAATACTCTGAGATTTAAATCGATTATCCAAGGCAATCATAATCGATAAATCTCAAGCGATCCGCCCAATACACCAAGTGTACAAGTGTGATAAAATAATTAAGATAAATTATTTTCTCTCTCACACAACGACTATACCGATGGATTGGTCCGTGTCCATCTAGGTCGTGAGCAACCGTTTGATTAAATACGAGTAACCGATAGTATGATCTTCTGTGTGGGCCCGACACACCATACTAACTACAACGTATAAAATCCAGGACTATATTTTGCATAATTTAATTAATAATAATTAAATGCAAATAATTGTTTATTAATTAAATAGGTTAAATGCTATGACTGGGAGTTTACCGATACTTAAATCTAGACATTAAGTACACAATTCCTAGAAACTATGTTCTGGATTACGGAGCAGACGAGCATTTCCTTTGGATTACACTCTCTTAGATTTCTAATCAAATAAGGACCAGTGTAAGTCGATATCAGGCTATGTGTTTCACTATTTAAGGAGAAGGAGTTTTAACATGGAAGAGTGATAAGCACGATGCTTTTCGGACTCTGCCATGAGTAACCAAATAGCGGCCTCAGAGGCAGCGGAAGGTTTGGTATAGCTCCGGGATAATCTCGGGGACTTAGATGTGATTCTTAATTTGCCAAAGGCTATGTAAGTAGCGGTGCGATGGAAAATGGTAAGAAATCATAAGTCCATAAGTGTAAGATAACACATAGAGCAAGTACCACCTGATACGAGTCATCGTCAGGAAGACGACGCTGTAGTCACCAAGATAACTTCAGAACGACAATCTAGATTGCTCTTTCACAAGGCACTTCTTGGAAGTGCATATTAAGCACGTGAAGAGTATGGGAGTCGGGAGTTTGGAGGAAATGACTAGACCTTAGTACAAGTGGGAGATTGTTGGAGTTGTGTACTTAATGTCTAGATTTATGTAACGGAAACTCCCGATCCATTGTCATTAATCTATTTAATTAAATAAACAATTATTTGCGTTTAATTATTTATAATTAAATATATGCAAATTATAGTCCTAGATTATATACGTTGTAGTTAGTATGGTGTGCGACGTCACACGGAAGATCATACTATCGGTTACTCGTATATAATCGAACAGTTGCTCACGACCTAGATGGACACGGACCAATCCATCGGTATAGTCGTTGTATAAGAGAGAAAATAATTTGTCTTAATTATTTTATCATACTTGTACACTTCGTGTATTGGCCGGATCGCTTGAGATTTACCGATTAGGATTGCCTTGGATAATCGATTGAAATCTCAGTGTATTTTATTCTTAATCCCCGATACTATTGCGGGTGTGTATATTTAATATAAGTGACTTTGATTTTCCAAAGGAATTGACCGGTTTAATTACTGGGTCAATTACCGGTTAAGTTGGGTCGCTATATTTTATATATGACATGCCGTGAATACTTGACGGGAAAGTGTATCCCGTAAGGGTTGATAATATCCCCGAGATGAGTTCATAAGGAATTATTATGTAAACCCTGCAGGTGGAATTTATTCCGCATAATAATTAAGGTTGAATGGTACTAGTCTTGGATACAAGAGATGAATAAATTAATTAGCAATAAATTAATTTTATTCATGGATATTTATATCTTAAATACACGGAATAAATAATACTACCGGAGAAATATTATTTGATATAATATGGTTTAATATTGGGAGTGCAATTAATTTATATAGTGGAAAATAAATTAATTAATATTAATGGGATTAATAGATTTGGGCTTGGGCTCAATTTAATCATTAATATTGGAAGCCCAATATTCCACCTCCTTAAGATCCCCTACGTAGCCTATAAAAGCACTACATGGTCTTCTCTATTCTAATAACTTGAAGATCACAATTCTAGAGAGAGAAAGGAGAGAAGCAGATCCATAAGAGTTCGGAGGATCGTCGCCCACACGACGTTCGAACGAAGTGCAAGGAATACGTGGGAAGGTCTCAAGGTCTTCATAAGAACTCGTTTCTCCGTACAACGAGAACATAGGTAAATCATTGAAACCCCCTCGATGATTTTTATTGATTATTCGTATATGCATATGAACGAAGATCCGAAGGACGAACGAACCCCAGAACGAGGATGAACCGGCGGTGGTGGTCGAAGACCACCGGACCGCGGCGGTTCGGATCCCCGTGGGGATCGTGCGCACGCACGGACCAAACCCTCGGCTGGACGCCGAGGGTGGCGATCGAAGCCCTAGGGCTCGATCGCCGGGTGTGCATGGAGGAGCCCCGGCTGGACGCCGGGGCATGCGATCGAGCTGGGCTCGATCGCCGGGCAGCCTCCGGCTGGACCCGTTGCGGCTCGCTGGGCGAGCCGCCCTCCGACGCGGTGGCGGCGAGTCGCCGGACTCGCCGCGGGGGCTGCTACGAGCAGCCCCGGGGGGTTACGTGAGTAACCCCATGCGATCGCGAAGCGCGATCGCGAGCCCCGTACAAGGGCTCGGCTAGGGCACACAAGCGGGGGCTTCCCCGCGAAGGTGTGTTCGGCCGGGCTCCGGCTCGTGCGGTGGTTCGCGGTGGTTTCCGACGAAGGGATTTTGATCGGGGTTATGTTTCCACAATTCCGTTAACCCCGGGATATCGATTTCCAACACTCTTATGATTATATGTTTTTAATCGTGATATGCACATGAACCAAGATCCGGGAAAACGTACGAACTCCGCGGACGGGGATTCGAGATCCCCGGCGGAGATCGAGAGAGCCCACGGCTGTGCGCCGAGGGAGTCGATCGAACCCTAGGGTTCAATCGTGAGCACACGCGAGGAGCCCCGGCTTGACGCCGGGGCATGCGATCGACCGCGTGGTCGATCGCCGGGCAGCCGCAGCTGGAGCCGCGGCGGGTCAGCTGGGCTGACCGCCCTCCTTGTACACTATCATTTATCTATTGAAATAAAGATTCATTTGCTTTTAATTATTATTAAATATATATGCAAATTATAGTCCTAGATTATATACGTTGTAGTTAGTATGGTGTGCGCCGTCACACAGAAGATCATACTATCGGTTACTCGTATTTAATCAAACAGTTGCTCACGACCTAGATGGACACGGACCAATCCATCGGTATAGTCGTTGTGTGAGACAGAAAATAATTTGTCTTAATTATTTTATCACACTTGTACACTTGGTGTATTGGGCGGATCGCTTGAGATTTATTAATTAGGATTGCTCTGTGATAATTGATTTAAGTCTCAGAGTATTTTATTCTTAATCCCCGAAACAATTACGGGTGTGTATATTTAATATAAGTGACTTTGATTTTCCAAAGGAATTAACCGATTTAATTATTGGGTTAATTACCGGTTAAGTTGGGTCACTATATTTTTATATATAGCATGCCGTGAATTTTGACGGGACAGTGTATCCCGGAAGAGTTGATAATATCCCCGAGATGAGCTCATAAGGATTTATTATGTAAACCTCGCGAGTGGATTTGTTCCCGCATAATAATAAGGTTGAGTGGTACTATTCTCGGATATAAGAGATGAATAAATTTATTAAGCAATAAATAAATTTTATTCATGGATATTTAAATCTTAAATACACGGAATAAATAATACTACCGGAGAAATATTATTTGATATAATATGGTTTAAAATTGGGAGTGCAATTAATTTATATAGTGAAAAATAAATTAATTAATATTGATAAGGATTAATAGATTTGGGCTGGGCTCAATTTAATCTTCAATATTGGAAGCCCAATATTCCACCTCCTTTTGATCCCCTACCTAGCCTATAAAAGCACTACATGACCTTCATAATTAATACACATCATAAGTCTTGAGAGTTGAAGGAGATCCATAGGAGTTCGATAGATCGTCGCCCACACGACGTTCGGACGAGGTGCAAGGAATACATAGGAAGATTCGAAGGTCTTCAACGCGTTTAATTCGTTTCTCCGCACAACGAATCGAGGTATAAAATCATAAACCCCTTCTATGATTTCATGTGCATATAATTGTGATATATACATGAACGCACGATCCGGGAAAACGACGAACTTCGGGGACGGGGATTCGAGATCCCCGGCGAAGGTCGAGAAGCCCTCGACGGGATCGAGGGTGGCGGTCGAGCCCTAGGGCTTCGACCGCCGGCACGCGGGCGAAGGGGAAGCCCCGGCTGGACGCCGGGGCAAGCGATCGACGTGAAGTCGATCGCTGGGGGTTCCGCCGTGGGCTGGTGCCACGGCGGACGAACCCCCTCGGCCACCCTCGCCCGGTGGCGTGCGTACGGAGAAAGGGCCACGGCTGGACGCCGCGGCTGGGGGGCGATCGAGCCCTCGCTCGATCGCCGGGGGGACTGCCGCGGGCTGGTGCCGCGGCTGGTGGCTCCCCCCCGCCTCCTGTGACGGCGGTGAGTCGCCGGACTCACCGCCCGGGGCTGCCGGAGCAGCCCACGCGATCGCGAGCCCGCGGTGGGGCTCGGCTACGGTTTCGGCCGCGGGTTCATCCCGCGGCGATGCTCTGGTCGAGCTCCGGACATCGTGGTGCTCGTGTTCGTGGTTTCCGGCGACGGGATTTCGATCGGATTATCGGTTTACGCATATTTTGGTAATCCGGGATATCGATTCCCAGCAATTGGTATCAGAGCGTTTGGTTTCGTGTTCATGTATATGTTCTATTATTATTCTACCTTGCAGGGATTTCCGGCTATCATGGTTGGATTTAATTATTGTGTTAATTAATTATCATGATTATTCGTTTATTAAACTCTCGGACATGTCGAGATTCGTTTTGTGTGGATGAATGTTTGTAATAGTAGTAAAAATTCGGGGGTTGACCGAATTTAGGATTTATTATTACGTTCTATGTTTTCCGGAAAATGTATAGGGTCAATTTCATGTATAGAATCGATACCGGAATTGTAAATTTATTTCTTGTAATTTATTTACGTTGGTTCGATGTTGGAACGATCGCCGGAAGACGAAGAGGTGACGAAGGAGCTAGGGCTTGGGATCGATGGGTCGATCCCATGATGATGATGGTCGATCGAAGCCCTTGCCGGCTTGGCAAGGCGGCAGCGCTCCTCCCCAGGTGGCCGGCCGGTCGATCATGGTGGGGATGGCGTGGGGTCTCCCAATCCCATGCTATTCCTACCAAGATTCACTTTCCTAAATTAATTCGGTTTTCCTATTTGAGTGTTCTTCCATTTGGAAACTCTCATGGATTAGGAAAAGAATTAATTGGAATTAATTTGTTTCCTTATTCTATTATGAAAGTCTTCTAGAATATTCCAAGTCCTACTTGGAATAGGATTCAAGAGATTTAATAGAATTGAATAGGAAAAATAATTAATTAATAAATTGATTTATTTCCTAATTGATTATTCCTATTTTATGGGAATTTTCATGGACTTGGAAATTAATTGATTTTTGGAAAGTAGAAGAGTCCTAATTTATTTTATTTCCTTATTCTATTATAGAAGTCTTCTAGAATATTCCAAGTTTTACTTGGATAGATTATTCTAGAGATTTAATAGAATTAGATAGGAAAATAAATAAATAAAAATATTAATAATATTTAATTTTATTTTTGATATATTCGATTGACTTAATTTTTGAATTAAGTAAGTTTTGGATTAATTAAAAATAAATAGATTTAAATATTGGGATTAATATTCTCGTCACATGGAGCATTCAAGAACGAAGACTGAAGACTAGAAGATGCATATGAAGATGGAATAAAGCCATGATAGTCGGGAAAATAATTTTCTAGCATTATTTCGACTATGTGATGCTATGTGCTTTATTGCTTGTATGCATGCTATATGTGTTTACTTTATGCACTAGATAGCGTATCCCTTTATTGTAAAAAGCTAAGTGGGAGAGGGGATGGAAACATTCCCATGGTCTCCATTGCTGTTCTCTTGGTGACTCTTATGGACTTCCGAAGTTCGTATAGACGAGTCATTGGAGGAGAATTCTTGTAATTCCTTTTACAAGAAACATTGATCAAGTTTATCAAACAATGCCTAATTTGTCTTTCTGAAGTTGACTTCAAGTCGACTCATTCTCACCCCGGGGAGTGGAATGGAGCCAAAGCCACTTGGTCATGTGGATGACACAAATTAGAGACCTTCGTACCATTCTTTGATAGATGGATCGATTGTCTGCTCGGCTCCCTCATTTATGAGAGATAGGGTTGTTCGCATGGTGAATCACTGGTTAGAAACTTCGAGTTTCACTTATGATTCTCCGCGTCTTGATTTACAAAATCGAATGGATCTTGTAATTGGGAGTCAATTATAAAAGTCTCTTGGTGTAGTAAACGTCCACACAACGTGGCTTGCTATACTGACGGATTTTGGATTAATTGACGTAGACAGTTATAAGGAATTGTGAAGAATTGCGAAGTTGTCGTAAACGTCCACACAACGTGGCTTGCGGTGATGTAGCAATTCCAAACGATTTACTTTAGTACTGAGTAATGGTTTACACTTAGATACGCGTTATAGTATCCTTCCCAACGAAGTTACGCTATAATCGATGTATGACCAAAGAAAATCTAATTACTAAATCATTTTGGTGGGTAAACGTCCACACAACGTGGCTTGCCTTACCTGATGGGATTTTAGATGTGATTAGTAATTTAATGATATTATTTGAGGGAGATAATATCGGATATTAAATTGATTGTTTGTTTATATGTGCTTATAGGTTTAGAGAATAGCTATGAATCCACTTTCTGTGATACTTAAGGAGAATAAACTCACTGGTCCCAATTATATTGATTGGAAGAGAAATTTGGACATTGTCCTGACTGCTGAAGAGTACAAGTTTGTACTCTATGAGCACTGCCCTGCTGAACCCACGACTGCCTCAACTGATGAGGAGAAGGAAGCATATCGGAAGTGGAAAAAGGCTGATGAAATGGCTAGGTGCTATATTTTGGCTTCTATGTCAATTTACTCCAAACCCAACATCAGTCGATGAACACTGCCGAGGATATGTTGTTCAACCTCAAGGAGATGTTTGGGCATCAAGACCGTGCGGGTAGGCAAGAAGCCATGAGAGTCCTCATGTCAACTACTCAGTCTGAAGGAACGCCCGTTGGGGAGCACGTTCTTAAGATGATGAGTCTGTTGAATGAATTGGAGGTCCTAGGAGCTATGATTGATGGTGAGACGCAAGTCGACATCATACTCCAGTCTCTGACCCCTAGTTTTGAGCAGTTTCGTATGAGCTATAATATGGGTAAACTATCTTATACTCTTGCGCAACTCCTGACTGAACTAAAGGCGGCAGAGGGGATCTACAAGAAGGGCAAGTCTCAAGCGCTTGTGACTACCAAGTCCAAAAGCTTGAAAGCTGTTGGAGGTAGGGGCAAGAAAAGGAAGCAAGCCTGGAAACCCAGTGGTGCCAAGAGGAATGGACCACGAGTGGGGGCTAATAAGCCAAGGGGCAAGTGCTTCCGGTGCAACAAGTCTGGACACTGGAAGTCTGAATGTCCTCTCAAAGGTACGAATTTTTCTTTAGTCGTAAAAACATAGTCAGCGGTATTATCTACCAGAATTCTGGTGTGTAGATATGGAACCACTGACGGTATGTGCATTATTGTGAATGCAGGGGTTCCAGAAAACCCGGCGACTTAGAGAAGAAGAGTTCGGTTCTACATGGGCGAAGCTGTTGGGGTAGCAGCGGTTGCAGTGGAAGACATTTATCTGCTTTTAGTAGTTTTAGGATTTCATTTCAAGGTTATTGCTTTATGTACCCCATTATTTTGAAAAGAACTTTTGTTCTGGATTTTCTATTGATGAATGGATATTTATTTCTTTAATCATTCGGTGATTTAGATAAGAAATAATGGTGTTATCTATTCTGGTACATTAGATAGCAATATATGAATGATGAATCCTTAGTCTACCACGATGCAACGAACCTTTATGTATAACTTGTTTTACTTATTAGATGTATTTCTTTATTAAATCATTATGCTTGTGAATTCTTGAACTTAGTAGTATTTATTCAAAAAGGATTCAAAAGGTCGAAATTGATTTGATCAATTATAGTTGGAGGAATGGACCTCCCGACCTAAGAATAAATTTTGGAGGATTATACAAAGCTAACCTTTCTGGATAAAGGATAGAATTCAGACAAGTATTGAGAATGATTTATGATTAATGCGGTAACATGTGTAATTAGAAAGGTACGAGTAGTTCTTTCAAAGAATACTCGAAGATGGATTAGAATACTTGATGTGCCATAAAAGCAAAGTGTTTTTGACCTGTCAGTAGACACAAAGCTATTATGGGGAACCTTCAAAGTATATCCATTAGAAGCCTGCGACTTGTTCGCGGAGGCCACCACCTGTCTAAAGAACACATAGCATAAATCAAAGAATTGGGATTAAGTCTCAAAGGACTACACCATACACTCATGTGTAGACATGGTATGTCGGAAATAAGAAATGGGATTCTAATAGTAAAATGACAAGTTTATTCGGAACTACCAATGTTCTATGGATATTTCTGGATACAACGGCACATTCAATGTGGTTGTAGGATATCCTAGTAGAACAAGTAATTGTACGTTCAATAGTACTATGAACCAGAAGGGTGTCCTCGCCCGGTTCTTAGAGGAAGACTATTAGATGAACTGCAATGCCCTAATTGACAAAGGTACTTTGAAATGAGAAAAGGACAAAAGACTGAGAACCAGCCTGACCGAGTAGAAGTACATCACTAACTGCACCTAATGTTATTACTGTTATATACCGGAACGCCATTGCAGTGGGAGGTTGTCAAGCAACCAGAGATGTTCATAAGACTAGAGGAGTTTTTGAGCTCTGGATCTAGTAGAGATGAAATCGATCCCTAGCTCTGCATAAGGGGCGGTACTAATCTAAATGTGCCTTCTTGGATAGCAATGAGTATTATTGTTAAGAGGCAAGATCATTTAGGAGTACAAGCTTAGTAAGTCCATTTATGGATTGTTACAAAGCTATGAATCGTGGAACTTGCGAATTGATGAGATAGTCCATTATATGGATTCATCAAAGGGCATAGACGAGGAAGGTGTATTGGAAGAGTAATAGAAACAAGGTGGTATTTCTCGGAGATTTTATGTAGATAACACTTCATCATTGGCAACAATGTAAAAGTGTTGTCAGACATAAAATAGAGGTTGTCTAAATAAATCGAGATATAAGATTAAGAGTAAGTTGGATCATGTTCTTGGAATCTTTCGATCTCTAGATAAGAACATTGTACTTCTCTTAGATATCTTATGCGATTATGGTTTGTTTTAAACATGCATAATTCTGAGAAAGGTTATTGCCTTTCAGAAACAGAATACATCTATCTAAAGGTATGTGTCTTGAACACATGAAGGAGATGGATAAAGACAAAAGCGGTTTCCTACAGTTCGAGTGTGGAAAGCTTTATAGATGCAATGTTGTAAAACTAGAACCTGATATCAACTATGCGGTTAGCGTAGTGGGAGGATATCAAAGTAATCTTGACAAAAGATGTTCGATGCTATAAGAGTACTTTCGAAATACTGGCTTACGAAGCAAGACGAAATCTTCTTGGATTACATTTTCTCAGATCCGAAATCAGAGAAAGACCAGTGTAAGTCGATATCAGGCTATGTGTTCACTTTTGGAAGAAGTGGGACCTTAAGATGAAAGAGTGATAAGCATGATGCTTCTCGGACTCTATCATAAACCGAATGGCAGCCTCAGAGGCAGCGGAAGTTTTGGTTAGGTTCCAGAATGACCTCGGAGCTTGGATATGATTCTTGGTTCACCAAAGGCTATGTTTATAGCGGTGCATGGTGAACTGGAAGAATTCATAAGTTCAAAAAGGTGATGATAACACATAGTGCAAGTACCACCTGATACGAGTCATCGTCTAGGTAGACGATGCAGTAGTCACCAAGATAACTTCAGAGTGGCAACCTAGATTGCTCATTCACATAGTACTTTTGGGAAGTATAACTTAAGCACGTGATGAGTATGGGAGTCGGGAGTTTGGAGGAAATGACTAGACCTTAGTACAAGTGGGAGATTGTTGGAGTTGTGTACTTAATGTCTAGATTTAAGTATCGGTAAACTCCCGGTCATAGCATTTAACCTATTTAATTAATAAAAAATTGTTTGCATTTAATTATTATTAATTAAATTATGCAAAATATAGTCCTGGATTTTATACGTTGTAGTTAGTATGGTGTGTCGGGCCCACACAGAAGATCATACTATCGGTTACTCGTATTTAATCAAACGGTTGCTCACGACCTAGATGGACACGGACCAATCCATCGGTATAGTCGTTGTGTGAGAGAGAAAATAATTTATCTTAATTATTTTATCACACTTGTACACTTGGTGTATTGGGCGGATCGCTTGAGATTTATCGATTAGGATTACCTTGGATAATCGATTTAAATCTCAGAGTATTTTATTCTTAATCCCCGATACTATTGCGGGTGTGTATATTCAATATAAAAGACTTTGATTTTCCAAAGGAATTAACCGATTTTATTATTGAGTTAATTAACGGTAAAATTGGGTCGCTATATTTTCTATATGACATGCCGTGAATACTTGACGGGAAAGTGTATCCCGGAAGGGTTGATAATATCCCCGAGATGAGTTCATAAGGAATTATTGTGTAAACCTCATGAGTGGATTTGTTCCGCACAATAATTAAGGTTGAATGGTACTATTCTCGGATATAAGAGATGAATAAATTAATTAGCAATAAATTAATTTTATTCATGGATATTTAAATCTTAAATACACTGAATAAATAATACTACCGGAGAAATATTATTTGATATAATATGGTTTAATATTGGGAGTGCAATTAATTTATATAGTGGAAAATAAATTAATTAATATTGATAAGGATTAATAGATTTGGGCTGGGCTCAATTTAATCTTCAATATTGGAAGCCCAATATTCCACCTCCTTTTGATCCCCTACGTAGCCTATAAAAGCACTACATGGCCTTCATAATTAATACACATCATAAGTCTTGAGATTTGAAGGAGATCCATAGGAGTTCGATAGATCGTCGCCCACACGACGTTCGGACGAGGTGCAAGGAATACATAGGAAGATTCGAAGGTCTTCAACGCGTTTAATTCGTTTCTCCGCACAACGAATCGAGGTATAAATTCATAAACCCCTTCTATGATTTCATGTGCATATAATTGTGATATATACATGAACGCACGATCCGGGAAAACGACGAACTTCGGGGACGGGGATTCGAGATCCCCGGCGAAGGTCGAGACGCCCTCGACGGGATCGAGGGTGGCGGTCGAGCCCTAGGGCTTCGACCGCCGGCGCGTGGGCGAAGGGGAAGCCCCGTATGGACGCCGGGGCAAGCGATCGACGTGACCCCGTCAAGTATTCACGGCATGTCGATCCTGGGGGTTCAGCCGTGGGCTGGTGACACGGCGGACGAACCCCCTCGGCCACCCTCGCCCGGTGGCGTGCGCACGGAGAAAGGGCCGCGGCTGGACGCCGCGGCTGGGGGGCGATCGAGCCCTCGCTCGATCGCCGGGGGGACTGCCGCGGGCTGGTGCCGCGGCTGGTGGCTCCCCCCCGCCTCCTGTGACGGCGGTGAGTCGCCGGACTCACCGCCCGGGGCTGCCGGAGCAGCCCACGCGATCCCACGCGATCGCGAGCCCGCGGTGGGGCTCGGCTAGGGTTTCGGCCGCGGGTTCATCCTGCGGCGATGCTCGGGTCGAGCTCCGGACATCGTGGTGCTCGTGTTCGTGGTTTCCGGCGACGGGATTTCGATCGGATTATCGGTTTCCGCATATTTTGGTAATCCGGGATATCGATTCCCAGCACGAACCCCGGATGAAGGTCGAGCCGGGCGGTGGACCGCCGGCTGCTCGAAGATCCCTCATGGGGATCGAACGCGCGAACCCTCGGCTGGACGTCGAGGATCGATCGAGCCCTACGGGGCTGATCGCTAGGGCTACGGGGCGTGACCCGTAGCAGCTCGTAGCGAGCTGCGGGTTCCCCGCAGCGGCTCGCTAGACGCGAGCCCTAGCCGCGTAGCAGCGAATAAACGGATCCGCTGCGGGGTTGCGCGTAGCAACCCAGCGATTGCACGGGGCGATCGCGAGTCCCCTCGCGGGGACTCGGCTGGGCGTGCGCGCGCCTTCGGGTGCGTCGCGCGTTCGGCTGGGTCCCGGTTCGCGTGGGCTCGTGGTTTCTCCGGCGATTGAGGTTTTCGTTCGGGTTATTGGTTTCCGCAAATTTTAATAGCCCGGGATATCGAATTCCAACAATTGGTATCAGAGCGTGGTTTACGTTCGCGGTATTTTCGATAAAATTGTTCTACCTTGCAGGGTTCCGACTATTATGGCTTAATTAATTATTCGTTAATTTATTTTGTCATATTTATGTTGGATTATTAAACTCTCGGACATGTCGAGATTCGTTTTTGGTGGTGAATGCTTGTAATAGTAAAAATTCGGGGGTTGACCGAATTTAGGTTTATTATTATTGTTCTTCGTTTTTCCGGAAAGTGTATAGGGTCGATTTCATGTATAGAATTGATACCGGATAGTGTAAAATTAAATTGTAATTTATTTTGCGTTGGATCGATGTATCGAAGACCGCCGGAGAAGACGAAGTGACGAGAAGACGAAGGACCGGGGATCGATCAATCTCCATGATCGATCCCATGAGGATCGATCGACCCTCGGCCGGAAAAGGGGCTGCCCGCGGGAGTTCCGGCCACGCCGGCCACCAATGGAGGTGGCGCATGGGCTGGGCGGCGGCTGGGGTAAACCCTAAGGGGGCCGGTCGATTGGTAGGGTGGCGTCGGGTCTCCCAACCCATGCTACTCCTACCGGAAATTTACTTTCCTATTTTAATTCGGTTTTCCTATTTGATTATTTCTTTTATGGAATATTCATGGAATAGGAAAAGAATTAATTTAGTATTAAATTTATTTTCCTATTTGATTATTCCTACTCAAGGGAATATTCATGGATTAGGAATAAAATAAATTTGGAAAGTATAAGAGTCCTAAATTATTTTATTTCCTTATTCCATTATGGAATTCTTCTAGAATATTCCAAGTGGGTTTTGGATAGAATATTCTAGAGATTTAATGGAGTAGAAAAGGAATATAAAAATAAATAAAAATATTAATAATATTTAATTTTATTTTTGATATATTCAATTGACTTAATTTTCGAATTAAGTAACTTTTGGATTAATTAAAAATAAATAGATTTAAATATTGGAAATTAATATTCTCGTCACATGGAGCATTCAAGAAACGAAGACTGAAGACTAGAAGATGCGTACGGAGATGTGATAAAGCCATAATAGTCGGAAAATAATATTCTAGTATTATTTTGATTATGTGATAATACTATGTGCTTTATTACATGTATGCATGCTATATGTGTTTATTTTATGCACTAGATAGCGTATCCCTTTATTGTAAACAGCTAAGTGGGAGAGGGTATGGAAACATATCCATGGTCTCCATTGCTGCTCTCTTGGTGACTTTTATAAACTTTTGAAGTTTATATAGATAAGTTATTGGAGGAGAGTTCTTGTAATTCCTCTTACGAGAAACATTGATTGAGTTTATCAAACAATGCCTAATTTGTCTTTCCAAACCTGATTTCAAGTCAACTCATTCTCACCCCGGGGAGTGGAATGGAGCCAAAGCCACTTGGTCATGTAGAGGACACAAATTAGAGACCTTCGTACCATCCTTTTAAAGGTGGATCGATTGTCTGCTCGGCTCCCTCATTTATGAGAGATAGGGTTGTTCGCATGGTGAATCACTGTTAAGAAACTTCGAGTTTCACTTATGATTCTCCGCGTCTTGATTTACAAGATCGAATGGATCAAGTAATTGGGAGTCAATTGTAAAAGTCTTTTGGTGTAGTAAACGTCCACACTATCGTGGCTTGCTACACTGAATGGGATTTTGGATCGATTGATGTAGACAGTTATAGAAGGGAGTGAAGGATCCGTGTGTCAACGTAAACGTCCACACTATCGTGGCTTGCGGTGATATGCGAGTCCCAAACGAACTTCTTAGTACTGAGTAATGGTTTACACTTAGGTACGCTTCATAGTATCCTTCCCATCGAAGTAACGCTATTGATAATGTACGACCGAAGCAAATCTAATTGCGAAATCGTTTGGGTGGGTAAACGTCCACACTATCGTGGCTTGCCTTACCTGATGGGATTTTAGATGTGATTAGTGATTTAATGATATTATTTGAGGAAGATAATATCGGTATTAAATTGTTTGTTTGTTTTATGTGCTTATAGGTTAAGAATGACTGTGACCCCACTTTGTGATATACTTAAGGATGAAAACTCACCGGTTCCATATAGTAATGATTGGGAACAAAATCTGGACATTGTTCAGACTGTTGAGCTTTCCGAATCCACTGTTGTCCCAACTGATGAGGACATTAAGAATGACCTCAGGATGATGTTGAGACATAGCGTGGAAGTCGGGCAAGAGGTGATTAACATACTCACAGAATCTTCTCTCAACGAGTCTCTTAAAAAGGATTCGGCGAAAGCAGAGTTTGTGCGTAAGTTAAGAAAATCACAAGCTTTTGTGGCAAGGCTAAAGGAAAAGCGTGCAAAGAGACCCAGTGGTTTAAAACCACGGATTGGGAGAGGCAAGCCTTTAGGCAGATGCTTTCGATGCAAGCAGTTTGGGCACTGGAGGTCTGATTGTTCTCTCATCAAAGGTACGAAATTTTCCTTAGTAACTGAAACATTGTCAGCGGTGATATCTACCAGCACCTGGTGTGTAGATACGGGCGCCACTGACCATGTCTGCAATTCATTGCAGGGGTTCCAGGAAACCCGGAGACTTAGAGAGGGAGAGATCGTGGTCTACATGGGCAATGCCGCGAAGGTGGCGGCTGTTGCAGTGGGAGACGTTCACTTGTGGTTTAGAAGTGATAGGATTATAGTTTTACAGAATTGTCTTTATGTACCGAATTTTAGAAAGAATTTAATTTCAGTTTCTAAGCTAATTCTGAATGGATATTCTGTTTCTTTTGATCACTCTGTGGTCATAAGAAGAAATAGTGAGATTGTCTGTTCTGGTACATTGATAGACGATTTGTATGTTCTAAATCCTGAGTCTAACACGATGCAACTAACCGAGAGTAATAACACATCTACGAACACCAATAAGAGAAGGGAACCTTCTAAAATGAATCAATTATACTTGTGGCATCTAAAGCTAGGTCATATTAATTCGAATAGAATTCAAAGGTTGAAAGCTGATGGTCTCATCAGCGGCATAGAAGGAGAGGACCTTCCAACCTGCGAATCCTGTTTGGAGGGTAAAATGACCAAGCGTTCTTTTTCTGGTAAAGGACGAAGATCCGAGCAAGTATTGGATTTGATTCACTCTAATGTATGCGGACCTATGTCTACTCAGGCAAGAGGAGGGTACGAATATTTCATCACTTTTACTGATGATTATTCAAGGTATGGATTTGTATACCTGATGCGCCGCAAGAGCGAATCTTTTGACAAGTTCAAGGAATTCAAGGCTCTTGTGGAGAACCTTCATGGTAAATCTATAAAATGCCTGCGATCTGATCGCGGAGGCGAGTACCTGTCTGGAGAATTCAAGGCATACTTGGCAGAGAATGGGATTGATTCCCAAATGACATCACCATATACTCCTCAGCAGAATGGTGTGTCAGAACGAAGGAATAGGACTCTTATGGAGATGGTACGTTCAATGATGAGTTACTCAGATTTACCTATTATGTTCTGGGGATATGCCTTAGAAACAACAGCGTACATTCTGAACTTGGTTCCATCTAAAACAGTTCCTTCAACACCCATGAAACGTTGGAGCGGGCGCAAGCCTAGCTTAAGACACGTTCGGATCTGGGGGTGTCCTGCACACGTGTTGAAGACACGTTCGGATCTGGGGCTGATAAGTTAGAACCTCGTACTGAAGTGCGGTTGTTTATAGGATATCCTAGAGGAACTAAGGGTGGCATGTTCTATAGTCCTACGGACCAGAAGATCGTTATAAGTACTAACGCTCGGTTCCTGGAGGAAGACTATATCATGGACCACAAGCCCAAAAGTGACATAATGCTTGATGAGTTGAGAGGTAACAAAGAAGACTTAGATATAGCCGAACCGAGTGTAGATACACCACTAGAACCTGCACCTAATACTGTCGCTGTTGATACACCGGAACGTCGTCGTAGTGGGAGGGTTGTTAAACAACCGGACAGATGGATTGGACTGGGTGAGTCCTCGGACTCGGCACCCGGAGTTCATGAAATCGATCCCTGGACCTATGATGAGGCGGTACAGGATATAGATGCGCCTTCTTGGAAGAAAGCGATGAAATCCGAAATAGAATCTATGGATTCTAATAAAGTCTGGGATCTTGTAGAACCACCAAACGGCGTAAAGCCAATTGGGTGTAAATGGGTCTACAAGAGAAAGAGAGGATCTGACGGAAAGGTTGAAACCTTTAAAGCTCGGCTTGTTGCGAAAGGATATACTCAGAAAGAGGGAATCGATTATGAGGAGACCTTCTCGCCGGTAGCCAAGATAAAGTCGATCCGGAATCTCTTATCCATAGCAGCTCATATGGATTATGAGGTGTGGCAAATGTATGTCAAGACAGCTTTCCTAAATGGAAGTCTTGACGAGACGATTTATATGAAACAACCAGAAGGATTCATTGCTAAGGGGAGAGATCATCTAGTGTGCAAGCTTAATCGATCCATTTATGGATTGAAACAAGCCTCGAGATCGTGGAACCTGCGGTTTGATGAGGTAGTCCAATCTTTTGGATTCATTCAAAGCATGGACGAATCGTGTGTGTATTGGAAACGTGATGGAAAGAAGGTGGTGTTCCTCGTGCTTTATGTAGACGACATACTTCTCATTGGCAACAGTGTGAAGATGTTATCAGACATAAAGGGATGGTTGTCTAGACAATTCGATATGAAAGATTTAGGGGAGGTTGGACATGTTCTAGGGATCAAGGTTATAAGGGATCGCCGGAATAGAACATTGTACCTTTCCCAGCAATCTTACATAGACACGATTCTGGCTCGTTTTAACATGCAAGATTCCAAGAAGGGTGAGTTACCCTTCAGTAAAGGAACTTATCTTTCTTAGGAAATGTGTCCTCAAACACAGAAGGAGAAAGATGACATGAAAGCAGTTCCCTACGCTTCGGCTGTGGGAAGCTTAATGTATGCAATGTTATGCACGAGGCCTGATATCTGTTATGCAGTTGGGATAGTGGCAAGATATCAGAGTAACCCTGGAAAGGCTCATTGGACTGCCGTAAAGAGCATTTTCAAGTATTTGCGAAATACTAAGGATTATGTTCTGAGATAAGGAGCAGACAATCTGATTCCTTTGGGTTACACAGATTCGGATTTCCAGGCTGATAAGGACCGGCGTAAGTCGACATCAGGCTATGTGTACACTTTGGGAGGTGGAGCCGTATCATGGAAGAGTGTTAAGCAAAAGTGCATTTCGGACTCTACCATGGAAGCTGAATATGTTGCAGCCTCAGAGGCAGCGAAAGAGTCAGTGTGGTTCCTTAATTTCCTCCAGGACTTAGATGTGATTCCAAGTTTGCCCAAAGCTATGACAATTTATTGTGACAATAGCGGTGCAGTGGCAAACAGTAAGGAACCACTTTCCCATAGTGATACGAAACACATAGAGCGCAAGTACCACCTGATTCGAGACATCGTCAAGAGAGGCGACGCTGTAGTCACCAAGATAGCTTCAGATGACAACCTAGCAGACCCCTTCACAAAGATACTTCCTAAGGAAGTATATTTCAAGCACTTGAAGGGTTTGGGAGTCAGAAGTTTGGAAGATAAGACTAAACCTTAGTATAAGTGGAAGATGCTGGGATTCGATGTCCCGGGCTATCAAAATTGCGGAACCGATAACCCGATCAAAAACCCTCGATCCCCGAAGATTGGATCCCCGACTCATCCGCAGGAGTCCGACCTTTGGAGACTACGCGCCCGAAGACACGCAGCCCGCCCCCAGCCGAAGTCCCCCACGAGTCGGATCCACGAACGCGAACCACATCACGAGCCGGGGCCCGACCGAACGCCCAGCGAAGCCCGAAGGCTGCGTGCGCCCAGCCGAGCCCCCGCGAGGGGCTCGCGATCGTCCTCGGACGATCGCTGGGGATGCACGAGGCATCCCCGGGGCTGCTCGTAGCAGCCCCGCAGCGAGTCGCGATGACTCGCTGCCCGCGAGGGGTCAGCCCCGTGCGCGTCTGCTACGGGAACACCCGTAGCGCGCACGAGGCAGCTGCGGGTCATCCCCGCAGCGACCCGCGATCGATCCGAGGATCGATCGCACCCCTCGGCTCCAGCCGAGGGCCCACGCGCCACGCGCCTCCGACGAGGGGCTGGGGTCCGCCACGGCACCAGCCCGTGGCACCCCGGCGATCCAGCCGGGGCTCGATCGCGTGCCCCGGCGTCCAGCCGGGGCTCCCCTTGCGTCGCGCGGTACCGGCGGTCGAACCCTAGGGTTCGCCGCCCCTCTCGATCCCGACGGGGATCGCGAGATCCCCGTATCCCGGTCTCGACGCTTTCCCGGATCGTCTTGTTCATGTACATATCACGATTAAACAACACAAATCATAAAAGGGGGTTTATGATTATTACCTCGAATCGTTGTACGGAGAAACGAATTCGGTTGATGACCTTGCGATCTTCCTACGTATTCCTCGCACTTCGTCCGAACGTCGTGTGGGCGACGATCTATCGGATTCCTATGGATCTTCCTCACTCTCAAACTTTATTGTTGGCGTAACTTAGGTTCAAGTTATGAAAAGTGAAGACCATGTAGTGCTTATATAGGCTACGTAGGGGATCATAAGGAGAATAAATATTGGGCTTCCAATATTGAAAATTAAATTGGGTCCAACCCAAATCCATTAATTCTTATCAATATTAATTTTATTTATTTTCCACTATATAAATAAAATTGCACTCCCAATATTATTCCATATTATATCAAATAATATTTCTCCATCTTAGTATTATTTATTCCGTGTATTTAAGATTTAAATATCCATGAATAAATTTATTTATTGCTCAATAAATAATATTCATATCTTATATCCGAGACTAGTACCGTTCAACCTTTATTATTGTGCGGAACGAATCCACTCATGAGGTTTACACAATAATTCCTTATGAACTCATCTCGGGGATATTATCAACCCTTCCGGGATACACTTTCCCGTCAATTATTCACGGCATGTCATATATAAAATATAGCGACCCAATTTTACCGGTAATTAACCCAATAATTAAATCGGTTAATTCCTTTGGAAAATCAAAGTCTCTAGTATTAAATATACACACCCGCAATAATATCGGGGAATAAGAATAAAATACTCCGAGATTTAAATTGATTATCCAAGGCAATCCTAATCAATAAATCTCAAGCTGATCCGCCCAATACACCAAGTGTACAAGTGTGATAAAATAATTAAGATAAATTATTTTCTCTCTCACACAACGACTATACCGATGGATTGGTCCGTGTCCATCTAGGTCGTGAGCAACTGTTTGATTAAATACGAGCAACCGATAGTATGATCTTCTGTGCGCCCATGCGCACCATACTAACTATAACGTATAAAATCCAGGACTATATTTTGCATAATTAATTAATAATAATTAATTGCAAATAATTGTTTATTAATTAAATAGGTTAAATGCCATGACCGGGAGTTTACCGATACTTAAATCTAGACATTAAGTACACAACTCCAACAGAAGAATGTTGGAGTAGTATACTTAATGTCTAGATTTGAGTATTTTGAACTCCTTGTACACTATCATTTATCTATTGAAATAAACATTCATTTGCTTTTAATTATTATTAATTATATATATGCAAATTATAGTCCTAGATTATATACGTTGTATTTAGTATGGTGTGCGCCGTCACACAGAAGATCATACTATCGGTTACTCGTATTTAATCAAACAGTTGCTCACGACCTAGATGGACACGGACCAATCCATCGGTATAGTCGTTGTGTGAGAGAGAAAATAATTTGTCTTAATTATTTTATCAGACTTGTACACTTGGTGTATTGGACGGATCGCTTGAGATTTATCAATTAGGATTGCTCTGTGATAATTGATTTAAGTCTCAGAGTATTTTATTCTTAATCCCCGAAACAATTACGGGTGTGTATATTTAATATAAGTGACTTTGATTTTCCAAAGGAATTAACCGATTTAATTATTGGGTTAATTACCGGTTAAGTTGGGTCACTATATTTTATATATGGCATGCCGTGAATTTTGACGGGACAGTGTATCCCGGAAGGGTTGATAATATCCCCGAGATGAGCTCATAAGGATTTATTATGTAAACCTCGCGAGTGGATTTGTTCCCGCATAATAATAAGGTTGAGTGGTACTATTCTCGGATATAAGAGATGAATAAATTTACTAAGCAATAAATAAATTTTATTCATGGATATTTAAATCTTAAATACACGGAATAAATAATACTAGCCGGAGAAATATTATTTGATATAATATGGTTTAATATTGGGAGTGCAATTAATTTATATAGTGGAAAATAAATTAATTAATATTAATGGGATTAATAGATTTGGGCTAGGGCTCAATTTAATAATTAATATTGGAAGCCCAATATTCCAACTCCTTAAGATCCCCTACGTAGCCTATAAAAGCACTACATGGTCTTCTCTATTCTCATAACATGAAGATCATAATTCTAGAGGGAGAAAGGAGAGAAGAAGATCCATAAGCTTGGAGGATCGTCGCCCACCCGACGTTCAAGCTAGTGCAAGGAATACGTGGGAAGTTCTCGAGGTCATCGATTGATTTCGTTTCTCCGAACAACGAATCGAAGGTATAAAATCTAAACGCCCTTGATTTTATTTGATTTGGATTATCGTGAAATACCGTGAACGCAAGATCCGAGGATCGAACCCCGGATGAAGGTCGAGCCGGGCGGTGGTGGTCGAACCACCGGACCGACGGCGGCTCGAAGATCCCTCATGGGGATCGAACGCGCGAACCCTCGGCTGGACGCCGAGGATCGATCGAGCCCTACGGGGCTAATCGCTAGGGCTACGGGGCGTGACCCGTAGCAGCTCGTAGCGAGCTGCGGGTTCCCCGCAGCGGCTCGCTAGACGCGAGCCCTAGACGCGTAGCAGCGGATCAACGGATCCGCTGCGGGGTTGCTCGTAGAAACCCAGCGATCGCACGGGGCGATCGCGAGTCCCCTCGCGGGGACTCGGCTGGGCGTGCGCGCGCCTTCGGGTGCGTCCCGCGTTCGGCTGGGTCCCAGTTCGCGTGGGCTCGTCGTTTCTACGGCGATTGAGGTTTTCGTTCGGGTTATTGGTTTCCGCAAATTTTAATAGCCCGGGATATCGAATTCCAACAGAGTCGCCGGACTCACTGCCCGGGGCTGCTGGAGCAGCCCCATGCGATTGCTTGTGTGCGATCGCGAGCCCCGCGATGGGGCTCGGCTAGGGTTTAGCCGCGGGTTCATCCTGCGGCGATGCTCTCGTCGGGCTCGGCTCGTGCGGTGGTTCGCGGTTGGTTCTCCGGCGAACGGATTTCGGTCGGGTTATTGTTTCCGCAATTTTTGATAACCTGGGGTATCGATTTCCAACAGGAACCCCGCAGCTCATACGAGGGCGCAGTGGGTGAACCCGCAGCATACCCGCGATCGATCTTCGTGATCGATTGCACCCCTCGGCTCCAGCCGTGGGTTCCTCGCCATGATCCCGGCGGGGATCTCTAGGCCGCCGGCGGTCCGGTGGTCTTCGACCTCCACCGCCCAGTCTATCCCCGTCCCCGGTTTCGTCCGTCCCGGATCTTCGTTCATGTATATACGCAATATTAAAAATTATCGAGGGGGTTTTCATGATTTTACCATTGTTCTCGTTGTGCGGAGAAACGAGATCTTTGAAGACCTTTAGACCTTCCCACGTATTCCTTGCACTCGTTCGAACGTCGGTGTGGGCGACGATCCTCCGAACTCTATGGATCTCATTCACGAACTCTCTAGACTAATCAAGTATGATTATCTTGTCTTGTCTAATTGTCTAATCAAGACCTTCCCGCGTATTCCTTGCACTCCGTTCGAACGTCGTGTGGGCGACGATCCTCCGAACTCTTATGGATCTCCTTCTCTTCTTTCTCTCTCTAGAATTGTGATCTATAAGTTATGAGAATAGAGAAGACCATGTAGTGCTTTTATAGGCTACGTAGGGGATCTTAAGGAGGTGGAATATTGGTCTTCCAATAGAATTAATTAAATTGAGACCAAGCCCAATTCTATTAATTAATCTATTAATTATATTTAATTCCACTATATAAATATAATTGCACTCCCAATATTATACCATATTATATGAAATAATATTTTCTCTCCGGTAGTATAATTTATTTCGTGCGTTTAAGATAGAAATGTCCATGAATAAATTATATTTATTACTAATTAATTTATTCATCTCTTGTATCCGAGACTAGTACCATTCAACCTTAAGTATTATGCGGAACAAATTCACTCATAAGGTTTACATAATAATTCCTTATGAACTCATCTCGGGGACATTATCAACCCTTATCGAGACACACTTTCCCGTCAAGAATTCACAGCATGTCATACATAAAATACCGTGACCCAACTTTGCCGGTAATCGACCGAATACTCTAATCAGTCAATTCCTTTGGAAAATCAAAGTCACTAATATTAAATGCACACACTCGCAATAATATCAGGGATTAAGAATAAAATACACTGAGATTTTAATCGATTATCTAAGGCAATCCTAATCGATAAATCTCAAGCGATCCGCCCAATACACCAAGTGTATAAGTATGATAAAATAATTAAGACAAATTATTTTCTCTCTCATACAAAGACTATACCGATGGATTGGTCCTTGTCCATCTAGGTCGTGAGCTACTGTTTGATAATATACGAGTAATCGATAGTATGATATTCCGTGTGACGTTGCACACCATACTAACTACAACGTATATAATCTAAGACTATAATTTTCATATATTTAATTATCATAATTAAAAGCAAATGATTGTTTATTTATTTAAATAGATTAAATGGCAATGGACCGGGAGTTTACGTTACTTAAATCTAGACATTAAGTATACAACTCCATCAATCTCCGACTTATACTAAGGTCTAGTCTTTTCTTCCAAACTCCCGACTCCCATACCCATCACGTGCTTAATTTGAACTTCTAAGGAAGTGCCTTGTGAATGAGCATTCTAGGTGGTCGTCCCTGAAGTTATCTTGGTGACTACAACGTCGTCTCACTTGACTATAACTCGTATCAGGTGGTACTTACGCTCTATGTGTTATCTTCACTATGGACTTGTGATTTCTTTCAGTTTGCGATTGAACTGCTATTTACATTGCCTTTGGTAAACTTAAAATCACATCTAAGACCCAGAGGTTATCCGGAGCCACACCAAAACTTCCGCTACCTCTGAGGCCGCTATATTTGGTTACCCATGGTAGAGTCCGAAAAGCATCGTGCTTATCACTCTTCCATGTTAAAGCTCCACCTCCTATAAAAGTGAACACATAGTATGATATCGACTTACACTTGTCCTAATCTTATTAGAAATTTGAGTGGGTGTAATCCAAAGGAAAAGCTCGTCTGCCTCGTAATCCAGAACATAGTTTCCAGTACTTCGTAAGTACATCTAAATGTTCCTTACAACAGTCAATTATTCCTTTCCAGGATTACCTTGATATCCTCCCACTATGGTAACCGCATAGCCGATATCAGGTTCTTGTTTTCAACATTACATTTATTAAGCTTTCCACACTCAAAGTGTAGGAAACTGCTTTGTTTGCTTCTATCTTCCTTTTGTGTTTCAGAACACATGACTTTAGATAGATGCATTCCGTGTCTGAAAGGTAACGAACCTTTCTCGGAATTCTGCATGTTAAAACGAACCATAAACGTATAAGATATCTAGGAGAAGTACAACAATGTTCTTTTCTTGAGATCCTAGATCTTTAAGAAAATGCCCTAACTTCTTCCTTTATCTTTCATTTCGATTTATCCAGACAACTATCATTTTATGTCTGACAACATCTTTACATTGTTACCAATGATGAGAATGTTGTCTACATAAAACCCGAGAAACACCACCTTGTTTCCATTACGTTTCCAACACACACGATCCGTCTATGCCTTTTGGTGAATCCATAAAATGGGCTATTTCATCAATTCCCAAGTTCCACGATCTCCAACTTCGTTTCAATCCATAAATGGATTAACTAAGCTTGTACTCTAAATGGTCTTCCCTTTTAGCAATAATCCTCTGGATTCCATTGCTTTCCAAGAAGGCACATTTAGATCCAGTACCGCCTCTATGTAGATCCAGGGATCGATTTCATGTGCATTAGGTCCAGAGTCCGAGAACTCACTTAGTGTTATGAATATTTCTGGTTGTCTAACAACCTCCAACTACAACAGCATTCCAGTGTATTAACAGTAATAACAGTAGGTGCAGTTAGTGGTGTACTGCTACTCGGTTCGGCTAGTTCTAAGTCCTAATCGTTCTCTCAGACTTCATGTCACTTTGGGCTTGTGGTCCATCATATAGTCTTTCTCTAAGAACCAGTCATTAGAACTAAACGACCTTCCGGCTCATAGTATTATAGAACACACAACTTTTGTTCTAGGATATCCTACAACCTCATACTTGAGTCGTTGTTATCAAGGAATATCCCTAGAACACTAGGTAGATCCGAATAACTCGTCTTTTTACCATTCCCATAAGAGTTCCATTTCTTATTTCCGATACACCATTTCTACAGAGTACTGTATGGTGTAGTCTCTTGGGATCCAATCCCAATCTCTGATCAGTATGCCTTGCATTCCTCAGATAGGTACTTGCCTCCGCGATCAAATCGCAGGCTTCTAATGGATATACCTTGAAGGTTATCCACAATAGCTTTGTGTCCATTGACTTGTCAAAACACTTCTTTTGTGGCACATCAGGTATTCTAATCCATTTCTCGAGTAATTATCAAATGAAGTACTCGCATCTTTCTTGTCTGAGTAGACATTGGTCTGCATACATCAGAGTCAATCAATCTTAATACTTGTCCGGATCTTATACCCTTTATCCAGAAAGGATTGCTTAATCATGTTTTACTTCAAAATGGAATTCTTAGGTCGGAAGGACCTCTCCTTCACTCCACTGATTAACACCTTTGAATTATATTTAAGTATACATGACATAGCTTAAGAATCCACAAGTAAAACGATTCATCACAGAAATATCTCTAATTGGTAAAATGATTTATATAAAACGGTTAATTGCATCGTGGTAGACTTAGGATTTATCATTCACATATTGCTAACTAATGTAGCAGAATAGATAATATTATCATTTCTTATCATAACCATCAAATGATTAAAATAAATAAAATATCCATTCATTAAATTTAGAAAACCAGAACATAGTTCTTTCTAAAATAAAATAGTACATAAAAGCAATAACTCAAAATGAAATCCTATAACTACTAAAAGCAGATAAATGTCTTCCACTGCAACATCTGCCTCCTCCACAGCTTTGCCTATGTAGACGACGAACTCTTCTTCTCTAAGCCTCCGGGTTTCCTGGAACCCCTGCATTAAAATGCACATACCGTCAGTGGTTCAATATCTACACACCAGGTTACTGGTAGATAATACCGCTGACTATGTTTAAATGACTAAAGAAGATTTCGTACCTTGTCTGATGAGAGGACAATCAGACTTCCAGTGTCCAGTCTTCTTGCATTGGAAGCACTTGTCTTTAGGCTTGATGGTCCCTTCACGTGGTCCATTCCTCTTTGGACCACTGGGTTTCCAAGCTTGCTTCCTTTTCTTCCCTTTACCTCCATTAGGCTTGAAGCCTTTGGACTTGGTAGCTACAAGTGCATGAGACTTGCCCTTCTTGAAGATCCCCTCGGCCGCCTTTAGTTCAGTCAGGAGTTCCGCCAGAGTATAATTTAGTTTACCCATATTATAGCTCATACGGAACTGCTCAAAACCAGAGGCCAGAGACTGGAGTATGATGTCGACTTGCGTCTCAGCATCAATCGCAGCTCCTAGGACCTCCAACACGTTCAACAAACTCATCATCTTAAGAACGTGCTCCCAAACGGGCGTTCCTTCAGACTGAGTAATTGTCATGAGGACTCTCATAGCATCTTGCCTAGCCGCACGGTCTTGATGTCCAAACATCTCCTTGAGGTTAAGAAACATATCATAGGCGGTTTCCATCGACTCATGTTGGTGTTGGAGTACATTTGACATAGAAGCCAAAATATAACACCTAGCCATTTCATCAGCCTTTGTCCACCTTCTATATGCCGCTGTCTCCTCATTAGTTGAGACATTTGTGGGCTCTGCAGGGCACTGATCATGAAGTACAAATTTGTACTCCTCAGCAGTCAGGACAATGTCCAGATTCCTCTTCCAATCAATGTAATTGTGGCCAGTGAGTTTATTCTCATTAAGTATCACAGAAAGTGGGTTCATAGCCATTCTCTAAACCTATAAGCACATTTAAACAAACAATAACTCCGATATTATCTCCCTCAAATAATATCATTAAATCACTAATCACATCTAAAATCCCATCAGATATGGTAAGCCATGATAGTGTGGACGTTTACCTATCCGAACGATTTCGCAATTAGATTTGCTTCGGTCATACATCATCATAGCGTTACTTCGATGGGAACGATACTATGAAGCGTACCTAAGTGTAAACCATTACTCAGTACTAAGAAGATTGTTTGGGATTCGCATATCACCGCAAGCCACGATAGTGTGGACGTTTACGTTGACACACAGTCCTTTACTTTCTCTTATAACTGTCTACATCAATTAATCCAAAATTCCATTCAATATAGCAAACCACGATAGTGTGGACGTTTACTATACCAAAAGATTTTTATAATTGACATCCAATTACTTGACACATTCAATCTCGTAAATCAAGACGCGGTGAATCATAAGTGAAACTCGAAGTTTCTAACCAGTGATTTACCATGCAATCAACCCTATCTCTCATAGCATGAGGGAGCCGACCAGACAATTGATCTAGTCATAAAATGACACGAGAGTCTAATTTGTGTCCTCGACATGACCAAGTGGCTTTGGCTCCATTCTAGTCCCCGGGGTAAGAATGAGTCGACTTGAAATCAGTTTCAGAAAGACTAATTAGGGATTGTTTGATAAACTTGATCAATGGATCTCGTAAAAGGAATACAAAGAATTTTCGTCCAATAATTTATCTATATGAACTTCAAAAGTCCATAAAAGTTACCAAGAGAACAGTAATGGAGACCATGAGATTGTTTTCAATCCCTCTCCCACTTAACTTTTTACAATAAAGGGATACGCTATCTAATGCATAATTAAATACACATAAGCATACATACATGAAATAAAGCACATAGAATATTATCACATAATCAAAATAATACAAGAATATTATTTTCCGACTATTATGGCTTTATTCCATCCCCGTACGCATCTTCTAGTCTTCAATCTTCGTTTTTGAATGCTCCATGTTACGGGAATATTAATTCCAATATTTAAATCTATTTATTTTTAATAAATCCAAAAGTTAATTAATTCCAAGAATTAAGTCAATGAAATAAATCAAAAATAAAATTAAATATTATTAATATTTTTATTATTTTTATTTTCCTTTTTCTAATTCCATTAAGTCTATAGAATCCTATCCAAGACCCACTTGAAATATTCTAGAAGACTTTCATAATGGAATAAGGAAATAAAATAATTTAGAACTCCTAAACTTTCCAAATTAATTTTCTTCCTAAACCATGAATATTCCCAAAAATAGGAATAATAAATTAGGAAGACCAAATTAATTCTAAATTTATTCTTTTCCTATTCCATGAAAATTCCCAAGAATAGGAATAATCAAAATAGGAAAACCAAATGCTAAGGGGTGAGATCATCTAGTGTGCAAGCTTAATCGATCCATTTATGGATTGAAACAAGCCTCGAGATCGTGGAACCTGCGGTTTGATGAAGTAGTCCAGTCTTATGGATTCGTTCAAAGCATGGACGAATCGTGTGTGTATTGGAAACGTGATGGGAAAAAGGTGGTGTTTGTCGTACTTTATGTAGATGACATTCTTTTCATTGGCAACAATGTAAAGATGTTATCAGACATAAAGGGATGGTTGTCTAGACAATTCGATATGAAAGATTTAGGAGAGGTTGGACATGTTCTAGGGATCAAAGTTATAAGGGATCGCCGGAATAGAACATTGTACCTTTCCCAAGCGTCTTACATAGACACGATTCTGGCTCGCTTTAACATGCAAGATTCTAAGAAGGGTGAGTTACTCTTCAGCAAAGTAATTTATCTATCTAAGAAATTGTGTCCGCGGACACAACAAGAGAAAGATGAAATGAAAGAAGTTCCGTACGCTTCGGCTGTGGGAAGCTTGATGTATGCAATGTTATGCAAAAGACTTGATATCTGTTATGCAGTTGGCATAGTGGCGAGATATCAGAGTAACCATGGAAAGGAACATTGGTCTGCTGTAAAGAGAATTTTCAAGTATTTGTGAAATACTAAGGATTATGTTCTGAGATACAAAGCAGGCGAGCTTTTTCCTTCGGGTTACACAGATTCGGATTTCCAAGCAGATAAGGACCGACGTAAGTCGACATCAGGCTATGTGTACACTTTGGGAGGTGGAGCCGTATCATGGAAGAGTGTTAAGCAAAAGAGCATTTCGGACTCTACCATGGAAGCTGAATATGTTGCAGCCTCAGAGGCTGCGAAAGAGTCAGTTTGGTTCCTTAATTTCCTCCGGGACTTAGATGTGATTCCGAGTTTGCCAAGAGCTATGACAATTTATTGTGACAATAGAGGTGCAGTGGCAAACAGTAAGGAAGCACGGTCCCATAGTGCTACGAAACACATAGAGCCCAAGTACCACCTGATTCGAGACATCGTCAAGAGAGGCGACGCTGTAGTCACCAAGATAGCTTCGGAGGATAACCTAGCGGACCCTTTCACAAAGGTACTTCCTAAGGAAGTATATTTCAAGCACGTGAAGGGTTTGGGAGTCAGAAGTTTGGAAGAAGACTAGACCTTAGTATAAGTGGGACATTAATGGAGTAGTATACTTAATGTCTAGATTTAAGTAATATGAACTCCTTGTACGCTTTCATTTATCTATTAATAAATAAACATTCATTCTCTTTTAATTATTGTTTAATTAATTATATGCAAATTATAGTCCTAGATTATACACGTTGTAGTTAGTATGGTGTGCGACGTCACACGGAAGATCATACTATCGGTTACTCGTATATAATCGAACAGTTGCTCACGACCTAGATGAAAAAGGACAAATCCATCGGTATAGTCGTTGTATGAGTGAGAAAGTAATGTGTCTTAATTATTTCATCATACTTGTACACTTTGTGTATTGGGCGGATCTGCTTGAGATTTATCGATTAGGATTGCCTTCGATAATCGATTTAAGTCTCAGTGTATTTTATTCTTAATCCCTCATATTATTGCGGGTGCGTGCATATAATATTAGTGGCTTTGATTTTCCAAAGGAATTGACTGATTAGAATAACCAGTCGATTACCGGTAAAGTTGGGTCACTATATTTTATGTATGACATGCCGTGAATTTTTGACGGGAAAGTATGTCCCGATAAGGGTTGATAATATCCCCGAGATGAGCTCATAAGGAATTATTATGTAAACCTCGCGAGTGGATTTGTTCCCACATAATAATAAAGTTGAGTGATACTATTCTCGGATATAAGAGATGAATAAATTAATTAGCAATAAATATAAGATATTTATATCTTAAACATACTGAATAAATAATACTACCGAAAGAATATTATTTGATATAATATGGTTTTATATTGGGAGTGCAATTATATTTATATAGTGGAGTTAAATATAATTTATGGATTAATTAATAGACTTGGGTTTGGGCTCAATTTAATTAATTCATAGGAAGCCCAATATTCTACTTCCTTAAGGTCCCCTACGTAGCCTATAAAAGCACTACATAGCCTTCATAATAGAACAAGATAAGAATATCATTAGTTGATAGTTCTAGAGAGTTGAAGGAGATCCATAGAGCTCGGAGGATCGTCGCCCACCTCGACGTTTGAGCTAGTGAAAGGAATACGTGGGAAGACTTCAAGGTCATCGAAGTTCTTCGTTTTTCTGGACAACGAGAACGAGGTATAAATCGTAAACACCCTTTATGATTTTAATCGTTAAATATATCGTGAAATATCGTGAGCGCAAGATCCGAGGATCGAACCACCGGACCGCCGGTGGCTCGAGGATCCCTCATGGGGATCGAGTACGCGAACCCTCGGCTGGACGCCGAGGATCGATCAAGCTCTACGGGGCCGATCGCTGGAGCTACGGGGCGTGACCCGTAGCAGCTCGTAGCGAGCTGCGGATTTTCCGCAGCGGCTCGCTGGACGCGAGCCCTAGTCGCGTAGCAGCGGATCAACGGATCCGCTGCGGGGATGCTACGAGGCATCCCCATCGATCGCTGGTATCGATCGCGAGTTCCCACGGGGGCGTGGCTGGGCGTGCACTCGTCTTCGTACGCGTTGTGCGTTCGGTTGAGCCCCGGTGCGCGTGGGATCGTGATTTCTCCGGCGATCGAGATTTCGGTTGGGTTGTCATGTTCCGCGTGTTGGAGTTGTGTACTTAATGTCTAGATTTATGTAACGGAAACTCCCGATCCATTGCCATTAATCTATTTAATTAAATAAACAATTATTTGCGTTTAATTATTTATAATTAAATATATGCAAATTATAGTCCTGGATTCTATACGTTGTAGTTAGTATGGTGTGCATGGGCACACAGAAGATCATACTATCGGCTACTCGTATTTAATCAAACAGTTGCTCACGACCTAGATGGACACGGACCAATCCATCGGTATAGTCGTTGTGTGAGAGAGAAAATAATTTATCTTAATTATTTTATCACACTTGTACACTTGGTGTATTGGGCGGATCGTTTGAGATTTATCGATTAGGATTGCCGGCGATAATCGATTTAAGTCTCAGTGTATTTTATTCTTAATCCCCGATACTATTGCGGGTGTGTATATTTAATATAAGTGACTTTGATTTTCCAAAGGAATTGACCGGTTTAATTATTGGGTCAATTACCGGTTAAGTTGGGTCGCTATGTTTTATATATGACATGCCGTGAATACTTGACGGGAAAGTGTATCCCGTAAGGGTTGATAATATCCCCGAGATGAGTTCATAAGGAATTATTATGTAAACCCTGCAGGTGGATTTAATCCGCATAATAATTAAGGTTGAACGGTACTATTCTCGGATATAAGAAATGAATAATATTTATTGAGCAATAAATAAATTTATTCATGGATATTTAAATCTTAAATACACGGAATAATTAATACTACCGGAGAAATATTATTTGATATAATATGGATAAATATTGGGAGTGCAATTTTATTTATATAATGGAAAATAAATAAAATTAATATTGATAAGAATTAATGGATTTGGGTTGGACCCAATTTAATTTTCAATATTAGAAGCCCAATATTTAATCTCCTTTTTATCCCCTACGTAGCCTATAAAAGCACTACATGGTCTTCACAATTCATTAACCTAAGATACGCCAATCATAAAGTTCTTGAAGAGTGGAGGAGATCCATGGAGTTCGGAAGATCGTCGCCCACCCGACGTTCGAGCTAGTGCAAGGAATACGTGGGAAGATGTCAAGGTCTTCAATTGAGTTCTTCGTTTTTCCGAACAACGAGAACGAGGTAAAATCGTAAAACCCTCTTTATGATTTTAATCGTTTATATTATCGTAAAAATACCGTAGAACAAGATCCGAGGTTCGGGATCCTCACCGGGGTCGAGCTGGGCGGTGGTGATCGAAGATCACCGGACTGCCGTGGCTGGAACGACCCGACGGCGAAGGATCGCGCGTAGGGCTTGACTGCCCAGGCAAGCGGCCGCCTGGGGGGTCAAGCGGCCGCCTGGTGTGCCCAGGCAGCGGGCTGCGGGATTTCCCGCAGCGGATCCGCGGGGGCATCGCCGGAGGCGTGCGGGGGCCTGATCGGACGGCGGCGGCGCGAGCTGCTGCTAGGGTTCGATGGGACTGGTCCTCGCTGTGCTCGGCTACGCATGGAGCTTGATGGGCTGAACCCTAGCGCACGTCCGGTGACGTGCGCATGCCTCGGTTGAACAGCGGCGGCTCGTGCCGCTGCTGGGGTTTCGACGGGGGCTGTCCGCGAGGGTTTGAGCGCGCCCAGCGGGCTGCCAAGGGCAGCCCTAGTAGGCTGCCGTGGACAGCCGCGAGCCCCACGCTAGGGCTCGACCGAACAGCCCGGCTTTGCCGCGGTTAGGGTTTGGTTGAGTCCGGATTAACGTGGTGGTTCATGGCGGGATGTTCCGGCAACCGGGAGTCGATTGGAGTTGTCGTTCCGCATTTGACAACCCCGGATATTCGATCTCCGAAGGATTTCGGTTGGAATTAATTAGATAATTAATTTTAATTAATTTATTAATTCCGGGATATCGATTTCCAACACCGCGTTTTCCGAAGACCCGGGATATCGATTTCCAACAAACCAAACATCCCAAAAGTAAGGGACACTCCCCGTTGAGGAGTTACATACACTGGGGCCATCTAAAGAGTCTATAAGAGACTGAGGCCCAATATAAATTCGAGCGGAGATGATCTGAGAAAAAGTATCTAAACTTGTCCGAAGTCAAGACGCGACAAAATGAAATAACTTATTTTTCATAACTTTGAAAATAAGCCCAGAAAAGACCTTATAAAAGGAATTGAATAAACACAGTCCATTAGACTTGATATATTAGATGAAACGCCCGCAGACAATTACATTTATTCCCGGGGCATCCTAGTTAAGGACCCGGAGAAATTTGAAATTTCCTCATAGGGAAAAAATGAGAAGAGACTCAAAACTCAATTTTTATTCCCCAAGTAAAATAAAAGATGAAAATACATCTATGAAAAATCCAAAAACCCCGGATTGGAGTTGTCTTTCCGCATTTGACAACCCCGGATATTCGATCTCCGAAGGATTTCGGTTGGAATTAATTAGATAATTAATTTTAATTAATTTATTAATTCCGGGATATCGATTTCCAACAATTGGTATCAGAGCGTTGGTTTTTCGTTCACGGTATTTTTCGATAAATTGTTCTACCTTGCTGGGTTTCCGACTATTATGGCTAGATATAATTGTTCTTGATTATTGTCATAATATTGTTCTTGATTATTAAACTCTCGGACATGTCGAGATTCGTTTTATGTGTGGTGAATGCTTGTAATAGTAAAAATTCGGGGGTTGACCGAATTTAGGATTTATTATTACGTTCTACTTTTTCCGGAAAATGTATAGGGTCGATTTAATGTATAGAATCGATACCGGATAATGTAATTTTAATTCTTGTAATTTTATTTACGTTGGATCGATGCCGAAACGACTACCGGAGAAGACACGTGACGAAGAAGAAAAGGGCTCGGGATCGATCATCCCCATGATCGATCCCATGGTGTTCGATCGAGGGGAGGGGCTGCCCGGGACCTCTCGGCCACGCCGGCCACCGGTGGTGGTGGCGCGTGGGCTGGGTGGCGGCGGCGTGCTCCTCCGAGCGGCGATCGATGGTGGTAGGGCGCGGGGACTCCCAACCCGTGCTCTTCCGCCGAGATCCAACTTTCCTATTTTAATTCGGTTTTCCTATTTGATTATTTCTTTTATGGAATATTCATGGAATAAGAAAAGAATTAATTTGGAATTAATTTATTTTTCCTATTTAATTATTCCTTTATGGAATTTTTAATGGATTAGGAAAATAATTAATTTGGAAAGTTTTAATAGTCCTTAATTAATTTTTCCTATTTAATTATTCCTTTATGGAATTTTTAATAGATTAGGAAAAAGAATTAATTTGGAAGGATTAAGAGTCCTAATTTATTTTATTTCCTTATTCTATTATAGAGGTCTTCTAGAATATTCCAAGTTTTACTTGGATAGACTATTCTAAAGATTTAATAGAATTAGAAAGGAAAATAAATAAATAAAATATTAATAATATTTAATTTTATTTTCGATATATTCGATTGACTTAATTTTCGAATTAAGTAACTTTTGGATTAATTGAAAATAAATGGATTTAAATATTGGATATTAATATTCTCGTCACATGGAGCATTCGAGAAACGAAGACTGAAGACTAGAAGATGCGTACGGGGATGCGATAAAGCCATAATAGTCGGAAAATAATATTCTAGTATTATTTTGACTATGTGATAATATTCTATGTGCTTTATTTCATGTATGCATGCTTATGTGTATTTAATTATGCATTAGATAGCGTATCCCTTTGTTATAAAAAGCTAAGTGGGAGAGGGTATGGAAACATACCCATGGTCTCCACTGCTGCTCTCTTGGTGACTTTTATAAACTTTTGAAGTTTATATAGATGAGTCATTGGAGGAGAGTTCTTGTAATTCCTCTTACGAGAAACATTGATTAAGTTTATCAAACAATGCCTAATTTGTCTTTCCAAAGCTGATTTCAAGTCGACTCATTCTCACCCCGGGGAGTGGAATGGAGCCAGAGCCACTTGGTCATGTAGAGGACACAAATTAGAGACCTTCGTACCATTCTTTGATAGATGGGTCGTTTGTCTGCTCGGCTCCCTCATTTATGAGAGATAGGGTTGTTCGCATGGTGAATCACTGGTTAGAAACTTCGAGTTTCACTTATGATTCTCCACGTCTTGATTTACAAGATTGAATGGATCAAGTAATTGGGAGTCAATTATAAAAGTCTCTTGGTGTAGTAAACGTCCACACCACGTGGCTTGCTATACTGACGGATTTTGGATTAATTGATGTAGACAGTTGTAAGAAATTGTGAAGAGTTGTGAAGTTGTCGTAAACGTCCACACCACGTGGCTTGCGGTGATGTAGCAATTCCAAACGATTTACTTTGGTACTGAGAAATGGTTTACACTTAGATACGCATTATAGTATTCCTCCCCACGAGGTTCCGCTATAAGTGATGTATGACCGAAGCAAATCTAATTGCTAAATCATTTGGGTAGGTAAACGTCCACACCACGTGGCTTGCCTTACCTGATGGGATTTTAGATGTGATTAGTGGTTTAATGATATTATTTGAGGGAGATAATATCGGATATTAAATCGATTGTTTGTTATTATATGTGCTCATAGATTAAGATATGGCTTTGAACCCACTTTATGTGATACTTGAGGAATTTAACTCACTGGTCCCTAAATGTATTGATTGGAATAAAGATCTAGACATTGCCTAGACTGTTAAAGAGTACAAGTTTGTACTCAGTGAGCTTTGTTCTCCCGAACCTACTAATGTCTCGACTGTTGAGGAAAGAACTGATTTTATCATGTTCAAACTCAAGGAGATGTTTAGACATGACATAGGCGGCTAGACAAGAAGCGATGAGGATACTCATAAAGGCCAGTCGCTTCGAGGAAACGCTTAAACACGTTTTTGAGATGATTGACCTTTTGGACGAGTTGAGACGGAAATCGCAAGCTCTTGTAGCCAATGCCAAAGGTTTCGAACCTAAGGGCAAAACCGGGGGATAGGAAAAGCGGGCAAAGAAACCCAGTGGTCCTAAGTTTCTTGGATCACGAGATGGGGCGAGAAAGCCAAAAGGCTAGTATTCTCGATGCAAACAGTCTAGGTACTGGAAGTCTGATTATCCTCTCAAAGAAAGTACGAAATCTTCTTTAGTCGTAAAACATAGTCAGTGATATTATCTACCGGAACCTGGTGTGTAGATATGGAACCACTGACGGTATGTGCATTTTAAATGCAAGGGTTCCAGGAAACCTAACGACTTAGAAAAGAAGAAATCGTAGTCTACATGGGCAATGCTGTAGAGGAGGCAGCTGTTGCAGTGGAGGACATTATATAGGATTTCATTTTGAGTTATTGCTTTTATGTACCTTTTAGAAAGAACTTTGTTCTGGATTTCTAATGAATGGATATTTTATTTCTTTTAATCATTTGATGGTTATAAGAAGAAATAAAGATAGTATCTATTCTGGTACATTAGCTAGCAATATATAAATGATGAATCCTGAGTCCACCACGGTGCAACGAACCGTTTTATATAACTCGCTTTACTAATAAGAGATTTCTTTGTTAAATCAATTTTACTTGTGGATTCTTATGCTAAGTCATATTTATTCAAATAAGAAGTTCAAAGGTCGAAAATTGATTGTAAGATCAATTAAGTTGAAGGAGTGGACCTTCCGACCTAAGAATCTAATTTGGAAGATAATACGACTAAGCAATCCTTTATGGATATAAGGTATAAGATCCGGACAAGTATTAGAATTGATTCACTCTGATGTATGCAGACCTTTGTTTACTCAGACAATAAGGTACGAGTAATTCATTTTATGATTGCTCGAAAAATGGATTAGCATACCTGATGTGCCACAAAAGCAAAGTGTTTTGACAAGTCAATGGACACAAAGCTATTGCGGGGAACCATCATGGTATATCCATTGAAAGCCTGCGATCTAATCGCGGAGGCAAGTGCATGTCTGAGGAATGCATGGCATACTGATCAGAGATTGGGATTTGATCCCAAATGACTACACCATACACTCTTGTGTAGAAATGGTGTGTCGGAAATAAGAAATGGAACTCTTATAGAAATAGTAAAAGCATGAGTTATACGGAACTACCTGTGTTCTATGGATATGTCTGGAAACAACGGCGCATTCAAGTGCGGTTGTAGAATATCCTAGAAGAACAAAAGATGTGTGTTCAATAGTACTATGAACCAGAAGGACGTTATAAGTTCTAACGCTCGGTTCTTAGAGGAAGACTATTAGATGAACCACAAGCCCAAAGTGACGTAATACTTTGAATGAGAGAAAAAGATAAGGACTGGGAACCAGCCGAACCGAGTAGCAGTACACCACTAACTGCACCTACTGTTATTACTGTTTATACACCGGAATGCCATTGTAGTGGGAGGTTGTGATCAACTGGAGATATTCATAGGACTGGGAGAGTTTTCGGACTCTGGACCTAGTATACATGAAATCGATCCCTGGATCTACATGGAGGCAGTACTAAATCTAAATGTGCCTTCTTGGAAAGCAATAAGAATTATTGCTAAGAGGCAAGATCATTTAGAGTACAAGCTTAGTTGATCCATTTATGGATTGGAACAAAGCATTGAGTTAGTGGTACTTGCAAATTGATGAGATAGTCCATTTTATGGATTCATCAAAGCATAGACGAATCGTGTGTATAGGAAACGTGATGGAAACAAGGTGGTGTTTCTCGGAGGTTTTATGAAGATAACATTTTATCATTGGCAACAATGTAAAGATGTAATCAGACATGAAATGATGGTTGTCTGGATAAATCATTATGAAAGATATAGAAAGAAGTTGTACTTCTCCTGGACATCTTACATATATATGATTATAGTTCGTTTTAACATGCAAGATTCCGAGAAAGGTTTGTTACCTTTCACATACGGAATGCATCTATCTAAGGATATGTGTTTTGCAACACAAAAGGAGATAGAAGCAATTAAAGAGGTTTCCTACACTTGGAGTGTGGAAAGCTTAATAAATGCGATGTTAAAAACGAGAACCTGATATCTGCTATGCGGCTAGTATAGTGGGAGGATATCAAGGTAATCCTGGAAAGGAATACTCGACTGCTGTAATGAACATTTTAAGTACTTTCGAAGTACTGGAAACTATGTTCTGGATTACGGAGCAAACAAGCATTTCCTTTGGATTACATTCTCTTAGATTTCTAATCAAATGAGGACCAGTGTAAGTCGATATCAGGGTGTTTCACTATTGAAGGAGAAGGAGTTTTAACATGGAAGAGTGATAAGCACGATGCTTTTCGGACTCTGCCATGGGTAACCAAATAAGCGGCCTCAGAGGCAGCGGAAGTTTTGGTATAGCTCCGGGATAATCTCTGGGACTTAGATGTGATTCCTAATTTGCCAAAGGCTATGTGAATAGCGGTGCGATGGCAAATGGTAAGAAATCACAAGTCCATAAGTGTAAGATAACACATAGAGCAAGTACCACCTGATACGAGTCATCGTCGAGGGAGACGACGCTGTAGTCACCAAGATAACTTCAGAGCGGCAACCTAGAGTGCTCATTCACATAGTACTTCTTGGAAGTACAACTTAAGCACGTGATGAGTATGGGAGTCGGGAGTTTGGGGGAAATGACTAGACCTTAGTACAAGTGGGAGATTGTTGGAGTTGTGTACTTAATGTCTAGATTTAAGTAACGGAAACTCCCGATCCATTGCCATTAATCTATTTAATTAAATAAACAATTATTTGCGTTTAATTATTTATAATTAAATATATGCAAATTATAGTCCTGGATTCTATACGTTGTAGTTAGTATGGTGTGCATGGGCACACAGAAGATCATACTATCGGTTACTCGTATTTAATCAAACAGTTGCTCACGACCTAGATGGACACGGACCAATCCATCGGTATAGTCGTTGTGTGAGAGAGAAAATAATTTATCTTAATTATTTTATCACACTTGTACACTTGGTGTATTGGGCGGATCGTTTGAGATTTATCGATTAGGATTGCCGGCGATAATCGATTTAAGTCTCAGTGTATTTTATTCTTAATCCCCGATACTATTGCGGGTGTGTATATTTAATATAAGTGACTTTGATTTTCCAAAGGAATTGACCGGTTTAATTATTGGGTCAATTACCGGTTAAGTTGGGTCGCTATGTTTTATATATGACATGCCGTGAATACTTGACGGGAAAGTGTATCCCGTAAGGGTTGATAATATCCCCGAGATGAGTTCATAAGGAATTATTATGTAAACCCTGCAGGTGGATTTAATCCGCATAATAATTAAGGTTGAACGGTACTATTCTCGGATATAAGAAATGAATAATATTTATTGAGCAATAAATAAATTTATTCATGGATATTTAAATCTTAAATACACGGAATAAATAATACTACCGGAGAAATATTATTTGATATAATATGGATAAATATTGGGAGTGCAATTTTATTTATATAGTGGAAAATAAATAAAATTAATATTGATAAGAATTAAATGATTTGGGTTGGACCCAATTTAATTTTCAATATTAGAAGCCCAATATTTAATCTCCTTTTGATCCCCTACGTAGCCTATAAAAGCACTACATGGTCTTCACAATTCATTAACCTAAGATACGCCAATCATAAAGTTCTTGAAGAGTGGAGGAGATCCATGGAGTTCGGAAGATCGTCGCCCACCCGACGTTCGAGCTAGTGCAAGGAATACGTGGGAAGATGTCAAGGTCTTCAATTGAGTTCTTCGTTTTTCCGAACAACGAGAACGAGGTAAAATCGTAAAACCCTCTTTATGATTTTAATCGTTTATATTATCGTAAAAATACCGTAGAACAAGATCCGAGGTTCGGGATCCTCACCGGGGTCGAGCTGGGCGGTGGTGATCGAAGATCACCGGACCGCCGTGGCTGGAACGACCCGACGGCGAAGGATCGCGCGTAGGGCTTGACTGCCCAGGCAAGCGGCCGCCTGGGGGGTCAAGCGGCCGCCTGGTGTGCCCAGGCAGCGGGCTGCGGGATTTCCCGCAGCGGATCCGCGGGGGCATCGCCGGAGGCGTGCGGAGGCCTGATCGGACGGCGGCGGCGCGAGCTGCTGCTAGGGTTCGATGGGACTGGTCCTCGCTGTGCTCGGCTACGCATGGAGCTTGATGGGCTGAACCCTAGCGCACGTCCGGTGACGTGCGCATGCCTCGGTTGAACAGCGGCGGCTCGTGCCGCTGCTGGGGTTTCGACGGGGGCTGTCCGCGAGGGTTTGAGCGCGCCCAGCGGGCTGCCAAGGGCAGCCCTAGTAGGCTGCCGTGGACAGCCGCGAGCCCCACGCTAGGGCTCGACCGAACAGCCCGGCTTTGCCGCGGTTAGGGTTTGGTTGAGTCCGGATTAACGTGGTGGTTCGTGGCGGGATGTTCCGGCAACCGGGAGTCGATTGGAGTTGTCGTTCCACATTTGACAACCCCGGATATTCGATCTCCGAAGGATTTCGGTTGGAATTAATTAGATAATTAATTTTAATTAATTTATTAATTCCGAGATATCGATTTCCAACACCGCGTTTTCCGAAGACCCGGGATATCGATTTCCAACAAACCAAACATCCCAAAAGTAAGGGACACTCCCCGTTGAGGAGTTACATACACTGGGGCCATCTAAAGAGTCTATAAGAGACTGAGGCCCAATATAAATTCGAGCGGAGATGATCTGAGAAAAAGTATCTAAACTTGTCCGAAGTCAAGACGCGACAAAATGAAATAACTTATTTTTCATAACTTTGAAAATAAGCCCAGAAAAGACCTTATAAAAGGAATTGAATAAACACAGTCCATTAGACTTGATATATTAGATGAAACGCCCGCAGACAATTACATTTATTCCCGGGGCATCCTAGTTAAGGACCCGGAGAAATTTGAAATTTCCTCATAGGGAAAAAATGAGAAGAGACTCAAAACTCAATTTTTATTCCCCAAGTAAAATAAAAGATGAAAATACATCTATGAAAAATTCAAAAACTTTGGTATAGTTCTACTAGTCACGGAGAATCTTTTAAGACTCCCTGGATCTAACACCAGAGAAAGTGATTCCCTAATTTCTGAATTAGATGAGCAATCTTCACAAGTTCAAATATCAATATTATTAATTAGATAAGGCCAATTCAAGTGGCACCAATTTAGTAACTCTGTGTGATAGAGCTGGATACATCTGTGTCTCAGGAGACTAATTAAATATTGCTCGGGCAAATCCTACAATAAGTCCCCGAGAATATTGAATCAAATTAACAAAAAATTCAGAAATCCAAAAAGGACTAAGTAAGTCCAATATATTACAGTACTATCTAACAGGAAAAATATTCCAAGATTTTTATCTTATGCAGGCAAAAGACTCGAGTCAGATTTAATCGAGCAAACAAAGAAGACCGTAACATTCTCTCCATCTCTCTTAGTCTACTCTGATGCAATCCTATAGCCACTCACGTGTTGATCCATCCCGGAGAGCCCGCTGCCAGTTGTCATTCCACATCTCTGCTTCCCAGATTCAAGTAAAATATCAACTTAAAGACGTTCAAAGAAGCGCAACACAGAAGATTAACTTCCCACTTCAGGGAAATCGATGTTATAATCCATCACTTTTCCTGGGGACCAATGTTGTAACATAAAAATCCGCCACCTACACGTGTCAAGAAGACCGGTGCCACGTCGCCAAAGAAAGAGTCAAGGAAGACCAGCCAAATCCAAAGCAAAAATTATTATCCAAAGAATACAAGAAATCGGACAGGAAAGATCGCATGGGGGAAGTAAGACTTTTTCCCGGGGCAGGACTAAGAGAAGAGCTAAAGAGGTACCAGGCGGCTACAATGACTTCCCGGTGAAATAGCTGGAGAGTATCAACAAAGATAGTGGTATTTTTGGTCCAATACATGACTAGCACATGTATGTGCATGGCTAATACTTGTCATATTCTATAGCTAGGTGTCCTCTTAGGTGTCAAAAGGAGAGAAGGTGAGCACATGCATACTGGCCTATAAATAAGTGCTCTTCTCATGCATTTAAAGAGAGAAGAAAAAGGGGGAGAAAAACGTATGTAAAATAGAGGAAATTCATTTACAGAAAGGCTATGGCCTAAATACTCTATAAGAGAAATAAAGACCTGAAAAGGAGGCATTGATGCCTAGTGATCGTGTCTTTTTCGTTATCGTTTCTATTAATCTTTCTTTATTAAATTACCAAAGATGCAAAATTATATTTCTAAAATGTCTAAGTATGGATATATGAATGAAGAAGAGCTTTGAGCTTCCATTTCCATTACTTATGATTTCTGCATATAAACTCGATCTAGTTGCTTTCTTACTCATATCAAATTAGTGTTTGTGTTGTTAGCTAACCCTCCGATTCCAGCATATTTCACTGTCAAAGCGTATTTCACCGTCAAAGCATAAAACAACCCAAAACAGAGGGTATTGTAGACTTTTCCTAACCAATTGTCTATAAAACTTCTACTTTTATAGAAGGGGCCTCAGAACTTATTTATTTTATGAGGTGGTTCTGAATCCGGTATTCCCACAAATATTTTTAAGTTATGTAGAATACTCATTTTTATTAAATTTATTGAAATTTAAAATTAAAAGTTAGTAAAATACATTTTTATCAAAGTTTTAAAGTTTGAGCGTTAAGTGTTAGTGTTAACTCTAATTTTAATAGAATATAATATTATCATAGAAAACAATATATATTTAACAGTAGAAAATTTGAAACGAAAATTTTCTTGTAAAAAATCGAATCAAATTACAAATCGAGTAAAAAATTGATTTATTTACAATCCTAATTAATTGCTACGAATTAATTAATTTAACATAATAATATAATTATTTTATGTTTTTTTATTTAGATGACTTGTCCTATATCAAATTATGTGTTTTGAATTATAAAAGTATAGTAAAAATTCTATAAAGTCGTATCCTTTTTTTTGTTTTTGGTATAGATCAATTACATGTCTTAGGGTTCGAACCTAGAATTTTTATTCTCAATTCGAGGGCTCAACCAACTGAGCTAACAATCGTTGGGATAAAAAAATATTACTATATAAAGTTATTTTTATATAGAATTTTAAAAACTAAAAATAATTTTTCATATAAAAAATAATATAAAATTTTGAAATCATTTTGACTTCAACAAGAGGGATCACATCCAATCAAGCTATCACTCGAAAGTTGAAAGATCAAAAATCGATGCATAAAATTTAGTCGATGTAATAATCGACTATAGATAAATATTTTAAGTCATCTCAAACATATTATTGATTTTAATAAATAAAAATATTATTAATAAATAATTTTATAATATATTAATCATTTATACCTATAAGCCTGAAAGATATATGACTTATAATAATGTGAAGTTTATTTCTATTTATAACTAGTTTATGTTGATGATTTAAGTGAAATCATTGTCCATTTAATGTAATTGGATTCATACAAAGTTTCGGTAATGATCCTAAAGCACTACAATATGATTTAGGCGAAGTGCGGAGTGCACGATTGTATAAAAGTGATAACGGATCATTGTTTGGTTAAGTGAATTTTGGTGTTGATTTATTGTGTGTAAATTAGCATGAAATATATGTTACTTTCATGGTTTGCATGGTTGTAATATGCAGCCACGAAATTGCATGCATGGCACCTAAAGAAAGTGATTTCGAAGAGGTGTGACCATTCTTAAAGGGTGCAACTCTTCCCAAAGGGTGCAGCCCTTCATGAAAGGGTATTTTCACTATCCAAAGGGGTGTTTCAACACCTATATAAGGGTGTTGAAAATCAGATTCTAAGACCTACGAAATTAAGAGCTTTGTGTTAACGAAGTATAGCGAATAAACATTCTATTGTATACTTGTTTCTACGCCAAAGAACAAGTGCGGTATTGTCTTATCCTAGAAGAAGTTTCGTGATACCTTGGCTGTTATAGGGTCGAAATATTCTTTAAGGAAAACGTGTAAACGTGATTCAATATTTTCCAAAGCCTCCACATTCAGAAACACACAAAAGAAACAACAATCTTAAAGAATATTTCCTATTCTGAACGATGGAGTCGGTTCGTGAGATGAACAGCAAATTCGGAAAATTGGAGAAGTTCGAAGGCGTAGACTTTCGAAGGTGGCAAAAGAAGATGCATTTCTTGCTAACAACGTTGAAGGTGGTGTACGTTCTAAGTACTCCACAACCAGAAGCAGCAGACAACGAATCGCCGGAGGAAACTCGGAAACGCTGCAAATGGGAAAATGACGACTATATATGTCGTGGGCATATATTAAACGGTATGTCTGACTCTCTCTTCGATATATATCAAAATGTGGAGTCTGCTAAGGCCCTTTGGGATAGCCTTGAATCCAAGTACATTGACGAGGACGCTTCTAGTAAGAAGTTCCTAGTTGGTAATTTTATGAATTACAAGATGTGCGACGGAAGGCCGGTAATGGAGCAATATAATGAATTGCTCCGGATATTGGGTCAATTTACCCAACATAATATGAAGATGGACGAGTCCATCTCGGTGTCTAGTATTATAGACAAATTACCGCCGTCGTGGAAAGACTTCAAACACACCTTGAAACATAAAAAGGAAGAGTTGTCTTTAGTACAACTCGGTAGTCACTTGCGCATAGAGGAATCTCTAAGGGCGCAAGAGGGTGAAAAACCCAAGGACAAGGAACCGATAAGGTCTGCAACTATCAATATGATGGAAGCAGGGGAGAGTTCGTATAAGAACCGAGGGACAAAGCATCCCTACAACAACAACAACGGCAACAATGCTGGGAGTAAGAAGCCTAAGGGCGCTTGCTGGATATGCGGAAAAACGGGTCACTTTAAAAGTGATTGTCGTGCGAACAAGAATAAAAAGGGAACGATGAATAATCGCTCGGGACAAAGGTCTAATAACCAGGGTCCGGACACCAATCAAGGTGAGACTACTATACATAATTTTGATGTAAATTTAAATTATGTCCCTATAGTTTCTGAAGCATTTTATGTGCAGGATGATTCGGTGGCGTGGTGGATTGACTCGGGTGCTACTAAGCATGTTTGCAAGGATCGTCATTGGTTTCAAAAGTATGAACCAGTTGTAGATGGATCAGTGCTTTACATGGGAAACGAGTCAACAGCCCCTATTCTTGGTCGCGGCGAAGTGTTGTTGGAATTCAGTTCCGGAAAGTCCTTAGTATTATTAGATGTATTACATGTACCTGGAATAAGGAAAAATCTTGTATCCGGTAGTGTTTTATCCAAGTATGGATATAAACAAGTATACGAATCTAATAAATATGTATTGACTAAGAATGGTGTATTTGTCGGTTTTGGATACCAATGTAACGGGATGTTTATGCTTAATATTATGAATAAAGTTGATGATTCTGTTCTTATGGTTTCTTCTAAAGTGAATGATTCATTATTGTGGCATGCTAGACTAGGACATGTTCATTATAAGCGCATGATTGATATGTCCAAACTTGAATTAATCCCTGCTATGAACATAGAAGAAGATAAGTGTAATACATGCATGCTAACTAAAATCGTTAGGCAGCCTTTTAAAGATGTTCAACGTGAATCTTGTATGCTTGAACTTGTGCATAGCGACTTATGTGATTTCCATGCTACACCTTCGTTGGGGAATAAGAAATACTTAGTAACTTTCATAGATGATTATTCTAGATTTTGCTATGTATTTCTGCTAAGTACTAAAGATGAAGCGCTAGAAAAGTTTAAAGTATTTAAAACTGAAGTTGAACTACAACAAGAGTGCATGATTAAAAAGTTGAGAACCGATAGGGGAGGTGAATATTATGATCCTGTTTTGTTTGAATCATGTGGTATTATTCATGAAATAACTGCGCCCTATACTCCTCAACAAAACGGTATATCCGAAAGGAAGAACCGTGTACTAAAGGAAATGGTGAATTCCATGTTATCCTATTCGGGTTTGAATAGTGGATTCTGGGGAGAAGCCGTGTTAACAGCTTGCTATTTATTAAATAGGGTTCCTAACAAAAGGAACAAAGTTACCCCCTACGAACTTTGGTACAAAATGAAACCGAACCTTAATTACCTTAAGGTTTGGGGCTGTCGGGCTGTCGTAAGACTACCGGATCCCAAAAGGAAAACTTTGGGAGAAAGAGGCATTGATTGCATCTTTGTTGGATATGCTGTGCATTCCAAGGCATATCGATTCTATGTGATTGAGCCGAATGATTCAGTAGCGATTCATTCTATCATAGAATCGAGGGACGCTATATTTGATGAAACTAGATTTTCATCAATGGTTAGGACCAAGGATCTGGTGCCTAAGGTGGCTGAAAGCAAGGAATTAACCTTGCCCGAGCCTGAGTCGCTTGAACCTCGTCGAGGCACGAGGATAAGGACTAAGAAATCGTTCGGTCCTGATTTCCAGACCTTTCTGGTTGAAGGATCAAGGGACGAAGTTGGATTTCAATACTCGTATAGCTATCATGTTGATGATGAGCCTAAAACATACGAGGAAGTCTTGAAATCGCAAGATGTTGCATTTTGGAAAGAAGCCATCAATGATGAGATGGATTCCATTATGGGAAACAACACTTGGGTGCTTGCTGATTTACCTAACGGTTGTAAACCATTAGGATGCAAGTGGATCTTTAAGAAAAAGATGAAAGTCGATGGTTCAATTGACAAGTATAAAGCCCGATTAGTCATTCAAGGCTTTAGGCAAAAGGAAGGTATTGATTACTTCGATACCTATGCTCCTGTTGCGCGAATAACTACGATTAGATTATTGATAGCTTTGGCTGCAATAAATAATCTAGTGATCCATCAAATGGATGTAAAAACAGCGTTCCTTAACGGTGAGTTAGAGGAGGAAATTTACATGAAACAACCCGAAGGGTTCGTTATGCCTGGTAATGAGCATAAAGTATGTAAACTTGTTAAATCCTTGTATGGATTAAAACAAGCACCTAAGCAGTGGCATCAGAAATTTGATGAAGTAATTTTATCGAATGGTTTTAAGTTAAACCAATCGGATAAATGTGTGTATAGCAAATTCGATGACTTTGGTAAAGGAGTCATTATTTGTCTATATGTTGATGATATGCTTATCTTTGGTACTGACCAAAGACAAGTGGATTTGACTAAGTCATTTTTATCATCAAACTTCGATATGAAGGATATGGGGGAGGCGGATGTGATTTTAGGAATTAAAATCATTCGTGAAAACAATGCCATTACTTTAACTCAATCTCATTACATTGAGAAAGTGTTAAAGAAATTCCATTGTGATGACTATTCTACGGTCAGTACTCCATATGATTCGAGTGTAAAACTCATGCCCAATATGGGTGTTGCTGTGTCCCAGTTGGAATACTCCAAGGTAATTGGGTGCCTTATGTATGCTATGACTAGCACAAGGCCAGACATTGCATTTGCGGTAGGCAAACTAAGTAGATACACAAGTAATCCTAGCACGCATCATTGGCAGGCTGTTAGGCGTGTATTAAAATACTTAAAGGGAACCAAAGACTTTGGTTTGACATATGTCGGATATCCTTCGGTATTAGAAGGGTATTCCGATGCGAGTTGGATAACCAATATAGAGGATCATTCCTCTACTTCTGGTTGGGTTTTCCTACTCGGAGGCGGTGCTATAAGTTGGGCTTCAAAGAAGCAAACTTGTATTACGAGTTCCACTATGGAATCGGAATTTATAGCACTTGCGGCAGCTGGTAAAGAAGCTGAATGGTTAAGGAATTTGGTTTATGAAATTCCTTTGTGGCCAAAGCCTATTTCGGCGTTTTCAATTCATTGTGACAGTGCAGCCACTTTGGCTAAGGCATATAGTCATGTTTATAATGGCAAGTCAAGACACTTGGGCGTTAGACATAGCGCGATCCGTGAGCTGATCACTCAAGGAGTAATCTCTATTGATTTTGTGAGATCACAACATAATCTTGCTGATCATTTGACCAAGGGATTAGCAAAAGACTTGGTAGTAAAGTCGGTGATTGGGATGGGTCTGAAGCCTCTTTGAATCTTCAAATATGGGATACCAAATTCATTTCTAATTGTATTAGAACCAGAATTCAATTGGAAAGCCTATATTTGAGATTGAAACACATGGAAATTATCCCAAAGGTATGTGTTTGAACCTGCATGTTAAGGTTGAAGTTAATTCTTAATGAATCATTTGATAAAGTGCATTTTGCAGGTGCACGAAGAAATGATTCACCTATATGAGTGGGAAGTGTGGCAGCTTCAAGAGTCGTGGCTAAGCTCTATATACACTCAAGAATGGATGGGATACAAGGCCTAATTTTGTATCGGAAATCATTATAGAATGTATTTGGAATTATGTGTGTAGTATCTTTTATGTATTCAGATGGGTTGAAGAGTTCAATCTTTTAAGACACTCTGATTCTCGAATATATAAGTTGTATATAACACTAAGATGAAAATTCAATCTTCAAGACATTTTCATTTTATGCATAATTCTGGCTGTTATTGTTAAAATAAGTGATTCAAGGATTACACTTAAATGGGGGAGGAATGTTGATGATTTAAGTGAAATCATTGTCCATTTAATGTAATTGGATTCATACAAAGTTTCGGTAATGATCCTAAAGCACTACAATATGATTTAGGCGAAGTGCGGAGTGCACGATTGTATAAAAGTGATAACGGATCATTGTTTGGTTAAGTGAATTTTGGTGTTGATTTATTGTGTGTAAATTAGCATGAAATATATGTTACTTTCATGGTTTGCATGGTTGTAATATGCAGCCACGAAATTGCATGCATGGCACCTAAAGAAAGTGATTTCGAAGAGGTGTGACCATTCTTAAAGGGTGCAACTCTTCCCAAAGGGTGCAGCCCTTCATGAAAGGGTATTTTCACTATCCAAAGGGGTGTTTCAACACCTATATAAGGGTGTTGAAAATCAGATTCTAAGACCTACGAAATTAAGAGCTTTGTGTTAACGAAGTATAGCGAATAAACATTCTATTGTATACTTGTTTCTACGCCAAAGAACAAGTGCGGTATTGTCTTATCCTAGAAGAAGTTTCGTGATACCTTGGCTGTTATAGGGTCGAAATATTCTTTAAGGAAAACGTGTAAACGTGATTCAATATTTTCCAAAGCCTCCACATTCAGAAACACACAAAAGAAACAACAGTTTAAAGACTTTGATTATTTAAAAAAAAAATTGATGAGGAGGAGAGACGAGAAACTCCACCCTCACTCGATCGGAGGTCCCTCGATCGGGTAGGATGTAAATCGATGAATGTGCCCGAGTAGCAGACACCTGTGCGAGAGAGCCAACAGGTCGAACCTCAGGACAAACCTTCATAATATTTCAATGAAAATTTATCCCACCCGAGATTCGAACCCTTCGTCGCCGGGAAATTACACCTACATGGCTACATTATAATTTTTTTTAAAATTAAATATACAAATACATAATCAGGTTTTTCATGTATGTATTGTATTTTTTTTAATTTTTTTTGGAATTCAAAATCATGTTAATCGTATCACACTTATTAACTTGATTCTCTTTCATCTTCTTATTTGTTTTATTTTTACTGAAAATTATTATGAGGTTTTGTAATTTCAAATTACATGTGCTTCTTTCTTGACTCTTGTAACAAATGTATGACTAAATTTAGAAAGAAATAAAAACCTTTTTATTTTGAGCCCTTATAATAAATTCAGAATGCTTTTTTGTTCACACAAATAAACTTCTAGAGGGCGCGCACCTTTAGAGGAAGACGTTCTAGAGGAAGATCTTCCTCTCCTTTCAACTATAAAAACAGTACACATTCCCATCCAAAATCAACCTTCACACACTACTACACTAGCACAGTCATTTCTCGTTTGGTGAAAAAAAAAAGTATATATGAAAGGGTACCAAGAGTTGACGAAAATATGTTGGTTAAGGCTGGCTTTACAGATACGTTCAACGTTTATCGTTTTCTTCTCCCTCCTCCTCATCTCCTTACTCATTTTCGCTGGATGGATTAATCTTGTAAGTCTTCTTAATTCAAAAACAAAATGTGTTATTTCAAAAACAAAAATGATTTTGGAATAAAAAGAGTAATTTTGGAATATTACACAAATTTATAATTAAAAAATAATAATTTTCTAAATTATATGAAAACTTTTAAAATTATCATTTAAAAAAATCACCCTTAAATTTATCACTAGCCGTTAAATTAACAATTTAAAAAAAAATCGCTGAATTATATATATATATATATAAACACATCGATCTTTTTATTTATATATAAATAAAACAAAAAAAAATGTTTCATTCACTAATATAATTTATCTATTTCTATGGTTTTGATACTATAATTTCATTTCAAGTAATTATTATTTTGATACATTTTTACACTATACTGTTCAAGAGATTGATTTTCCTAAAAATATTGTTTTATTATTTGTTGGTATAATTTAGTTTGGTACTAGTATCATTGAAAAATAAAATTAATTTTTTTGTTCAAAACAATGTAAATGTATAGTATACTAGTGAACCAATTAACTTTCAATTAGTATAATCTAAAGGTTAAGATGTTTTTAAATTCCATTGTTTATATTTGCAGGGTGGAGGAGGGCGCTATACTTCCGAAAAAGCCCTCAAAGTTTCCACACGAAATCCCGAGAATACCCTCGACTGCACCTTCTGGAATCACTCCAACACCTGTCCCAAAATCTACCAGAGAAAACCTTCTGCAAATCCTTCGCCGGGATCAACTTGTCCGGAGTACTTCCGATGGATCCACGAGGACCTGAAGCCCTGGAAGAAAACCGGGATCTCAAAGGAGATGGTGGAGAGAGCGCGAGGAACGGCGCATTTCAGGCTGACGATTTTGGACGGGAAGGTCTACGTGGAGAAATTTCGACAGTCGATTCAGACGCGCGATTTGTTCACGATCTGGGGGATCGTGCAGTTGACGAGGCGTTACCCTGGGAGACTGCCGGATTTGGAGCTGATGTTTGACTGTGATGACAGGCCCGTCGTACAAGCGAAGAATTTCCAGATACCACCGCCGTTGTTCAGATACTGTTCGGATTGGCAGAGCTTGGATATCGTCTTCCCGGATTGGTCCTTTTGGGGCTGGTAAGTTTTTTGATTTTCAGGGTTTACCGTAAATTAGGGTTACAAATTTATCGTGAATTTTAATGGCTAGTGTTTCAGAACCAGGGAAAAAGAAATACAGTAGTTCTCTTTGGATTTTAATCGAACATTTGATCGAAAATATTTATTGAAAATAACCTATATTCATTGTGCATTTCGAGCAAGCACTTGATCAGTTGATCGTATCAGTGCTAGCCCATGGATTCGGTACTTTTCAAATTGAAATCCATTTGTTCTGTGTATTGTGTAGGGCTGAGACAAATATAAAGCCATGGAGAAGTGTGCTGAAGGACATTCGAGAAGGAAATAAGAGAACTAAATGGGAGGATAGAGTTCCTTATGCCTACTGGAAAGGCAACCCAAATGTTTGCTCAAGGAGGCATGACCTTATGAAGTGCAATGTCACTGCTGAAAACGAATGGAACGCTCGACTTTATGTTCAAGTCAGTCTATATATATTACATATATTTATGAAATTTATTGATTATGTCAAGTGATTTTTTATAATGATGCATTGATGGTGAAAATATTACGGAACACTACTTTTTATCATCAGTTAGGAAGTATATAATTTTTATTTTTATTTTAGTTTTTCGTTGTGGTCGAATATTTCATGTTTTGAATACAAGATTAGTTTATTTATGTGATATGAGCTCCGGCTAAGCTGTTCTTAAAATTGGAGTTGAGAAAACAGGCAAATTGAAGAAAACAATTATACGAGGATTTTATTTAGAGTGATTTTAGTTTGCTGCGTATTTCATTCTCTTAAGCATGATATTGATGAAAAAGGGTACTGTAATTTCTTAGTTGATAGGAGTACATGAAAACAAATATGTTTTTCATTTATTTTTTGTTTATGTCGAGTTCTTATAAGCAATCACACAATAAAATTATATTTTGTATTTCAGGATTGGGTTGCAGAGTCCAAGAAAGGATATAAGGAATCGAATCTTGGAGACCAATGCACACACAGGTTAAAAATTAATCATTAATCTTGTAAAACTGCTCTTTCTTAAGATTTATTGATCAGTTTACAGACATAATATTAGTAGCTGTAGAAAATTGATATAGTCGACCCCAATTTCTGTCTTTTCTTGTTTATTTCAACCCCCAAGTATGTTTTGAAAAATTGAAAAACCACCCCCCATGTTTGAGATTTAATAAGTTAATCTGCCGCATTAATGATCCTGTGTGCATTTGGGTTTATAATTATATATGCTTTTAGGTACAAAATTTACATAGAAGGATATGCATGGTCGGTAAGCGAAAAGTACATTTTGGCATGTAACTCTCCAACCCTGCTAATGACACTCCGTTGGTACGATTTCTTCGTAAGAGGCATGATCCCTCAGCGTCATTATTGGCCAGTTCAGGAAAAAGATAAATGCCGGTCTCTAAAATTTGCAGTTGAATGGGGAAACAACCATACAGAAAAGGTAAACCTTTTCATTTAACTTTTAACCTGCAGATGAGGTTTAATCTAATTGCGAAAGACTCAATTTATTATTTGAAATTACAAGTAACCCCTAATTTTTTGGACACTTTTTTGAGTTTGTATTTACAGAGCAAGCCTTTTGAGGATCCCCGCACACTGGTTTGGAAAATATAATAAATTATAAAACTCTAATGATTTCTAGGTGAAGGCCATTGGGGAAGCTGGAAGTCGGTTTGTACATGAGGATTTGAAGATGGAGTATGTTTACGACTATATGTTTCATCTTCTGAACGAATATGCAAAACTCTTGAATTACAAGCCCGCCATTCCCCCTAACACAAAGGAGATTTGTTCGGAATCAATGGCATGCCCGGCAGACAGGATTTGGAGGAAGTTTATGGAAGAATCCCTGGAAAATTCCCCTAGTGACTCAATCCCATGCACTGTACCTCCGCCGTACGAGCCTCGAGAGCTCAAGGGTTTTATTGATGAAAATGTGAGAGCAACTAAAGAAGTGGAGGCATGGGAGAGTCGGTATTGGGGCGAACAAAGTAAGAAGTACTAATAATGTTGTTTTTGTATTTTATATAATTGAACTTTTCAGATGTTAATTTAGCACATATTAATGTTTTTTTTCTTTTGGAGACTCGATTGGGGCTTATTACAGTTTCAAATCTCATTTTATGTATACTCTTTTCTTTTCACAATTCTATTGAAAGGTATCAGAGCTACAAACTTCTATTGTGTTTTGAGAGTTGTAATAATATTTGGAATATTTTCCTTCTTTTCTCACCAAGTTTCGCAACACTGGAGTTTTAGTCATATTATTTGTTGAAATGTGAAGTCAAATCGGATTGAAGTGAGAAGCACTAATACTAAAACTGTGTCTTCGTATTTGATATAATCGAACTTCTTCATATGTTAATTTTGCTAATATATTGTTGTTTCTTGTAGAGACTCAGATCTTGGCTGTTTACAGGTAAGTCTCATTTTATGTGTATCTATTGAACAGAATCTACTATCTAGTGAGAATCACTATTTCCTTTTTACATTTCTATTGAATGGTATCTGAGCTACGAAGTTCTATAGTTTTGAGAGTTTTAAAGATGAAACAATTCATGTTAGGAAGAGGTTTTTTTTTTCTGTGTTGCTTTTTTGGACTTTGATGTTGAAGTTGTTTCAAAGCATCTGTTGTTCATATATAAGGGCGCTTATTTATTTAAAACAAAATTACGTTGCCAGAGAAACATAGAAATTTAAATACTCGTTGGAGAAACATAATATTTTTACTCGGATCGCCATAGAAACATAATTTTTTTTTGTGGGACTAGCTCGTCAATTGCAAAAATTTAAATACTTATAAACACATGTTTTCAGTTCGAACCTTAGACTTTACGGTTCTCAATTCAAGTGATCAACCAACTGAAAAAAACAACTGAGAAAAACAACCCTTGACAACATAATTAGTTTCTTCACGAAATAAAAGAAGATAGTCCTATTTTTCTAAGAGAGGTAGGGGGTTATAAATTGTGAAGGAAAACTTAAATGAAGAGTGTTGATTGATTTACATAGTTAAATTTGTTTTTGTTTTTAACTCCTAATGCCTTCCCCATTTACGCAGATGTACCGACACGTGTGGGCCGTGTTTGACCTTTTTTCCCGCGCCTGGGCATTGGCGGCATCGGTTGGGCCGTGTTTGTTAAGCACATGCAGCTCCGTGACTATTGGAAGGACATCAACATCGCCGTCACTCGTAAGGACGAGTCCTTGGTCCCTGTCCCCGTCGCCATGACGAGCGTTCGCCGCAATGTGTGGTGTCTTTAGACCTCCCACGGGCCTGTCTTGCGTTTCTTGTCTTTCGAGAGCAGGGTTCTTGAAACCGGAAAAAATAGAAATAGAAATTCTCACGGTATGAGGCCCGAAGTTCTCTCGAGCCCCTCGGGGTGGCGGCGTTTATCAGGAAATTCAAAGGCCGATGGCACTATGGCAATTTCCCCTCCAGCTGGAAGGCTTTTTGGGCTAGCAAATACATGTAACGCCCCGGCCCGTTGCGGGGTCGAAGCCCGACCCTAATGGGTCGGCTCGGTAACCAATGACTGCCTTCGGGAGTGATATCCTGGCCCTAGAAAAAATTCAAAGGCTTAAAAGGATTGAATATGCTACTCATACCAAAAGATACATCTTTTTTTCTGGACATCCTCCTATAAGAACTCTATAGTTAAGCGTGCTGGCTTTGAGGTAATTCTAGGATGGGTGACCCTCTGGGGAGTCTCCCGGGTGCTCACGAGTGAGGACAAAGTGCGCTGGAAAAGACAAGTGTTGGTACAGTGGGGCCAGGATATCACTCTCGAAGGCAGTCATTGGTAACCGAGCCGACCGATTAGGGTCGGGCTTCGACCCCGCAACGGGTCGAGGCGTTACAATACAGCTGACCGATGACGGGGGTCAAGTGTGGCCGGTCTCAAAAACTCGTCTAAGGAGGCCAGGGCTGGCTCGACTTTGTTCAGCACTCCGGACTCCGTGAAGGGTGGCATATCCACCTGGTGTGGAACCCGGGATCCGGATTTTCTATCTCAGTTTTTGACAACAAATGGAAGCGTGTTTCCTGGCCGGAGCAGATTCGCCCTGTTGAGAATCTTGACCCCCCGGGAACCTCCTCGGTTTGACTCCGGTGAAGTTTCCTGGGATGCATGCCGGTGAAGATCCACCTATGCTCTTGTTTTTCCAGTTGTTTCGAATTTCTGATTTTTGTGGGGGTTAGTATCCCTTTGAACGGTTGTTTGATCCTTCGGGATCAGACTTATTTGCTTGATTTTTCATGTGGGCGTTCTACTTTAAATTTCTCGGCGTTTTGCCCCCATTCCCATTTGCTTTTGATTTTGAGGTATTTCCGTAACCATGGGGCCTTAACAACCTGCGTCCCCGTGTTGACAGGTATACGAGGGGCCTTCCCGGGACAAAGTGCGAGACAGCCCGCGCAGGGATTCGTGGCGCGCGGGACGTGGTCTCGGCACAGTTGACGTCCCGGGAGTGATCCCGGAAATCTCTCCGAGATGTAGTCCCGGAAAACATGGCATCTCGGGAGGCGATCTCGCACATCTGATTTTGCTTCTTCCCGGGGGCCGAACGCTCTATTTTACTTATCATTTTGGCAGAGGCTGTTGGGATTTGTATGGATCTCATCCATACCCCAATAGATGGAGTTTACGTATTTTACAAGCATGAAATAAAGTGCGAAAGAATAATCATGCTTAACACGTAAAATACTAAACATGGATTTAGTGCGCACGTAGTAGTAAGAACAATTAATTGAGTTAGTATAGAATATACTTTGTAGTTCTTCTATAATGTTGATGCCCGGACGTAGACGGATCAGCCGCGAAAGTACTCGACCTCAATTCGTTGCACGGACCCTCCTTGATCACGAACGGCGGTTCCCCAAACGTAGTATCGAGTCCCACTCTATTCTCTCGACTCCCTCGTATTTTGGTGCTTATGGGGTGTCGTTTAACCTCGGTTCCCAACCAATGTTTATATACTCCAAGTATACATGATTAATAGGGTCGTGTGACTCATTTGGCTTGATTGTCGACTATTAAGTTCAAGTTAACGACTCGACACTTAACGTCGCCCAATCGATCCATCTACACATGACGCACTATATAGCTTATTTCGGTTCGACACACATGGGATGAAAGACACCATTCCAACAGAGGCGTCTCGCGAGTTGCCTTGTTCTCTTGTGACTTCGGGATTTCGGTCGGAGTTTTTCATGTGTCTTTTAGGCTTCTTTGCCGGAGGTGGCCCTTAGGCTTTGTGGAAATATCCATTTTTATATTTTCCCCTGTACGTTGAAACTCGTGACCCAAAGGTCTTGATAGGAGCTCATCTGTTTTAACGGAATCTTTAGCATTTAAGCTTGTGTGGAAATATCCATTTTCACATTTTTATTTTCTATCTTCTCACGAGCACACGTATATATATATATATATATATATATATATATATATATATATATATATATATATATATATATATATATATATATATATATGGTTATTTGGCTTAACTTGGCCCTTCTTTATGCGACTCTCTTTTAATGGAAAAACCTCTTTAGATGCTGCGCGTTCCATCGGTACTGATCTGGGGTCCCGTTCGGTAATTCTATCTCATACGCTCCGTTCATTAGGCATTTCGACACCCGGAACGGACCCTCCCATGTGGGCCCGAGGGCCTCGGAGTGCTCCCCTAGTAGTTTTTTCAACACCAAGTCCTCAAGCCGAACTCCCGAACTCGTACTTTCGCGTTGTAAGCTTTGGCGATCCTTTGTTTTTTCATCGCGTTGAGGGAGTCGGAACTCAATCTCTGCTCCTCGAGGAGATATAATTCCAGACGCAAGGTTGCCTCATTTTCCGGGGTGATTTCTTGGGCGGTCCGATGCAAGCGCACCGTGATCTCCGCGGGGATCACGGATTCCGAACTGAACGCGAGAGCGTATGGCGTCTCCCTGGTAGCGTTGCGGGCCGTGGTTCGGTACGACCACAGTACCTCGGGCAGCTCCTCGACCCATTTTCCTTTGTAAGTTTCCAACTTTGCCTTGAGGGTATGTTTCAAAATTTTGTTATTAATTAATTAATTTAACATAATATTATAATTATTTTATATTTTTGTTATTAAGATGAATTGGCCTCTATCAAATGTGCTTTGAATTACATAAGTATAGTAAAAATTCTATATAGTCATATCGTTGGGATTGAAAAAATATTAATATATAGAGTTATTCTTATATAGAATTTTTTAAAGTGGGAATATCGGATTCAGGACCACCTCATAAAATAAATAAGTTTTGAGGCCCCGTCCATAAAAGTAGAAGTTTTATAGGCAATTGGTTAGAAAAAGTCTACAATACCCTCGCTGTTTAATAAATGAAGTATAAACTGAATAAGTAATTTAAAATAGAATATCTCTTTTAAAAATTAATAATAAAACTCCAATATAATTTCAGACCATCCACGATTAAAGTATGCCGTTAGACTATGCACGATAATAAGACACCGTGAGCCCAATCACGATAATTGTACGCCGTGACTTCATCCACGATGAATAGACACCGTGTGACCATCTACGATAAATGGACACCGTGAGAACATCCACGATAAGACACCGTGAGACCATACACGATAAGTAGACACCGTGAGATCATCCACGAAAGTCGCTCGCCGTGATAGCATACACGATAACTGGACACCGTGAGCGAATCCACGATAGTCGCACACCGTGAGACTAATCACGATAATTGGACACCGTGATACATACACGACTAGTGGACTCCGGGAGACCATACACGATAAATGAATACCGTAAGACTAAACAATAATCCTAAGCCGTGTAACCAGTCACGATAAATGGAAAATGTGGTACGATACACGATAATTAAAAGCGACTGTGTGATAAATTTGAATGAGAATATGAAAAATGCAGAAATTTAAAATAAATTAAAATCTTATAATTCATTATAGTATCGATTACACAGAAGATCAAAAAGCAGAACCCTAAAACTTGAGAACAATTGATGGATGAAAACTCTAAACCCTAAACACTATCGGTCAACGGTATACCAAAAAGCTGAGAAAACAAGAAAAATAACAAAGCATCGCACCAGTGAATCTGCAGCACAGGTTTTTAAGCCTTGATCAGAACTGGTAAATCGGAGGAGGTAGACCTCACTGGTGATTTCGACGGAGATAAGGAGCTCAAGCTAACATGCACTCCGAATCTTCGCCACCGATACCCCGAGTCAAAAGGAGACAGATGAATACTACGAGAGGTTTTGGAACCTCGCGTATCTCGTGCAAGGTGACCCTGGGAAATGATGCTTTAATTTTGGAAACTCGAGTATCTCGATACATTAATGCAACTGTGAAATTCGAAAAAGTGTGGTGATAACTGCTCCATGAAAAAATCAGACCAAAACAGAAAAATGGAGTATTAATGGATATAGAAAGATAGAGTTCTTTCGTTCGTATTTATAGGCTTAATATTCTGATCCATCCAACCACCAGGATTTCAATCGTTCCACGAAACGATTCAACTGCCAACTACCCCTTATTAATTACTCGTATTAATAAAATTAATAGAAAATCACCCCATCGAACACTCCCTATCCATTAATTTGATATGACCATTCAATTCAGGGAATTGATGCATCTCTGTTCTGAATCATCCCACCGCCGGATTTCAATTGTTGCACGAAACGACTCATCAACTCCCAACCGCACCCATTAAACACATTGCGATTAATTAATTAAGAAAATAAATAAAACCCTAGAACTGTGTCGCCGTGGGGTTCCCTCGGTGGATTGTAACACCGTGCAACGGTATTAGGTAGGTAGAAAACCCTAAAACCTAATGTGTCGCCGTGGAAAGTCCTGCTGGGAATCGATGTCCCGGGCTATCAAAAAAATATGCGGAACCGATAACCCGACCGAAACCCTATCGCCGGAAGACCCGAACGCGAACCACCTCACGAGCCGGGGCCCGACCGAACGCCCAGCGAGGCCCGAAGGCCGCGTGCGCCAGCCGAGCCCCCGCGAGGGGCTCGCGATCGTCTACGGACGATCGCTGGGGATGCACGAGGCATCCCCGGGGCTGCTCGCAGCAGCCCCGCAGCGAGTCGCGTGACTCGCTGCTCGCGAGGGCGTCGCCCTCGCACGCCTCACTACGGGTGATCCCGTAGCGCATACGAGGCAGCTACGGGTCATCCCGTAGCACGCCCGCGATCGAGCTCACGGGCTCGATCGCCCCTCGGCTCCAGCCGAGGGCTTCGCGCGGAACGCGCCGCCGGCAAGGGTGGCTGGGAGGTCCAGCCGCCGTGGCACCAGCCCACGGCGAACCTCCCGGCGATCGACTTCACGTCGATCGCATGCCCCGGCGTTCAGCCGGGGCTCCCCTTCGCCGCGCGTCCGGCGGTCCGAACCCTAGGGTTCGACCGCCACTTCGATCCTCGCCGGGGATCTCGAATCCCCGTCCCCGAGGTTCGTCGTTTTTCCGGATCGTGCGTTCATGTATATATCACAATTAATACGCACATAAATCATAAAAGGGGGTTTATGATTTTACCTTCGATTCGTTGTGCGGAGAAACGAAATCGGATTGATGACCTTGCGATCTTCCTACGTATTCCTTGCACCTCGTCCGAACGTCGTGTGGGCGACGATCTATCGAACTCCTATGGATCTCCTTCACTCTTCAAGACTTTATTATTGGCGTATCTTAGGTTAATGAATTGTGAAGACCATGTAGTTCTTTTATAGGCTACGTAGGGGATCAAAAGGAGGTGGAATATTGGGCTTCCAATATTGAAAATTAAATTGAGCCCAGCCCAAATCTATTAATCCTTATCAATATTAATTAATTTATTTTCCACTATATAAATTAATTGCACTCCCAATATTAAACCATATTATATCAAATAATATTTCTCCGATAGTACTATTTATTCCGTGTATTCAAGATTTAAATATCCATGAATAAATTTATTTATTGCTCAATAAATTATATCCATCTTTTATATCCGAGACTAGTACCGTTCAACCTTAATTATTGTGCGGAACGAATTCACTCATGAGGTTTACACAATAATTCCTTATGAACTCATCTCGAGGATATTATCAACCCTTCCGGGATACACTTTCCCGTCAAGTATTCACGGCATGTCATATATAAAATATAGTGACCCAATTTTACCGGTAATTAACCCAATAATTAAATCGGTTAATTCCTTTGGAAAATCAAAGTCTCTAATATTAAATATATACACCCGCAATAATATCAGGGATTAAGAATAAAATACTCTGAGATTTAAATTGATTATCCAAGGCAATCCTAATCAATAAATCTCAAGCGATCCGCCCAATACACCAAGTGTACAAGTGTGATAAAATAATTAAGATAAATTATTTTCTCTCTCACACAACGACTATACCGATGGATTGGTCCGGGTCCATCTAGGTCGTGAGCATCTGTTTAATTAAATACGAGTGACCGATAGTATGATCTTCTGTGTGACGGCGCACACCATACTAACTTCAACGTATATAATCCAGGACTATATTTTGCATAATTAATTAATAATAATTAAATGCAAATAATTGTTTATTAATTAAATAGGTTAAATGCTATGACCGGGAGTTTACCGATACTTAAATCTAGACATTAAGTACACAAATCCAACAATCTCCCACTTGTACTAAGGTCTAGTCATTTCCTCCAAACTCCCGACTCCCATACTCATCACGTGCTTAAGTTATACTTCCCAGAAGTATTATGTGAATGAGCAATCTAGGTTGCCGCTCTGAAGTTATCTTGGTGACTACTGCGTCGTCTCCCTCGACGATGACTCGAATCAGGTGGTACTTACTCTATGTGTTATCATCAACTTTTGAACTTATGACTTCTTCCAGTTCACCATGCACCGCTATATACATAGCCTTTGGTGAACCAAGAATCATATCCAAGTTCAGAGGTCATTCCGGAACCTAACCAAAACTTCCGCTGCCTCTGAGGCTGCTATTCGGTTTATGATAGAGTCCGAGAAGCATCACGCTTATCACTCTTTCATCTTTAGGTTCCACCTCTTTTGAAAGTGAACACATAGCCTGATATCGACTTACACTGGTCTTTTTTTGATTTTGGATCTGAGAAAATGTAATCCAAGAAGATTTCGCCTTGCTTAGTAATTTAGTACTTCCAAGTACTTTTACAGCATTCGAACATCTCTTTTCCAGATTACTTTGATATCCTCCCACTACGCTGTCCGCATAGTTGATATCAGGTTCTCGTTTTACAACCCTGCATTTACAAAGCTCTCCACACTCGAAGTGTAGGAAACTGCTTTGTCTATATCTATCTCTTTTATGTGTTCAAAACACATGCCTTTAGATAGATGCATTCTTTTCCCGAAAGGCAATAACCTTTCTCAGAATTATGCATGTTTAAAACAAACCATAATCGCATAAGATATCTTAAGAGAAGTACAAATGTTCTTATCTAGAGATCGAAGGATTCTAAGAACATGATCTAACTTCATCTTAATCTCATGTCTCGATTCATTTAGACAACCTCTATTTTATGTCTGACAACACTTTTACATTGTTGCCAACGACGAAGTGTTATCTACACAAAATTTCGAGAAACACCACCTTGTTTCCATTACGTCTCCAATACACCTTTCTTGTCTATGCCTTTTGATGAATCCATATAATGGACTATCTCATCAATTCGCAAGTTCCACAATTTACAGCTTTGTGATAATCCATAAATGGATTCACTAAGCTTGTACTTCTAAATGATCTTGCCTCTTAACAATAATGCTTATTGCTATCCAAGTAGGCACATTTAGATTAGTACTGCCCCTTATGCCGAACTAGGGATCGATTTCATGTCTACTAGATCCAGAGTTCAAAAACTCCTCCAGTCTTATGAACATCTCCGGTTGCTTAACAACCTCCCACTGCAATGGCGTACCGGTGTATAACAGTAATAACATTAGGTGCAGTTAGTGGTGTACTACTACTCGGTTAGGCTGGTTCTCAGTCTTTCTTTCCTCATTTTAAAGTACCTTGTCAGTTAGGGCATTGTAGTTCATCTAATAGTCTTCTTCTAGGAACCGGGCGAGGACACCCCTCTGGTTCGTAGTACTATTGAATATACAAATACTTGTTCTTCTAGGATATTCTACAACCACATTGAATGTGCCGTTGCATCCAGAAATATCCATAGAACATAGGTAGTTCCGAACAAACTTGTCCTTTTACTATTAGAATTTCATTTCTTATTCCCGACACACCATGTCTACACTCCAGTGTATGGTGTAGTCCTTTGAGACTTAATCTCAATCCTTGATATATGCCATGTGTTGTTTAGATAGGTGATAGCCTCCGCGAACAAGTCGCAGACTTCCAATGGATATACTTTGAAGGATCCCCATAATAGCTTTGTGTCTACTGAAAAACATTTTGCTTTTATGGCACATCAAGTATTCTAATCCATCTTCGAGTATTCTTTTGAAAGAACGACTCGTACCTTTCTAATTACACATGTTACTGCATTAATCATAAATCATTCTCAATACTTGTCCGAATTCTATCCTTTATCCAGAAAGGTTAACTTAGTTGTATCATCTTCAAAAATCGATTCTTAGGTCGGGAGGTCCACTCCTCCAACTATAATTGATCAAATCAATTTCGACCTTTTGAATCCCTTTTGAATAAATGCTACTAAGTTCAAGAATTCACAAGTATAATGATTGATAAAGAAATACATCTAATAGGTAAAACAAGTTATACATAATGGTTTGTTGCATCGTGGTAGACTAAGGATTCATCATTCATATATTGCTATCTAATGTACCAGAATAGATAACGCCATTATTTCTTATCTAAATCACTGAATGATTAAAGAAATAAATATCCATTCATTAATAAAGAAAACCAGAACAAAAGTTCTTTTTCAAAATAAAGGGGTACATAAAGCAATAACCTTGAAATGAAATCCTAAAACTACTAAAAGCAGATAAATGTCTTCCACTGCAACCGCTGCTACCCCAACAGCTTCGCCCATGTAGACTCGAACTCTTCTTCTCTAAGTCGCCGGGTTTTCTGGAACCCCTGCATTCAAAACAATGCACATACCGTCAGTGGTTCCATATCTACACACCAGAATTCTGGTAGATAACACCGCTGACTATGTTTTTACGACTAAAGAAAAATCCGTACCTCTGAGAGGACATTCAGACTTCCAGTGTCCAGACTTGTTGCATCGGAAGCACTTGCCCCTTGGCTTACTAGCCCCCACTCGTGGTCCATTCCTCTTGGCACCACTGGGTTTCCAGGCTTGCTTCCTTTTCTTGCCCCTACCTCCAACAGCTTTCAAGCTTTTGGACTTGGTAGCTACAAGCGCTTGAGACTTGCCCTTCTTGTAGATCCCCTCTGCCGCCTTCAGTTCAGTCAGGAGTTGCGCAAGAGTATAAGATAGTTTACCCATATTATAGCTCATACGAAACTGCTCAAAACTAGGGGCCAGAGACTGGAATATGATGTCGACTTGCGTCTCACCATCAATCATAGCTCCTAGGACCTCCAATTCATTCAACAGACTCATCATCTTAAGAACGTGCTCCCCAACGGGCGTTCCTTCAGACTGAGTAGTCGACATGAGGACTCTCATAGATTCTTGCCTACCCGCACGGTCATGATGCCCAAACATCTCCTTGAGGTTAAACAACATATCCTCGGCAGTGTTCATCGACTGATGCTGGGTTTGGAGTACATTTGACATGGAAGCCAAAATATAGCACCTAGCCATTTCATCAGCCTTTTTCCACTTCCGATATGTTTCTTTTTCCTCATCAGCTGACGCGGCCGTGGGTTCAGCAGGGCATTGCTCATAGAGTACAAACTTGTACTCTTCAGCAGTCAGGACAATGTCTAAATTTCTCTTCCAATCAATGTAATTGGGACCAGTGAGTTTTTGTTCCTTGAGTATGATAGAAAGTGGATTCATAGCTATTCTCTAAACCTATAAGCACACATAAACAAACAATCAATTTAATGTCCGATATTATCTCCCTCAAATAATATCATTAAATTACTAATTACATCTAAAATCCCATCAGGTAAGGCAAGCCACGATAGTGTGGACGTTTACCCACCCAAATGATTTCGCAATTAGATTTGCTTCGGTCGTACATCATCGATAGCGTTACTTCGATGGGAAGAATACTATGAAGCGTACCTAAGTGTAAACCATTACTCAGTACCAAGAAGTTCGTTTGGGAGTCGCATATCACCGCAAGCCACGATAGTGTGGACGTTTACGTTGATACACGGATCCTTTACTCCCTTCTATAACTGTCTACATCAATCGTTCCAAAATCCCATTCAGTATAGTAAGCCACGATAGTGTGGACGTTTACTATACCAAAAGATTTTTACAATTGACATCCTTTTACTTGATCCATTGAATTCTCGCATAACAAGACGCGGAGAATAATAAGTGAAACTCGAAGTTTCTAACCAGTGATTCACCATGCGAACGACCCTATCTCTCATAAATGAGGGAGCCGAGCAGACAATCGATCCATCTATCAAAGAATGGTACGAAGGTCTCTAATTTGTGTCATCCACATGACCAAGTGGCTTTGGCTCCATTCCACTCCCCGGGGTGAGAATGAGTCGACTTGAAGTCAGTTTCAGAAAGACAAATTAGGCATTGTTTGATAAACTTGATCAATGTTTCTTGTAAAAAGAATTACAAGAATTCTCCTCCAATGACTCATCTATACGAACTTCGGAAGTCCATAAGAGTCACCAAGAGAACAGCAATGGAGACTATGGGAATGTTTCCATTCCCTCTCCCACTTAGCTTTTTACGATAAAGGGATACGCTATCTAGTGCATAAAGTAAACACATATAGCATGCATACAAGCAATAAAGCACATAGTATCACATAGTCAAAATAATGCTAGAAAATTATTTTCCCGACTATCATGGCTTTATTCCATCTTCATATGCATCTTCTAGTCTTCAGTCTTCGTTCTTGAATGCTCCATGTGACGAGAATATTAATCCCAATATTTAAATCTATTTATTTTTAATTAATCCAAAAGTTACTTAATTCGAAAATTAAGTCAATCGAATATATCAAAAATAAAATTAAATATTATTAATAATTTTTATTTATTTTTATTTTCCCTTTCCACTCCATTAAATCTCTAGAATAATCTATCCAAGATACTCTTGGAATATTCTAGATGATATCAATAATGAAATAAGGAAATAAAATAATTTAGGACTTTTATACTTTCCAAATTTATTTTATTCCTAATCCATGAATATTCCCATGAGTAGGAATAATCAAATAGGAAAATAAATTTAATACTAAATTAATTCTTTTCCTATTCCATGAATATTTCATAAAAGAAATAATCAAAATAGGAAAACCGAATTAAAATAGGAAAGCAAATTTCCGGACCGGGATAGCATGGGGTGGGAGTCCCCACGCCACCCTCGACCCACGCCTAGGAGGTGGCCGGCCACCATCGCCGGCGGCTCCTCCATGTGAGGGTCGATCGATCCTCATGGATCGACCATGGGGATGGTCGATCCGAGCCCTAGCTCCCTCTCGTCATCTCGTCTTCTCCGGCGGTCTCGATTCATCGATCCAATCGCAAAATAAATTACAATAATCTAAATTTACAATTCCGGTATCGATTCTATACATGAAATCGACCCTATACATTTTCCGGAAAAAAAAGAACGTAATAATAAATCCTAAATTCGGTCAACCCCCGAATTTTTACTATTACAAACATTCATCCACATAAAACGAATCTCGACATGTCCGAGAGTTTAATAAACGAATAATCATGATAATTAATTAACACAATAATTAAATCCAACCATGATAGCCGGAAATCCCTGCAAGGTAGAACAATAATCGAACATATACATTAACACGAAACCAAACGCTCTGATACCAATTGCTGGGAATCGATGTCCCGGGCTATCAAAAAAATATGCGGAACCGATAACCCGACCGAAACCCTATCGCCGGAAGACCCGAACGCGAACCACCTCACGAGCCGGGGCCCGACCGAACGCCCAGCGAGGCCCGAAGGCCGCGTGCGCCAGCCGAGCCCCCGCGAGGGGCTCGCGATCGTCTACGGACGATCGCTGGGGATGCACGAGGCATCCCCGGGGCTGCTCGCAGCAGCCCCGCAGCGAGTCGCTTAACTCGCTGCTCGCGAGGGCGTCGCCCTCGCACGCCTCGCTACGAGTGAACCCGTAGCGCATACGAGGCAGCTACGGGTCATCCCGTAGCACGCCCGCGATCGAGCTCACGGGCTCGATCGCCCCTCGGCTCCAGCCGAGGGCTTCGCGCGGAACGCACCGCCGGCAAGGGTTGCTGGGAGGTCCACCCGCCGTGGCACCAGCCCACGGCAAACCTCCCGGCGATCGACTTCACGTCGATCGCATGCCCCGGCGTCCAGCCGGGGCTCCCCTTCGCCGCGCGTCCGGCAGTCCGAACCCTAGGGTCCGACCGCCACTTCGATCCTCGCCGGGGATCTCGAATCCCCGTCCCCGAGGTTCGTGGTTTTCCCGGATCGTGCGTTCATGTATATATCACAATTAATACGCACATAAATCATAAAAGGGGGTTTATGATTTTACCTTCGATTCGTTGTGCGGAGAAACGAAATCGGATTGATGACCTTGCGATCTTCCTACGTATTCCTTGCACCTCGTCCGAACGTCGTGTGGGCGACGATCTATCGAACTCCTATGGATCTCCTTCACTCTTCAAAACTTTATGATTGGCGTATCTTAGGTTAATGAATTGTGAAGACCATGTAGTGCTTTTATAGGCTACGTAGGGGATCAAAAGGAGGTGGAATATTGGGCTTCCAATATTGAAGATTAAATTGAGCCCAGCCCCAATATTGAAGATTAAATTAATCCTTATCAATATTAATTAATTTATTTTCCACTATATAAATTAATTGCACTCCCAATATTAAACCATATTATATCAAATAATATTTCTCCGATAGTATTATTTATTCCATGTATTTAAGATTTAAATATCCATGAATAAATTTATTTATTGCTCAATAAATTATATCCATCTCTTATATCCGAGACTAGTACCGTTCAACCTTAATTATTGTGCGGAACGAATCCACTCATGAGGTTTACACAATAATTCCTTATGAACTCATCTCGGGGATATTATCAACCCTTCCGGGATACACTTTCCCGTCAAGTATTCACGTGAGACCATCCAGGATACTAGGACACCGTGATACCATCCACGATAATCGTACGCCTTGAGACCATCCTTGATAAACGGACACCGTGATAATACTACGATAGGTGACACCGTGAGAACATGCAAGATAATCGTACGCCGTGAGACCATCCGCAGTTATTTTACACCGTGAGACCATCCAAGATAATCCTTCACCGTGAAGAAATGCACGGAAATCTTATACCGTTTACATACCACGGTCCACGGTTCAAGGTGATATATTAATAAATTTAGGGTTTCAATGTGTCCAAAAGCATTGCATCCCCATTCTCCATCCTCGAACCTTCTACATTAATGGCATTTCAGCAGGTCCAACAACCACAAATAATAATTGCATTTCACCTCGACATTAATGACACTTAAACAACCCATTGGGCAGTTGTTGTGATTAGACGTTTTTGGTGCGTCTCTCGTCAAAATCCGAGGTAAGTTGTAGTTGGCTCGGTATCAATCCAAGGAAACGAAAGAGTAGAGTTTAAGTGAATAACTAGTGTTAGATGCATTTTTCATTATTCTAAAATCCTAGGTTCAAGTTCGATTAACAAAGAAAGTAAATAAAAACATGAAAGAAATAACTTAAATACTTGAATTGAAAAGACTCGGACGATAGTAATAAAACTTAGGAATTAGATTTATATGTCTCCTTTTTCAACCAACACGATTAAACACACGAACGTCAAGTTCCCGGTCGGGTTGCTTAACTCGTAAAAACTACGTTTAATCCACTTAGAGGTTCGCTCCCGATCGGGTTACGATTCTAAGATTATGATAATCGTATTTGATCTTCCGGTTAATACAAATCAATTCTTTCGTAAATCATACCATCATCCGAGTTACAAACTTAGTTCAACATCTTGACAAAATATTTAACAACGATAATCAAAAGAGACATGATCTAGAATTAAAATAAGACAAAGCATTAATAAAAATAACATCAAAGCAATTAGAAATCTAGATGTTTATTACAAGAAGTTAAAAGCATGAAAAGAAGCAAATAAAAGTAAAACAAATAATCGAAATCAAGTTTAAAGTTCAAACTAGTAAAAGTAGTGGTCGTAGAACTTTGATCGTGCTTCTCGAATCGTGAACGTTGCCGTTGTCAATGGCTTCGTCCCCGATCTTTTACCCAAGATCAGAAGGCGGAAGTTAGCTTTCCACTGCAAAAAAAATCACTTAAATCGAACTTCAAACGCCCAAGAAACTGCCCCGTAACCGCCGATAGCGCACCTGTCCAGCCTCTTTCGGCGCCCGCCGAATCATTTCAGCAACCGCCGTTTACATTTCGGCGACCGCCGTTTTGCCCAAAAGTCTTGGCTGGCCGACTGCACACTTTTAACCCTTTTCGGCGATCGTCACTTCCTCTCTGGCGAATACCGTTCCGTTCCTGCGACCGCCAGACTGATTTAGGCGCCCGCCGTTTCTCCTATTCCAGCCTTTGCTCGATTTCTCGACTTTTCTCGACAACCGACCTACAAAATGAACTCGAAAACCCTCCAACACACCCCATGAGATCAAATCACAACAAAACAAGAAATATAACTAAAACAACACGACAAAACTAAACACGACTATCAAACGACACAAAAACATAACCGAAAAACACACACACACGACATAAATCACCCCCCCCCCCCCCCCCCCCCCCACGCTCAAGTCCTTGCTAGTCCCGAGCAAGGTAAACTCAACCAACACGTGTTTGCACAAATTACCTACTTGAACTCACTACGAACCACAATCCAACCAACTTGTCATGAACGAGAAAAATGAGAAATGGAATACCATGTCACTCAAGCTCACCTCATCTCTCCAAATGTATCCCTCAAAAATAGAAATGGTTTCAACACGTCAAGCATATCGAGAATATATAAATTAATACCATCACAAGAAAATCTGCATACTTTGACAAAGAAGAACCAAGAATCGATACGAGATTGCAATTAAGGTAGGCTCGGGTAATAGGTAGGAATCGAAATAATAATAATACAAGTAAATTCGCTCTCGACACCCTCCTCCACCGAATGAACTCACAAATCACCCTCCTACACCAAATGTAAATAATCACAACCCCCCTTTTAACTCCAATGTACATCAATGAATACATGCTCTCGATAGGCTATTATTATTCTTATATTCCCGCTTTTTAATTATTATTTTCTTATTATTTTTTTTTCTCATTTTTTTTATTATCATCTCATCAATTGTTTACACAACCGAAGATTATTCGTTTTTTATATATATATATATATATAAAGGGATGACGCTACCGTCGTGGAGTAGCGCAAAATAATATTTATAGTTCCTAAACTATTAACTAGCACAAGTACTAGTAGCAAGTATAGGGTCGATCCCACGAGGAGGCGATTTAGCTTATAGTTTTCCCGGCTTTGAATGCTCAATTGGGTTGTCACGTTTGAAAAGGTTTTGTTTTGGAGAGCAGTTGGGCACTGCCGAACCGTGGTCAACGTGTTTACTTGACTGGGAAATAACAAATAATTTAAACAAAAATAAAACTAGCATGCAACCTAAATAAAAGACTGAGCAATTAACAGACTTGACCAAATAGATAAGAAGAAACAAATAAAGAATAAAGTATCCAGGCATTGACTCCCCTGACTTCCCCCCTTCACCTATGTGCTGCCGATCATCGGTACGTATATCATTTTGCTAACAGTTTTGTCTTCTAGTTATAGATCCCATGTATTAACATCCCAATAATGTCACGCATATTAATACCCCGAACCCTTATTCGCTCTTATGTTTAAGTCCTATTAGATCTCTCTCAATAGGTCTCCTGACGTTGACCAATTCGACACTATGTGACCGCATGAGTCTAAGTTGATCAAGTCGCCTTCATCCTCCAAGCAAACCCGGAATGGCCAATAGCATGCCTGGACAGACCCAAGTCATACGACCACATCTCCAGCAACATGTTGTACTTTGCGGACGCCCAGTCTCCCGGTCGCGTTGATCCACGTACTCCTGTGTTAGGCAAGTCGGGGTTCCCACTGGTCATTGTAGGATTGCCCAAGTCCGTAACATGCTTAAGTTACTACCCTGTTGAATCGGGAACAAAACTCAGCTAGTTGCTGTCATCAATAAGCCTCCCGGCACGATCACGTCTTAGGGTTGGTCAGGTTCTGTCTTTGCCCAGATACAAACAGATTAGCTACTTGACATAATTAAAACAGAAAATTAAACAAAGGAATTACGACGAACTATATTATGCATTAAAACTGGAAATTGTTCAAAGGGAAATAAAATCAAAGTACGAAATCATCAACATAAAAATATAAAAGAAATTGTTTTTAGCCCGAAGGCTTAACAGAAAATAAACGCCGGCGAGTTTGGTTGCTCACGCGGCTGCCTTCTTCTTCGCTGGACAGGTTAGGGTTCGATCCGAATTCTTCGCTGCTCATGTGTTGTCTTTATTCTTCTTCAGTCGCTCTCTTATATAGACGGGCTTCAGATGATAAGAGACGTGTGGGGGAAAATACCTCCAAGCGCGGACGAGAGTCCTACTTGGGTTGGAGTTTGAATCTGGTCGCCTTTGAAGACTCCGCAAATTTCAGGACTCCTGGTACACCGAATGCCCAACGTTCCGTCTCCGTCAATGTTCGTGCTTGCCCATGTACTTCCTTCTCTGACTGACTGAGGTAGCGGACCATGTGCGGTACTTGGTCGGACTCAAGTCTTGCTCCACCTGCTGACGTCCTGGTTGCTTGATCAACTTTGCTGGACCCTTTTCGTCAGTCTGGCTTGCTCAACGAGTGCTCTTGACCATGGAAGGTGATTTCCTTGCCTCTTTCACACAGTGCGCTCCTCTTTTCACTCCTTTACCTGCCCACCTGCAAAACTTGCCCAAGTACCCAAACGTGCCCTCCCATACACAAACAAACTAAAAACAAAACAAAGACTCGATATACTTGACTCTAAAAACCTAAAAATGAGCCAAAAAATATGGCTCATCACACGCACACACTTTACTTCGCTTGTCCTCAAGCGTGTACGGTGACTTGCCTGCTCAAGCAGAAAACAAACAGGGGGTAGAGAAAGAAAGAAAATAGAAGACTCAAAGTCAGCATGCTTATCAAAATACAGAGAGTTGATCAAGTGAACAGATAGTCAAAATCATAGTGAATGGAATGCATAAAAAACGGTCAAGAGTTTGCAACAGGATTTTGGGATTCTCACTAATTGTTTCTCTCTATGTAGTGGATGGTGTTGGAAATCGATATCCCGGAATTAATAAATTTAAATAAATAAATTATCTAATTAATTCCAACCGAAATCCTTTGGAGATCGAATATCCGGGGTTGTCAAATTGCGGAACGACAACTCCAATCGACTCTCGGTTGCCGGAACATCCCGCCACGAACCACCACGTATACCCGGACTCAACCAAACCCTAACCACGGGCGAACCCGGGCTGTTCGGTCGAGCCCTAGCGTGGGGCTCGCGGCTGTACACGGCAGCCGCCTAGGGCTGCACATGGCAGCACGCTGGGCATGGCCGAACCCTCCCGGACAGCCCACATCAAACCCTAGCAGCGGCCCGAGCCGCCGCTGTTCGATCGGGGCGTGCGCACGTCACCGGACGTGCGCTGGGGTTCGACTCGTACAGCACCGTGCATGGACTCGCATCGCACGCGAGTCCGCTGCGAGAAAACTCGCAGCTCGCTGCGAGCGCGCACGGGGCGAGCGCCTGGTGGTCGCGCGACCGCGCGCGACATGGACCTGACGGGCGCCTGGTCCCCAGGCGAGCGCTTGCCCTTCCAGCGAACATGGTTCGCGCGATCCACGCCGCCGAGTCGCTCCAGCCGCGGCGGTCCGGCGATCCTCGATCGCCACCGCTCGGCTCGACCCCGGTGAGGATCCTATACTTTGGATCTTACGTTCACGTTATTCTCACGATAATAAACAATTAAAATCATAAAGAGGGTTTTACGATTTTACCTCGTTCTCGTTGTACGGAAAAACGAAGAACTTAATTGATGACCTTGAGATCTTCCCACGTATTCAACTGTACTTAATGTCTAGATTTAAGTAACGGAAACTCCCGATCCATTGCCATTAATCTATTTAATTAAATAAACAATTATTTGCGTTTAATTATTTATAATTAAATATATGCAAATTATAGTCCTGGATTCTATATGTTGTAGTTAGTATGGTGTGTCGGGCCCACACAGAAGATCATACTATCGGTTACTCGTATTTAATCGAACAGTTGCTCACGACCTAGATGGACACGGACCAATCCATCGGTATAGTCGTTGTGTGAGAGAGAAAATAATTTGGATAATCGATTTAAATCTCAGTGTATTTTATTCTTAATCCCCGATACTATTACGGGTGTGTATATTTAATATAAGTGACCTTGATTTTCCAAAGAAATTGACCGGTTTAATTACTGGGTCAATTACCGGTTAAGTTGGGTCGCTATATTTTATATATGACATGCCGTGAATACTTGACGGGAAAGTGTATCCCGGAAGGGTTGATAATATCCCCGAGATGAGTTCATAAGGAATTATTATGCAAACCCTGCAGGTGGATTTGTTCCGCATAATAATTAAGGTTGAATGGTACTAGTCTCGGATATAAGAGATGAATAAATTAATTAGCAATAAATTAATTTTATTCATGGATATTTATATCTTAAATACGCGGAATAAATAATACTAACGGAGAAATATTATTTGATATAATATGGTTTAATATTGGGAGTGCAATTAATTTTATATAGTGGAAAATAGAATTAATTAATATTAATGGATTAATAGATTTGGGCTTGGACTCAATTTAATCATTAATATTGGAAGCCCAATATTCCACCTCCTTAAGATCCCCTACGTAGCCTATAAAAGCACTACATGGTCTTCTCTATTCTCATAACTTGAAGATCACAATTCTAGAGAGAGAAAGTAGAGAGGGAGATCCATGGAGTTCGGAAGATCGTCGCCCACCCGACGTTCGAGCTAGTGCAAGGAATACGTGGGAAGATCTCAAGGTCATCAATTGAGTTCTTCGTTTTTCCGAACAACGAGAACGAGGTAAAATCATAAAACCCTCTTTATGATTTTAATCGTTTATTATCGTGAGAATAACGTGAACGTAAGATCCAAAGTATAGGATCCTCACCGGGGTCGAGCCGAGCGGTGGCGATTGAGGATTGCCGGACCGCCGCGGCTGGAGCGACCCGGCGGCGTGGATCGCGCGAACCATGTTCGCTGGAAGGGCAAGCGCTCGCCTGGGGACCAGGCGCCCGCCTGGTCCATGTCGCGCGCGGTCGCGCGACCACCAGGCGCTCGCCCCGTGCGCGCTCGCAGCGAGTTTTCTCGCAGCGGACTCGCGTGCGATGCGAGTCCATGCAAGGGGCTGTACGAGTCGAACCCCAGCGCACGTCCGGTGACGTGCGCACGCCCCGATCGAACAGCGGCGGCTCGGGCCGCTGCTAGGGTTTGATGTGGGCTGTCCGGGAGGGTTCGGCCATGCCCAGCGGGCTGCCATGTGCAGCCCTAGGCGGCTGCCGTGTACAGCCGCGAGCCCCACGCCAGGGCTCGACCGAACAGCCCGGGTTCGCCCGTGGTTAGGGTTTGGTTGAGTCCGGGTATACGTGGTGGTTCGTGGCGGGATGTTCCTGTTGGAGTTGTGTACTTAATGTCTAGATTTAAGTAACGGAAACTCACGATCCATTGCCATTAATCTATTTAATTAAATAAACAATCATTTGCGTTTAATTATTTATAATTAAATATATGCAAATTATAGTCCTGGATTTTATACGTTGTAGTTAGTATGGTGCGCATGGGCTCACAGAAGATCATACTATCGGTTACTCGTATTTAATCGAACAGTTGCTCACGACCTAGATGGACACGGACCAATCCATCGGTATAGTCGTTGTGTGAGAGAGAAAATAATTTATCTTAATTATTTTATCACACTTGTACACTTGGTGTATTGAGCGGATCGATTGAGACTCATCAATTAGGTTTGCTCGGCGATAATTGATTTGAGACTCGGAGTATTTTATTCTTAATCCCTGAAATAATTGCGGGTGTGTATATTTAATATAAGTGACTTTGATTTTCCAAAGGAATTAACCGATTTAATTATTGGGTTAATTACCGGTTAAGTTGGGTCACTATATTTTATATATGGCATGCCGTGAATTCTTGAAGGGACAGTGTATCCCGGAAGGGTTGATAATATCCCCGAGATGAGCTCATAAGGATTTATTATGTAAACCTCGCGAGTGGATTTGTTCCGCATAATAAATAAGGTTGAGTGGTACTATTCTCGGATATAAGAGATGAATAAATTTATTAAGCAATAAATAAATTTTATTCATGGATATTTAAATCTTAAATACACGGAATAAATAATACTAAGATGGAGAAATATTATTTGATATAATATGGAATAATATTGGGAGTGCAATTTTATTTATATAGTGGAAAATAAATAAAATTAATATTGATAAGAATTAATGGATTTGGGTTGGACCCAATTTAATTTTCAATATTGGAAGCCCAATATTTATTCTCCTTTTGATCCCCTACGTAGCCTATAAAAGCACTACATGGTCTTCTCTATTCTCATAACTTGAAGATCACAATTCTAGAGAGAGAAAGTAGAGAGGGAGATCCATGGAGTTCGGAAGATCGTCGCCCACCCGACGTTCGAGCTAGTGCAAGGAATACGTGGGAAGATCTCAAGGTCATCAATTGAGTTCTTCGTTTTTCCGAACAACGAGAACGAGGTAAAATCATAAAACCCTCTTTATGATTTTAATCGTTTATTATCGTGAGAATAACGTGAACGTAAGATCCAAAGTATAGGATCCTCACCGGGGTCGAGCCGAGCGGTGGCGATTGAGGATTGCCGGACCGCCGCGGCTGGAGCGACCCGGCGGCGTGGATCGCGCGAACCATGTTCGCTGGAAGGGCAAGCGCTCGCCTGGGGACCAGGCGCCCGCCTGGTCCATGTCGCGCGCGGTCGCGCGACCACCAGGCGCTCGCCCCGTGCGCGCTCGCAGCGAGTTTTCTCGCAGCGGACTCGCGTGCGATGCGAGTCCATGCAAGGGGCTGTACGAGTCGAACCCCAGCGCACGTCCGGTGACGTGCGCACGCCCCGATCGAACAGCGGCGGCTCGGGCCGCTGCTAGGGTTTGATGTGGGCTGTCCGGGAGGGTTCGGCCATGCCCAGCGGGCTGCCATGTGCAGCCCTAGGCGGCTGCCGTGTACAGCCGCGAGCCCCACGCCAGGGCTCGACCGAACAGCCCGGGTTCGCCCGTGGTTAGGGTTTGGTTGAGTCCGGGTATACGTGGTGGTTCGTGGCGGGATGTTCCTGTTGGAGTTGTGTACTTAATGTCTAGATTTAAGTAACGGAAACTCACGATCCATTGCCATTAATCTATTTAATTAAATAAACAATCATTTGCGTTTAATTATTTATAATTAAATATATGCAAATTATAGTCCTGGATTTTATACGTTGTAGTTAGTATGGTGCGCATGGGCGCACAGAAGATCATACTATCGGTTACTCGTATTTAATCGAACAGTTGCTCACGACCTAGATGGACACGGACCAATCCATCGGTATAGTCGTTGTGTGAGAGAGAAAATAATTTATCTTAATTATTTTATCACACTTGTACACTTGGTGTATTGAGCGGATCGATTGAGACTCATCAATTAGGTTTGCTCGGCGATAATTGATTTGAGACTCGGAGTATTTTATTCTTAATCCCTGAAATAATTGCGGGTGTGTATATTTAATATAAGTGACTTTGATTTTCTAAAGGAATTAACCGATTTAATTATTGGGTTAATTACCGGTTAAGTTGGGTCACTATATTTTATATATGGCATGCCGTGAATTCTTGAAGGGACAGTGTATCCCGGAAGGGTTGATAATATCCCCGAGATGAGCTCATAAGGATTTATTATGTAAACCTCGCGAGTGGATTTGTTCCGCATAATAAATAAGGTTGAGTGGTACTATTCTCGGATATAAGAGATGAATAAATTTATTAAGCAATAAATAAATTTTATTCATGGATATTTAAATCTTAAATACACGGAATAAATAATACTAAGATGGAGAAATATTATTTGATATAATATGGAATAATATTGGGAGTGCAATTTTATTTATATAGTGGAAAATAAATAAAATTAATATTGATAAGAATTAATGGATTTGGGTTGGACCCAATTTAATTTTCAATATTGGAAGCCCAATATTTATTCTCCTTTTGATCCCCTACGTAGCCTATAAAAGCACTACATGGTCTTCTCTATTCTCATAACTTGAAGATCACAATTCTAGAGAGAGAAAGTAGAGAGGGAGATCCATGGAGTTCGGAAGATCGTCGCCCACCCGACGTTCGAGCTAGTGCAAGGAATACGTGGGAAGATCTCAAGGTCATCAATTGAGTTCTTCGTTTTTCCGAACAACGAGAACGAGGTAAAATCATAAAACCCTCTTTATGATTTTAATCGTTTATTATCGTGAGAATAACGTGAACGTAAGATCCAAAGTATAGGATCCTCACCGGGGTCGAGCCGAGCGGTGGCGATTGAGGATTGCCGGACCGCCGCGGCTGGAGCGACCCGGCGGCGTGGATCGCGCGAACCATGTTCGCTGGAAGGGCAAGCGCTCGCCTGGGGACCAGGCGCCCGCCTGGTCCATGTCGCGCGCGGTCGCGCGACCACCAGGCGCTCGCCCCGTGCGCGCTCGCAGCGAGTTTTCTCGCAGCGGACTCGCGTGCGATGCGAGTCCATGCAAGGGGCTGTACGAGTCGAACCCCAGCGCACGTCCGGTGACGTGCGCACGCCCCGATCGAACAGCGGCGGCTCGGGCCGCTGCTAGGGTTTGATGTGGGCTGTCCGGGAGGGTTCGGCCATGCCCAGCGGGCTGCCATGTGCAGCCCTAGGCGGCTGCCGTGTACAGCCGCGAGCCCCACGCCAGGGCTCGACCGAACAGCCCGGGTTCGCCCGTGGTTAGGGTTTGGTTGAGTCCGGGTATACGTGGTGGTTCGTGGCGGGATGTTCCTGTTGGAGTTGTGTACTTAATGTCTAGATTTAAGTAACGGAAACTCACGATCCATTGCCATTAATCTATTTAATTAAATAAACAATCATTTGCGTTTAATTATTTATAATTAAATATATGCAAATTATAGTCCTGGATTTTATACGTTGTAGTTAGTATGGTGCGCATGGGCGCACAGAAGATCATACTATCGGTTACTCGTATTTAATCGAACAGTTGCTCACGACCTAGATGGACACGGACCAATCCATCGGTATAGTCGTTGTGTGAGAGAGAAAATAATTTATCTTAATTATTTTATCACACTTGTACACTTGGTGTATTGAGCGGATCGATTGAGACTCATCAATTAGGTTTGCTCGGCGATAATTGATTTGAGACTCGGAGTATTTTATTCTTAATCCCTGAAATAATTGCGGGTGTGTATATTTAATATAAGTGACTTTGATTTTCCAAAGGAATTAACCGATTTAATTATTGGGTTAATTACCGGTTAAGTTGGGTCACTATATTTTATATATGGCATGCCGTGAATTCTTGAAGGGACAGTGTATCCCGGAAGGGTTGATAATATCCCCGAGATGAGCTCATAAGGATTTATTATGTAAACCTCGCGAGTGGATTTGTTCCGCATAATAAATAAGGTTGAGTGGTACTATTCTCGGATATAAGAGATGAATAAATTTATTAAGCAATAAATAAATTTTATTCATAGATATTTAAATCTTAAATACACGGAATAAATAATACTAAGATGGAGAAATATTATTTGATATAATATGGAATAATATTGGGAGTGCAATTTTATTTATATAGTGGAAAATAAATAAAATTAATATTGATAAGAATTAATGGATTTGGGTTGGACCCAATTTAATTTTCAATATTGGAAGCCCAATATTTATTCTCCTTTTGATCCCCTACGTAGCCTATAAAAGCACTACATGGTCTTCACTTTTCACAACCTAAGATACGCCAATCATAGAGTCTTGAAGAGTGAAGAGGATCCATAGAGTTCGATAGCTCGTCGCCCACCCGACGTTCGAACGGAGTGCAAGGAATACGCGGGAAGATCACGAGGTCATCGATTTCGTTTCTCCGAACAACGAATCGTAGGTACAATTCTCACCCACTTGATTATTGTTCGATTTGTTTTTATCGAGAATACCGTAGGACGAAGATCCAAGGATCGAACCCCGGGATGAGGGTCGAGCCGGGCGGTGGTGGTTGGACCACCGGACCGCCGGCGGCTCGTGGATCCCTCACGGGGATCGAACGCGTGAACCCTCGGCTGGACGCCGAGGGTCGATCGAGCCCTACGGGGCTGATCGCTAGGGCTACGGGGATGACCCGTAGCAGCTCGTAGCGAGCTGCGGGTTTCCCCGCAGCGGCTCGCTGGACGCGAGCCCTAGCCGCGTAGCAGCGGATCGCCGGATCCGCTGCGGGGTTGCTCGTAGCAACCCAGCGATCGCCCGTAGCGATCGCGAGTCCCCTCGCGGGGACTCGGCTGGGCGTCCGCGTGCCTCGTGCGCGCGACGCGTTCGGTCGGGTCCCAGTTCGCGTGGGCTCGTGGTTTCTCCGGCGATTGAGTTTCGATTGTATGAACCTCGGCTCGCGGGGGTTTGGGTGGGGGCGGATTGCGTGCCTTCGGGCGCGTGGTCTCCAAAGCCCGGACTCCGGCGGATGAGTCGGTGTTCATATGATCTCCGGCGAAGGGTTCGTTCGGGTTATCGGTTCCGCAATTTTGATAACCCGGGATAACGAATTCCAACAATTGGTATCAGAGCGTGGTTTACGTTCGCGGTATTTTCGATAAAATTGTTCTACCTTGCAGGGATTCCGACTATTATGGCTTGATTAATTATTCGTTTAATTTATTTTGTCATGATTGTTGGTTTTATTAAACTCTCGGACATGTCGAGATTCGTTTTGGTGGTGAATGCTTGTAATAGTAAAAATTCGGGGGTTGACCGAATTTAGGATTTATTATTATGTTCATTGTTTTTCCGGAAAATGTATAGGGTCGATTTCGTGTATAGAATCGATACCGGAATTGTAATTTAGATTTTTGTAAATTTATTTTGCGATTGGATCGACGTATCGAAGACCGCCGGAGAAGACGAAGTGACGAGGAGACGAAGGACCGGGATCGATCAATCCCCATGATCGATCCCGAGGGGATCGATCGACCCGCGGCCCTAGGCGGGCTGTCCGTGGGAGTCCCGGCCACGCCGGCCACCAGTGGAGGTGGCGCGTGGGCCGGGCGGCGGCGGCGTGCCCGTGGCTGGCGATCGGACGTGGTGGGGTGGCTCGGGGTCTCCCAACCCGGGCTACTCCTACCGGAAATATACTTTCCTAATTAATTCATTATTTCCTATTTTGATTATTTCTTTATGGAATATTCTAGAAAAATAGAAAAAGAATTAATTTTATTTTTCCTATTTGATTATTCCTACTCATGGGAATATTCATGGATTAGGAATAAAATAAATTTGGAAAAGTATAATAGTCCTAATTATTTTATTTCTTTATTTCATTATGGATATCATCTAGAATATTCCAAGAATATCTTGGATAGATTATTCTAGAGATTTAATGAAGTGGAAAAAGAAAATAAAATAAATAAAAATATTAATAATATTTAATTTTATTTTTGATATATTCAATTGACTTAATTTTCGAATTAAGTAACTTTTGGATTAATTAAAAATAAATAGATTTAAATATTGGAAATTAATATTCTCGTCACATGGAGCATTCAAGAAACGAAGACTGAAGACTAGAAGATGCGTACGGGGATGTGATGAAGCCATAATAGTCGGAAAATAATATTCTAGTATTATTTTGACTATGTGATAATACTATGTGCTTTATTACATGTATGCATGCTATATGTGTTTATTTTATGCACTAGATAGCGTATCCCTTTATTGTAAAAAGCTAAGTGGGAGAGGGTATGGAAACATACCCATGGTCTCCATTGCTGCTCTCTTGGTGACTTTTATAAACTTTTGAAGTTTATATAGATAAGTCATTGAAGGAGAGTTCTTGTAATTCCTCTTACAAGAAACATTGATTGAGTTTATCAAACAATGCCTAATTTGTCTTTCCAAAGCTGATTTCAAGTCGACTCATTCTCACCCCGGGGAGTGGAATGGAGCCAGAGCCACTTGGTCATGTAGAGGACACAAATTAGAGACTTTCGTGCCATTCTTTGATAGATGGGTCGTTTGTCTGCTCGGCTCCCTCATTTATGAGAGATAGGGCTGTTCGCATGGTGAATCACTGGTTAGAAACTTCGAGTTTCACTTATGATTCTCCACGTCTTGATTTACGAGATTAAATGGATCAAGTAATTGGGATTCAATTATAAAAGTCTCTTAGTGTAGTAAACGTCCACACCACGTGGCTTGCTATGCTGACGGACTTTGGATTAATTGATGTAGACAGTTGTAAGTAATTATGAAGAGTTGTGAAGTTATCGTAAACGTCCACACCACGTGGCTTGCGGTGATGTAGCGATTCCAAGTAATTTACTTTGGTACTGAGTAATGATTTACACTTAGATACGCATTATAGTATTCCTCCCCACGAGGTTCCGCTATAAGTGATGTATGACCAAAGAAAATCTAATTGCTAAGTCGTTTGGGTGGGTAAACGTCCACACCACGTGGCTTGCCTTACCTGATGGGATTTTAGATGTGATTAGTGGTTTAATGATATTATTTGAGGGAGATAATATCGGAGATTAAATCGATTGTTTGTTGTTATATGTGCTCATAGATTAGGATATGGCTTTGAACCCACTTTATGTGATACTTAAGGATTTTAACTCACTGGTCCCTGATTGTATTGATTGGAATAGAGATCTGGACATTGCCCAGACTGTTAAAGAGTACAAGTTTGTACTCAAGTGAGCTTTGTTCTCCCGAGCCTACCAATGTCTTAACTGATGAGGAAGGGACTGATTTTAATATCATGTTCAAACTCAAGGAGATGTTTAGACATGACGTAGAGGCTAGACAAGAGGCGATGAGGATACTCATAAAGGCCAGTCGATTCGAGGAAACGCTTAAACACGTTTTCGAGATGATGAACCTTTTAGACGAGTTGAGACGGAAATCGCAAGCTCTTGTAGCCAATGCCAAAGGTTTCGAACCTAAGGGCAAAACCGGGGGAAAGGAAAAGCAAGCAAAGAAACCCAGTGGTCCTAAGTTTCTTGGATCACGAGATGGGACGAGAAAGCCAATAGGCAAGAGTTCTCGATGCAAACAGTCTGGGTACTGGAAGTCTGATTATCCTCTCAAAGAAAGTACGAAGTCTTCTTTAGTCGTAAAACATAGTCAGTGGTATTATCTACCGGAACCTGGTGTGTAGATATGGAACCACTGACGGTATGTGCATTTTAAATGCAAGGGTTCCAGGAAACCCGACGACTTGGAAAAGAAGAAATCGTAGTCTACATTGGCAATGCTGTTGAGGAGGCAGCTGTTGCAGTGGAGGACAATTATATAGGATTTCATTTTAAGTTATTGCTTTTATGTACCTTTTAGAAAGAACTTTGTTCTGGATTTCTAATGAATGGATATTTTATTTCTTTTAATCAATTCTAATACTTGTCCGGATCTTATATCTTATATCCATAAAGGATTGCTTAGTTATGTTATCTTTCAAATTAGATTCTTGGGTCGGAAGGTCCACTCCTTCAACTTAATTGATCAAAATATCAATTTCGACCTTTGAACTTCTTATTTGAATAAACATTACTTAGCATAAGAATCCACAAGTATAAATGACAGAAATATCTCTTAAAAGTAAAAACGAGTTATATACTACGGTTCGTTGCATCGTGGTGGACTTAGGGTTTATCATTTATATATTGCTAGCTAATGTACCAGAATAGATAATATCCTTATTTCTTCTTATAACCATGTCTGAGTGGACAAAGGTCTGCATACATCAGAGTTAATCAATTCTAATACTTGTCCGGATCTTATATCTTATATCCATAAAGGATTGCTTAGTTATGTTATCTTTCAAATTAGATTCTTGGGTCGGAAGGTCCACTCCTTCAACTTAATTGATCAAAATATCAATTTTCGACCTTTGAACTTCTTATTTGAATAAACATTACTTAGCATAAGAATCCACAAGTATAAATGACAGAAATATCTCTTAAAAGTAAAAACGAGTTATATACTACGGTTCGTTGCATCGTGGTGGACTTAGGGTTTATCATTTATATATTGCTAGCTAATGTACCAGAATAGATAATATCCTTATTTCTTCTTATAACCATCAAGTATTAGAATTGATTAACTCTGATGTATGCAGACCTTTGTCCACTCAGACAATAAGATACGAGTACTTCATTTCATGATTACTCGAAAATGGATTATCATACCTGATGTGCCACAAAAGCAAAGTGTTTTGACAAGTCAATGGACACAAAGCTATTGTGGGGAACCATCATGGTATATCCATTGAAAGCCTGCGATCTAATCGCGGAGGCAAGTGCCTGTCTGAGGAATGCATGGCATACTGATCAGAGATTGGGATTTGATCCCAAATGACTACACCATACACTTTTGTGTAGAAATGGTGTGTCGTAAACAAGAAATGGAACTCTTATAGAAATAGTAAAGGCATGAGTTATACGGAACTACCTATGTTCTATGGATATGTCTGGAAACAACGGCGCATTCAAATGCGGTTGTAGAATATCCTAGAAGAACAAAAGATGTGTGTTCAAATAGTACTATGAACCAGAAGGACGTTATAAGTTCTAACGCCCGGTTCTTAGAGGAAGACTATTAGATAAACCACAAGCCCAAAGTGACGTAATACTTTGAATGAGAGAGAACGATAAGGACTGGATACAGCCGAACCGAGTATAGATACACCACTAGAACCTGCACCTAATACTGTCACTGTTGATACACCGGAACGCCGTCGTAGTGGGAGGGTTGTTAAACAACCGGACAGATGGATTGGACTGGGTGAGTCTTCGGACTCGGCACCCGGAGTTCATGAAATCGATCCCTGGACCTATGATAAGGCGGTACAAGATATAGATGCGCCTTCTTGAAAGCGATGAAATCCGAAATAGAATCTATAGATTCTAACAAAGTCTGGGATCTTGTAGAACCACCAAGCGGCGTAAAGCCAATTGGGTAAATGGGTCTACAAGAGAAAGAGAGGATCTGACGGAAAGGTTGAAACCTTTAAAGCTCGGCTTGTTGCGAAAGGATATACTCAGAAAGAGGGAATCGATTATGAGGAGACCTTCTCGCCGGTAGCCAAGATAAAGTCGATCCGGATTCTCTTATCCATAGCAGCTCATATGGATTATGAGGTGTGGCAAATGGATGTCAAGACAGCTTTCCTTAATGGAAGTCTTGACGAGACAAACAACCATAAGGATTCATTGCTAAGGAGCGAGATCATCTAGTGTGCAAGCTTAATCGATTCATTTATGGATTGAAACAAGCCTCGAGTTCGTGGTACTTGCAAATTGATGAGATAGTCCATTTTATGGATTCATCAAAGCATAGACGAATCGTGTGTATGGGAAACGTGATGGAAACAAGGTGGTGTTTCTCGGGTTTTATGTAGATAACATTTTATCATTGGCAACAATGTAAAGATGTAATCAGACATGAAATGATGGTTGTCTGGATAAATCATTATGAAAGATATAGGAAGAAGTTGGACCTGTTCTTGAGATCTTGGATCTCTAGGAGAGAACATGGTACTTCTCCTGGACATCTTACATATATATGATTGTGGTTCGTTTTAACATGCAAGATTCCGAGAAAGGTTCGTTACCTTTCAGAGACGGAATGCATCTATCTAAGGATATGTGTTTTGCAACACAAAAGAAGATAGAAGCAATGAAAGCGGATTCCTACACTTACAGTGAGGAAAGCTTAAATAAATGCATTGTTGAAAACAAGAACCTGATATCGGCTATGCGGTTAGCATAGTGGGAGGATATCAAAGTAATCCTGGAAAGGAATACTTGACTGCTGTAATGAACATTTTAAGTACTTTCGAAGTACTGGAAACTATGTTCTGGATTACGGAGCAGACAAACATTTCCTTTGGATTACATTCTCTTAGATTTCTAATCGAATAAGGACCGGTGTAAGTCGATATCAGGCTATGTGTTTCACTATTAAAGGAGAAGGAGTTTTAACATGGAAGAATGATAAGCATGATGCTTTTCGGACTCTGCCATGGGTAACCAAATAAGCGGCCTCAGAGGCAGCGGAAGTTTTGGTATAGCTCCGGGATAATCTCTGGGACTTAGATGTGATTCTTAATTTGCCAAAGGCTATGTCAATAGCGGTGCGATGGCAAATGGTAAGAAATCACAAGTCCATAAGTGTAAGATAACACATAGAGCAAGTACCACCTGATACGAGTCATCGTCGAGGGAGACGACGCTGTAGTCACCAAGATAACTTCAGAGCGGCAACCTAGAGTGCTCATTCACATAGTACTTCTTGGAAGTACAAATTAAGCACGTGATGAGTATGGGAGTCGGGAGTTTGGAGGAAATGACTAGACCTTAGTACAAGTGGGAGATTGTTGGAGTTGTGTACTTAATGTCTAGATTTAAGTAACGGAAACTCACGATCCATTGTCATTAATCTATTTAATTAAATAAACAATCATTTGCGTTTAATTATTTATAATTAAATATATGCAAATTATAGTCCTGGATTTTATACGTTGTAGTTAGTATGGTGCGCATGGGCGCACAGAAGATCATACTATCGGTTACTCGTATTTAATCGAACAGTTGCTCACGACCTAGATGGACACGGACCAATCCATCGGTATAGTCGTTGTGTGAGAGAGAAAATAATTTATCTTAATTATTTTATCACACTTGTACACTTGGTGTATTGAGCGGATCGATTGAGACTCATCAATTAGGTTTGCTCGGCGATAATTGATTTGAGACTCGGAGTATTTTATTCTTAATCCCTGAAATAATTGCGGGTGTGTATATTTAATATAAGTGACTTTGATTTTCCAAAGGAATTAACCGATTTAATTATTGGGTTAATTACCGGTTAAGTTGGGTCACTATATTTTATATATGGCATGCCGTGAATTCTTGAAGGGACAGTGTATCCCGGAAGGGTTGATAATATCCCCGAGATGAGCTCATAAGGATTTATTATGTAAACCTCGCGAGTGGATTTGTTCCGCATAATAAATAAGGTTGAGTGGTACTATTCTCGGATATAAGAGATGAATAAATTTATTAAGCAATAAATAAATTTTATTCATGGATATTTAAATCTTAAATACACGGAATAAATAATACTAAGATGGAGAAATATTATTTGATATAATATGGAATAATATTGGGAGTGCAATTTTATTTATATAGTGGAAAATAAATAAAATTAATATTGATAAGAATTAATGGATTTGGGTTGGACCCAATTTAATTTTCAATATTGGAAGCCCAATATTTATTCTCCTTTTGATCCCCTACGTAGCCTATAAAAGCACTACATGGTCTTCACTTTTCACAACCTAAGATACGCCAATCATAGAGTCTTGAAGAGTGAAGAGGATCCATAGAGTTCGATAGCTCGTCGCCCACCCGACGTTCGAACGGAGTGCAAGGAATACGCGGGAAGATCACGAGGTCATCGATTTCGTTTCTCCGAACAACGAATCGTAGGTACAATTCTCACCCACTTGATTATTGTTCGATTTGTTTTTATCGAGAATACCGTAGGACGAAGATCCAAGGATCGAACCCCGGGATGAGGGTCGAGCCGGGCGGTGGTGGTTGGACCACCGGACCGCCGGCGGCTCGTGGATCCCTCACGGGGATCGAACGCGTGAACCCTCGGCTGGACGCCGAGGGTCGATCGAGCCCTACGGGGCTGATCGCTAGGGCTACGGGGATGACCCGTAGCAGCTCGTAGCGAGCTGCGGGTTTCCCCGCAGCGGCTCGCTGGACGCGAGCCCTAGCCGCGTAGCAGCGGATCGCCGGATCCGCTGCGGGGTTGCTCGTAGCAACCCAGCGATCGCCCGTAGCGATCGCGAGTCCCCTCGCGGGGACTCGGCTGGGCGTCCGCGTGCCTCGTGCGCGCGACGCGTTCGGTCGGGTCCCGGTTCGCGTGGGCTCGTGGTTTCTCCGGCGATTGAGTTTCGATTGTATGAACCTCGGCTCGCGGGGGTTTGGGTGGGGGCGGATTGCGTGCCTTCGGGCGCGTGGTCTCCAAAGCCCGGACTCCGGCGGATGAGTCGGTGTTCATATGATCTCCGGCGAAGGGTTCGTTCGGGTTATCGGTTCCGCAATTTTGATAACCCGGGATAACGAATTCCAACAGTTCCGGCAACCGAGAGTCGATTGGAGTTGTCGTTCCGCAATTTGACAACCCCGGATATTCGATCTCCAAAGGATTTCGGTTGGAATTAATTAGATAATTTATTTATTTAAATTTATTAATTCCGGGATATCGATTTCCAACAGATGGGTAGTGTTTCGCTCAATGCTGTTTTAAAAGAAGCTCTGCTTTAGGCTTGACCAAGTTCTATCCTATGAAATTTTCAATTGAGTTGGGCTGTATCATTAGGGCTTTCTACGGTGACTGTATAGGCTAGCTTGGGCAATGCCCAGAATTGGTCTTAGGTAGGACATGCATTTTACTTAGCAAATTTCCTCCTAATTTCTTCTCTATCTTATGGGCCTTAGCACACCCTTTTATTCATAGATCTGTTTTTTTCTTTTTCTCTTTTTTTTCTTTCTTTTTTCTTTTTTTTCTTTTTTTTTAGAGACGACTTTGCCCTGACTTGCTCTTTTTATGAACTTGAGCATATCTGCAGGTTGGGTCAGGGCAGTGGGAGTTTTCCCCCAGGTGATCAAGAAATATTGGCTCGGCTCAAGGGGCTAACAAGGGTCTTCTTTTTATTTGCGGTGCAGAACAAAAATGCCTAAATCATTTACTACTCAACTCAATTTTCAAATAATCACAATGGTCAGAACTTGGGCAAGCTTCAGCATCACAAACTTTTAAACAGCTACTCTCATGAAAGAAATATAACACACAGATGTAGGCTCAAATCCTCACAGCTTACCTAGTTGCAATTCCATCATCCCTAAAATTTTTCATGCATAGACTATTAATTTTAAAAACTGTTCAAGTTGATCAAGGTATTTATCAAGCATGCGACTCGATCAAACTATGGGGTTGCTCTTGACGTTCCCCCACTCACACACTTTGCCTCTGGCAAAGTGTGGAAACAGTAATAAGTTGGGCAAGCATCCCCCTGACTCCGACTCCAACGATGTTGGCGCACCTTCCCACATACACACTTTGCCTTGGGAAAAGTGTGCAAATAAAGAGGTCGACCCCATCAGACATGAGCCGGGCAGACTCAAGACCAAATAAAAAAATAAAGAAAACAAAAATAAAATCCTAAACTACTAAGACAAAGGGAGGGTACATTTAGGTTTTGGGTTCAGGTGGGTACCTGAATCCAACATGGACGAATTATGCCATGAGGGCAGCGTGCAACTCATCCTGCCTCTCTCCAATTCGGTCCTGCTTCTCCTCGAGGACATCCAACTGTTCAAGGATCTCCTCCTTCTGCAACTCGACCCTCTCACTTGGTCGACTCACAGGCTCGGTCTTCACTTTCGCCTTGGCATCCATTGCCAAGGCCTTCACTTCCTCTGGGTTTGTGAACACCCAATCCTCTCCTTCAACTCTGATATCCGCCATCCTATTCAAACATGCGTGGTCAAACTTCTCCTCGGGCATCATCTCCATCAACTCAAAGTCAAGCTTCAAATCCATCTTCTGGGCATAAATTCCTGGAAAGTTGGCAAGGGACAACCTCTGTGCTGGCTTGCTCAATATTTTCTTCAGTTGTGCGCACAAAAAAGCTCCAAAGTTGACCTTGATCTTCTTGGTCATGCACCACAGTAGATCAAGCTCGGTCAGGGAGATAGTGTTGCTGTTGTCCTTTTTCCCATAAAAATTGTACGCCAGTATACGGTGGAAGATGCGCAACGCGTCGTCCTTGAGCTGGTGATTTTTGGCCTCCTGTGACTTGAACACCTTGTCCTTGCTCAAGGCCCTCCAGATCTCGTTCCTCTCTTTCTGCGTGCGCTCTGGTGGTGTGGTCAATGTGTCCTGGTACTCTTTTGAAAACTTGTCCTTGAAACTGGCTGCTCCAATGGCCATGTTGATCTCGAAGATGCTTGCCTCATTATACGATCCCATCAATTTGAAAGAAATGCCCATCGACCCGCCTTCTTTGGTTGTCCTCACCTCCAAATCTTCATAGAACTCCTTGACCAACCTCTCAGAGACTTGTCCTGGCCAGGTCAAAACATACCTGATGGAGTTGTATTCTAAATGTCTAGTTTAGTGCAAATACGGAACTCCTTATCTATACCTTAATTCGAGATATGATTCAAGCATGATTGCATTTAATGCAATAGTCCTTGATGTATACGTTGTAGACAGTATGGCGTGAGGAGACACGCGGAAGATCATACTGTCGGTTACTCGTATACTATCGAACAGTAGCTCACGACTTAGATGGACAGGGACAATCCATCGGTACATCGTAGTGTGACTGGTAGATAGTCGGTCTTGACTATCATGTCACACTCGTACACTTGGTGTATTGAGCAGGACCACGGGAGGGCGTTCGATTTATACTAATCGCAGTAATCGAACTAGACCTCAGATATTACGGATATACGAATTCCTAATCCCTATATAATTATAGGTGCGTGTGTCCAATTCTCGGTTCTTTGACTTGCCAATGAGTGAGACTAAATGATTAGTCGAGATTCTCGGTAAATTGGGGATCGTAATTGTATGCACGGCATGCTATAGATTATAGACAGGAAACCGTGTCCCGTTTATCGGGTTGATGACGTCCCCGAGATGAGCTCATAAAGTTTATCATGTAAACCCTGCAGGTGGATTCGTTCCACATGATAATAAGGATGAGTGGTACTAGTCTCGGATAATAAGAAACGAATTAATTTAATTATTAGTAATTAAATAAATTCGTGGACGTTCGATATCTTAAACACGGGGAAAGTCGTATATGTAATTTCGGCGGAAATATTATTGGTGAAATAATATAGATTAATTAATTGGGAATTCAATTATAATTTTATAGTGGAATTAATTATAATTAAAATTGGATTTAATTAAAGGTTTTATTTTAAGGACACCGGTTTAATTAAATTACAATTTAGCCTAATTAATTAATTATCCTAAGGTCCCTAGTGTGGCCTATATAAACCCCTCGTCTCTCTTCTCTAAACCTACAGAACGCCGCTATTTTATTTTTGCGGAGAAAAATTATTTTGTTAACGCAATTAATTTTTCTGTGAAAATAAATAGATTAGCGCAATAACTTTTCTGCTCCAGAAAGAAAATTATATTTTTGCGCAATAACTTATTCTGTAGAAATTAATTTGCTAGCGCAAATATATTTCTGGAGACAGAATAATTAAAACGTGAAAAAGGAGGGTTTGAGAGAGAAGAAGAAGAGAAGACTCCGGTGGATCGTTGCCCACACAACGTCCGGCGTCGAGGGCTAGGATACACACTAGAAGATCTCAGGGTGTTCGCCTATTCGGCTTCTCCGAATCACGCATCAAAGGTAAAGAATCGAAAACCCTTTTCCGCATCGTTTCGATTTCTTCTCGTACGTAATCATACAACGAACCACCGATCGAGTTCGATGGCGTAGGTACGATGGTCTCGGACCCCTGGGCGATCGCTGATCGCCGGAACAGTGGTCAGATCGAGAAAAACGGCCAGAACAGCCCGAACAGCCGCGACCCGCCGCTGGAACAGCGACGCTGTCGGCCGACATGTTTAACTGTCGGCCGACACAGCCTTGTCGGACGACACCCTCCTGGTGTCGGGCGACAGACAGGGCAGAAGCCCTCGGTTTTGCGCGGTTGTGCCTCTGGCATGATGGCTGGGCGTAAACCGGGTTTGGGGCTTCATGCTGAGTGCAGTAGGGACGCTGGAGGTCGACTGGGCATGTCCGGATGTTCGAGAGGTCGAACGGACTCGTCCCGGGTAGTCGATTTCCAACAATTGGTATCAGAGCCGGTTTATCGGTTTGTTGTATTGTTTGTACGTTTTGTGATGCAGGATGAACCCGATTATTATGGCCAACATTATGGGATGTTGTATGATAATTTTGTTGTGGTTTGTTAAACTCTCGGGCTTGTCGAGATTGTTTTGTTTTAGGAATAACGTTGCTTGTTTGTAATAGATAAAAACGACGGGTTGAGTCGTTAGGTTTATTTATTTATTTCGTCGATTCCGGGCATGTATAGGGTCGATCACCTTGTATAGGATCGATGCCGGATTTAGTAGATTTATTCTTGTAATTTTTCTTACTAATTTTGGTGGATCGAGACGAGACAAAAACCCGGAGAAATGAGGATCGAGGAGGGCGAACCGGCAACGGGCAGCCATCGAACACACCCCGTGTTCGCGATGGGCAGCAGCGGGGCTGGGGTTCGTTCGACCCCACGGACGACTCAACGAGGCTCGAGACGAGGCTCCAGTGGGAGGAGTTCGTCTCCTGACCCTCGAGCGAGTCGGCGGTGGACCGAGATCGAGACGAGCAACGAGATGAAGTTCCAAGAGACGTGCATTGGAGAATACTTGAGGCCATAATAATCGGGGCCACGTTAATTGCTTTTTATGTGATTTACGTGCCTTTTATTATGCTTAATTATTTTATGCATGTTATCCCTCAATCGTAAAATACTAAGTGGGAGAGGGATTGGAAACAATCCCGCGGTCTCCATTCTCTGTTTTGAATGTGATGTGTATTGACTTACGAGTTGGCTTTAGTGTCATCCTCCCTATCGGATAAAGTCGATACACGGATATCACTGGATCAAAATTCGAATTCAATTCCACTTATAAAAATCGAACAATTATATTTTTCAAAAGCAAGTGCCTAATCTGTCTTTCAAAGACTAAGTTCAACTCGACTCATTCTCACCCCGGGGAGTGGAATGGAGCCAAAGCGCTTGCTTATGTCGATGACACAGATTAGAGACATTCGAGTCATTCGATGACTAGATCGATTGTCTGGTTGGCTCCCTCACCTAGTGAGAGATAGGGCTCAATTGCATGATTGATCGCTGGTTAGAAACTTCGAGTTTCACTTACGAGATATCAAGCTTTGAATAATAAAATTGTGAAATTTAATAAATGTAAGAATCAATTAACAAAGTTGTTTGTTTTAGTAAACGTCCACACTATCGTGGCTTGCTAAATGGAAACGGTACTTTGAGTTAATTGAGACTCTATGACATTTAAATAAATGGGATTCAATTAATAAAGTTGTTTGTTTTAGTAAACGTCCACACTAACGTGGCTTGCTAGATGGAAACGGAACTTTAGGATTAATTGGGGCTCGACAGTTATAGAAAGTCGTGGAGGACCGCATGTCAACGTAAACGTCCACATGAACGTGGCTTGCGGTGGGCATGTAGTTCCCGAGCGGTGGACTTAGTACTGAGAAATGGTATACACTTAGGTACGCTTTATAGTATCCTCCCCATCGGAGTCACTGCTATAATGATGTACGACCGAAGTAAAAATCCAATTATAAAATCGTTTGGATTAGTATACGTCCACAAGAACGTGGCATGCTAGTCTGATGGGATTTTGGAAATAATTGGTAGTTTAATGATATTATTTGAGGGAAATGATATCGAATTAAACTAATTGTTTGTTTTATATGGTATTATTCCCATTAAAAGTCAACAAACTCACTGAACCTATTTTGTATAGATTAAAGAAGAAACTTGGACATTGTCCTAACTGCAGAGGAGTACAATTATGTACTCCAAGTCAATTGACCTGCTGAACCAAATGATGTTTCCACTACTGAGGAAAGGAAGCTCATGGAAATGGATCAAGGCTCTGAGATGACGCGGAGCTGCATTATGGCTTTCATGTCAAAATGTGCTGCGACATCGGGATCAAGCCATAACCATTACCTATGATATGATGCTTAACCTCAAGAAACTTTTTGGTTATCAGGACAGGACAACCGGGCAAAATGCAATGAGGCAACTCATGACGGCCATCGCATCCGAAGGAACGCACGTGGGGAATCACGTTCTTAGGATGATGTGCTATCCGAATGAGATAGAGATTCTAGGATCAGTTATCGATGGGGTAACCCAAGTCGATATTGTGCTCCAGTCTCTGCCGAGAAGTTTTGAGCAGTTCCGCCTGAACTATAACATGAATAAGGGGTCTTACTCATTGGCGGAACTCCAGATTGAACTTCAAGCGGCTGAGGGAATCTTTAAGGGCTCTCAAGCACTTGTGGTTGAGAAATTGGCTCTTCCTAGGCCTCCGGGCGGCAAAAGGAAGAAGAAGCAAATACGGAAACCCAGTGGGCCTAATATATCTGGACCACGGAATGGGACAAGCAAGCCCAAGGGGCAAGTGCTTCCGTTGTAAGCAGTCTGGATACTGGGAGTTTTAATTGTCCTCTTAAGAAAAAGGAAGTTGACTCTTCCTTAGTCACCGAAACATGTTTAGTGGTAGTATCTGCCAGTACCTGGTATGTGGATACGGGAACCACTAATCATGTCTGCACTTAATGCGGGGGTTCCAGGAAACCCGGAGACTTAGAAAGGAAGAAGTTATAACCTACATGGGCAATACTGTTAAGGTAACAGCCGTTGCAGTGGGAGATGTTAAATGTTTTAACCGTAGGATTTTAGCTCTAATAAATTGTCTTTATGTTCCGGCATTTAGAAAGAAATTTCATTTCAGATTTCTAAATTGGCTTAGAATGGATATTCTGTTTCTTCTGATAGTTTCATACTTTTCAGAGTAGGAAACGGGGTTGTTATCCATTCTGGTACATTGACAGACAATTTAATGCTAAATCCATATTCTTCCACATTGCAACACACCGGAGCAAATAACACATTATCAAACCCCAATAAGAGTAAAGATCCTTCTAGGATGAAATAGGACTCTTATAGATATGGGAAAGTAGACAATGAGTTATTCGGAGTTACCTAATTCGTTTTGGGATATGGCTTGGAAACAGCGGCGTTTATCCTGAACTTGATTCCTTTGGAAACTTGTACAGATATTCGGCTGTTTATGGGATACCCTAAGAAAACGAATTGAGATATGTAATATAGTCCAAAGGACCAGGTATTCGTTGATTGCATCAACGTTCGGTTCTTAGACATGGACTATATATGCAAGAATCACAAGCCCAAGAGTAGAGTAATACTTAATGTGCTTAGACGGACTGATCAAAACTTAGAACCAGCCTAACTGAGTAGTTCACCACTATAATCTTTAGTCACTAAAGATACACCGGAGCGTCGTCGTAGTGGGAGGGTTGTTAGACAACCCAACAGGTTCATGTTTATAGGTGAGTCTTCGGACTTGTTACCTGGAGAACATGAAACCGAACCCTGGATCTATGACGAGACGCTGAAAGATCAAGATGCTCAGTCTTGGCAAAAGTCGATCCAGATTCTTTTGTCTTTACATGGAAGATGGAAGTCAAGACAGATTTCCTAAATCGAAGTCTTGACGGGGCCATCTGTGTGGGACAGTCAGAGAGATTCATCGAAAAGAGCCAAGAGCATTCGGTAAGCAAGCTTAATTAATCTTAGGATTGAAGGAAGCTTCAAGATCTTGGACACATGCGGACCTATGAGAAAATCCATTTCATGGATTCATTCAAGGCATGTTTAGGTCCTGAGTGTAATAAAGAAGTGACAGAAAAGATGTGGTGTTTTCTCATTCTTTATGTAGACGACATCCTTCTAAATTGGCAACAATATGAAAGATGTTATCGGACATAAAGGGATGGTTGTCCGAGTAATTCAATGTAAGAGACTTAGGAGAAGTCGGGAATGTTCTTGGGATCAAAGTAATAAATGATCGCCAGAAAAGAACATAGAACTTATCTCGAGCCTCATACATAAATACAATTCTTACTCGTTGCAGCATACAGAATTCCAAGAAAGGTCTTCACCTTTTAAATGTGGAATTCGTCTATCTAAAGTTTTGTGTCCGACACAATAAAGGAGATAGATGAAGAGTAAGCAGTTCCCTGCACCTTAATGGTGGGAAGCTTAATGTATGTAATGCTATGCACGAGACTGATATCTACTATGCCGTGGGCATGGTGGTGAGATATCATAGTAATCCTGGAAAGGATCACTCGACTGATGTAAAGAACATGTTTAGGTTCCTGCAGAGGACCAGGAATTATGTTATGAGTTACAAAGCAGTCAAGTTGTTTCTTTTGGATTACATAGAATTGGATTTCCAAATCAAACAGGGACAGTCGAAAGTCGAAGTCAGGCTATGTGTTCTCACTGTGAAGTGGAGCAGTCACAATGAAGAATGTAAAGCAGCGATGCATTACGGACTCTACCATGGAAACTGAAAGGATAACGGCCTCTGAGGCAGTTAAAAGGTCAGTGTGGCTCCAGAACTTCCTAAGGGACTTAGATGTGGTTTCTAGTTCACCCAAAGCTATTTTGAATAGCGGAATTGGCAAACTTGAAATGCCACGAGTCCACAGTGGGAGATAACACGTAGAGCGCAAGTACCACCTGATTCGAGAGATCGTCTAGTAAGACGATGCAGTTGTCCCCTAGATAGCATCGAGAGGATTGCCTGGTAAAACCCGTTCACAGAGGCACTTCCAGCGAAAGCGTTGGGTAGGCGTGATGAGGTTATGGGAATCTGATGTTTGGGAGAGGGCGACTAGACTTTTAGTATAAGTGGGAGATTGATGGAGTTGTATTCTAAATGTCTAGTTTAGTGCAAATACGGAACTCCTTATCTATACCTTAATTCGAGCTATGATTCAAGCATGATTGCATTTAATGCAATAGTCCTTGATGTATACGTTGTAGACAGTATGGCGTGAGGAGACACGCGGAAGATCATACTGTCGGTTACTCGTATACTATCGAACAGTAGCTCACGACTTAGATGGACAGGGACAATCCATCGGTACATCGTAGTGTGACTGGTAGATAGTCGGTCTTGACTATCATGTCACACTCGTACACTTGGTGTATTGAGCAGGACCACGGGAGGGCGTTCGATTTATACTAATCGCAGTAATCGAACTAGACCTCAGATATTACGGATATACGAATTCTTAATCCCTATATAATTATAGGTGCGTGTGTCCAATTCTCGGTTCTTTGACTTGCCAATGAGTGAGACTAAATGATTAGTCGAGATTCTCGGTAAATTGGGGATCGTAATTGTATGCACGGCATGCTATAGATTATAGACAGGAAACCGTGTCCCGTTTATCGGGTTGATGACGTCCCCGAGATGAGATCATAAAGTTTATCATGTAAACCCTGCAGGTGGATTCGTTCCACATGATAATAAGGATGAGTGGTACTAGTCTCGGATAATAAGAAACGAATTAATTTAATTATTAGTAATTAAATAAATTCGTGGACGTTCGATATCTTAAACACGGGGAAAGTCGTATATGTAATTTCGGCGGAAATATTATTGGTGAAATAATATAGATTAATTAATTGGGAATTCAATTATAATTTTATAGTGGAATTAATTATAATTAAAATTGGATTTAATTAAAGGTTTTCTTTTAAGGACACCGGTTTAATTAAATTACAATTTAGCCTAATTAATTAATTGTCCTAAGGTCCCTAGTGTGGCCTATATAAACCCCTCGTCTCTCATCTCTAAACCTACAGAACGCCGCTATTTTATTTTTGCGGAGAAAAATTATTTTGTTAACGCAATTAATTTTTCTGTGAAAATAAATAGATTAGCGCAATAACTTTTCTGCTCCAGAAAGAAAATTATATTTTTGCGCAATAACTTATTCTGTAGAAATTAATTTGCTAGCGCAAATATATTTCTGGAGACAGAATAATTAAAACGTGAAAAAGGAGGGTTTGAGAGAGAAGAAGAAGAGAAGACTCCGGTGGATCGTTGCCCACACAACGTCCGGCGTCGAGGGCTAGGATACACACTAGAAGATCTCAGGGTGTTCGCCTATTCGGCTTTTCCGAATCACGCATCAAAGGTAAAGAATCGAAAACCCTTTTCCGCATCGTTTCGATTTCTTCTCGTACGTAATCATACAACGAACCACCGATCGAGTTCGATGGCGTAGGTACGATGGTCTCGGACCCCTGGGCGATCGCCGATCGCCGGAACAGTGGTCAGATCGAGAAAAACGGCCGGAACAGCCCGAACAGCCGCGACCCGCCGCTGGAACAGCGACGCTGTCGGCCGACATGTTTAACTGTCGGCCGACACAGCCTTGTCGGACGACACCCTCCTGGTGTCGGGCGACAGACAGGGCAGAAGCCCTCGGTTTTGCGCGGTTGTGCCTCTGGCATGATGGCTGGGCGTAAACCGGGTTTGGGGCTTCATGCTGAGTGCAGTAGGGACGCTGGAGGTCGACTGGGCATGTCCGGATGTTCGAGAGGTCGAACGGACTCGTCCCGGGTAGTCGATTTCCAACAATACCGTCTTGGGCACGACAACTGCCCTTTGCTGAATGTTGGATGGTGGGGGTGCTGATTGCTTGCCCTTGCCGCGAGTAATTTAGGTCGACGTTAGAGTCTTGAATTTTTCAACTGGAGTCACCGGGATCGACTTCTCCGTTTCCTCCTCTTTCTCCTCCGTTTCGTCTTCTTCCATCTCCTCACCGCCGGCGGTGGACATGTCGTCGGCCTTCTCGTCAGACGACGACTCCATGGTGGCGGGTGGCGAGGCTTCGCGGGGCTTCTTAATGGACTTAACTTTTTCTTCGGCTGTGAACTTCCTCTTCTTCACAACGTCTTCACTCGGCTCGCCACTCTGGCTCGCCGGCGCTGATTCAGTTGACGGTTTGGGAGTCACGTCAAGGTCAGAAAGTTTTGGGGCTTCGATTTCGGCCGTCAATTGGTCTACCATAATGGTATTGATGGGGGCCGGGCTTGCTTCGCGTGTTGGGCTTGGCGACGGCGTGCTCACTTTCTTTGGTGATGGGGTTTTCTCCGGTGGTGGCGGTGGTGTTTTCTCCTTTGCGGATGCAGCGACGGCGGCGACTTTGGACGACTTTCCTCCGGCCATCTTTTTCGACGATTGTGGTTGGGGGCTGGTGAGATCGATTTGGGTACCGGTTGGGATTTTGTTTAACTTGGTGTTTTTGGTGCGGGTGGAAATCATAATTGGGGAAGTTAGGGTTATGGGGTGTGGTGGTGATGGGGGGAAGTTGAGGGGTTGTGCGGTTTTTGAAGTAGTGGGGTAGTGGTATAGATGGTTTAAAATTTGAATTAGTTTAGGACTCTGCAAATTCAGAGTCGATGGGACTCTTATGCGGATTCCCGAGAATTCCGCAATCATCATAGCTGGCCTCTCCTACTCGTTGCCCAATCACCGTCATTGCTCACTCAATCCTCATGTTCCCCGCAAACAAAAACAGACCAAAACCCTTTCCTGCCCAAGGCTACTCCTTGGCGTGGTGAATTTATTAACAACATAAAATGAAATAAAGGAAAAACATAGTATACATACCGAGTTCGCCTTGGGTATTTGCCTCTATTTATTGTCATGGGCCTGACTTATTTTTCTTGCTCCATTTGGTCAAGCGGCTGGCTCAGGGGGTATCATCCCCTTGAGGTCCTCATTCCCATAGTAAGCCTTGACTCTCTGCCCATTCACCTTAAAGATCTGATCATCCCCTGGCTTAAATAGCTCAACCGAACCATTTGGGCAAACAGTATTGTTGGGGGAGGAAAAATCAATTTGTACACGTGGAAGGCAGGCCCGCCCGCAGCGCTCAAAACCGACGAAGGGAGTTTAGGCCGAACCCCGGGTCCGAGCCCGCACGGGCTATACAAGAGCATGGCCCGGGGAAACCGACGGAGGGTGGGAGGTGCGTTGATCCTCACGGCCCGACCTGTTGGAGTTGTGTACTTAATGTCTAGATTTAAGTAACGAAAACTCACGATCCATTGCCACTAATCTATTTAATTAAATAAACAATTATTTGCATTTAATTATTTATAATTAAATATATGCAAATTATAGTCCTGGATTCTATACGTTGTAGTTAGTATGGTGTGTCGGGCCCACACAGAAGATCATACTATCGGTTACTCGTATTTAATCGAACAGTTGCTCACGACCTAGATGGACACGGACCAATCCATCGGTATAGTCGTTGTGTGAGAGAGAAAATGATCTGTCTTGATTATTTTATCACACTTGTACACTTGGTGTATTGAGCGGATCGTTTGAGATTTATCGATTAGGATTGCCGGCGATAATCGATTTAAGTCTCAGTGTATTTTATTCTTAATCCCCGATACTATTGCGGGTGTGTATATTTAATATAAGTGACTTTGATTTTCCAAAGGAATTGACCGGTTTAATCATTGGGTCAATTATCGGTTAAGTTGGGTCGCTATATTTTATATATGACATGTCGTGAATACTTGACGGGAAAGTTTATCCCGTAAGGGTTGATAATATCCCCGAGATGAATTCATAAGGAATTATTATGTAAACCCTGCAGGTGGATTTGTTCCGCATAATAATTAAGGATGAATGGTACTAGTCTCGGATATAAGAGATGAATAAATTAATTAGCAATAAATTAATTTTATTCAATCACTTGCTCCTTGATGTTATTCTCGATTGTGTGGAAGAATCCTCATGCTTTGATATGATTTCCGATGATGACCTCGATAGAGCTTCCTTGGTGATCACTACACCGAAAGAGAAAGTTGTTCCCGTATCCGATTAGAGTGAAGAGACAACGGAGGGCCCGATGGTATTTCCTATACTTGATATTTCGGGTGAGTCTCTTCTTATTACTACGATTCCTTTGGAGTATGATACACCGATTCTTTCTTTATTTGACGAGGACATGACGTTGTTGGGAATGGATGAGGTCAAGGAACCCATACATGTCGAGTTTCTTTTGGAGGGTGATGTTAGTATCCATCCGGTTGGGCTTCTTCTTGAGGATGTTAGTAGAGAAGAGGAGAAGGTTTTGGAAGAGTATGTGGATTTTAATTTCTTGGATAGAGATTTCTAATCCTTCTCCGGTTTCGGATATTCAAGAGAAGAGAAAATCATGGTGTTTTGATCGGAGAATTTACGGTTTGGAGGATTTGGGAGTTGATATTGGATTCTCCACTTCTTGTGTGTTCCCTCCCTCGCCTATTAAGACTCAAGAGTACGATGATGGTGATCTCGACCCACCTAAGCCGCCTAAACCGGGTAATAGAGCTTTTGACATTATTTGCGGTTTAGGTGAGAATTTATTGGAATTGAGTGCATTAAGGGCTAATGATAAATATTTTGACGCTCGGTTGATTGATGATTGTTATGAAGAAGCTTACGTTATGTTGACCGAGATGGTGTTTTTAAGGAAGTTTAGCTCGATATTTTTACCAGTTGAGGTGGATGGTAAAAAGGGAGTTGATTGACAGTAAAAACGAAGGTGTCCAAAATGACAGTACTGTAAAACTTACCCAAAATTGAGTGATCAATAAGACGGTGTTTGTATTGGATCCTGATGGATTAGTTTTTCACAATTAAATAGTTTGGTAACTATTTTAATTGCGAATTGTTCTTTGTTTTGGTACGATTATTATATTGTTCATGTATGCTTTAACTTGACAAATCATATATAACATTAACACCAAAGGCTGAATCGAATAAATCTCAATGAGACATAATTATAACATTGTTGATTAGGTCAAATGAACATCTAAACATGTAACGAAGCTTCTTTTAGAATGAATTCTAGAATCATTTGATTTGGAGTCATTTGATACATGTAAATGATGTATGATGGACAAGATAACAATGTCATCTTTCTTGGAGAAAGAAGAACATGTGAGTGATTAATTAGGTATGATCCATACTGATGTATGTGGAACCTATCAGTTCACAATCACAAGAAGGTTATGTTTCGGAAAAGAGAAAACAAAATATATTAGATATAGTTCGACCATTCGATGAGGGGTCTAATTGAACTACTAGTCTCTTTTGGGAACACACAATTCTTGACTTCAACTTATACGCTGAACAGGACACTGTCAAAAATTGTTGATAAGATACCATACTAGGTATGAAAAGGGAGGGTCCCTAAAATGTCTTACATCAAGATTTTAGGTTCTATAGCTTATGAAGAGATTTATCTCTACAAGGCTTGAACTCAAATAGGATAAAAGTTTCCTTATGGTATGTCCATAAGAAACTCGAGGGTACAACTTCTACGATATATCTGAGAACAATGTTTTGATGCTCGGGCTATTGATTTTCTTGAAAAGAGTTATCTTTCCTAGAAAGTCAGTGGGAGCTCAGTTGTCTTGAACGAGGTTCAAGTAGAACAAACTGATATGGATACTCAAGACTTGGTCAAGAGTACTCCAGTGGTTTTGGAAACCACACATAACCCTCGAAGGTCCGGAAGGATTAGAACTCAACCTGACAGATACTTAGGTATTCTGACAAATGAGAGCTATGAAATCATGCTTTTAGAAAGCAATGAACCTTCGACCTATATCCAAGCTATGACGAGTCCAGATTCCGAGAAATGGAAGGGTGCCATGAAATCTGAAATGGAATCGATGTCTGAAAATCAAGTTTGGAACTTGGTCGATTTGCTTAAAGGGGCTAGGTCCATTGGAAGCAAATGGATTTACAAGATAAAAACATACATGGATGGAAAACCTAGTGTTTTCAAAGCAAGGTTGGTGGCAAAAGGATTTTTCACGGGGTGGATTATAATGAAACCTTTTCACCAGTTGCTTTGATTAATTCGGATTCTCTTAGCCATTGTAGCTCATTATGAGTATGAGATATGGCAAATGGATGTTAAAACCACCCTCTTGAATGGGATTCTAGAAGAGGATGTGTTTATGACACAACTGTTGGAGTTGTGTACTTAATGTCTAGATTTAAGTAACGGAAACTCCCGATCCATTGCCATTAATCTATTTAATTAAATAAACAATTATTTGCGTTTAATTATTTATAATTAAATATATGCAAATTATAGTCCTAGATTATATACGTTGTAGTTAGTATGGTGTGCGTCGTCACACGGAAGATCATACTATCGGTTACTCGTATATAATCGAACAGTTGCTCACGACCTGGATGGACACGGACCAATCCATCGGTATAGTCGTTGTATGAGGGAGAAAATAATTTGTCTTGATTATTTTATCATACTTGTACACTTGGTGTATTGGGCGGATCGCTTGAGATTTATCGATTAGGATTGCCTTGGATAATCGATTTAAATCTCAGTGTATTTTATTCTTAATCCCCGATACTATTGCGGGTGTGTATATTTAATATAAGTGACTTTGATTTTCCAAAGGAATTGACCGGTTTAATTACTGGGTCAATTACCGGTTAAGTTGGGTCACTATATTTTATATATGGCATGCCGTGAATACTTGACGGGAAAGTGTATCCCGTAAGGGTTGATAATATCCCCGAGATGAGTTCATAAGGAATTATTATGTAAACCCTGCAGGTGGATTCGTTCCGCATAATAATTAAGGTTGAATGGTACTAGTCTCGGATATAAGAGATGAATAAATTAATTAGCAATAAATTAATTTTATTCATGGATATTTATATCTTAAATACACGGAATAAATAATACTACCGGAGAAATATTATTTGATATAATATGGTTTAATATTGGGAGTGCAATTAATTTTATATAGTGGAAAATAGAATTAATTAATATTAATGGATTATTAGATTTGGGCTTGGGCTCAATTTAATCATTAATATTGGAAGCCCAATATTCCACCTCCTTAAGATCCCCTACGTAGCCTATAAAAGCACTACATGGCCTTCTCTATTCTCATATAACTTGAAGATCACAATTCTAGAGAGAGAAAGTAGAGAGGGAGATCCATGGAGTTCGGAAGATCGTCGCCCACCCGACGTTCGAGCTAGTGCAAGGAATACGTTGGAAGGTCTCAAGCTCTTCAACGATCTCGTTTCTCCGTACAACGAGAACAAAGGTAAAATCGTGAAAACCCCCTTGATGATTTTACATGTTAATTATCGTGAAAATACCGCGAACCAAGATCCGAAGAACGCGACCCATGTCGAGGTTGAACCGGGCGGTGGTGATCGAAGATCACCGGACCGCCGGCGGCTCAACGCTTCGACGGGATGGGTCGAGAGGGCGTGAGCCTCGGCTGGACGCCGAGACTCGATCGAACCCTAGTTCGATCGCCACGAACGGGCTCGCGTGCGAGCTGCGGGTTTACCGCAGCGGACTCGCACGTGATGCGAGCCGCGTTCGGGCAGCGCTACGGGGCTGTTGCGATCAGCCCCACGAGCCCATGCGGGACTCGCTGCGATGCCGGGCGTCAGCGGGATGCTACGAGCATCCCCGCAGCTGGTCGCGTGGGTTCTCGGCGTGCCCAGCGGGCTGCTACGAGCAGCCCTAGGCGGCTGCCATGGACAGCCGCGAGCCCCACGCGGGGGCTCGATCGAACAGCCCGTGTTCGTCCGGTTAGGGTTTGTTTGGTTGGGCTATCCCCGTGGAGGTTCGTGGCGGATTTTCGGCAACCGGGATTTCGATTGGAGTTGTCGTTCCGCAATTTTGACAACCCCGGATATTCGATCTCCAAAGGATTTCGGTCGGAATTAATTAGATAAGTAATTTTAATTAATTTATTAATTCCGGGATATCGATTTCCAACAATTGGTATCTGAGCGTTGGTTTTCGTTCACGGTATTTTTCGATAAATTGTTCTACCTTGCAGGGTTTCCGACTATTATGGCTAGATATAATTCTTCGTTAATTATTGTCATAATTTTTATTAAACTCTCGGACATGTCGAGATTCGTTTTATGTGTGGTGAATGCTTGTAATAATAAAAATTCGGGGGTTGACCGAATTTAGGTTTATTATTACGTTTTATTTTTTCCGGAAAATGTATAGGGTCGATTTCATGTATAGAATCGATACCGGATAATTGTAATTTAATTCTTGTAATTTTAATTACGTTGGATCGATGCCGAAACGATCGCCGGAAGACGAAGAAGATGTGACGAAGAAGACGAGGGGACGAAGGGTCGATCAACCCCATGATCGATCCCCATGAAGGATCGATCGAGCCCTAGGCGAAGGGGCTGTCCGTGGGAGCTTCCGGCCACGCCGGCCACCGGTGGTGGTGGCGCGTGGGCTGGGGGCGGCGGCGGTGCTCCTCGCGGGCGGCGGTCGACGGTGGGGGTGGAGCGGGGACTCCCAACCCGCGCTACTCCTACCATAATCCGACTTTCCTAATTAATTCGGTTTTCCTATTTGAGTGTTCTTATTTTTAGGAACTCTCATGGAATAGGAAAAGAATTAAATTGGAATTAATTTATTTCCTATTTGATTATTCCTATTCTTGGGAATTTTCAATAGATGGAAATTAATTAATTATGGAAAGTAGAAGAGTCCTAATTTATTTTATTTCCTTATTCTATTATAGAAGTCTTTTAGAATGTTCCAAGTTTGACTTGGAGGGGATTCTAGAGATTTAATAGAATTAGATAGGAAAATAAAAATAAAAATATTAATAATATTTAATTTTATTTTTGATATATTCGATTGACTTAATTTTCGAATTAAGTAACTTTTGGATTAATTAAAAATAAATAGATTTAAATATTGAGATTAATATTCTCGTCACATGGAGCATTCAAGAACGAAGACTGAAGACTAGAAGATGCGTACGGAGATGCGATAAAGCCATAATAGTCGGAAAATAATATTCTAGTATTATTTTGATTATGTGATAATAGTATGTGCTTTATTTCATGTATGCATGCTTATGTGTATTTAATTATGCATTAGATAGCGTATCCCTTTGTTATAAAAAGCTAAGTGGAAGAGGGATTGGAAACAATGCCATGGTCTCCATTACTGTTCTCTTGGTGACTTTTATGAACTTTCGAAGTTCGTATAGACAAGTCATTGGAGGAGAATTCTTGTAATTCCTTTTACGAGAAACATTGATTGAGTTTATCAAACAATGCCTAATTTGTCTTTCTGAAACTTATTTCAAGTCGACTCATTCTCACCCCGGGGAGTGGAATGGAGCCAAAGCCACTTGGTCATGTAGAGGACACAAATTAGAGACCTTCGTACCATCCTTTTGAAGGTGGATCGATTGTCTGCTCGGCTCCCTCGTTGAATGATAGATAAGGCTGTTCGCATGGTGAATCACTGGTTAGAAACTTCGAGTTTCACTTATGATTCTCCGCGTCCTGATTTACAAAAATCGAATGGATCAAGTAATTGGGAGTCAATTGTAAAAATCTTTTGGTGTAGTAAACGTCCACACTATCGTGGCTTGCTGCACTGAATGGGATTTTGGATCGATTGATGTAGACAGTTATAGAAGGGAGTAAAGGAGCGTATGTTAACGTAAACGTCCACACTATCGTGGCTTGCGGTGAATATGCGTGTCCCAAACAATCTTCTTAGATACTGAGTAATGGTTTACACTTAGGTACGCTTCATAGTATCCTTCCCATCGAAGTAACGCTATTGATGATGTACGACCGAAGCAAATCTAATTACTAAATCATTTGGGTAGGTAAACGTCCACACTATCGTGGCTTGCCATATCTGATGGGATTTTAGATGTGATTAGTGGTTTAATTATATTATTTGAGGGAGATAATATCGGAAATTAAATCAATTGTTTGTTGTTATATGTGCTCATAGATTAGGAGATGGCTTTGAACCCACTTTATGTGATACTTAAGGATTTTAACTCACTGGTCCCTAAATGTATTGATTGGAATAGAGATCTAGACATTGCCCAAACTGTTAAAGAGTACAAGTTTGTACTCAGTGAGCTTTGTTCTCCCGAGCCTACTAATGTCTCAACTGATGAGGAAAGAACTGTTTTTAAGAAGTGGGAAAATGCTTTTGCAATAACCACTAATTATGGTATCATGTTCAAACTCAAGAAGATGTTTAGACATGATGTAGAGGCAAGACAAGAGGCGATGAGGATACTCATAAAGACCGGTCGATTCGAGGAAACGCTTAAACACGTTTTTGAGATGATTGACCTTTTGGACGAGTTGAGACGGAAATCGCAAGCTCATGTAGCCAATGCCAAAGGTTTCGAACCTAAAGGCAAAAACCGGGGGAAAGGAAAGGCTAAGCAAAGAAACCCAGTGGTCCTAAGCTACTTGGACCACGAGATGGGGCGAGAAAGCCGTGAGGCAAGTGTTCTCGATGCAAACAGTCTGGGTACTGGAAGTCTGATTATCCTCTCAAAGAAATTACGAAATTTTCTTTAGTCGTAAAACATAGTCAGTGGTATTATCTACCGGAACCTGGTGTGTAGATATGGAACCACTGACGGTATGTGCATTCTAAATGCAAAGGTTCCAGGAAACCCGACGACTTAGAAAAGAAAAGATCGTAGTCTACGTGGGCAATGCTGTGGAGGAGGCAGCTGTTGCAATGGAGGACATTTTATAGGATTTCATTTTGAGTTATTGCTTTTATGTACCTTTCATATTAGAAAGAACTTTGTTCTGGATTTCTAATGAATGGATATTTTATTTCTTTTAATCATTTGATGGTTATAAGAAGAAATAAAGATAGTATTTATTCTGGTACATTAGCTAGCAATATATAAATAATGAATCCTGAGTCCACCACGATGCAACGAACCGTTTTATATAACTCGTCTTACTGATAAGAGATTTCATTATTAAATCATTTATACTTGTGGATTCTTATGCTAAGTCATGTTTATTCAAATAAGAAGTTCAAAGGTCGAAAATTGATTTTTTGATCAATTAAGTTGAAGGAGTGGACCTTCCGACCTAAGAATCTGATTTGGAAGATAACATGACTAAGCAATCCTTTATGGATATAAGGTATAAGATCCGGACAAGTATTAGAATAGATTCACTCTGATGTATGCAGACCTTTGTTTACTCAGACAATAAGGTACGAGTACTTCATTTTATGATTACTCGAAAAGATGGATTAGCATACCTGATGTGCCACAAAAGCAAAGTGTTTTGACAAGTCAATGGACACAAATCTATTGTGGGGAACCATCATGGTATATCCATTGAAAGCCTGCGATCTAATCGCGGAGGCAAGTGCCTGTTTGAGGAATGCATGGCATACTGATCAGAGATTGGGATTTGATCCCAAATGACTACACCATACACTGTTGTGTAGAAATGGTGTGTCGGAAATAAGAAATGGAACTCTTATTAGTAAAAGCATGAGTTATACGGAACTACCTGTATTCTATGGATATGTCTGGAAACAACGGCGCATTCAAATGCGGTTGTAGAATATCCTAGAAGAACAAAAGATGTGTGTTCAATAGTACTATGAACCAGAAGGACGTTATAAGTTCTAACGCCCGGTTCTTAGAGGAAGACTATTAGATGAAACACAAGCTCAAAGTGACGTAATACTTTGAAATGAGAGAGAGAGAGATTAAGACTGGAAACCAGCCAAACCGAGTAGCGGTACACCACTAACTGCACCTACTGTTATTACTGTTTATACACCGGAATGCCGTTGTAGTGGGAGGTTGTGTGACAACCGAATATATTCATAAGACTAGGAGAGTCTTCGGACTCTGGACCTAGTATACATGAAATCGATCCCTAGATCTACATGAAGGCAGTACTAGATCTAAATGTAGCTTCTTGGAAAGCAATAAGGATTATTGCTAAGAGACAAGATCATTTAGAGTACAAGCTTAGTTCATCCATCTATGGATCGGAACAAAGCATTGAGTTCGTGGTACTTGCGCATTGATGAGAAAGTCCATTTGATGGATTCATCAAAAGGCATTGACGAATCGTGTGTATGGGAAACGTGATGGAAACAAGGTGGTGTTTCTCGGAGGTTTTATGTAGATAACATTTTATCATTGGCAACAATGTAAAGATGTTGTCAGACATAAAATGATGGTTGTCTAGAAAAATCGATAAATGAGATAAAGAAGAAGTTAGAGCATGTTCTTAAGATCTAGGATCTCAAGAAAAGAACATTGTACTTCTCTAGATATCTTATACGATTATGGTTCGTTTTAACATGCAAGATTCCGAGAAAGGTTCGTTACCTTTCAGATACGGAATGCATCTATCTAAGGATATGTGTCTGGAAAACACAAAAGGAGATAGAAGCAGTGAAAGCAGTTTCCTACACTTAGAGTGTGGAAAGCTTAATAAATGCATTGTTGAAAACAAGAACCTGATATCGGCTATGCGGTTAGCATAGTGGGAGGATATCAAGGTAATCCTGGAAAGGAATACTCGACTGCTGTAATGAACATCTTAAGTACTTTCGGAGTACTAGAAACTATGTTCTGGATTACGGAGCAGACGAGCATTTCCTTTGGATTACACTCTCTTAGATTTCTAATCAAATAAGGACCGGTGTAATTCAATATCAGGCTATGTGTTTCACTATTGAAGGAGAAGGAGTTTTAACATGGAAGAGTGATAAGCACGATGCTTTTCGGACTCTGCCATGGGTAACCAAATAGCGGCCTCAGAGGCAGCGGAAGTTTTGGTATAGCTCCGGGATAATCTCTGGGACTTAAAGGTGATTCTTAATTTGCCAAAGGCTATATGAATAGCGGTGCAATGGCAAATGGTAAGAAATCACAAGTCCATAAGTGTAAGATAACACATAGAGCAAGTACCACCTGATACGAGTCATCGTCGAGGGAGACGACGCTGTAGTCACCAAGATAACTTCAGAGCGGCAACCTAGAGTGCTCATTCACATAGTAATTCTTGGAAGTACAGCTTAAGCACGTGATGAGTATGGGAGTCGGGAGTTTGGAGGAAATGACTAGACCTTAGTACTAGTGGGAAATTGTTGGAGTTGTGTACTTAATGTCTAGATTTAAGTAACGGAAACTCCCGATCCATTGCCATTAATCTATTTAATTAAATAAACAATTATTTGCGTTTAATTATTTATAATTAAATATATGCAAATTATAGTCCTAGATTATATACGTTGTAGTTAGTATGGTGTGCGTCGTCACACGGAAGATCATACTATCGGTTACTCGTATATAATCGAACAGTTGCTCACGACCTAGATGGACACGGACCAATCCATCGGTATAGTCGTTGTATGAGGGAGAAAATAATTTGTCTTGATTATTTTATCATACTTGTACACTTGGTGTATTGGGCGGATCGCTTGAGATTTATCGATTAGGATTGTCTTGGATAATCGATTTAGATCTCAGTGTATTTTATTCTTAATCCCCGATACTATTGCGGGTGTGTATATTTAATATAAGTGACTTTGATTTTCCAAAGGAATTGACCGGTTTAATTACTGGGTCAATTACCGGTTAAGTTGGGTCACTATATTTTATATATGGCATGCCGTGAATACTTGATGGGAAAGTGTATCCCGTAAGGGTTGATAATATCCCCGAGATGAGTTCATAAGGAATTATTATGTAAACCCTGCAGGTGGATTCGTTCCGCATAATAATTAAGGTTGAATGGTACTAGTCTCGGATATAAGAGATGAATAAATTAATTAGCAATAAATTAATTTTATTCTTGGATATTTATATCTTAAATACACGGAATAAATAATACTACCGGAGAAATATTATTTGATATAATATGGTTTAATATTGGGAGTGCAATTAATTTTATATAGTGAAAAATAGAATTAATTAATATTAATGGATTAATATATTTGGGCTTGGGCTCAATTTAATCATTAATATTGGAAGCCCAATATTCCACCTCCTTAAGATCCCCTACGTAGCATATAAAAGCACTACATGGTCTTCTCAATTCTCATATAACTTGAAGATCACAATTCTAGAGAGAGAAAGTAGAGAGGGAGATCCATGGAGTTCGGAAGATCGTCGCCCACCCGACGTTCGAGCTAGTGCAAGGAATACGTTGGAAGGTCTCAAGGTCTTCAACGATCTCGTTTCTCCGTACAACGAGAACAAAGGTAAAATCGTGAAAACCCCCTCGATGATTTTACATGTTAATTATCGTGAAAATACCGCGAACCAAGATCCGAAGAACGCGACCCATGTCGAGGTTGAACCGGGCGGTGGTGATCGAAGATCACCGGACCGCCGGCGGCTCAACGCTTCGACGGGATGGGTCGCCGGCGGCTCAACGCTGGACGCCGAGACTCGATCGAACCCTAGTTCGATCGCCACAAACGGGCTCGCGTGCGAGCTGCGGGTTTACCGCAGCGGACTCGCACGTGATGCGAGCCGCGTTCGGGCAGCGCTACGGGGCTGTTGCGATCAGCCCCACGAGCCCATGCGGGACTCGCTGCGACGCCGGGCGTCAGCGGGATGCTACGAGCATCCCCGCAGCTGGTCGCGTGGGTTCTCTGCTGGGATTCGATGTCCCGGGCAATCAAAAAATTGCGGAACCGATAACCCGACCGAAAACCCTCGATCGCCGAAGATTGGATCCCCGACTCATCCGCAGGAGTCCGACCTTTGGAGACTACGCGCCCGAAGACACGCAGCCCGCCCCCAGCCGAAGTCCCCTACGAGTCGGATCCACGAACGCGAACCACCTCACGAGCCGGGGCCCGACCGAACGCCCAGCGAAGCCCGAAGGCTGCGTGCGCCCAGCCGAGCCCCCGCGAGGGGCTCGCGATCGTCCTCGGACGATCGCTAGGATCGCTACGGGCGATCCCCGGGGCTGCTCGTAGCAGTCCCGCAGCGAGTCACGGACTCGCTGCTCGCATGGGGTCAGCCCCGTGCGCGTCTGCTACGGGAACACCCGTAGCGCGCACGAGGCAGCTGCGGGTTAACCCCGCAGCGACCCGCGATCGAGCTCACGGGCTCGATCGCCCCTCGGCTTCGGCCGAGGGCTTTGCTTCCGACGCGCCGCCGTGGAAGGGGCGGCTGGGGTCCGCCACGGCACCAGCCCGTGGCACCCCAGCGATCGACCGAAGTTGATCGCGTGCCCCGGCGTCCAGCCGGGGCTCCCCTTTTGGCGCGCGGTACCGGCGGTCGAACCCTAGGGTTCGGCCGCCCCTCTCGATCCCGACGGGGATCGCGAGATCCCCGTATCCCGGTCTCGACGCTTTCCCGGATCGTCTTGTTCATGTACATATCACGATTAAACAACACAAATAATCAAAGAGGGGGTTCTCGATTATTACCTCGATTCGTTGTACGGAGAAACGAATCTTGTTGATGACCTTGCGATCTTCCTACGTATTCCTCGCACTTCCTCCGAACGTCGTGTGGGCGACGATCTATCGGATTCCTATGGATCTTCCTCACTCTCAAGACTTTATGATTTGCGTAGGTTAAAATCAAGTTATGAAAAGTGAAGACCATGTAGTGCTTTAGGCTACGTAGGGGATCATAAGGAGAATAAATATTGGGTTTCCAATATTGAAAATTAAATTGGGTCCAACCCAAATCCATTAATTCTTATCAATATTAATTTTATTTATTTTCCACTATATAAATAAAATTGCACTCCCAATATTATTCCATATTATATCAAATAATATTTCTCCGATTAGTATTATTTATTCCGTGTATTTAAGATTTAAATATCCATGAATAAATTTATTTATTGCTCAATAAATAATATTCATATCTTATATCCGAGACTAGTACCGTTCAACCTTTATTATTGTGCGGAACGAATCCACTCATGAGGTTTACACAATAATTCCGTATGAACTCATCTCGGGGATATTATCAACCCTTCCGGGATACACTTTCCCTTCAAGTATTCACGGCATGTCATATATAAAATATAGCGACCCAACTTTACCGGTAATTAACCCAATAATTAAATCGGTTAATTCCTTTGGAAAATCAAAGTCTCTAGTATTAAATATACACACCCGAAATAATATCGGGGATTAAGAATAAAATACTCCGAGATTTAAATTGATTATCTAAGGCAATCCTAATCAATAAATCTCAAGCTGATCCGCCCAATACACCAAGTGTACAAGTGTGATAAAATAATTAAGATAAATTATTTTCTCTCTCACACAACGACTATACCGATGGATTGGTCCGTGTCCATCTAGGTCGTGAGCAACTGTTCGATTAAATACGAGTAACCGATAGTATGATCTTCTGTGCGCCCATGCGCACCATACTAACTACAACGTATAAAATCCAGGACTATATTTTGCATAATTAATTAATAATAATTAATTGCAAATAATTGTTTATTAATTAAATAGGTTAAACGCCATGACCGGGAGTTTACCGGTACTTAAATCTAGACATTAAGTACACAACTCCAACAATCTCCCACTTGTACTAAGGTCTAGTCATTTCCTCCAAACTCCCGACTCCCATACTCATCACGTGCTTAAGTTATACTTCCCAGAAGTATTATGTGAATGAGCAATCTAGGTTGCCGCTCTGAAGTTATCTTGGTGACTACTGCGTCGTCTCCCTTGACGATGACTCGTATCAGGTGGTACTGGCTCTATGTGTTATCATCACTTTTCGAACTTATGACTTCTTCCAGTTCTCCACGCACCGCTATGTACATAGCCTTTGGTGAACCAAGAATCATATCCAAGTTCAGAGGTCATTCTGCAACCTAACCAAAAACTTCCGCTGCCTCTGAGGCTGCTATTCGGTTTATGATAGAGTCCGAGAAGCATCACGCTTATCACTCTTTCATCCTTAGGTTCCACCTCTTCTAAAAGTGAACACATAGCCTGATATCGACTTACACTGGTCTTTCTCCGATTTTTTGATCTGAGAAACTGTAATCTAAGAAGATTTCGCTTTGCCAGCAATCCAGTACTTCCAAGTACTTTTACAGCATTCGAATATTTCTTATCCACATTACTTTGATATCCTCCCACTACGCTAACCGCATAGTTGATATCAGGTTCTTGTTTTTCAACATTGCATCTACAAAGCTTTCTACACTTGAAGTGTAGGGAACTGCTTTGTCCATATCCATCTCCTTTATGTGTTCGAAACACATACCTTTAGATAGATGTATTCTGTTCTAGGAAGGCAATAACCTTTCTCAGAATTGTGCATGTTTAAAACAAACCATAATCGTATAAGATATCTTAAGAGAAGTACAAATGTTCTTATCCAGAGATCGAAAGATTTCTAAGAACATGATCCAACTTCATCTTAATCTTATATCTCGATTTATTTAGACAACCTCTATTTTATGTCTGACAACACTTTTACATTGTTGCCAACGATGAAGTGTTATCTACACAAAATTCCGAGAAACACCACCTTTGTTTCCATTACGTCTCTAACACACCTTTCTCGCAAATTCCTATGCAGATCTAGGGATCGATTTCATGTATACTAGATCCAGAGTTCAAAACTCCTCCAGTCTTATGAACATCTCTGGTTGCTTAACAACCTCCCACTGCAATGGCGTTCCGGTGTATAACAGTAATAACATTAGGTGCAGTTAGTGGTGTATCACTACTCGGTCAGGCTGGTTCTCAGTCTTTCCTTTCCTCATCTAAAGTACTTTGTCAGTTAGGGCATTGTAGTTCATCTAATAGTCTTCCTCTAAGAACCGGGTGAGGACACCCATCTGGTTCGCAGTACTATCGAACTTACAATTACTTGTTCTTCTAGGATATTCTACAACCACATTGAATGTGCCGCTGTATCCAGGAATATCCATAGAACACAGGTAGTTCCGAACAAACTTGTCCTTTTACTATTAGAATCTCATCTCTTATTTCTGACACACCATGTCCACACATCAGTGTATGGTGTAGTCGTTTGAGACTTAATCTCAACCTTTGATTTATGCTATGTGTTATTTAGATAGGTGATAGCCTCCGCGAACAAGTCGCAGGCTTTCAATGGATATACTTGGAAAGATCCCCATAATGGCTTTGTGTTGAAAACACTCCGCTTTTATGGCATATCAAGTATTCTAATCCATCTTCGAGTATTCTTAAAAGAACGGCTCGTACCTTCTCTAATTACACATACCGCATTAATCATAAATCATTTTCTATACTTGTCCGAATTCCATCCTTTATCCAGAAAGGTTGACTTAGTTGTATCACCTTTCAAGATCGATTCTTAGGTCGGGAGGTCCATTCCTCCAACTATAATTGATCAAATCAATTTCGACCTTTTGAATTCCTTTTGAATAGATACTACCAAGTTCAATAATTCACAAGTATAATGATTGATAAGAGAAATACATCTAATAAGTAAAACAAGTTATACATAACGGTTTGTTGCATCGTGGTATACTAAGGATTCATCATTCACATATTGCTTATCTAATGTACCAGAATAGATATCACCATTATTTCTTATCCAAACCATCAAATGATTAAAGAAATAAAATATCCATTAATAAGAAAACCAGAACAAAAGGTTCTTTTTCAAAATAAGGGGTACATAAAGCAATAACTGAAATGAAATCCTAAAACAGATAAATGTCTTCCACCGCAACCGCTGCTACCCCAACAGCTTCGCCCATGTAGACTCGAACTTTTCTTCTCTAAGTCGCCGGGTTTTCTGGAACCCCTGCATTTAAAGAAATGCACATACCGTCAGTGGTTCCATATCTACACACCAGAATTCTGGTAGATAATACCGCTGACTATGTTTTTACGACTAAAGAAAAATTCGTACCTCTGAGAGGACATTCAGACTTCCAGTGTCCAGACTTCTTGCATCGGAAGCACAAGCCCTTTGGCTTACTATCCCCCACTCGTGGTCCATTCCTCTTGGCACCACTGGGTTTTATGGCTTGCTTCCTTTTCTTGCCCCTACCTCCAATAGCTTTCAAGCTTTTGGACTTGGTAGCCACAAGCGCTTGAGACTTGCCCTTCTTGTAGATCCCCTCTGCCGCCTTCAGTTCAGTCAGGAGTTGCGCAAGAGTATAAGATAGTTTACCCATATTATAGCTCATACGAAACTGCTCAAAACTAGGGGTCAGAGACTGGAGTATGATGTCGACTTGCGTCTCACCATCAATCATAGCTCCTAGGACCTCCAATTCATTCAACAGACTCATCATCTTGAGAACGTGCTCCTCAACGGGCGTTCCTTCAGATTGAGTAGTCGACATGAGGACTCTCATTGCTTCTTGCCTACCCGCACGGTCATGATGCCCAAACATCTCCTTGAGGTTAAATAACATATCCTTGGCAGTGTTCATCGGCTCATGTTGGGTTTGGAGTACATTTGACATGGAAGCCAAAATATAGCACCTAGCCATTTCATCAGCCTTTTTCCACTTCCGATATGTTGCCTTTTCCTCATCAGTTGAGGCAGCCGTGGGCTCAGCAGGGCATTTATCAGAGAGTACAAACTTGTACTCTTCAGCAGTCAGGACAATGTCCAAATTTCTCTTCCAATCAATGTAATTGGGACCAGTGAGTTTATGTTCCTTGAGTATCACAGAAAGTGGATTCATAGCTATTCTCTAAACCTATAAGCACATTTAAACAAACAATCAATTTAATGTCCGATATTATCTCCCTCAAATAATATCATTAAATTACTAATTGCGTCTAAAATCCCATCAGGTAAAGCAAGCCACGTGGTGTGGACGTTTACCCACCCAAATGATTTAGCAATTAGTTTTTCTTCGGTCATACATCAATCATAGCGTAACTTCGTGGGGAAGAATACTATAACGCGTATCTAAGTGTAAACCATCACTCAGCACTAAAGTACATTGCTTGGAATTGTTACGTCACCGCAAGCCACGTGGTGTGGACGTTTACGACAATTTCACAATTCTTCACAATCACTTATAACTGTCTACATCAATTAATCCAAAATCCGTCAGCACAGCAAGCCACGTGGTGTGGACGTTTACTACACCAAGAGATTTTTATAATTGACTCCCAATTACAAGATCCATTCGATTTCGTAAATCAAGACTCGGAGAATCATAAGTGAAACTCGAAGTTTCTAACCAGTGATTCACCATGCGAGCGACCCTATCTCTCATAAATGAGGGAGCCGAGCAGACAATCGACCCACCTATAAAAGAATGGCACGAAGGTCTCTAATTTGTGTCATCCACATGACCAAGTGGCTCTGGCTCCATTCCACTCCCCGGGGTGAGAATGAGTCGACTTGAAGTCAGTTTCAGAAAGACAAATTAGGCATTGTTTGATAACTTGATCAATGTTTCTTGTAAGAGGAATTACAAGAATTCTCCTCCAATGACTTGTCTATATGAACTTCGAAAGTCCATAAAAGTCACCAAGAGAACAGTGATGGAGACCATGGGAATGTTTCCATCCCCTCTCCCACTTAGCTTTTTACGATAAAGGGATACGCTATCTAGTGCATAAAATAAACACATATAGCATGCATGAAAGCAATAAAGCACATAGATCACATAGTCAAAATAATGCTAGAGAATTATTTTCCCGACTATCATGGCTTTATCTTCATATGCATCCTCTAGTCTTCAGTCCTCGTTTCTTGAATGCTCCATGCGACGAGAATATTAATTTCCAATATTTAAATCTATTTATTTTCAATTAATCCAAAAGTTACTTAATTCGAAAATTAAGTCAATTGAATATATTAAAAATAAAATTAAATATTATTAATATTTTTATTTATTTATTTTCCTATCTAATTCTATTAAATCTCTAGAATAGTCTATCCAAGTAGGACTTGGAATATTCTAGGAGATATCTATAATAGAACAAGGAAATAAAATAAATAAATTAGGACTCACTACTTTCCAAATTTATTTTTTATTCCTAATCCATGAATATTCCCATGAGTAGAAATAATCAAATAGGAAAAATAAATTTAATACTAAATTAATTAAATTTCTAATCTATGAATATTTCCATGAAGGAAATAAATCAATAGAAATAAAATTAATTTAAATTAATTCTTTTCCTAATCCATGGGAGTCCCCACGCCATCCTCGACCCACACCTAGGAGGTGGCCGGCCACCAACACCGGCGGCTCCTCCATGTGAGGGTCGATCGACCCTTATGGATTGACCATGGGGTTGGTCGATCCGAGCCCTAGCTCCCTCTCGTCATCTCGTCTTCTCCGGCGGTCTCGATTCATCGATCCAATCGCAAAATAAATTACAATAATCTAAATTACAATTCTGGTATCGATTCTATACATGAAATCGACCCTATACATTTTCCGGAAAATAAAGTGCGTAATAATAAATCCTAAATTCGGTCAACCCCCGAATTTTTACTATTACAAACATTCAACCACATAAAAACGAATCTCGACATGTCCGAGAGTTTAATAATCATGATAATTAATTAAAAAAACAATTAATTAAATCCAGCCATGATAGCCGGAAATCCTGCAAGGTAGAACAATAATCGAACATATACATGAACACGAAACCAAACGCTCTGATACCAATTGCTGGGATTCGATGTCCCGGGCTATCAAAAAATTGCGGAACCGATAACCCGACCGAAAACCCTCGATCGCCGAAGATTGGATCCCCGACTCATCCGCAGGAGTCCGACCTTTGGAGACTACGCGCCCGAAGACACGCAGCCCGCCCCCAGCCGAAGTCCCCTACGAGTCGGATCCACGAACGCGAACCACCTCACGAGCCGGGGCCCGACCGAACGCCCAGCGAAGCCCGAAGGCTGCGTGCACCCAGCCGAGCCCCCGCGAGGGGCTCGCGATCGTCCTCGGACGATCGCTGGGATCGCTACGGGCGATCCCCGGGGCTGCTCGTAGCAGCCCCGCAGCGAGTCACGGACTCGCTGCTCTCATGGGGTCAGCCCCGTGCGCGTCTGCTACGGGAACACCCGTAGCGCGCACGAGGCAGCTGCGGGTTAACCCCGCAGCGACCCGCGATCGAGCTCACGGGCTCGATCGCCCCTCGGCTTCGGCCGAGGGCTTTGCTTCCGACGCGCCGCCGTGGAAGGGGCGGCTGGGGTCCGCCACGGCACCAGCCCGTGGCACCCCAGCGATCGACCGAAGTCGATCGCTGGGATCGCTACGGGCGATCCCCGGGGCTGCTCGCACCAGCCCTCGGCTTCGGCCGCCCCTCTCGATCCCGACGGGGATCGCGAGATCCCCGTATCCCGGTCTCGACGCTTTCCCGGATCGTCTTGTTCATGTACATATCACGATTAAACAACACAAATAATCAAAGAGGGGGTTCTCGATTATTACCTCGATTCGTTGTACGGAGAAACGAATCTTGTTGATGACCTTGCGATCTTCCTACGTATTCCTCGCACTTCCTCCGAACGTCGTGTGGGCGACGATCTATCGGATTCCTATGGATCTTCCTCACTCTCAAGACTTTATGATTTGCGTAGGTTAAAATCAAGTTATGAAAAGTGAAGACCATGTAGTGCTTTAGGCTACGTAGGGGATCATAAGGAGAATAAATATTGGGTTTCCAATATTGAAAATTAAATTGGGTCCAACCCAAATCCATTAATTCTTATCAATATTAATTTTATTTATTTTCCACTATATAAATAAAATTGCACTCCCAATATTATTCCATATTATATCAAATAATATTTCTCCGATTAGTATTATTTATTCCGTGTATTTAAGATTTAAATATCCATGAATAAATTTATTTATTGCTCAATAAATAATATTCATATCTTATATCCGAGACTAGTACCGTTCAACCTTTATTATTGTGCGGAACGAATCCACTCATGAGGTTTACACAATAATTCCTTATGAACTCATCTCGGGGATATTATCAACCCTTCCGGGATACACTTTCCCTTCAAGTATTCACGGCATGTCATATATAAAATATAGCGACCCAACTTTACCGGTAATTAACCCAATAATTAAATCGGTTAATTCCTTTGGAAAATCAAAGTCTCTAGTATTAAATATACACACCCGCAATAATATCGGGGATTAAGAATAAAATACTCCGAGATTTAAATTGATTATCCAAGGCAATCCTAATCAATAAATCTCAAGCTGATCCGCCCAATACACCAAGTGTACAAGTGTGATAAAATAATTAAGATAAATTATTTTCTCTCTCACACAACGACTATACCGATGGATTGGTCCGTGTCCATCTAGGTCGTGAGCAAATGTTCGATTAAATACGAGTAACCGATAGTATGATCTTCTGTGCGCCCATGCGCACCATACTAACTACAACGTATAAAATCCAGGACTATATTTTGCATAATTAATTAATAATAATTAATTGCAAATAATTGTTTATTAATTAAATAGGTTAAACGCCATGACCGGGAGTTTACCGGTACTTAAATCTAGACATTAAGTACACAACTCCAACATTCTCGGCGTGCCCAGCGGGCTGCTACGAGCAGCCCTAGGCGGCTGCCATGGACAGCCGCGAGCCCCACGCGGGAGCTCGATCGAACAGCCCGTGTTCGTCCGGTTAGGGTTTGTTTGGTTGGGCTATCCCCGTGGAGGTTCGTGGCGGATTTCCGGCAACCGGGATTTCGATTGGAGTTGTCGTTCCGCAATTTTGACAACCCCGGATATTCGATCTCCAAAGGATTTCGGTCGGAATTAATTAGATAATTAATTTTAATTAATTTATTAATTCCGGGATATCGATTTCCAACAACAACAAGAGGGTTTTATCGATCCTAATCAGGCTGAGAGAGTATGCAAGCTTAATAGATATATTTATGGATTAAAGCAAGCATCTCGGAGTTGGAATCTTCAGTTCAATGAATCCATACTTGGATTTGGATTTCAGAGGAACTCGAAAGAGTCTTGTTTTACAAGAAGTTCAGTGGGATTTACGTTTTATTCATTGAGTTGTATGTCGATGACATACTCCTTATTGGAAACAATATTCCTATGTCAAATTCTTTTAAAGAATGGCTTGGAAGATGTTTTTTAATGAAGGATCTTGAACAAGCACAGTACATATTGGGCATAAAGATCTGTCGGAAAAGATCGAAAAGGATGTTTGAACTTAGTCAAGTGACCTATATTGATAAGGTGCTTGATAAGTTCAGAATGAAAGACGCCAGAAAGGGTCTCATTAATCCAATAACTAATGGCACATCTCTTAGCAAGATGCAATGTCCTACGGGACCTGATGAGCAAAAGAGGATGTAAAACATTCATTATGCTTCGCCAATAGGGTCTATAATGTACGCCATGATATGTACACGACTGGACGTATCGTATGCTTTGAGCATGACGATTCGGTTTTAAGGAAACCCAGGTGAGGTGCATTAGACTGCGGCCAAGAATATTCTTTTGTACCTTAGATGGACTAAAGAATATTTTGTTGTCTTTGGAAGACAAAAAGAGTTGATATTAACAATCTATTTGAATGCATACTTCAAAACAGACTAAGATAATTTCCGATTTTAATCTGGTTATATCTTTTGTCTGGTTAGAGGTAAAATATGCTGGAATAGTTCCATGCAATGCAATAGTTGATAAAACTACAGAAGCTGAGTATAGCACTGCATTAGATGTAGTGATGTTGGCAGTTCAGATTTTAAAAGTTCTTCGTTGAACTAGGTGGCGTAACTAGCTCGGCCCATCCGATAGTTCTCTATTTATAGTAGAGCTATCGCGCAAGCCAATGAGTTAGGAAGCACCACAAGTCTAAAAATGGTGCTCAGGAAGTTCCACATTATCTGGGAGATAGTTTCGTGGAGAAATCGAGATAATAAAGTTGCAACTTTTGGTAAGGTTGCAATCCCGCTTTCTAAACCTCTCCAGCAGTCTAAGCTTGAGGCTTTCACGACTGCAATAGAGATCAGACATCTTAGAGATGGGTTTTGATTTCTATTACTATATTAGATACTTTTGGAGATTTGGTAAACATTCACTTATATGTGTTACACATATTTCTTCATATAAATTTGGTTTAATTTATATGAATTGTCCAAATGATTAAGTGATATCAATTGGGTTATGAGGTCGAATTAGCGCATAATGAAGTCCCAATGGTTGAACTGATATACTTGAATCATATGACTGTTCCTGGTTCGTATCATCTAGTACGGACAAACCGATAATACAATGAACTAAATTGCAATGTTTACTATAGTGCCTCTTCATGGGCTAGTGACGTGGGACGTCAAGTACAGTTGCATAGAAATTATATGGGAGCTAATGATCGAACAGACTCAACTGGAATAGTATTTGAGATTTGAAGTCATAATACTATTTCATTGACTGTTGAGCATTTTCCTCTGACCTGAGTAGTCCAGAGTGATTCCATTGTGAAATGGTATACTTTGTTACAAGTAAACGTCTTTCGTAAAAGGAGGTTATAAAACTTGTTATCGGGTGTATCAGGAAGCAAGTGGGAGAGCTTGGATTGACAAGATGGGATTGTCCTCCATTTTAATATGGATCATATGTCTTACCGGCCACTTGGAGAGTCGAGACTGTGGAAAAGCGTGGCCACGTACAGATTCGTATTGTAGTGATAAATCTGGTTTTACAGTCTGTCTCATAGTCCAAGAAAGGTTTGAACCGATTGAGGATGACTCGAGTCTTGCCTCAAGTTCAAACTTAGACATAAAGTGACAACAGGAAATTGGCAGCACACTGGCTCTGAAGGCCAAGTGGGAGATTGTTGGTATATGTCCTTCGATCCTACGTGTGCAATCGATAAAGTCATAAAGGTTGTCGTCGGATGTTAATTGATAAATCGATAATATTATTTATTGCTGGGAGCAATATAATATTGATCGATAATCATACCTACAGGGTCACACACGGACTCAATGATGATATACGTTGCTTGTTAATTATATTGATTTAGAATCAATATTTACGTGGATTTTCACATGCATGGGATGCATGGCATGCATGGAATGCATGTCGCATGGTGTGACATGGCATGCCACACAAGCCAATGGGACCACATATCATGATTTGACATAATTATGTGGAGGTGACCTTTGAACTTCACCATAACACCCCATTATGTGTGGTTATGACACACACATTATGGTGGGGGTTACATGTGAAGTAAAAGGGGTATAATGAGAATGAAAATCTGATTTTCATGGCTCATTCTAACACCATAATCATCAGCCACGAAATTCACAAGAAAGAGTGAGAAGAGAGAGTGTTCTTGGAGAACCACTTCAAACAGCAAGGTGTTTATCATCCGGGTTCGTGTGCAACACGTAGAGGCCGGGCCATTTGTGCGACTTCAACATCCGGGCTCTCTAGACAAGAGGAGTGACGAGGTCATTTACAAGGAGAGCATCTAGTGGCTGACCCAAGGTGGTTCAATCGACTCAACACCATCTTCATCAATATCAACGAGGCACGCTACACCGGTTGTAAATATTCTCGTTAATCCTTATATATATATATATATATATATATATATATATATATATATATATATATATATATATATATATATGTGTGTGTGTGTGTGTGTGTGTGTGTGTGTGTGAGTGAGTGTGTCTGTCTATACATATATATGTGTGCACTAGATCTTGTTGTTCGTGTTTACTCGTTTTACACGCTTACGCACACATGAACGAGGTAATCATGCGATTGGATCGGCATAGAAAACCTTCATAATTGAATATAAGTTTTTTCATAAAAATTATTAATTTTATACTAATTAATAATTATACAAACAATTTTTTTTAATTAGTGTATTTTTAAATAATTTTTTATTTAGTTAAATATTACGTTCTACTATGATAAGAGCTCAAATTAATTAATTTAATGCAATAAAATTGGATTTTTTGAAAAATAAATATTAATTACTATGGTAAAAAAAATTAATTTTCTATCACATTCAGTTAAAGATTGACTTTTAGATTATTAACTTATTAATTTAAGGTTATAATTTAAAATATTTATATGAAAGGTACAAAACAAATTAGAAGATAGAGATTTTGTTTTTCAAAAAATTACATATTAATGAATAAATATTGAATTTAATATGCCTTAAGAATGTTTTCAAATATTAATTTACAATATTTTCTTCATTTCCTTGAAACATATATTTCGTATAAATTATAAAAGATAATCCTATTGTAAATAAAATTAAATTGTTAAAATAATTTTTTTGTTTATATTATCAATTTTCTTTAGAATGATAAAAAAAACTTGAAAATGTTTGTTAGTAATATTTTCTAATGTTTTCATTATCTTTTACATCATTATACCCGTGTAAATTATGAATGTTGAATAGTTGAATACTTAAAAAAATTATTATTTTGTTTGTATTTCAACTATCCCTCTAGTCAATATTTTTTAAAAAAAAATCAAACTTTAGAAGTTTACGAACTATTCTAACAAAATTAAATTGATAAATAATTAATTTTTTGTGTTTAAAACTATATCTCATTTTCAATACGGAGGAATTAATATATAAAATATTAATTACGAATTAAATACATGTTCTTTCGAACTCAAAATGACTGAATTGAAGTGATCTAAATTTAATAGATCTGAACTGAACTGAACTAAAATAAATTGAATTTAATAGGCTTAAATTGAAATGAAATTTAGTTCAATTGAATTTAATATTAAAATATTGAAATAATTATAAATAAAATAAATAAATAAATAATACAAAATTAAATGATTGAACTGAACTGAAATAAACTTAATGGGTCAGAAATGAAGTAAACTGAAATGAAGCAAAATAAGAATAAGTCCAAAAGAACAGTCTTAAACCATTATCAACATTTTTAGGATTTCAGTTCAGATTGCTTCAGTTCATCTCGAATAATTTCGTTTAAAATAAATTAAAATAAAATTAATAAAAAATAATTGTAATCAATAATTTTAAACATACAATCTAGTTACTGTCACAATATTATTAATATTTTAAAAAAATATTCAATAATTTATAAAAAAATTATTATTATTTTTATAAAAAATACCAATTCAGTTCAGATCGCTTCAGTTCAGTTCAGTTCACCGATTTCAGTCCAAAAGAACAGGTAAGGATGTGCTCTTTTGAACTGAAACTGGCTAAACTGAATTGAATTGAACATAATAAGCCTGATAGAACTTATATTAAGTTCAATTTAATTTAATTTTAAAATATTGAAATAATAATAATTAAAAAAATAAAATAAATAAATAATTAAATGAATAAACTTAGCTTAATAGATTTGATTTGAACTGACCTAAACATATTTTGTCTGAACTTAACTTAACGAGTCAGAACTGAAATGAACTTAGAATAAGTCCAAAAGAACGGTTCATAAGTGATTCTAAAAAAATACTTTATTCATGTGTGTAAAATTAAAAAAATCTTTTAGACTAAAGACTTGTTCTTTTGACATAAACTGGGTCAACTAAACTTAATTGAACTTGTATGAACTGAACTGGATTCAATAAATTTGAACTAAAAAATTAAGTTCAATTACATTTAATTTTAAAATTTTAAAATAATATTAATAATAATAATAATAATAATAATAATAATAATAATAATAATAATAATAATAATAATAATAATAATAATAATAATAATAATAAACTAAACTAAACTTATTAGGTCTAAACGACTCTGAACTGAACTGTGAATTAACCGTCCTAAGTTCAGTAAGTTTAGTTCAGACACATACTTGTTCTTTTTCACTGAAACTTGTTGAATTAAATTGAACTGAACTTAATAGATATGAACTAAACTGAAATTAAGTTCAATTTAATTTAATTTTAAAATATTGAAAAAAAATAAACAAATAAACAGAACTGGACTTAATAGATTTGAGCAACTTATTGAATCTTAACTGAAGTAAACTGAACTTAATGGATTTGAATTGAGTTAAGCTAAACTGAAGCAAACTAAGAATAAGTTCAGGTCCTGTTTCAGTAAAAAAGAACAGGGATTAGTGGTGCTAAAAAATATTTTATTCATGTGTGCAAAATTGAAAAATCTTTTATACAAATAATATGTTCTTTTAGACTAAAACTGATTGAACTGAACTTGACTGAACTTAGTAGGTCTGAACTGAGCTGAACTCAACTTTATAGGTCTGAACTAAACTGAAATGAATTGAACTTAATATGACTGAACTAACTGAAATTAATTTATTAGGTCTGAACTGAACTAAACAAATTGAACTTAATATATCTGAACTGAAATAAAATTAAGTGCAATTGAATTATATTTTAAGATATTGAAATAATAATAATAATAATTAAAAATTAAAAAAAAAAATTATATGACTGAACTTAATAGGTTTAAACTCAACTCAATTGAACGGAACTTGATTTAATGAGTGTGAAGTGAATTGAAACGAACTGAGAATAAATCCAAAAGAATATTAGAGAGGAGGGAGTATGAAATTTTGTGAAGGAAGTGTGACTATTAGTCTGAAGAGGAGAGAGTATGAAATTTTGAAATCATTTTGACTTAAACAAGAGGGATCACATCCAATCAGAGCTATTGAGCACTCGCAAATTGAAAGATCAAACATCGATGTATAAAATTTAGTCGATGTAACAATCGACTATAGATAAATATTTTAAGTCGTATTAAACATGTTATTGATTTTGATAAATAAAAATAATATTAATAAATAATTTTATAATATATTAATCATTTATTCTTATATAGAAGTATAAATTTGTAAAGCTAAAAAATGTGACTTATAGTAATGTGGAGTTTATTTTAATTTATAATTAGTCCAAAGACTTGAATTTTTAATTAATATAGAAAAGTTTAATACTATATAAGGTATTATTATATAGAGTTGTTAAGATTAAAGAAATCAATTTTCCTTGTGCTTTAAAAAGAAATTATTTAAAAATAAATATCAATCCTTACCCCTCGTAATTAAATATACAAGTACGTAATCATATACAAATACGTAATCAAGTTTGTCATGTATTGTAATTTAAAAAACAAAATGTTGGAATTCAAACGAATTATGTTATGTATCATATTTATTAACTTGATTCTCTTTCATCTTCTTATTTGTTTTATTTTTGGACTTAAAATTATAATGAGGTTTTGTAATTTCAAATTACATGGGCCGAAAAATGGATTGAAGGTATGTGTTAAACTTACATATTATTTTAAGTCATATTAAACATGTTATTGATTTTAATAAATAAAAATAATATTAATAAATAATTTTATAAATATTAATTATTTATTTTTATATGGAGGTATAAATCTTTAGGGCTGAAAAATGTATGACTTATAAGTAATGTGAAGTTTATTTTTATTTATAATTAGACCAAAGACTTGAATTTTTTATTAATATAGAAAGTTTACTACTATATAGATTAGGGCTAAATACATTTTGCCACCTCTGGATATGGGGTTTTTGCACTTTGCAACCTCGTCGGAAAACTTTTGCCGATCAGTACCACAGGATAAGCAATATTACAGTGTGGTACCTGCCGGCTGCCGGATCGGAATATGCCCTGGAATATTCCGGGGATTTGAGTGTCACGCTCCTCTTAAGCGCTTGAGACTGTACATTTAAATGGAGCTGAGGGGTAGATATGTATTTACTCACCTTGTATTAAATATGAAATGAAAAAAAGAAAGATAAACGATTTTAATTACAACACTTCATTCATTTCAGCTCTTCCATTACACAGAAACACAAAATCGCGATTTCCTTGAAAATCCCCAACTCCTCAAGAACCCTAGCTGCGAAATTGAATTTTCACCCAAAATCTCGAAGCTCAATTAAATCCTAATTCTCTTACAAGAATCTTCACTCAGAAACCCTAATATTCAGAAACCCTAAGCTCAGAAATTTCAATTCCCAAATTCGCGAAGGATCAAGAACCCTAATTCTCTTACATAAAAATGCGGTGGTATTTGCGACCCGATGATGCAGCACCGCCGGGATATGAACCTCTGAATCACGACATGTTCAGTTTGAAAGTTCATCACAGCGGGAAATTTCGAAAAAACAAAGAAGGGGAAATCTGCTATGTCGACGGGAAGGTAAATTATTTTGATGATTGTGGTGACGATCTGTGTATGCAAGATCTCACTATGATGACGTATGAATTGAAGCTTGCTGGGATTATGGAATATTATTTTAGTTTCAACTGTGAAGATAATTGCAAGCAGCTAGTTTACATTTCTGGGGATGTGAATGTGGGTGAGATTCCCTGTGTAGTCAATACTGATAAGTGTGTGTCCATATTTGTTGATCATGAGATGGTAGATCCCAATTGCATTTATTTTCAAGGTCAACCCTGTGATGAATCATTGTTAAGTATGGACACTCCTGTGGCTTCTGAGAACTCAGATCAGTTGAATGATGAAGTTGATGAATATGAGGAGGTGAAATCTGTTCACAGAAATGTGGAAGTTGAATTTGATGCAGGTGAGCCAAGTGAGAGAGCACCTGAATTTGAGCCAAGTGAGAGGGCAGCTGAACTTAATCAAACTGAGAGTGCAGCAGAACACAATCCAAATGAGATGGCAGGGCTTCATGAAGATGATTGTGATGTGTCAGTGGGATCTGATTCTGAGCATTCAGATTATTTGGAGGACAGTGAAGGCTGCTATGATGATGAGACTGAGATGTTCTCAAGGTATGTTGATGATGAAGTAGACAGTGAGGGTTGTCACATAAAGAAGGAAATGGATATGCCCAAGAGGCCAGCAACCAGAAGCATATCTAAAGGGAAACAAGTTGAGAAGAAGGCTGTTATTAAGGAGAAGGGAAAACACAAAGGATTCAGGGTGTTCAACCCTGATTTTGTTGGAGACATAGAGTTTGAGGTAGGGCTGACCTTCCCTACAATACAGATATTCAGAACTGCACTTAGGAAGTATGCAGTGCAGACTGGAAGATCATTGAAGTTCAAATTCAACCATGCAACTAAACTGGAAGCTGTGTGCAAGCAAGATGGATGCCCATGGCTGATTTATGGGTCTCTGATGTCCAATGAACACACAATCCAAGTGAAGACACTGAATGACACACATGAGTGTGTGAGGCAAGAGAAGGTGACACAAATGGACACAAGATTCCTGACTGAGAAATACAAGGACAGGGTGAGAAGTGATCCTACATGGAATGTTAATTCTATGGTTGAAAGCATTCAAGGGGAAATCAACTGTGTTGTTCACAAGGCACAAATGTACAGAGTGAAGAACAAGGTGAAGAATATGGGAAATGGTGATGTGGCTGAGCAGTACAGTGTATTGTACAACTATGCAGAGGAGATCTTCAGGAGCAATCCAGGTATCACATTTCATTTCATTTCATTTATCACTGTCCAGTTCTTTTTTAAGTTATCCCTTTTTTAATTTTGAGAGTACTATATCACTGTCCATTTTTTCACAGAAATCTATTTGCTCACTTCTCTTTTTCATCTTCAGGTAGTACTTGTGTGATAAAGTCTAATGTTGTTGGGAATGAGGCTGTGTTCAGAAGGATCTATGTTTGCTGGGATTCTTTGAAGAGAGGTATGCTAGATGGTTGCAGAAGGTTGTTGTGTTTTGATGGATGCCACTTGAAGACTGGAAATGGAGGTATGTTGCTGAGTGCAGTGGGAATAGATGCTAATAATGGGATATTCCCATTTGCATATGCAGTGGTTGAAAAGGAGACAGGTAGTACATGGCATTGGTTCCTTAATTTGGTGTGTTCTGACTTGGGGATTTCTGCTCATAGCAGTCACTTGTGGACTGTTATGAGTGATAAACAAAAGGGTCTACTTGAAGCTGTGAGGGATTTGATGCCTGGAAGTGAACACAGGTTCTGTGTTAGGCATCTTTATGCTAACTTCAAACTGATTCACAAAGGGATAGAGTTGAGGAATGTTGTGTGGGAGGCAGCAAGGGCAACTAGAGTGGTTGACTTACAGAAGGTGCTGAAGGGTGTGAAGAATGCAGCTGCAGTTGCTTGGATCAATGAGAAAAATCCACAACACTGGTCCAAGGCCTACTTTGGAACAATGAACAACACTGATCTCATTGTAAACAACCTTTCAGAGTGTTTCAATTCAATGGTTCTGAGGTCAAGGAGTAGGCCAATTCTGAAGATGCTAGAGGAAATAAGGAGGCTTCTCATGAAGAGAATTGGGATGAGAAGAGCTGAGATGTTGAAATCACAGGGTGTTCTGTGTCCAGTGCCACAGAAGATTTTGGAAATGAACAAAAAGAAAGCTTTTGCTTGGTCACCTACATGGAATGGTGAGAATGCTTTTGAGGTGAGGGGCCCTAATGATCAATACTTTGCTGTGCATTTAGGCAACAAAACCTGTGGCTGTAGGAGGTGGCAGATAAGTGGGATACCTTGTGCTCATGTGATTTGCTGTCTCTATTACATGAAGTATAAGCCTGAGATGTGGGTTGCTGATTGCTACAGTAAGGAGACTTACTTGAGAACATATAGTCATTATATGAGCCCTCTGAACCCCCAAGAAGAATGGCCTGCACCTATGGTTGATGAAAGGTTGCCCCTGAGGCCTCCAAAAGTCCAAGTCATGCCAGGGAGGCCCAAAAAGCATAAGAGGAAGCTGGAGCAAGGAGAAATAAGGGGTACATCCAAAGTTGGCAAACTGAAAAGAAGGGTTCTGAACCTTACTTGTCACACTTGCAATCAACAAGGTCATAACTCCAGAGGATGTCCAATGAATCAGGTATTTTATCAACTGTTTTTCATTTTTTACTAAATTTCATTTTTTACAAATTTTCATTTTTTACTATAACTGATTCAATTTTCATATCATGTGTTAGGCTAAGAAACAAAAAATCTCAGAGAGCCAAAGCCAAAAGCAGGAGCAACCAAGTACTCCAATGGCAACTCCAACTCCAATTCCAGTTACAGTGCCTGAATCAACTCATATTCCAGAGAAAAAACCAACTCCTGTGAGGAAGAGTCCAAAAACCAACTCTGTTGCAAGTCCAGTGAGGAGGAGTCAAAGATTGAATTTGAATGAACCACCTGTTGCAAGTCCAGTGAGGAGGAGTCAAAGATTGAATTTGAGTGAGAATGCTGCAAAGAGTCCAGTGAAGAAGAGTCCACTGAAGAAGTTACCTGTTATTTCCAAGAAGAAGGTGCCATCTAAAAAAGTTCACACTGTGACTGCATCTCAACCTCTTCCAGATGCTCCTATGTCCTCTTCTCAACCTGTTTCAGATGCTCCTAGGCCCTCTTCTCAACCTTCTGCAGCATCTCATAATCCATTATCTCAGGTAGAACTCAGAAAGCAGCTAGGTGGATCAATGATGACACTGAGGAGTTCAGAAGAAATCTTGGAAATGAGGAAACTTGATATCAAGGCTATGATGAAGACTGTTCATGCAAGGAGAGAGTGGTGAACAATTTCTGTGATGTTGTGTGATATGTGTGATGTTGTGTAATGTTGGTTTGCTTTGAACAATTTATTGTTTATTCCAGTTGTTTATTGTTGAACAATTTGAACTTAAGTATCTTGGGATTGTTTAAGTTGATTTTAAGTATTTTGGGAATGTAATGAATTCAGTGATTTTAAGTTGTTTAAGTTGATTTTAAGTATTATGTAATGAATTCAGTGATTAAAAGCTACAGGTTTGTTCACTGATTTTGAGCTACAGATTTTGTCATCTCCTTTACAGGTTTTCTCCAGTCATTTTGGTATGTTTTGATCATTTCACTTACATGTTTTATCAATCACAGAAGTAGGGGAAACTCATGAATTTCAATAATTAGGAACTTCATTACATAACTAAACCACTACAGATTATCCAAAATCACACAACCACTACAGATTATCCAAAATCAACCAACATTACACATAATCCATTACAGTGCAATACATTACATAATATCACTCTATATTAGTACATAAAACTGCAGAAAACCACCATTACAGCCACAAACACAAATGTGATCTTCCAAATCCTTCTTTTCATCACTGTTACTTCTTTCTTGAGCTGCTCCAACTCCTCAACCTTTGAATTGATATTTCTGAGAAGCCCTGGGATAATGTGATGACATCTATGGCATGCTGGTGGGTCAAGCCAATTAAAGTATCCACACCCTCCATTCTGACAAAAAAATCGATTACAGCAGCTAGGGTTAATTTCCCAAATTCACAAAATCAGAAATTAGGGTTATTATCCCCCATTCATAAATTAGGCATATTGTCCCCAATTCTGAAATTACGGGTTCTCACAGAAACCCTAATTTGAGAGATTGAGAAATTACGGGTTACTATCCCAAATTGAAAAATTAGGGTTATTATCCCCAATTCAGTAATTAGGGTTATTATTCCCAATTCTGAACTTGAGAATTTACGGGTTCTCACAGAAACCCTAAATACAGAAACCGAGAAATTAGAGTTCTGATTCTTACCCGATATTCTTCGCACGCTTTAAACCTTCTCCCAGGATTCATATCACTCCAAGAGGTGCGACTCACCACTGCCTTCCCGCATTTGCAAAGTTCGACCATTTTCTTTCTTCGTCAAAACTCAGAATCGCAGAGCTCGAAAACTAGGGTTCTTGAATTGGGGGAATGAAGACTGCCTTCGATTTTCAATTCATTGAAGTATTTACGTTTTTCTTTTTTTATTCTAATTAAATGAAAAGAAATATTCAGTAAATATGAGGGAAGGGCAAATGGGTAATCACCCATGTTTTTGATCTGAAAATTATTAAAAAATGCTTCAAAACGGAATATTCCAGGGCATATTCCGATCCGGCAGCCGGCAGGTACCACACTGTAATATTGCTTATCCTGTGGTACTGATCGGCAAAAGTTTTCCGACGAGGTTGCAAAGTGCAAAAACCCCATATCCAGAGGTGGCAAAATGTATTTAGCCCTATAAATTATTACTATATCGAGTTTTTACTGTATTTGTTGTTAAAATTAGAAAAGTCAAATGCTTTAAAAAGAAATTATTTAAAAATAAATATCAAACTTTACCCCTCTTAATTAAATATACAAGTACGTAATCATATATAAGTACGTAATCAGGTTTGTCATGTATTGTAATTTTATTTTTTTTTAAAAAATTATTGGAATTCAAACGAATTATGTTAAGTATCATACTTATTAACTTGATTCTCTTTCATCTTCTTATTTGTTTTATTTTTGGACTTAAAATTATAATGAGGTTTTGTAATTTCAAATTACATGTGCTGAAAAATAGATTGAGGGTATGTGTTAAACTTACATATTATTTTAAGTCATATTAAAAATGTTATTGATTTTGATAAATAAAAATAATATTAATAAATAATTTTATAATATATTAATCATTTATTTTTATATAGAAGTATAAATCTTTAGGGCTGAAAAATGTATGACTTATAAGTAATGTGAAGTTTATTTTTATTTATAATTAGTCCAAAAACTTGAATTTTTTATTAATATATAAAGTTTATTACTATATAGATTATTAATAATATCGAGTTTTTATTGTATTTGTTATTAAAATTAGAAAACTCAATTCTCCTTTTGCTTTAAAAAGAAATTATTTAAAAATAAATACCAAACTTTATCCCTCTTAATTAAATATTCAAGTACATAATTTGGTTTGTCGTAATTTTTTAAGTAATTAATCGGGTTTGTCATGTATTGTACTTTTTAAAAAAAAATTATTGGAATTCAGACGAATTACATGAGTTTGTCGTATCACACTTATTAACTTGATTCTCTTTCATCTTCTTATTTGTTTTATTTTTGGACTGAAAATTATTATGAGGTTTTGTAATTTCAAATTACATGTGCTTGTTTTTTGACTCTTGTAACCAATGTATGACCAAATTTAAAAAGAAGTAAAAAACTTTTTATTTTGAGCTCTTATAAATTCAGAATGCTTTTTGGTTCACACAAATAAACCTCTTCCTCTCATTTGAACTATAAACACAATACACATTCCCATCCAAAACCAACCTTCACACACTAGCGCACTCATTTCTCGTTTGGTGAAAAAAAAAGTATATATGAAAGGGCATGAAGAGAAGATGAAAATTTATGTCATGGGTTGTTAGCTCAGTTGGTTGAGCACTTGAATCAATAACTAAAAGTCCCAGGTTCGAATCCAAAACATTGCAATTGACCTAAACAAAAAAATATGAAAATATCTTGGTTAAGGCCGACTTTACAGATATGTTCGACGTTTCTCGTTTTCTTCTCCCTCCTCCTCATCTCCTTATTCATTTTCGCGGGATGGATTGATCTGGTAAGTCTTTTTAATTCAGAAACAAATTAAGATGGATAAATGTGTTATTTCAAAAATAAAAATGATTTTCTTTGCGTTCACTATAGTCTATAAGAGAAAAATTATTATTTTTAGAAAAACATTTCAAGAATATGGTGTTTATGAAGATGGATAGGCCACATTAATATTAAATTGACGTATGCTATTGGCATGGAACTAAATATTTAGCACATTATACTCCTATATATTTAGCACAATGTCATTAAAATCAGGTTCATCTTAAAATATATTTATCTTCTTTTTTAAATCTAGTTAATTTTTCTATCTTTTAATTTGGTTGTTGACTTTGTTATTCTTAAATTTTGTTTCATATTTATTTTTTATATATGAAAAAAAAATTAATTGTTATTTCTTAGATGAATATGTCTACTTATTTTCCAAAATACAAATGACGTATGCAATCTTTTGAATTGGAAGCAGTAAATTTTAATTTAATAGTATCAAAGTTAAAAAGGTTTATAACCTTTAAAATTGTTTTTAAATTGCATTGTTGACGAGCGCGAATACTTGTCGTTTGAGCAAACGCGCTGCCAAAATAATATTTATAATTCTGCTAATACCCTATCACTACAAAACGTAGATAATGGTAAGTACGTGGGGTCGGTTCTACAAGGAAGCAATTACAGTAGGTGATCTCGGCTTTGCCCAAGGGGTTGTCATAAAAAGATTTTTAGTTTGGGTGTTGTGGGCACAGCGGTTTTGCAATCGTTTCAAACACATTGATCTAACTACGGCTTATAAAACTAACATGCAAATAAAACAGTTCTAAAAATTAAACCAAACAAACACTCAGATCTAACAGATTACTTAAAAGGAAACTTGAATCAAATGATAAACAAAGCATCCGGGCAGACGACTTCACTCAGGATCATTAGGGCAAACTACCGGTCATAGGCACTAAGGATTTTTACCACCGGTTTGTCAGCAGTTATAGGGTGCTTTAAAAAAAACAACAGTGGTCCTATTGCGTCACGCCCCCAGCTGCCCCACCCCTTATATATCCTTACAGTTTAAAGAGAAGGCAAGCTAACGTTAATGCTTAAACCCCTAGATCTGAACAATTCGATAACTTATGCGACCAAACATGGATCTAGTTTGCCCAAACCCGCATTACTCTCTAGACAGACCCGCTCGGCCAATAGCATGCTCGGAACTCCGAGTCATACGACCGCAATCTCCAGCAAGTTCTAGTGCTATGCCCGCAACAATTCTACAAGGTACATCTATGTTGTTTGCCCAATCACCAGTATCCCAGTTTGTAAAGGTTCACTAGTGGTCGTCCTAGTTTGCCCAAACACCCCAGAAATAGTTCTCAACCAACTTTGCTTCGGGAACAAACTGTTGGAAATCGACTACTCGGGACTTGTCCGTTCGACAACTCGAACATCCGAACACTCCCAGTCGACCTCCGGAAGCGTTGCTCCGTTCACGAAACAGCCCGTGTGCCAAATCACGCCCAGCCATCGCCCCGGAGGACAACCGCGTGACAAGCCCGCTGATCTGTCTCGGGCAGCGGGCGCTGCCCTTAACCAGCGGTCGCTGGAAAGGCTCCTGGCAGCGGGCGCTGCCAGCCTTCCAGCGGGCGCTGTTCGTCCGCGAACAGCAGCGCATTCTGCTGTTCCGGGCTCGTTTCCGGTCCGTTTTTCCTCTTCCGACTACCGATCCGAAGGTCCTTGAACCCCCAGTAGTCGAGGAACACGATCCACGACACCCGAAACCCGATCTTAGATCCAATGTATTTTCAACGAGAAAGAAATCGAATAAAAGCGGAATAAGGGTTTCGATTTCTTATACCTTTGTCGCGTGATTCGCTGAACCTTCCTCTTCTCCTTTCTCTCTTGAACCCACCGTAGGAATAATATCCTCTGTCTCAGAAATATATTTGCGCAAGCAAAATTATTTCTACAGAATTATTACTGCGCTAATCTGAATTAATTAAGCAGAGGAAAATTAATTGCGCAAGCTTTTATTTATTATTACTGCGCTAATCTGAATTAATTAAGCAGAGGAAAATTAATTGCGCAAGCTTTTATTTTCTCTTCAAGAATTAATTATAGCGGCGTAAGTTAGGTTTTGATCTTATGTTTCATAAATATAATTGCGCTAGCAATTAATTTCTTCAGAAAATAATAACAGCGCTAATCTATTTATTTTAACAGAAAAATAATTGCGCAAACAATTTATTTTTCTCCGCAAAAATAAAATAGCGACGTTTCTTTTTGTTTAGAGAAAGAGAGGGTGAGGTATTTATAGAGCTACACCAGGGACCTTATGGAAATTAATTATTAGGCTAAATTGCAATTTAATTAACTCGGCGTCCTAAAAGGCAAACCTTAATTAAATTCCACAATTTTAATTATAATTAATTCCACTATAAAATTATAATTGAATTCCCAATAATTAATTTATATTATTTCAACAATAATAATTCCGCCGAATTACATATACGACTTTCCCCGTGTTTAAGACATCGTATGTCCACGAATTAACTTTAATTACTAATAATTAAATTAATTCGTTTATTGTTATCCGAGACTAGTACCACTCATCCTTATTATCATGTGGAACGAATCCACCTGCAGGGTTTACATGATAAACTTTATGAGCTCATCTCGGGGACATCATCAACCCAATAAATGGGACACGGATTCCTGTCTATAATCTATAGCATGCCGTGTGTACAATTCCGATTCCCAATTTACCGAGAATATTGACTAATCAATTAGTCTCACTCACTAGCAAGTCAAAGAACCGAGAATTGGACACATGCACCTATAATTATATAGGGATTAGGAATTCGTATATCCGTAATATCTGAGGTCTGGTTCGATTACTGTGATTAGTATAAATCGAACGCCCTCCCGTGGTCCTGCTCAATACACCAAGTGTACGAGTGTAACATGATAGTCAAGACCGACTATCTACCAGTCACACTACGACGTACCGATGGATTGTCCCTGTCCATCTAAGTCGTGAGCTACTGTTCGATAGTATACGAGTAACCGATAGTATGATCTTCCGCGTGTCTCCTCACGCCATACTATCTACAACGTATACATCAAGGACTATTGCATTAAATGCAATCATGCTTGAATCATATATCGAATTAAGGTATAGATAAGGAGTTCCGTATTTGCACTAAACTAGACATTTAGAATACAACTCCATCAATCTCCCACTTATACTAAAAGTCTAGTCGCCCTCTCCCAAACATCAGATTTCCATAACCTTATCACGCCTACCCAACGCTTCCGCTGGAAGAGCTTCTGTGAACGGTTTTACCAGGAAATCCTCTCGATGCTATCTAGGTGACAACTACATCGTCTTACTAGACGATTTCTCGAATCAGGTGGTACTTGCGCTCTATGTGTTATCTCCCACTGTGGACTCGTGGCATTTCAAGTTTACCAATACACCGCTATTCAAAATAACTTTGGGTAAACAAGAAACCACATCTAAGTCCCTCAGGAAGTTCTGGAGCCACACTGACCTTTTACTTCCTCAGAGGCCGTTATCCTTTCAGTTTCCATGGTAGAGTCCGTAATGCATTGCTGCTTTACATTCTTCCATGTGACTGCTCCACTTCACAGTGAGAACACATAGCCTGACTTCGACTTTCGACTGTCCCTGTTTGATTGGAAATCCAATTCTATGTAATCCAAAGGAAACAACTTGACTGCTTTGTAACTCAAAACATAATTCCTGGTCCTCTGCAGGAGCCTAAACATGTTCTTTACATCAGTCGAGTGATCCTTTCCAGGATTACTATGATATCTCACCACCATGCCCACGACATAGTAGATATCAGTCTCGTGTATAGCATTACATACATTAAGCTTCCCACCATTAAGGTGCAGGGAACTGCTTACTCTTCATCTATCTCCTTTATTGTGTCGGACACAAAACTTTAGATAGATGAATTCCACATCTAAAAGGTGAAGACCTCTCTTGGAATTTTGTATGCTGCAACGAGCAAGAATTGTATTTATGTATGAGGCTCGAGATAAGTTCTATGTTCTTTTCTGGTGATCATTTATTACCTTGATCCCAAGAACATTCCCGACTTCTCCTGAGTCTCTTATATCGAATTACTCGGACAACCATCCTTTTATGTCTGATAACATCTTTCATATTGTTGCCAATTTAGAAGGATGTCGTCTACATAAAGAATGAGAAAACACCACAACTTTTCCGTCACTTATTTGTTACACACAGGACCCAAACATGCCTTGAAAGAATCCATAAAATAGATTTTCTCATAGATCCGCATGTGTCCAAGATCTTGAAACTTTCTTCAATCCAAAGATCGATTAAGCTTGCTTACAAAATGCTCTCGGCTCTTTTCGATGAATCCCTCTTGATGTCCCATACATCAGATTTCATCGCCTTTTGCCAAGGCTGAGCATCTTGATCTTTCAGCGTCTCGTCATAGGTCCAGGGGTCGGCTTCATGTTCTCCAAGTAATAAGCCCGAAGACTCACCTATAAACATGAACCTGTCGGGTTGTCGAACAACCCTCCCACTACGACGACGCTCCGGTGTATCTTTAGTGACTAAAGATTATAGTAGTGAACCACTCAGTTAGGCTGGTTCTAAGTCTTGATCAGTCCCTCTAAGCTCATTAAGTATTACTCTACTCTTGGGCTTGTGATCTTGCATATATAGTCTATGTCTAAGAACCGAACGTTGATGCAATCAACGAACATCTGGTCCTTTGGACTATATTACATATCTCAATTCGTTTTCTTAGGGTATCCTATAAACAGCCGAATATCTGTACAAGTTTCCAAAGAAATCAAGTTCAGGATAAACGCCGCTATTTCCAAGCCATATCCCAAAAACGAATTAGGTAACTCCGAATAACTTATTGTCTACTTTCCCATATCTATAAGAGTCCTATTCCTTCTTTACAACACATTATTTTGCCGAGGCATAAATGGTGTAGTCTGTTGGGAGTTAATCCCATTTTCTGATAAGTATGCCTTACTCCTCAAAGAGGTCTGCATAAATCAGAACGAATCAACTCTAGTACGTTCTTGGATCTTTTCCCTTTAACCGTAAAGGGTTGCTTGGTCATTAAAACTTCCAAGTATGATTCGAAGGTTGGAAGGTCCTTTCCTTCAACCTAGCTGAGTGGTCCATCAGCTTTCATCCTTTTGAATCGTACTTAAGTTAAAATGATTTAGCCTAAGATTCCATAAGTACAGTTGATTCCTCCTAGAAGGATCTTTACTCTTATTGTGGTTCGACAATGTGTTGTTAGATCCGGTCTGTTGCACCGTGGAAGAACACGGATTTAGTATTAAATTGTCTATCAATTTACCAGAATAGATAATATCCCCGTTTCCTACTCTGATAAGTGTGAAACCATCAGAAGAAACGGAATATCCATCCTAAGCCAATTTAGAAATCCGAAATGAAATTTCTTTCTAAATGCCGGCACATAAAGACAATTTATTATAACTTAAATCCTACCATTTAAAAACATTTAACATCTCCCACTGCAACGGCTGTTACCTTAACAGTATTGCCCATGTAGGTTATAACTTCTTGTTGCTTAAGAGGACAATTAAAACTGCCAGTATCTGAACTGCTTACAACGGAAGCACTTGCCCCTTGGGCTTGCTTGTCCCATTCCATGGTCCAGATATATTAGGCCCATTGGGTTTCCGTATTTGCTTCCTTTTGCCGCCCGAAGGCCTAGGAAGAGCCAATTTCTCAGCCACAAGTGCTTTGAGAGCCCTTAAAGATTCCCTCAGCCGCTTGAAGTTCAATCAGGAGCTCCGTCAATGAATAAGACCTCTTATTCATATATTAGTTCAGGCGGAACTGCTCAAAACTTCTCGGCAGAGACTGGCGCACAATATCAACTTGGGTTACCCCATTTATAATTGCTCCCAGAATCTCTATCTCATTAAGATAGCCCATCATTCTAAGAACGTGATCCCTCACGGGCGTTCATTCCGACATGATGGCTGTCATGAGTTGCCTCATTTCATCTTGCCCAGCTGTCCTGTCCTGATAACCAAAACTTCTTGAGGTTAAGCATCATATCATAGGTAATGGTCATGGCATGATCCCGATGCCGCAACACATTTGACATGAAAGCCATAATGTTGCTCCGCGTCATCTCATAGCCTTGATCCATTTCCAATGAGCTTCCTTTCCTCAGTAGTGGAAGCATCATTTGGTTCAGCAGGTCAATTGACTTGGAGTATATATTTGTACTCCTCTGCAGTTAAGACAATGTCCAAGTTTCTTCTCTTATCCATACAATCAGGTTCAGTGAGTTTGTTGACTTTTAATGGGAATAATACCATATAAAACAAACAATGAGTTTAATTCGATATCATTTCCCTCAAGTGATATCATTAAACTACCAATCATTTCCAAAATCCCATCAGACATAGCAAGCCACGTTCTTGTGGACGTTTACCAGTCCAAATGATTTTATGATTGGATTTCTCTTCGGTCGTACATCATTATAGCAGTGACTCCGATGGGGAGGATACTATAAAGCGTACCTAAGTGTATACCATTTCTCAGTACTAAGTCCACCGCTCGGGAACTACATGTCCACCGCAAGCCACGTTCATGTGGACATTTACGTTGACATGCGGTCCTCCACGACTTTCTATAACTGTCGAGCCTCAATTAATCCCAAAGTTCCGTTTCCATTTAGCAAGCCACGATAGTGTGGACGTTTACTAAAACAAACAACTTTGTTAATTGACTCTTACATTTATTAAATTTCACAATTTTATTAATCAAAGCTTGATATCTCGTAAGTGAAACTCGAAGTTTCTAACCAGCGATCAATCATGCAATTGAGCCCTATCTCTCACAAAGTGAGGGAGCCAATCAGACAATCGATCTAGTCATCGAATGACTCGAAAGTCTCTAATCTGTGTCATCGACATAACCAAGCGCTTTGGCTCCATTCCACTCCCCGGGGTGAGAATGAGTCGAGTTGAAATTAGTCTTTGAATGACAGATTAGGCATTGCTTTTGAGAAATATAATTGTTCAATTTTTATAAGTGGATTTTAAATTCGAATTTTGATCCAGTGATATCCGTGTGTCGACTTTATCCGATAGGGAGGATGACACTAAAGCCAACTCGTAAGTGACAGACATCACTATCAAAACAGAGAATGGAGACCGCGGGATTGTTTCCAATCCCTCTCCCACTTAGTATTTTACGAAAGGGATAAACATGCATAAACAATTTAAGCATAATAAAAGCACGTAAACACATATAAAGCATTTAACGTGGCCCCGATTATTATGGCCTTAAATATCTTGGATGCACGTCTTCTCGGAACTTCGGCTCGTTTCTCGTCTCGGTCTCGATCCACCACCGACTCGTCTAAGTGCCAAGAGACGAACCCCTCCCACTGGAGTATCACCCCAAGCCTCGACGAGCGTTCCGTGGTGTCCGTAGAACCCCCGCGGCGTTGCTGCCGAGCCTCGGGCAGCGGGCGCTGCCCCATCTCCAGCGGTCGCTGATTGAGCCCAGTCAGCCGCGGGTTCGACTTCTCGACCCTCGTTCGTCCGGCCTTCGATCTTCTCTCGATTCACCAAGTAACAGCAACATTACATAAGTAAAACTAACTACTTCCGGCATCGATCCTATACAGGTTGATCGATCCTATACATCCGGATACAACGAAAACGATAAATAGAACCTAAACGACTCAACCCGACGTTTTAACTATTACATACATGCAACGATTTCAAAACCAAAATCGATCTCGACAAGCCCGAGAGTTTAACAAACCACAAACATTAAAGCGCAAACACATGGCCATAATAATCGGGTTCGAACCTGCAAAACAAATCTCGCAAAAATACAACGAATCGACAAAACCGGCTCTGATACCAATTGTTGGAAATCGACTACTCGGGACTTGTCCGTTCGACAACTCGAACATCCGAACACTCCCAGTCGACCTCCGGAAGCGTTGCTCCGTTCACGAAACAGTCCGTGTGCCAAATCACGCCCAGCCATCGCCCCGGAGGAAAACCGCGTGACAAGCCCGCTGATCTGTCTCGGGCAGCGGGCGCTGCCCTTAACCAGCGGTCACTGGAAAGGCTCCTGGCAGCGGGCGCTGCCAGCCTTCCAGCGGGCGCTGTTCGTCCGCGAACAGCAGCGCATTCTGCTGTTCTGGGCTCATTTCCGGTCCGTTTTTCCTCTTCCGACTACCGATCCGAAGGTCCTTGAACCCCCAGTAGTCGAGGAACACGATCCACGACACCCGAAACCCGATCTTAGATCCAATGTATTTTCAACGAGAAAGAAATCGAATAAAAGCGGAATAAGGGTTTCGATTTCTTATACCTTTGTCGGGTGATTCGGAGAAGTCGAATTGTTGAGACCACGAAGTCTTCTGGTGTATGTCTCTATCCCCGACGTTCAGCCGTTGAGTGGGCAACGATCCGCTGAACCTTCCTCTTCTCCTTTCTCTCTTGAACCCACAGTAGGAATAATATCCTCTGTCTCAGAAATATATTTGCGCAAGCAAAATTATTTCTACAGAATTATTACTGCGCTAATCTAATATCCTCTGTCTCAGAAATATATTTGCGCAAGCAAAATTATTTCTACAGAATTATTACTGCGCTAATCTGAATTAATTAAGCAGAGGAAAATTAATTAAGTTAGGTTTTGATCTTCTGTTTCAGAAATATAATTGCGCTAGCAATTAATTTCTTCAGAAAATAATAACAGCACTATTCTCCGCAAAAATAAAATAGCGGCGTTTCTTTTGTTTAGAGAAAAAGAGGGTGAGGTATTTATAGAGCTACACCAGGACCTTATGGAAATTAATTATTAGGCTAAAGGCAAACCTTAATTAAATTCCACAATTTTAATTATAATTAATTCCACTATAAAATTATAATTGAATTCCCAATAATTAATTTATATTATTTCAACAATAATAATTCCGCCAATTACATATACGACTTTCCCCGTGTTTAAGACATATGTCCACGAATTAACTTTAATTACTAATAATTAAATTAATTCGTTTCTTGTTATCCGAGACTAGTACCACTCATCCTTATTATCTATCATGTGGAACGAATCCACTTGCAGGTTTTACATGATAAACTTTATGAGCTCATCTCGGGGACATCATCAACCCAATAAATAGGACACGGATTCCTGTCTATAATCTATAGCATGCTGTGTGTACAATTCCGATTCCCAATTTACCGAGAATATTGACTAATCAATTAGTCTCACTCATTAGCAAGTCAAAGAACCGAGAATTGGACACACGCACCTATAATTATATAGGGATTAGGAATTCGTATATCCGTAATATCTGAGGTCTGGTTCGATTACTGTGATTAGTATAAATCGAACGCCCTCCCGTGGTCCTGCTCAATACACCAAGTGTACGAGTGTAACATGATAGTCAAGACCGACTATCTACCAGTCACACTACGACGTACCGATGGATTGTCCCTGTCCATCTAAGTCGTGAGCTACTGTTCGATAGTATACGAGTAATCGATAGTATGATCTTCCGCGTGTCTCCTCACGCCATACTATCTACAACGTATACATCAAGGACTATTGCATTAAATGCAATCATGCTTGAATCATATATCGAATTAAGGTATAGATAAGGAGTTCCGTATTTGCACTAAACTAGACATTTAGAATACAACTCCATCACAAACCCCCAACCGTCTACTCTAGCCCCATCAACCGCGCAGTTAAACTAAAACCCTAAATCTCCTTTGATCCGTCCCTGCCCAGATGCACAAAGTACATAACTACTCATGCTGAAAATAAAAGAAAAAGTAAATAAGGGAAAGCAATCTATATTATTCATAGTTCAAACCGAACTATTTTGGGAATTCAAAGTACGAAACGGAAATCAAAAGAAAACTAAAAACATAAAGCAATTAAATTGTTTCTCAACCCGAATGCTGGTTCTACTTCAAAACAAAGAAAGAGACTCGGCCGACTTGCTCCGATGACTTTACCCATTTGGCCGATGTGGTCAAACTGTTGCAGTCACTACCCGCTCAAGAATACTTCTTTGCCCAGAGAAGGGGATTTTCTTGCCTCTTTTGCCCAGTGCGCCACCTGTTACCTGCATCCAAACACACTCTGCCCAAACATCCTATTGTGCTCTCCCAGACACACTACTGACTCAAACTAACTCAAAAAATAGTGTAAAAATACTCTAAGATGAGCAAATAAAATGGCTCATCAACATAGTATTTACTATATACTCCCTCGGTCCAAAGACACTTGTCATACTTTCCTTTTAGGGGTGTCCAACAATAGTTGACACACCCCAAAAAAGGAAATAATTATTCTAACTTTTTTATTTTAATATACAATTTTATTCTAATCTACCCCCACCTACTTTTTAAACTTTACTCACAACTATTTTACTTTTCACTTTTAAAATATATTTTTACTCTTTACTTTTTAATAAAAAAATTAAAAAATAACAATTTTCTTAAACTCCGTGTCCAGCAAAGTATGACATCTGGAGGGAGTATAATTCTTATTGTATTTGCAGGTAAGATTAGAAAAGTCAATTCCCTTTGTGCAAGAATTTTTATTTAAAAATAAATACCAAACTTTACCCCTCTTAATTAAATATATAAATAAGTATGTAAAATGGTTTGTCATGTCTCGTAATTTTTTTTTTAAATTAAATATACAAATACGTAATGAGTGTAGTCATGTATTGTATTTTTTTTTTAAGTTTTTTTGAAATTCAAACGAATTACATGTTAACAATATCAGACTTATTAACTTGATTCTCTTTCATCTACTAATTTTTTTATTTTTGGACTGAAAATTATTATGAGGTTTTGTAATTTCAAATTACATGTGCTTCTTTCTTGACTTTTGTAACAAATGTATGACCAAATTTAGAAAGAAATAAAAACCTTTTTATTTTCATCCCTTATAATAATTTTAGAATGCTTTTTTGTTCATACAAATAAACCTCTTCCTCTCCTTTCAACTATAAAAACAGTACACATTCGCATCCAAAACCAACCTTCACACACTAGCACACTCATTTCTCATTTGGTGAAAAAAAAAGTATACATGAAAGGGCACCAAGAGAAGTTGAAAATATTTTGGTTAAGGCTGACTTTACAGATACGATCGACGTTTCTCGTTTTCTTCTCCGTCCTCCTCATCTCCTTATTCATTCTCGCTGGATGGATTAATCTTGTAAGTGTTCTTAATTCAAAAACAAATTAAGATGGGTAAATGTGTTATTTCAAAAACAAAAATGATTTATAGGAAATCATTTCAGGGTGTTCATGAAGATGGATCCGTCACATTAATATTAAATTGAGGGATGCTATTGGCATGACACTAAATTTTTTTCTCTAAGAATATGTGTGGGTACAATTCGAATTTTTTACTCCTATATATTCTGAATGTCATTAAAATCATGTTTATTAATAACTATCATCCCATGTTATAATAAAAAGAGTAATTTTGGAATATTACACAAATTTATAATTAAAAAATAATAATTTTCTAAATTATATGAAAACTTTTAAAATTATCATTTAAAGAAAATCACCCTTAAATTTATCACTAGTCGTTAAATTAACAATTAAAAAAAAATCCATTGAATTATATATATATATATATATATATATATATATATATATATATATATAAACACATCGATCTTTTTATTTATATATAAATAAAACAAAAAAAATTGTTTCATTCACTAATACAATTTATCTATTTCTATGGTTTTGATACTATAATTTCATTTCAAGTAATTATTATTTTGATACATTTTTACACTATACTGTTCAAGAGATTGATTTTCCTAAAAATATTGTTTTATTATTTGTTGGTATAATTTAGTTTGGTACTAGTATCATTGAAAAATAAAATTAATTTTTTTGTTCAAAACAATGTAAATGTATAGTATACTAGTGAACCAATTAACTTTCAATTAGTATAATCTAAAGGTTAAGATGTTTTTAAATTCCATTGTTTATATTTGCAGGGTGGAGGAGGGCGCTATACTTCCGAAAAAGCCCTCAAAGTTTCCACACGAAATCCCGAGAATACCCTCGACTGCACCTTCTGGAATCACTCCAACACCTGTCCCAAAATCTACCAGAGAAAACCTTCTGCAAATCCTTCGCCGGGATCAACTTGTCCGGAGTACTTCCGATGGATCCACGAGGACCTGAAGCCCTGGAAGAAAACCGGGATCTCAAAGGAGATGGTGGAGAGAGCGCGAGGAACGGCGCATTTCAGGCTGACGATTTTGGACGGGAAGGTCTACGTGGAGAAATTTCGACAGTCGATTCAGACGCGCGATTTGTTCACGATCTGGGGGATCGTGCAGTTGACGAGGCGTTACCCTGGGAGACTGCCGGATTTGGAGCTGATGTTTGACTGTGATGACAGGCCCGTCGTACAAGCGAAGAATTTCCAGATACCACCGCCGTTGTTCAGATACTGTTCGGATTGGCAGAGCTTGGATATCGTCTTCCCGGATTGGTCCTTTTGGGGCTGGTAAGTTTTTTGATTTTCAGGGTTTACCGTAAATTAGGGTTACAAATTTATCGTGAATTTTAATGGCTAGTGTTTCAGAACCAGGGAAAAAGAAATACAGTAGTTCTCTTTGGATTTTAATCGAACATTTGATCGAAAATATTTATTGAAAATAACCTATATTCATTGTGCATTTCGAGCAAGCACTTGATCAGTTGATCGTATCAGTGCTAGCCCATGGATTCGGTACTTTTCAAATTGAAATCCATTTGTTCTGTGTATTGTGTAGGGCTGAGACAAATATAAAGCCATGGAGAAGTGTGCTGAAGGACATTCGAGAAGGAAATAAGAGAACTAAATGGGAGGATAGAGTTCCTTATGCCTACTGGAAAGGCAACCCAAATGTTTGCTCAAGGAGGCATGACCTTATGAAGTGCAATGTCACTGCTGAAAACGAATGGAACGCTCGACTTTATGTTCAAGTCAGTCTATATATATTACATATATTTATGAAATTTATTGATTATGTCAAGTGATTTTTTATAATGATGCATTGATGGTGAAAATATTACGGAACACTACTTTTTATCATCAGTTAGGAAGTATATAATTTTTATTTTTATTTTAGTTTTTCGTTGTGGTCGAATATTTCATGTTTTGAATACAAGATTAGTTTATTTATGTGATATGAGCTCCGGCTAAGCTGTTCTTAAAATTGGAGTTGAGAAAACAGGCAAATTGAAGAAAACAATTATACGAGGATTTTATTTAGAGTGATTTTAGTTTGCTGCGTATTTCATTCTCTTAAGCATGATATTGATGAAAAAGGGTACTGTAATTTCTTAGTTGATAGGAGTACATGAAAACAAATATGTTTTTCATTTATTTTTTGTTTATGTCGAGTTCTTATAAGCAATCACACAATAAAATTATATTTTGTATTTCAGGATTGGGTTGCAGAGTCCAAGAAAGGATATAAGGAATCGAATCTTGGAGACCAATGCACACACAGGTTAAAAATTAATCATTAATCTTGTAAAACTGCTCTTTCTTAAGATTTATTGATCAGTTTACAGACATAATATTAGTAGCTGTAGAAAATTGATATAGTCGACCCCAATTTCTGTCTTTTCTTGTTTATTTCAACCCCCAAGTATGTTTTGAAAAATTGAAAAACCACCCCCCCATGTTTGAGATTTAATAAGTTAATCTGCCGCATTAATGATCCTGTGTGCATTTGGGTTTATAATTATATATGCTTTTAGGTACAAAATTTACATAGAAGGATATGCATGGTCGGTAAGCGAAAAGTACATTTTGGCATGTAACTCTCCAACCCTGCTAATGACACTCCGTTGGTACGATTTCTTCGTAAGAGGCATGATCCCTCAGCGTCATTATTGGCCAGTTCAGGAAAAAGATAAATGCCGGTCTCTAAAATTTGCAGTTGAATGGGGAAACAACCATACAGAAAAGGTAAACCTTTTCATTCAACTTTTAACCTGCAGATGAGGTTTAATCTAATTGCGAAAGACTCAATTTATTATTTGAAATTACAAGTAACCCCTAATTTTTTGGACACTTTTTTGAGTTTGTATTTACAGAGCAAGCCTTTTGAGGATCCCCGCACACTGGTTTGGAAAATATAATAAATTATAAAACTCTAATGATTTCTAGGTGAAGGCCATTGGGGAAGCTGGAAGTCGGTTTGTACATGAGGATTTGAAGATGGAGTATGTTTACGACTATATGTTTCATCTTCTGAACGAATATGCAAAACTCTTGAATTACAAGCCCGCCATTCCCCCTAACACAAAGGAGATTTGTTCGGAATCAATGGCATGCCCGGCAGACAGGATTTGGAGGAAGTTTATGGAAGAATCCCTGGAAAATTCCCCTAGTGACTCAATCCCATGCACTGTACCTCCGCCGTACGAGCCTCGAGAGCTCAAGGGTTTTATTGATGAAAATGTGAGAGCAACTAAAGAAGTGGAGGCATGGGAGAGTCGGTATTGGGGCGAACAAAGTAAGAAGTACTAATAAGTTGTTTTTGTATTTTATATAATTGAACTTTTCAGATGTTAATTTAGCACATACTAATGTTTTTTTTTTTTTTTGGAGACTCGATTGGGGCTTATTACAGTTTCAAATCTCATTTTATGTATACTCTTTTCTTTTCACAATTCTATTGAAAGGTATCAGAGCTATAAACTTCTATTGTGTTTTGAGAGTTGTAATAATATTTGGAATATTTTCCTTCTTTTCTCACCAAGTTTCGCAACACTGGAGTTTTAGTCATATTATTTGTTGAAATGTGAAGTCAAATCGGATTGAAGTGATAAGCACTAATACTAAAACTGTGTCTTCGTATTTGATATAATCGAACTTCTTCATATGTTAATTTTGCTAATATATTGTTGTTTCTTGTGGAGACTCAGATCTTGGCTGTTTACAGGTAAGTCTCATTTTATGTGTATCTATTGAACAGAATCTAGTGAGAATCACTATTTCCTTTTTACATTTCTATTGAATGGTATCTGAGCTACGAAGTTCTATAGTTTTGAGAGTTTTAAAGATGAAACAATTCATGTTAGGAAGAGGTTTTTTTTTTTCTGTGTTGCTTTTTTGGACTTCGATGTTGAAGATGTTTCAAAGCATCTGTTGTTCATATATAAGGGCGCTTATTTATTTAAAACAAAATTACGTTGCCAGAGAAACATAGAAATTTAAATACTCGTTGGAGAAACATAATTTTTTTACTCGGATCGCCATAGAAACATAATTTTTTTTTGTGGGACTAGCTCGTCAATTGCAAAAATTTAAATACTTATAAACACATGTTTTCAGTTCGAACCTTAGACTTTACGGTTCTCAATTCAAGTGATCAACCAACTGAGAAAAACAACACTTGACAACATAATTAGTTTCTTCACGAAATAAAAGAAGATAGTCCTATTTTTCTAAGAGAGGTAGGGGGTTATAAATTGTGAAGGAAAACTTAAATGAAGAGTGTTGATTGATTTACATAGTTAAATTTGTTTTTGTTTTTAACTCCTAATGCCTTCCCCATTTACGCAGATGTACCGGCACGTGTGGCCGGCCATGCTCGCTGTCAGCGACTCCTCGGGTTGCCTTCAGGTGTTTGACCTTTTTCCCGTGGCAACCGCCTGGGCATTGGCGGCATCGGTTGGGCCGTGTTTGTTAAGCACCGTGATTGTTGGAAAGACATCAACATCGCCGTCACTCGAAAGGACGGGTCCTTGGTGTTGGGAATATTCGCGTCCGAAATCCCCGCCTGAAAAGCACACGAACAACACAAGAACGAAAAATACGGAATAATAAAAGACACGAGATTTATAGTGGTTCACCCGTTAACGAGGGCTACGTCCACTTCTTGCCGCTGCAATAATTCACTAGAATATTATAGATCTCCGTTACAAGCTTGTAAACTCTATAATTGAATTCTAGACTTTCTGGAGGTGTTAACCCTATTAAACACGCATAGGGTTCATATATATAGGGGAGAGAAAACAATTGGGGAGAAAAATCCCGCTTTTGCGTAGAAGCCCCCACTTGTCGGCCGACAAGAATGAGTGTCGGCCGACACTCAACACGAGTTTCGTGTTCTACCTCGGGCTGGAGCTCGCATTCCACAGAAGCTCGCTCGATCGACCTCCTGTCGGCCGACGGGGTTTGGTGTCGGCCGACACCAGCTCAGAACTCCGGCTGGACTTCGTGGCGCCTCTCCGACGCAGCTCCGGTCGTCTTCTCCGGCGACTCCGGCTTGAATGCACTTCACGCTCAACAATCTCCCACTTGAAGTAAATTCACAGCCCCCCCTATCTTCTCTTCCCATTGCAGCGGCGTCCCCGGTCCTCATCCCAGAAGACCAACCGAAGTTGAACATAACCTCAACTTATCACACGATACCACCTTCGTAAACATGTCGGCCAGATTCTTACTCCCAAGAATCTTCTCCAACACCAAGACGCCTTCCTCCAAGGCGGATCGAATGAAGTGATATCTTAGCTGGATATGTTTCGTTCGAGCATGGTACACCGGATTCTTCGCCAAGTGAATGGCGCTCTGACTGTCGGAATACAAGATACTCCCCGAGTGATCTTGCCTCAGCTCTAGCAGAAAAGCCTGTAGCCACATCATCTCCTTCGCGGCTTCCGTCACAGCGACGTACTCCGCCTCGAAACTAGATAGTGCTACGATCTTCTGCAACCTCGACACCCAGCTAATCGCGGTACCCCCGAAAGTGTACACGTACCCAGTAGTGCTCTTCCTACTATCCACATCTCCTCCGTTATCCGCGTCCACGAACCCGAGTAACCTTGAATCTGATTTTCGGAACCTCAAAACAAAACCGGAAGTTCCTCTCAAGTATCGAAAGATCCACTTGACGGCTTCCCAATGTTGTTTCCCCGGATTACTCATAAACCGGCTGACTACTCCCACTGCATGGGCAATGTCAGGCCTCGTGCACACCATGGCATACATAAGGCTCCCAATCGCAGAGGCGTAAGGGACCTTATCCATATGCGCTAGCTCCTTCTCGCTCGTCGGCGAGTCCTCCTTTGACAGACGGAAGTGACTAGCCAAAGGGGTGCTCACGGGTTTCGCATCCTCCATGCTAAACCGTGCTAGTACCTTCTTCAGGTACTCCTCTTGAGACAACTCAAGACCATCTTTGCTCCTCGTGATTCTCATCCCCAGGATTTGTTTGGCAGCACCCAAATCCTTCATAGAGAACTCCCTCGATAGACTCTTCTTGAGCTTGTCGATCTCCGCCAAGCTCGCCCCGACTATCAGCATGTCATCTACATAAAGGAGCAAAATTATGTAGTTACCTTTTCCAATACTCTTGAAATAGTAGCAGTGGTCCGCCTCGCACCGCGTGAACTCGACCCGCTTCATGAACATGTTGAACTTCTTGTACCACTGCCTCGGAGCTTGCTTCAACCCATACAAGCTCTTCTGAAGCTTACACACCAGCTTCTCCTTGCCTCGGACTTCGAAACCCCCCGGTTGCTTCATATAGATTTCTTCATCTAGGTCCCTATGAAGAAATGCGGTTTTTACATCCATTTGCTGAAGATGTAAATCCTCCTTTGCCACCAAGCTAAGCACCACCCGGATGGTTACCATCTTGACTACCGGAGCGAAGATCTCCGTGTAGTCGATCCCTTCCTTCTGCTGGAAGCCTTTCACCACTAATCTTGCCTTGTACCGAACGCTTCCATCGTGTTCTTCCTTTGCCCGGAAGACCCATTTATTGTGCAAGGCCTTCTTCTAGTTCCCAAGTCTGATTCGACATCAATGAGCTCATTTCCTCTTTCATGGCTGACTCCCACTTGATCGAATCCCTCGCTTGTATAGCCTCGGTGTAGCTCTACGGCTCACCCCTATCAGTCAGCAAAATATAGTTAAGAGAAGGTGAAAATTTATGGGGAGGTCTTCTTACCCTAGTCGACCTCCACGGCTTCGGTGTGACTGGATCGATGTTCGGATGAGCATACTCATCTTGCTCATCCTCGCTGCTCGTGTTTCCCTCCTCGATCTTCTCGGTCTCCACGACCTCCACCGGAACCTCCTCCGTGTCTCCCACGGGATCAATGCTTTCTTCAACAACCTCGCCTTTACTCTTGTACAAGACCGCCTCGTTGAAGATCACATTCTTGCTTCAGATCAGCTTATGATTTTCGGCATCCCAAAATCGGTATCCAAACTCCATGCCGCCATATCCAATGAAGAAATACTTCTTGGATTTAGGATCAAGCTTGCTACGAGCAGCTTCGTCGATATGGACATACGCCAGACACCCGAACACCCTCAAGTAGGACAGATTCAGCTTCTTCCCACTCCAAACCTCCTCAGGAATCCGATATTCCAAAGGAACCGACGATGCTCTGTTGATCAAATGAGCTGCCATGTCGATGGGCATATGCCCAAAACATCTTAGGCATCCCCGAATGTAACCTCATACTCCGGGCCTTCTCATTTAGCGTCCTGTTCATTCGCTCCGCTATTCCGTTTTGTTGTGGGGTCCCCGGAATAGTCTTCACCATCTTGATCCCACTCTCGACACAAAATTGTTTGAACTCGGCGTCAACGTACTCACCACCGTTGTCGGACCTCAAACACTTCACCTTGAGATTTGTTTCATTCTCAACCTCGGCTTTCCATTTCCTGAAAACAGAGAACACGTCACTCTTATTTTTCATGAAGTATACCCATACCTTCCGTGTGGAGTCATCGATGAAGGTAACATAGTAGAGTGACCCTCCGAGTGAGGCGACGGGAGCTGGCCCCCAAACATCCGTGTGTACTAGTTCCAGCTTCTCCGCCTTGGGCTCCCTTCCACCTTTGGAAAAACTCACTCGTTTCTGCTTTCCAAGAATGCAGCTCTCGCACGTGTGAGACTCAATCGCCTTGAGTTCGGGCAGCAGCCCGTTCTTTGCCATGATCTTCATCCCTTTCTCACTCATGTGCCCCAGCCTGCAATGCCACAGTTCGGTCTTCTGGGTGCTATCAACAACACTAACCGAATCCCTCATGCTCGTCGTCAAGTAAAGTGTGCTGTCTTATGACCTCGAGCAATGGTCATGGCGTTCCTCGAAACCTTCCACGACCCATCTCCAAATGACGTCCGGTAGCCATCATTGTCAAGCTGGCCCACCGAAATTAGGTTCCTCATCAACCCCGACACATGTTTGACCTTGGTAATCTTCCAGGTTTGCCCATTAGACAGCTTCAGGTTGATATCTCCCATCCCGACTATATCGAGTGGCTCGTCATCTGCAAGAAAAACCTTTCCATAGTCACCCGAAACGTAATTCAACATTACCTCTCGCTGTGCAGTAGTATGGAAAGAAGCCCCTGAGTCCAGCACCCAGGAATCGATCGTTGAGTCGACCGAACAGAGAAGGACGTCCCCATCGTCGTCATCCTCCTGCACCACCGCATTGGCGGTACCCTTCTTCTTGTTGTCGTTCTTCCCCCGAGAGCGAGAATCCCTCTTGAAGTGCCCTGTCTTCCCACAATTCCAGCACTCATTGTCCTTGGACCTCGAGCTATCTCTTCCATTCCTAGACTTGGATCTCCCTCTGTTCCTGTTAGCGTTCCTGCCCGAGTTTCTCCCCCGGCTCTCTACACTCAAGGCCGAACTAGGAGTCTTACCCTTGAAATCCTTTCTCCGGATTTCCTCGGCAAGAATTTTATCTCTAACTTCGGAGAACTGCAGATTCTCCTTCCCCATAGAGTTGCTAACAGCTGCCCTCATGGGCTCCCAACTATCCGGTAGAGACGCAAGTAGGATCAAGGCGTAAATTTCGTCATCGAAGTTCACCCCGACTCCCTTCAACTTGTCCAAGATGGAATTCAGCTCGTTGATATGGTTGGCTACGTTTGCATTGTCCGACATCTTCAGATTGAACAACTGCTTCATGAGATACACCTTGTTGTTCGCTGAAGGTTGCTCGTACATGTTTGATAGAGCAGCCATCAAACCCTTGGTTGTGGGAATTGATCGCACATTGAATGACACGTTTGAAGCTAGCGACAAACGTATCAATCCCAACACCTGCCTGTCGAGGCTTTCCCATTCCTCGTCATCCGTTATCTTCTCCGGTCTACCCTTCAAAGGAATTCCGAGCCGCTTCCCATAAAGGTAGTCCTCGATCTGCATCTTCCAGTGTCCATAGTTGTTCCCGTCAAATTTCGTAACCCCGAACGAGGTGGTGGTGTCCGTCATCGCTTTTCCCCGATCGCTATAACCCTAGCGCTCTGATACCAGTTGTTGGGAATATTCGCGTCCGAAATCCCCGCCTGAAAAGCACACGAAAAACACAAGAACGAAAAATACGGAATAATAAAAGACACGAGATTTATAGTGGTTCACCCGTTAACGAGGGCTACGTCCACTTCTTGCCGCTGCAATAATTCACTAGAATATTATAGATCCCCGTTACAAGCTTGTAAACTCTATAATTGAATTCTAGACTTTCTGGAGGTGTTAACCCTATTAAACACGCATAGGGTTCATATATGTAGGGGAGGGAAAACAATTGGGGAGAAAAATCCCGCTTCTGCGTAGAAGCCCCCACTTGTCGGCCGACAAGAATGAGTGTCGGCCGACACTCAACACGAGTTTCGTGTTCTACCTCGGGCTAGAGCTCGCATTCCACAGAAGCTCGCTTGATCGACCTCCTGTCGGCCGACGGGGTTTGGTGTAGGCCGACACCAGCCCAGAACTCCGGCTGGACTTCGTGGCGCCTCCCCGACGCAGCTCCGGTCGTCTTCTCCGGCGACTCCGGCTTGAATGCACTTCACGCTCAACACTTGGTCCCTGTCCCCGTCGCCATGACGAGCGTTCGCCGCACTGTGTGGTGTCTTTAGACCTCCCGCGGACCTGTCTTGCGTTTCTTGTCTTTCGAGAGCAGGGTTCTTGAAACCGGAAAAAATAGAAATAGAAATTCTCACGGTATGAGGCCCGAAGTTCTCTCGAGCCCCTCGGGGTGGCGGCGTTTATCACGGAAATTTAAAGGCCGGTGGAACTATGGCAATTTCCCCCTCCAGCTGGAAGGCTTTTTGGGCTAGCAAATACATGTAACGCCCTGGCCCGTTGCGGGGTCGAAGCCCGACCCTAATGGGTCGGCTCGGTTACCAATGACTGCCTTCGGGAGTGATATCCTGGCCCTAGAAAAAATTCAAAGGCTTAAAAGGATTGAATATGCTACTCATACCAACAGATACATCTTCTTTTCTGACATCCTCCTATAAGAACTCCATAGTTAAGTGTGCTGGCTTTGAGGTAATTCTAGGATGGGTGACCCTCTGGGAAGTCTCCCGGGTGCTCACGAGTGAGGACAAAGTGCGCTGGAAAAGAGAAGTGTTGGTACAGTGGGGCCAAGATATCACTCCCGAAGGCAGTCATTGGTAACCGAGCCGACCGATTAGGGTCGGGCTTCGACCCCGCAACGGGCCGGGGCGTTACAAATTGGTGAGAGTACCCGTAGGGGCCACCTCTAGAATCCAGCACGGATGGTAGGTCCTGGGAAAATGAAGGCGCACAACAAGGACGTTGTGCATAAAAGGTGGGGTGATTGTAATACCCCGAAAATGCAAGTGCTTAAAGGATTTGAATATGCTACTCATACCAACAGATGCATCTTCTTTTTTAGGCATCCTCCTATAAGAACTCCAAAGTTAAGCGTGCTGACTCAGGAGTAATACTACGATGGGTGACCCCCTGGGATGTTTCTCGGGTGCGCACGAGTGAGGACAAAGTGCGCTAGAAAAGATAAGTATTGGTACAGTGGGGTCAGGATATCACTCCCGACGGCAGTCATTGGTAACCGAGCCGGCCCATTAGGGTCGGGCTTCGACCCCGCAACGGGCCGAGGCGTTACAATACAGCTGACAGATGACGGGGGTCAAGTGTGGCCGGACTCAAAAACTCGTCTAAGGAGGCCAGGGCTGGCTCGAGTTTGTTCAGCACTCCGGACTCCGTGAAGGGTGGCATATCCACCTGGTGTGGAACTCGGGATCCGGCTTTTCTATCTCAGTTTTTGACAACAAATGGAAGCGTATTTCCTGGCCGGAGCAGATTCGCCCTGTTGATAATCCTGACCCCCCGGGAACCTCCTCGGTTTGACTCCGGTGAAGTTTCCTGGGATGCATGCCGGTGAAGATCCACCTATGCTCTTGTTTTTCCAGTTGTTTCGAATTTCTGATTTTTGTGGGGGTTAGTATCCCCTTGAACGGTTGTTTGATCCTTCGGGATCAGATTTATTTGCTTTATTTTTCATGTTGGCGTTCTACTTTAAATTTCTCGGCGTTTTGCCCCCATTCCCATTTGCTTTTGATTTTGAGGTATTTCCGTAACCATGGGGCCTTAACAACCTGCGTCCTCGTGTTGACAGGTATACGAAGGGCCTTCCCGGGACAAAGTGCGAGACAGCCCGCGCAGGGATTCGTGGCGCGCGGGACGTGGTCTTGGCACAGTTGACGTCCCGGGAGTGATCCCAGAAATCTCTCCGAGATGTAGTCCCGGAAAACATGGCATCTCGGGAGGCGATCCCGCAAATCTGATTTTGCTACTTCCCGGGGGCCGAACGCTCTATTTTACTTATCATTTTGGCAGAGGCTGTTGGGATTTGTATGGATCTCATCCATACCCCAATATATGGAGTTTACGTATTTTACAAGCATGAAATAAAGTGCGAAAGAATAATCATGCTTAACACGTAAAATACTAAACATGGATTTAGTGCGCACGTAGTAGTAAGAACAATTAATTGAGTTAGTATAGAATATACTTTGTAGTTCTTCTATAATGTTGATGCCCGGACGTAGACGGATCAGCCGCGAAAGTACCCGACCTCAATTCGTTGCACGGACCCTCCTTGATCACGACGGCGGTTCCCCAAACATAGTATCGAGTCCCACTCGATTCTCTCGACTCCCTCGTATTTTGGTGCTTATGGGGTGTCGTTTAACCTCGGTTCCCAACCAATTTTTATATACTCCAAGTATACATGATTAATAGGGTCGTGTGACTCATTTGGCTTGATTGTCGACTATTAAGTTCAAGTTAACGACTCGACACTTAACGTCGCCCAATCGATCCATCTACACATGACGCACTATATAGCTTATTTCGGTTCGACACACATGGGATGAAAGACACTATTCCAACAGAGGCGTCTCGCGAGTTGCCTTGTTTTCTTGTGACTTCGGGATTTCGGTCGGAGTTTTTCATGTGTATTTTAGGCTTCTTTGCCGGAGGTGGCCTTAGGCTTTGTGGAAATATCCATTTTTATATTTTCCCCTGTGATGGAGTTGTATTCTAAATGTCTAGTTTAGTGCAAATACGGAACTCCTTATCTATACCTTAGTTCGAGATATGATTCAAACATGATTGCATTTAATGCAATAGTCCTTGATGTATACGTTGTAGACAGTATGGCGTGAGGAGACATGCGGAAGATCATACTGTCGGTTACTCGTATACTATCGAACAGTAGCTCACGACTTAGATGGACAGGGACAATCCATCGGTACGTCGTAGTGTGACTGGTAGATAGTCGGTCTTGACTATCATGTTACACTCGTACACTTGGTGTATTGAGCAGGACCACGAGAGGGCGTTCGATTTATACTAATCGCAGTAATCGAACTAGACCTCAGATATTACGGATATACGAATTCTTAATCCCTATATAATTATAGGTGCGTGTGTCCAATTCTCGGTTCTTTGACTTGCCAATGAGTGAGACTAAATGATTAGTCGAGATTCTCGGTAAATTGGGAATCGTAATTGTACGCACGGCATGCTATAGATTATAGACAGGAAACCGTGTCCCGTTAATCGGGTTGATGACGTCCCCGAGATGAGCTCATAAAGTTTATCATGTAAACCCTGCAGGTGGATTCGTTCCACATGATAATAAGGATGAGTGGTACTAGTCTCGGATAATAAGAAACGAATTAATTTAATTGTTAGTAATTAAATAAATTCGTGGACGTTCGATATCTTAAACACGGGGAAAGTCGTATATGTAATTTCGGCGGAAATATTATTGGTAAAATAATATAGATTAATTAATTGGGAATTCAATTATAATTTTATAGTGGAATTAATTATAATTAAAATTGGATTTAATTAAAGGTTTTCTTTTAAGGACACCGGTTTAATTAAATTACAATTTAGCCTAATTAATTAATTGTCCTAAGGTCCCTAGTGTGGCCTATATATACCCCTCAATCTCTCTTCTCTTAACCTACGAAACGCCGCTATAATTAATTCTGTGGAGAAATTATTTTGTTAGCGCAATTATTTTCTTCTCTGCTTAATTAATTTAGATTAGCGCAGTGTTTTTATTTCTGTAGAAATTAATTTGCTAGCGCAAATATATTTCTGGAGACAGAATAATTAATTCAGTAGAAATTAATTTGCTAGCGCAAATATATTTCTGGAGACAGAATAATTAAAACGTGAAAAAGAGGGTTTGAGAGAGAAGAAGAAGAGAAGACTCCGGTGGATCGTTGCCCACACAACGTCCGGCGTCGAGGGCTAGGATACACACTAGAAGATCTCAGGGTGTTCGCCTATTCGGCTTCTCCGAATCACGCATCAAAGGTATAAGAAATCGAAACCCTATTTCCGCATTATTTCGATTCTTTTCGTACGTAATCATACAACGAACCTCCGATCGAGTTCCGGGATCGTGGTTGGTGTTCCTAGATCACTGTGGAGTCGCTGACTTCAAGAGCGGTGGTCGGAATCGGAAAAACCAACCGGAAACGAGCCTGGAACAGCAGCGTCGCGCTGCTGTTCGCGACGACTGTCGGCCGACATGTATAGCTGTCGGCCGACATTGGCTTGTCGGACGACACTTTCTGGTGTCGGACGACAGAGAGGCCAGAAGCCTCTCGTTTTGCGCGGTCGTGCCTCGGGTGCGATGGCTGGGCGTTAGACGGGTCAGGGCCTTCGTCATGGACACAGTAGGCACGCTGGAGATCGACTGGGCTTGTCCGGATGTTCGAGTAGTCGAACGGACATGTCCCGGGTAGTCGATTTCCAACACCCTGTACGTTGCAACTCGTGACCCGAAGGTCTTGATAGGAGCTCGTCTGTTTTAACGGAATCTTTAGCATTTAAGCTTGTGTGGAAATATCCATTTTCACATTTTTATTTTCTATCTTCTCACGAGTACACGTATATATATATATGGTTATTTAGCTTAACTTGGCCCTTCTTTATGCGACTCTCTTTTAATGGAAAAACCTCTTCAGATGCTGCGTGTTCCATCGGTACTGATCTGGGGTCCCGTCCGGTAATTCTATCTCATACGCTCCGTTCATTAGGCATTTCGACACCCGAAACGGACCCTCCCATGTGGGCCCGAGGGCCTCGGAGTGCTCCCCTAGTAGTTTTTTCAACACCAAGTCCCCCAAGCCGAACTCCCGAACCCGTACTTTCGCGTTGTAAGCTTTGGCGATACTTTGTTTTTTCATCGCATTGAGGGAGTCGGAACTCAATCTCCGCTCCTCGAGGAGATATAATTCTAGACGCAAGGTTGCCTCATTTTCCGGGGTGATTTCTTGGGTGGTCCGATGCGAGCGCACCGTGATCTCCGCGGGGATCACGGATTCCGAACTGAACGCGAGAGCGTATGGCGTCTCCCTGGTAGCGTTGCGGGCCGTGGTTCGGTACGACCATAGTACCTCGGGCAGCTCCTCGACCCATTTTCCTTTGTAAGTTTCCAACTTTGCCTTGAGGGTATGTTTCAAAATTTTGTTATTAATTAATTAATTTAACATAATATTATAATTATTTTATATTTTTGTTATTAAGATGACTTGGCCTCTATCAAATGTGCTTTGAATTACATAAGTATAGTAAAAATTCTATAAAGTCATATCGTTGGGATCGAAAAAATATTAATATATAGAGTTATTCTTATATAAAAATTTTTAAAGTGGGAATACCGGATTCAGGACCACCTCATAAAATAAATAAGTTTTGAGGCCCCGTCCATAAAAGTAGAAGTTTTATAGGCAATTGGTTAGAAAAAGTCTACAATACCCTCGCTGTTTAATAAACGAAGTATAAACTGAATAAGTAATTTAAAAGAGAGTATCTCTTTTAAAAATTAATAATAAAACTCCAATATAATTTCAGACCATCCACGATTAAAGTATGTCGTTAGACTATGCACGATAATAAGACAACGTGAGCCCAATCACGATAATTGTACGCCGTGACTTCATCCACGATGAATAGACACCGTGTGACCATCTACGATAAATGGACACCGTGAGAACATACACGATAAGACACCGTGAGACCATACACGATAAGTAGACACCGTGAGATCATCCACGAAAGTCGCTCGCCGTGATAGCATACACGATAACTGGACACCGTGAGTGAATCCACGATAGTTGCACACCGTGAGACTAATCACGATAATTGGACACCGTGATACATACACGACTAGTGCACTCCGGGAGACCATCCACGATAAATGAATACCGTAAGACTACACAATAATCCTAAGCCGTCTAACCAGTCACGATAAATGGAAAACGTGGTACGATACACGATAATTAAAAGCGACTGTGTGATAAATTTGAATGAAAATATGAAAAATGCAGAAATTTAAAATAAATTAAAATCTTATAATTCATTATAGGAACGATTACACAGAAGATCAAAAAGCAGAACCCTAAAACTTGAGAAAAATTGATGGATCAAAACTCTAAACCCTAAACACTATCGGTCAACGATATACCAAAAAGCTGAGAAAACAAGAAAAATAACAAAGCATCACACCAGTGAATCTGCAGCACAGGTTTTTAAGCCTTGATCAGAACTGGTAAATCGGAGGAGGTAGACCTCACTGGTGATTTCGACGGAGATAAGGAGCTCAGGCTAACATGCACTCCGAATCTTCGCCACCGATACCCCGAGTCAAAAGGAGACAGATGAATACTACGAGAGGTTTTGGAACCTCGCGTATCTCGTGCAAGGTGACCCTGGGAAATGATGCTTTAATTTTGGAAACTCGAGTATGTCGATACAGTAATGCAACTGTGAAATTCGAAAAAGTGTGGTGATAACTGCTCCATGAAAAAATCAGACCAAAACAGAAAAATGGAGTATTAATTGATATAGAAAGATAGAGTTCTTTCGTTCGTATTTATAGGCTTAATATTCTGATCCATCCAACCACTAGGATTTCAATCGTTCCACGAAACGATTCAACTGCCAACTACGCCTTATTAATTACTCGTATTAATAAAATTAATAGAAAATCACCCCATCGAACACTCTCTATCCATTAATTTGATATGACCATTCAATTCATGGAATTGATGCATCTCTGTTCTGAATCATCCCACCGCCGGATTTCAATTGTTGCACGAAACGACTCATCAACTCCCAACCACACCCATTAAAAATATTGCGATTAATTAATTAAGAAAATAAATAAAACCCTAGAACTGTGTCGCCGTGGGGTTCCCTCGGTGGATTGTAACACCGTGCAACGGTATTAGGTAGGTAGAAAACCCTAAAACCTAATGTGTCGCCGTAGAAAGTCCACGGTGGATTGTAATACCGTGCACCTAAACACGATAAGTGGAAACTGTGGGCCATCCACTATAATAAGACACCGTGTTACAAATCACGATAAATGGACGCCGTGAAATTATACACGACAATTGGGCTCCGTGAGACCATCCAGGATACTAGGACACCGTGATACCATCCACGATAATCGTATGTCTTGAGACCATCCTTGATAAACGGACACCGTGATAATACCACGATAGGTGACACCGTGAGAACATGCAAGATAATCGTACGCCGTGAGACCATCCACATTTATTTTACACCGTGAGACCATCCAAGATAACCCTTCACCGTGAAGAAAGGCACGGAAATCTTATACCGTTTACATACCACGGTCCACGGTTCAAGGTGATATATTAATAAATTTAGGGTTTCAATGTGTCCAAAAGCATTGCATCCCCATTCTCCATCCTCGAACCTTCTACATTATTGGCATTTCAGCAGGTCCAACAACCAAAAATAATAATTGCATTTCACCTCGACGTTAATGACACTTAAACAACCCATTGGGCAGTTGTTGTGATTAGACGTTTTTGGTGCGTCTCTCGTCAAAATCCGAGGTAAGTTGTAGTTGACTCGGTATCAATCCAAGGAAACGAAAGAGTAGAGTTTAAGTGAATAACTAGTGTTAGATGCATTTTTCATTATTCTGAAATCCTAGGTTCAAGTTCGATTAACAAAGAAAGTAAATAAGAACATGAAAGAAATAACTTAAATACTTGATTGAAAAGACTCGGACGATAATAATCAAACTTAGGAATTAGATTTATATGTCTCCTTTTTCAACCAACACGATCAAACTTAGGAATTAGGAATTAGATTCATTTCGGCGACCGCCGTTTACATTTCGGCGACCGCCGTTTTTCCCAAAAGTCTTGGCTGGCCGACTGCACACTTTTTACCCTTTTCGGCGATCGTCACTTCCTCTCTGGCGACCGCCGTTCCGTTCCTGCGATCGCCAGTCTGATTTAGGCGCCCGTCGTTTCTCCTATTCCAGCCTTTACTCGATTTCTCGACTTTTCTCGGCAACCGACCTACAAAATGAACTCGAAAACCCTCCAACACACCCCATGAGATCAAATCACAACAAAACAAGAAATATAAACAAAACTAAACACGACTATCAAACGACACAAAAACATAACCGAAAAACACACACACACGACATAAATCATGTTATGTTTCTACTAAAATCAATATGAGAATTTTAGATCCAAAAAGAATAATGGTCTGAAACCAAACTACGTACGAGCGAAAAATTCTCTCGAATATTGCTAGGTCATTTACTCAACAAGCTCAAAACACGTTCGTTGTCGAGTCTCTGAAGCACATCAAAGGTACGAAAACAACGAGGTAGCACGTTTCGCATTTTGTTTAATTATTTTAAAGCACACTGAGGTGTTTTTCACCGAATGTCATCGTTCACCGTGAGATAGAGCACGTTGCACGGTTCACTAAAGATGTAATAGTTTTTCCTTAACCCCTACGTGTTTACGAAATCACCGTGTTATTACCACGGAGATTTTACCGTGTTATTTATAGTAGTGTTGTCACCGTAGCACGTTGTCTTCGTTCACCGTTTGATAATGCTATCACATTCTTGTACATACTTAATCGTAATAACACCGTGTGATAATAAGCATCTCGTTTACATCGTGCATACTTATTAGCCCATGCATGCAGGTCGTTAGGTTTTCAATAGCTGTTTGTTTTAATTATCTGTAATTTTATATCACATATGTCGTGGTAGCGTGTTTCTTTACGACATGGTGGTCACTGGGAACAGTCAACATACGTAGGCGGAGATAGCGTGGCGATACGCCTTACGTATTCAGAAATCAGTTATGTTGATCTAATCAATCAAATTAGATCTGTTTTGAATGTTCTAGGGGACAGAGATTACGTGATTTTCTACTTAGACGCGCAGAGAAGTAAAGTTAGTTTGCAGAATAATGCAGATCTATTGCGATTCATCGTGCAAGGAAAAGTTACCAATCACGTGCTCTTTTTGACTGAGAGAAGACAATACCGGTCTAAGAATGCTAATGTTGGAGGTACATATTCTGAAGCAAAGAATGTAAGCATTAATCCACCTCAACCACCATCTTGTACTGAACCCGATGAAGAGGAAGTATTTACATCAGATGTTGAACGAGCGGAACGTGATGAAGAGTTAAACGATAGCCTAATTCAAGAGTTTAGTGATTGGCTTCAACATCCGCAAAAAAAAAAGAGGATTATGGGATCCTGTAAATTCTCATCTGATCATCAACTGAACCACGAAGAACGAGTCCTGGAACATAATCTACTACTACTTCGAAAACTAAGCAACTGGATGATCCCGATGCCCAATTTTGATATTTTGCCACCTATGTGTTGGGTCGAAGAACATGAACCCGAAGATGGTGAACTCGCAGTTGGTTCCACGTTTCGAAAGAAATCTGACTTTGAAATTTCTTTGGGAATGCATCACTTCGAGAGTCGCTTAGAATATGTCACTGATCGTTCAAACAAAAAGCGTTGTGCATTCGTTTGGAAGCACGGCAGGAAAGAATGCACGTTTAGATTGTGTGCTAGTGGGAGTGATGAAACGCTATGGATGATGACAAAGTTGAACTTGAGTCACACTTGTCTGACCATATTGCATCGTACTACATGTCGACGAATTAAATCTGTAGTTGCTCCTAGTTACTTTTCTCGTAAACTTGTCAAAGAGGGTGACGTTCTGAAGCCAAAGGACATGATAACAGAGTTGCGTGATCGTTACGGCGTTGAGATGGATTACAGTTTCACTCTCCGAGCGCGGAGCAAAGCGATAGAGATTGCGTATGGCTCCTATGCTCAGTCATATCATAGGCTCGCTTCGTATTTGTATATATTGAGAGAGCAGAATCCCGGCACATTTTATGAAATACAATCCACTCGGATTGGGGGGGTGTTCCAACACATGTTTCTTGCTCTCCGACAGTCTATTACTGCATTCTATAGTAATCTAAGGCCAGTGATTGTTGTGGACGGGACTCACCTCAAGGGAAAGAGCTAGGGGATATTGTTTGTCGCCATGACGAAGGATGGGAATGAAAACGCCTTCCCACTTGCAATTGGGATTGGTCCGAAAGAAAATGATGAGTCGTGGACATGGTTCCTTCAAAACCTGAGGAGGTGCTTCAATAGACAAGATGGTTTAATTATCGTATCCGATCAGCATAAGAGCATCCAAACTGCCGTTGCGTCTCCTCACCCGAATGCAGTGCATGGGTTCAGTATTTACCACATTAAGAAGAATCTAGTTCGCTATGGCGGTCGCGTCAGGGCCGTAATAACCTCTGCATCAAACAGTTACCGTGTTGAGTCAATGCACAGACATTTAGCTCATTTGGAGAGGCTGAGCCCTGACGGGGCTCACAAGAGAATGTTAGAAATAGGGGTCGAGAGGTGGTCGAGGGCAATGTGTCTAGTACGACGATATGGTTTCATGACCTCCAATATTGCCGAGTGCTTTAATTCTCGTATGGTCTGGGCGAGACGTCTACCCGTATGTTCATTGGTCGAGGCATTCCGCTCAGTCTTGGAACAATGATTTCAAGAGCGAAGCGCGAAAGCTGCGTCAAGAGAACATGAGTTGACTGAAGCGACGCTTAAGAAACTATCTTGCGCAGTGGGGCACGCTCTGCGTATGGTTGTCTGAGACACAACCACACCTAACGTGTATAAAGTGGAGGATGGTAAGCAATCTTTTCAAGTTAATCTTCAAAATCAGACATGTGAATGTTGACGCTTCGAACTTGATGAAATCCCCTGCAGTCATGCTGCAACCGCTGTTAGGTACGTACTAATCAAACAAACATTTTCAGTTTATTAATTCGACAATATGTTCGTACTTGTTAGGATCGTATCACTTCACATTGCCACCACAACTTCTATTTCTCAGGCAAAGAGGATTGCATATATATGACTTCGTCAGTAGATATTACAAACAACAAAATTTGGTGGAGACATATGCGACTCCTATTAAAGGACTTCTGCATCCTGCCGATTGGGTCGTTCCCGCGTATATAACTGATCACGTCATTCATCCTCCGGTTGCGGTGAGACAGGTTAGTCGTCCGAAGATGAGCCGTGCACGGTCTGTTGTCGAGGGTAATGCCCCCATAAGAAGAAGTTAGCCTCAGAAGTGTAGTAAGTGTAATGAGATCACACACAACGCGCGCAAATGTAATGTTGTTTTGCCCACCGACAGCCAGCCGCTCGACGATGATCAGAATTCTCAACCCAAGGTAGAACTAATCCGACAGAAAAGACAAAAGAAAAAATGTAGCATATGCCGGAGTTCAGACCATAACAAACATACATGTCCGGTGCGGGGGGATTAACGTGAATGTGTGACCATGCTAAACAATTGTGATATTTAGGTACTGCAACTAATTATGGGTTTTTATTGTATGATATTCTGCGATTCTGTGTTTTTTGGATTATTTGGGGTTGTTGGGATTTGTATGGTTTCTGTGAATTCGTTTTTTGTGTGTCACGGTGAATCTTATAAATGACCGTGTACCACCGTCCGTTTTACACCGTCCGTAGTACATCGTGTGGCGGCCGTGATATTATGTCGTGCGTCGGTTGTCCCGCCACCATCTTGGAAACTAGTACTACTGGTACAATACTCGTTAAAATTGATCTGATCTCCGCATGGTAACCTATACGGTGGTATATCACAACATCATCGTGTAAGTATGAACAATGACGTTTTTAGTTGATTCTTGCTAGGTTGTGTGAATATTTTGGTTAAAATGCTAATCCAAAGTTAATTTTCCATCTAGATGATTGTATGAAACTGACAAAACTCCACAATTATGCAAGAAACGATTGAATGTGATATATTATGTGCAATATATGATCACACTTGAGAGTAACTTGTAACAAATGAATTAAACATCTCTTGAATTTGAGACATGCACACTCCAGATCGAATCATACGTGTTTAAAATCAAATACCATACGTTTCAATGACTGAAACTTATCCCAGTGAACGTTAATAAAGAATTCAAAGTGTGTACAAACCATGAGAACTCGTTTTATTGGTGTTTAACGAAGTCAAGATGAATATTAGAAATGACAATGTAACACCGTCAGTGTTATATCGTGTGAAGGTCGTGATATTTACAACTTGCAAAACTCCATCCCTTCAGTTTTATTTTCGATAATTTAATTAGAATTTTAAATATAAATCAGTAAATTTAACTCGCGCCTGCAAAAACTGTTTTGAGTAAAGTGCATCAGTTTTTCCGCCACCATCTTGGGAACTAGTACTACCAGTACTTTACTCGTTAAATTTCAAATTTATAAATTGATCTGATCTCCGCACGGTAACCCTATACGGTGATGTATCACAACATCACCGGATAAGTATGAACAATGACGTTTTTTGGTGATTATTGCTCGGTTGTGTGAATATTTTGGTTAAAATGATAATCCAAAGTTAATTTTCCATCTAGATGATTATATAAAACCGACAAAACTCCACAATTATGCAAGAAACGATTGAATGTGATATATCATGTGCAATATATGATCACACTTGAGAGTAACTTGTAACAAATGAATTAGACATCTCTTGAATTTGAGACATGCATACTCCAAATCGAATCATACGTGTTTAAAATCAAATACCATACGTCTCAATGACTGAAACATATCCCAGTGAACGTTAATAAAGAATTCAAAGTGTGTACAAACTATGAGAACTCGTTTTTTTGGTGTTTAACGAATTCACGATGAATATTAGAAATGACCGTGTAACATCTTCAGTGTTATATCGTGTGACGGTCGTGATAATACAGGCACAGCGTGCGAGACTCCATCCCTTCAGTTTTATTTCCGATAATTTAATTTGGATTTTAAATATAAATCGGTAAATTTAACTCGCGCCTGCAAAAGCTGTTTTGACTTTTGAGTACTGACACTAATAATAACCGTGCATCAGTTGTCCCGCCACCGTCTCATCAGGTTCTCCACAAAAATACACGACTAGTTAAATTTCAAGTTTTAACTTTGATTTTAAAACCGCACTGTCTAGTGTCACGGTATAAATTGATATCGTGTGGTCATCGCGGGGTTGTTTGACAACGTGGCATACTGAACTCTCACGGTGTCTAATTAGAAATTTGTTTTCGTGTGACACCATGTGTGTGATCGTGGTATTAAACAACAAATGCGTTAAAAAACAATTTTCCCGATACACACGGCGATGAATTTAAACAGGCTGAATTTATAGACACAACGATGATGTGTTTTTTAGGTCTCATACAACTACCACTAAATGGGCCTTAAGTGGGATGCGTAAAACCCGAAACGGCGCCTCTCACGGCGTAATTATTTATAATTAAACGCGACCTTTTGGAATAATTAGTTAAACGCGACCTTTTGGAATCCCGCGAGAAACATTATTTATAGTGATTTATGCGGGCCTAATCTCTATTAAACTCTGAATATATATTTCTTGGTCCTTAATACTCATACCAATAATGGATACCCCTCAGATCGCCGATGCTTTCATTGTTGTGCTTACTGATGAATATATTGAATCTAGACGAATTCGACTTCCCGAACGTTTCTACCGTTTGTGTGTGAGATACAATACAGAGGTTCCGATCTTCTACCTCCGCGATGTTCATGGTGAGAGTGTTGGAAATCGATATCCCGGGTTATCAAAATTTCGGAACCGACAACCCGACCGAAATTCTCGATCACCAGAGACCAACCGCGAACCACCGCGCGAGCTGGAGCCCAGCCGAGCACCGCCACGGGCGAACCCGAGGCACCCAGCCGAGCCTCCGCGAGGGGCTCGCGATCGCCTCACGGCAATCGCTGGGGATGCACAAGGCATCCCCGGGGCTACTCGCAGCAGCCCCGCAACGGGTCATCGAACCATCTGCTCGCGTGGGGTGAACCCCGCACGCATCCGCTGCGGGAACTCCCGCAGCACGTATGGGGTCGCTGCGGGGTAACCCGCAGCTCACCCGCGATCGAGCCCTAGGCTCGATCGCATCCCCGGCTTCCAACCGAGGCTCCACGCGTGCCCGACGATCGAACCCTAGGTTCGATCGACACCCCTCGGCTCCCAGCCGAGGGTCCTTGGCTTCGATCTCGGCGGGGATCTCTAGGCCGCCGACGGTCCGGTGGTCTTCGACCACCACCGCCCGGTCTATCCCCGTCCCCGGTCTCGTTCGTTTCCCGGACCTTCGTTCATGTGTATATAACGATAATTAAATAAAATCATAAAGGGGGTTTATGATTTCTACCTTTGTTCTCGTTGTACGGAGAAACGAGATCTTGTTGAAGACCTTTAACCCTTCCCGCGTATTCCTTGCACTTCGTTTGAACGTCGTGTGGGCGACGATACTCCGAACTTCTATGGATCTCCTTCATAAACTCTTTAGAACTATCAACTATTGATATTCTTGTCTTGCTCTAATTGTGAAGACCATGTAGTGTTTTTATAGGCTACGTAGGGGATCTAAAGGAGGTGGAATATTGGGCTTCTAATAATAGGGATTAAATTGAGCTCAAGCCCAAATCCATTAATCCATACTATTATTAATTATATTTATTTTCCACTATATAAATATAATTGCACTCCCAATATTATACCATATTATATCAAATAATATTATCTCTCCGGTAGTATTATTTATTCCGTGCGTTTAAGATAGAAATGTCCATGAATAAATTATATTTATTGCTAATTAATTTATTCATCTCTTGTATTCGAGACTAGTATCATTCAACCTTAATTATTATGCGAAACAAATCCACCTGCAGGGTTTACATAATAATTCCTTTTGAACTCATCTCGGAGACATTATCAACCTTTATCGGGACACACTTTCCCATCAAGAACTCATAGCATGTCATACATAAAATACAGTGACCCAACTTTGCCGGTAATCGACTGGTTATTCTAATCAGTCAATTCCTTTGGAAAATTAAAGTCACTAATATTAAATGCACACACTCGCAATAATATCAGGGATTAAGAATAAAATACACTGAGATTTAAATCGACTATCAAAGGCAATCCTAATCGATAAATTTCAAGCGATCCGCCCAATACAACAAGTGTACAAGTATGATAAAATAATTAAGACAGATTATTTTCTCTCATATACAACGACTTTACCGATGGATTGGTCCTTGTCCATCTAGGTCGTGAGCTATTTTTAGATTGATATACGAGTAACCGATAGTATGATCTTCCGTGTGACGTCGCACACCATACTAACTACAACGTATATAATCTAGGACTATAATTTGCATATATTTAAATAAAATAATTAAACGCAAATAATTGTTTATTTAATTAAATAGATTAGTGGCAATGGACCGGGAGTTAATATCACTCAAATCTAGACATTAAGTATACAACTCCATCAATCTCCCATTTATACTAAGGTCTAGTCTTTTCTTCCAAACTCCCGACTCCCATACTCTTCACGTGCTTAATATGAACTTCCAAGAAGTGCCTTGTGAAAGAGAAATCTAGATTGTCGTTCTGAAGTTATCTTGGTGACTACAGCGTCCTCTCTCCTGACGATGACTCGTATCAGGTGGTACTTGCGCTCTATGTGTCATCTTATACTTATGGACTTGTGATTTCTTATAGTTTGCCATTGCACCGCTATTTACATAGCCTTTGGTAAACTAATAATCACATCTAAGTCCCAGAGGTATTCCCGGAGCTACACCAAAACTTCCGCTGCCTCTGAGGCCGCCATATTTGGTTACCCATGGCAGAGTCCGAAAAGTTTCGTGCTTATCAATCTTCCATGTCAAAGCTTCACCTCCTTTAAAAATGAACACATAGCCTGATATCTGTTGGAATTCGATATCCCGGGTTATTTAAATTTGCGGAAACCAATAACCCGAACGAACCCTTCGCCGGAGATCACATGAACGTCGACTCATCCGCCGGAGTCCGGCCTTTGGAGACCACGCGCCCGAAGGCACGCAGCCCGCCCCCAGCCGAACCCCCGCGAGCCGGGGTTCACGCGATCGATGGATCGATCGCACGCCGGCGATCGATCGGGGTGGGGTTGCCCAGCAGCCCCCGCGGCGAGTCCGGCGACTCGCCGCCACCAGGAGGCCCCCGCCTTCACGGCGGGGTAGGGTGATGGAGTTGTATTCTAAATGTCTAGTTTAGTGCAAATACGGAACTCCTTATCTATACCTTAATTCGATATATGATTCAAGCATAATTGCATTCAATGCAATAGTCCTTGATGTATACGTTGTAGACAGTATGGCGTGAGGAGACACGCGGAAGATCATACTGTCGGTTACTCGTATACTATCGAACAGTAGCTCACGACTTAGATGGACAGGGACAATCCATCGGTACGTCGTAGTGTGACTGGTAGATAGTCGGTCTTGACTATCATGTTACACTCGTACACTTGGTGTATTGAGCAGGACCACGGGAGGGCGTTCGATTTATACTAATCGCAGTAATCGAACTAGACCTCAGATATTACGGATATACGAATTCTTAATCCCTATATAATTATAGGTGCGTGTGTCCAATTCTCGGTTCTTTGACTTGCCAATGAGTGAGACTAAATGATTAGTCGAGATTCTCGGTAAATTGGGGATCGTAATTGTACGCACGGCATGCTATAGATTATAGACAGTAAACTGTGTCCCGTTTATCGGGTTGATGACGTCCCCGAGATGAGCTCATAAAGTTTATCATGTAAACCCTGCAGGTGGATTCGTTCCACATGATAATAAGGATGAGTGGTACTAGTCTCGGATAATAAGAAACGAATTAATTTAATTATTAGTAATTAAATAAATTCGTGGACGTTCGATATCTTAAACACGGGGAAAGTCGTATATGTAATTTCGGCGGAAATATTATTGGTAAAATAATATAGATTAATTAATTGGGAATTCAATTATAATTTTATAGTGGAATTAATTATAATTAAAATTGGATTTAATTAAAGGTTTTCTTTTAAGGACACCGGTTTAATTAAATTACAATTTAGCCTAATTAATTAATTGTCATAAGGTCCATAGTGTGGCCTATATAAATCCCTCAATCTCTCTTCTCCTAACCTACGAAACGCCGCTATAATTAATTCTGTGGAGAAATTATTTTGTTAGCGCAATTATTTTCTTCTCTGCTTAATTAATTTAGATTAGCGCAGTGTTTTTATTTCTGTAGAAATTAATTTGCTAGCGCAAATATATTTCTGGAGACAGAATAATTAATTCTGTAGAAATTAATTTGCTAGCGCAAATATATTTCTGGAGACAGAATAATTAAAACGTGAAAAAGAGGGTTTGAGAGAGAAGAAGAAGAGAAGACTCCGGTGGATCGTTGCCCACACAACGTCCGGCGTCGAGGGCTAGGATACACACTAGAAGATCTCAGGGTGTTCGCCTATTCGGCTTCTCCGAATCACGCATCAAAGGTATAAGAAATCGAAACCCTATTTCCGCATTATTTCGATTCTTTTCGTACGTAATCATACAACGAACCTCCGATCGAGTTCCGGGATCGTGGTTGGTGTTCCTAGATCATTGTGGAGTCGCTGACTTCAAGAGCGGTGGTCGGAATCGGAAAAACCAGCCGGAAACGAGCCTGGAACAGCAGCGTCGCGCTGCTGTTCGCGACGACTGTCGGCCGACATGTATAGCTGTCGGCCGACATTGGCTTGTCGGACGACACCTTCTGGTGTCGGACGACAGAGAGGCCAGAAGCCTCTCGTTTTGCGCGGTCGTGCCTCGGGTGCGATGGCTGGGCGTCAGACGGGTCAGGGCCTTCTTCATGGACACAGTAGGCACGCTGGAGGTCGACTGGGCTTGTCCGGATGTTCGAGTAGTCGAACGGACATGTCCCGGGTAGTCGATTTCCAACAATTGGTATCAGAGCCGGTTTATCGGTTTGTTGTATTGTTCGTACGTTTTGTGATGCAGGATGAACCCGATTATTATGGCCAATGTTGTGATGGATGTTGTGCTTTAATTTTGTGGTTTGATTAAACTCTCGGGCTTGTCGAGATTGTTTTGTTTTTGGAATAACGTTGCTTGTTTGTAATAGATAAAAACGACGGGTTGAGTCGTTAGGTTTATTTATTTATTTTTTCGTCGTTTCCGGGCATGTATAGGGTCGATCACCTTGTATAGGATCGATGCCGGATTTAGTAGATTTATTCTTGTAATTTTTCTTACTAATTTTGGTGGATCGAGACGAGACCAAAACCCGGAGAAACGAGGATCGAGGAGGGCGAACCGGCAACGGGCAGCCATCGAACACACCCCGTGTTCGCGACGGGCAGCAGCGGGGCTGGGGTTCGTTCGACCCCACGGACGACTCAACGAGGCTCGAGACGAGGCTCCAATGGGAGGAGTTCGTCTCTTGACCCTCGAGCGAGTCGGTGGTGGACCGAGATCGAGACGAGCAACGAGATGAAGTTCCAAGAGACGTGCATTGGAGAATACTTAAGGCCATAATAATAGGGGCCACGTTAATTGCTTTTTATGTGATTTACGTGCTTTTTATTATGCTTAATTATTTTATGCATGTTATCCCTCAATCGTAAAATACTAAGTGGGAGAGGGATTGGAAACAATCCCGCGGTCTCCATTCTCTGTTTTGAATGTGATGTGTATTGACTTACGAGTTGGCTTTAGTGTCATCCTCCCTATCGGATAAAGTCGATACACGGATATCACTGGATCAAAATTCGAATTCAATTCCACTTATAATAATCGAACAATTATATTTTTCAAAAGCAAGTGCCTAATCTGTCTTTCAAAGACTAAGTTCAACTCGACTCATTCTCACCCCGGGGAGTGGAATGGAGCCAAAGCGCTTGCTTATGTCGATGACACAGATTAGAGACATTCGAGTCATTCGATGACTAGATCGATTGTCTGGTTGGCTCCCTCACCTAGTGAGAGATAGGGCTCAATTGCATGATTGATCGCTGGTTAGAAACTTCGAGTTTCACTTACGAGATATCAAGCTTTGAATAATAAAATTGTGAAATTTAATAAATGTAAGAGTCAATTAACAAAGGTGTTTGTTTTAGTAAACGTCCACACTATCGTGGCTTGCTAAATGGAAACGGTACTTTGGGTTAATTGAGACTCTATGACATTTAAATAAATGGGATTCAATTAATAAAGTTGTTTGTTTTAGTAAACGTCCACACTAACGTGGCTTGCTAGATGGAAACGGAACTTTAGGATTAATTGAGGCTCGACAGTTATAGAAAGTCGTGGAGGACCGCATGTCAACGTAAACGTCCACATGAACGTGGCTTGCGGCGGGCATGTAGTTCCCGAGCGGTGGACTTAGTACTGAGAAATGGTATACACTTAGGTACGCTTTATAGTATCCTCCCCATCGGAGTCACTGCTATAATTATGTACGACCGAAGTAAAAATCCAATTATAAAATCGTTTGGATTAGTATACGTCCACAAGAACGTGGCATGCTAGTCTGATGGGATTTTGGAAATGATTGGTAGTTTAATGATATTATTTGAGGGAAATGATATCGAATTAAACTAATTGTTTGTTTTATATGGTATTATTCCCATTAAAAGTCAACAAACTCACTGAACCTATTTTGTATGGATTAAAGAAGAAACTTGGACATTGTCCTAACTGCAGAGGAGTACAATTATGTACTCCAAGTCAATTGACCTGCTGAACCAAATGATGCTTCCACTCCTGAGGAAAGGAAGCTCATGGAAATGGATCAAGGCTCTGAGATGACGCGGAGCTACATTATGGCTTTTCATGGCAAATGTACTGCAACATCGGGATCAAGCCATGACCATTACCTATGATATGATGCTTAAACCTCAAGAAGCTTTTTGGTTATCAGGACAGGACAGCCGGGCAAAATGCAATGAGGCAACTCATGACGGCCATCGCATCCGAAGGAACACCCGTGAGGGATCACGTTCTTAGGATGATGTGCTATCTGAATGAGATAGAGATTCTAGGATCAGTTATCGATGGGGTAACCCAAGTCGATATTGTGCTCCAGTCTCTGCCGAGAAGTTTTGAGCAGTTCCGCCTGAACTATAACATGAATAAGGGGTCTTACTCATTGGCGGAACTCCTGATTGAACTTCAAGCGGCTGAGGTAATCTCTAAGGGCTCTCAAGCACTTGTGGTTGAGAAATTGGCTCTTCCTAGGCCTCCGGGCGGCAAAAGGAAGAAGAAGCAAATACGGAAACCCAGTGGGCCTAATATATCTGGACCACGGAATGGGACAAGCAAGCCCAAGGGGCAAGTGCTTCCGTTGTAAGCAGTCTGGATACTGGGAGTTTTAATTGTCCTCTCAAGCAACAAGAAGTTATAACCTACATGGGCAATACTGTTAAGGTAACAGCCGTTGCAGTGGGAGATGTTAAATGTTTTAACGGTAGGATTTTAGTTCTAACAAATTGTCTTTATGTGCCGGCATTTAGAAAGAAATTTCATTTCGGATTTCTAAATTGGTTTAGAATGGATATTCCGTTTCTTTGGATGGTTTCATACCTATCAGAGTAGGAAACGGGGATATTATCTATTCTGTTACATTGATAGACAATTTAATACTAAATCCGTGTTCTTCCACGATGCAACACACCGGAGCTAATAACACATTGTCAAAACCCAATAAGAGTAAAGATCCTTCTAGGATGAATCAAATGTACTTATGGAATCTTAGGATAGATCATTTTAACTTAAGTACGATTCAAAGGGTGAAAGCTGATGGACTACTCAGCTAGGTTGAAGGAAAGGACCTTCCAACCTTCGAATCATACTTGGAAGTTTAAATGACCAAGCAACCCTTTACGGTTAAAGGGAAAAGATCCAAGAAAGTACTAGAGTTGATTCGCTCTGATATATGCAGACCTTTTTGAGGAGTAAGGCATACTTATCAGAAAATGGGATTAACTCCCGACAGACTACACCATTTATGCCTCGGCAAAATAATGTGTTGTAAAGAAGGAATAGGACTCTTATAAATATGGGAAGTAGACAATGAGTTATTCGGAGTTACCTAATTCGTTTTTGGGATATGGCTTGGAAACAGCGGCGTTTATCCTGAACTTGATTCCTTTGGAAACTTGTACTGATATTCGGCTATTTATAAGATACCCTAAGAAAACGAATTGAGATATGTAATATAGTCCAAAGGACCAGATGTTCGTTGATTGCATCAATGTTCGGTTCTTAGACATGGACTATATATACGCAATATCACAAGCCCAAGAGTAGGGTAATACTTAATGTGCTTAGAGGGACTGATCAAGACTTAGAACCAGCCTAATTGAGTAGTTCACTACTGTAATCTTTATTCACTAAAGACACACCGGAGCGTCGTCGTAGTGGGAAAGTTGTTAGACAACCCGACAGGTTCATGTTTATAGGAGAGTCTTCGGACTTGTTACCTGGAGAACATGAAGCCGACCCCTAGATCTATGACGAGACGCTGAAAGATCAAGATGCTCAGTCTTGGTAAAAGACGATGAAATATGAGATTGAATCTTTGGATTCAAATCATGTCTGGGATCCTGTAGCCAGAGGGATTCATCGAAAAGAGCCAAGAGCATTCGGTAAGCAAGCTTAATCAATCTTAGGATTGAAGGAAGCTTCAAGATCTTGGACACATGCGGACCTATGAGAAAATCCATTTCATGGATTCATTCAAGGCATGTTTAGGTCCTGTGTGTAATAAAGATGTGACAGAAAAGATGTGGTGTTTTCTCATTATTTATGTAGACGACATCCCTCTAAATTGGCAACAATATGAAGGATGTTATCGGACATAAAGGGATGGTTGTCCGAGTAATTCAATGTAAGAGACTTAGGAGAAGTCGGGAATGTTCTTGGGATCAAAGTTATAAAGGATCGCCAGAAAAGAACATAGAACTTATCTCGAGTCTCATACATAAATACAATTCTTACTCGTTGCAGCATACAGAATTCCAAGAAAGGTCTTCACCTTTTAGATGTGGAATTCATCTATCTAAAGTTTTGTGTCCGACACAATAAAGGAGATAGATGAAGATTAAGCAGTTCCCTACACCTTAATGGTGGGAAGCTTAATGTATGTAATGCTATGCACGAGACTGATATCTACTATGCCGTGGGCATGGTGGTAAGATATCATAGTAATCCTGGAAAGGATCACTCGACTGATGTAAAGAACATGTTTAGGCTCCTGCAGAGGACCAGGAATTATGTTCTTAGTTACAAAGGAGTCAAGTTGTTTCCTTTGGATTACATAGAATTGGATTTCCAAATCAAACAGGGACAGTTGAAAGTCGAAGTCAGGCTATGTGTTCTCACTGTGAAGTGGAGCAGTCACATGGAAGAATGTAAAGCAGCGATGCATTACGGACTCTACCATGGAAACTGAAAGGATAACGGCCTCTGAGGCAGTTAAAAGGTCAGTGTGGCTCCAGAACTTCCTAAGGGACTTAGATGTGGTTTCTAGTTCACCCAAAGCTATTTTGAATAGCGGTATTGGCAAACTTGAAATGCCACGAGTCCACAGTGGGAGATAACACGTAGAGCGCAAGTACCACCTGATTCGAGAGATCGTCTAGTAAGACGATGCAGTTGTCACCTAGATAGCATCGAGAGGATTACCTGGTAAAACCCGTTCACAGAGGCACTTCCAGCGAACGCGTTGGGTAGGCGTGATGAGGTTATGGGAATCTGATGTTTGGGAGAGGGCGACTAGACTTTTAGTATAAGTGGGAGATTGATGGAGTTGTATTCTAAATGTCTAGTTTAGTGCAAATACGGAACTCCTTATCTATACCTTAATTCGATATATGATTCAAGCATAATTGCATTCAATGCAATAGTCCTTGATGTATACGTTGTAGACAGTATGGCGTGAGGAGACACGCGGAAGATCATACTGTCGGTTACTCGTATACTATCGAACAGTAGCTCACGACTTAGATGGACAGGGACAATCCATCGGTACGTCGTAGTGTGACTGGTAGATAGTCGGTCTTGACTATCATGTTACACTCGTACACTTGGTGTATTGAGCAGGACCACGGGAGGGCGTTCGATTTATACTAATCGCAGTAATCGAACTAGACCTCAGATATTACGGATATACGAATTCTTAATCCCTATATAATTATAGGTGCGTGTGTCCAATTCTCGGTTCTTTGACTTGCCAATGAGTGAGACTAAATGATTAGTCGAGATTCTCGGTAAATTGGGGATCGTAATTGTACGCACGGCATGCTATAGATTATAGACAGGAAACCGTGTCCCGTTTATCGGGTTGATGACGTCCCCGAGATGAGCTCATAAAGTTTATCATGTAAACCCTGCAGGTGGATTCGTTCCACATGATAATAAGGATGAGTGGTACTAGTCTCGGATAATAAGAAACGAATTAATTTAATTATTAGTAATTAAATAAATTCGTGGACGTTCGATATCTTAAACACGGGGAAAGTCGTATATGTAATTTCGGCGGAAATATTATTGGTAAAATAATATAGATTAATTAATTGGAATTCAATTATAATTTTATAGTGGAATTAATTATAATTAAAATTGGATTTAATTAAAGGTTTTCTTTTAAGGACACCGGTTTAATTAAATTACAATTTAGCCTAATTAATTAATTGTCCTAAGGTCCCTAGTGTGGCCTATATAAATCCCTCAATCTCTCTTCTCCTAACCTACGAAACGCCGCTATAATTAATTCCGTGGAGAAATTATTTTGTTAGCGCAATTATTTTCTTCTCTGCTTAATTAATTTAGATTAGCGCATTGTTTTTATTTCTGTAGAAATTAATTTGCTAGCGCAAATATATTTCTGGAGACAGAATAATTAATTCTGTAGAAATTAATTTGCTAGCGCAAATATATTTCTGGAGACAGAATAATTAAAACGTGAAAAAGAGGGTTTGAGAGAGAAGAAGAAGAGAAGACTCCGGTGGATCGTTGCCCACACAACGTCCGGCGTCGAGGGCTAGGATACACACTAGAAGATCTCAGGGTGTTCGCCTATTCGGCTTCTCCGAATCACGCATCAAAGGTATAAGAAATCGAAACCCTATTTCCGCATTATTTCGATTCTTTTCGTACGTAATCATACAACGAACCTCCGATCGAGTTCCGGGATCGTGGTTGGTGTTCCTAGATCATTGTGGAGTCGCTGACTTCAAGAGCGGTGGTCGGAATCGGAAAAACCAGCCGGAAACGAGCCTGGAACAGCAGCGTCGCGCTGCTGTTCGCGACGACTGTCGGCCGACATGTATAGCTGTCGGCCGACATTGGCTTGTCGGACGACACCTTCTGGTGTCGGACGACAGAGAGGCCAGAAGCCTCTCGTTTTGCGCGGTCGTGCCTCGGGTGCGATGGCTGGGCGTCAGACGGGTCAGGGCCTTCGTCATGGACACAGTAGGCACGCTGGAGGTCGACTGGGCTTGTCCGGATGTTCGAGTAGTCGAACGGACATGTCCCGGGTAGTCGATTTCCAACATAGGGCACGGCACCAGCCCGTGCCCAGCGATCGATCCCTCGCGATCGATCGCTCACCCTCGGCCCAGCCGAGGGTTCGCCCCTTGCCCCGCCGAAACCCTAGGCGGGCGCACGCCGTGGTCCGGTGGCTTCGCCACCACCACGCGTTCGTCCGTCTATTCCGGGCTTCGATCTTTCGGATCTTCGTCCTACGGTATTCTCGATAAATCAAATCAAATAATATCAAGGGTGTTTAGATATTATACCTTCGATTCGTTGTTCGGAGAAACGAAATCAAGATGACCTTTGAATCTTCCCACGTATTCCTTGCACTCCGTTCGAACGTCGGGTGGGCGACGATCTATCGAACTCCTATGGATCTTCTTCACTCTTCAAGACTTTATGATTGGCGTATCTTAAGTTAATGAATTGTGAAGACCATGTAGTGTTTTTATAGGCTACGTAGGGGATCTAAAGGAGGTGGAATATTGGGCTTTAATATTGAAGATTAAATTGAGTCCAACCCAAATCCATTAATCCTTATCAATATTAATTTTATTTATTTTCCACTATATACATAAAATTGCACTCCCAATATTTACCCATATTATATCGAATAATATTTCTCCGGTTAGTATTTATTTATTCCGTGTATTTAAGATTTAAATATCCATGAATAAAATTTATTTATTGCTTAATAAATTTATTCATCTCTTATATCCGAGAATAGTACCACTCAACCTTATTTATTATGCGGAAACAAATCCACTCGCGAGGTTTACATAATATAGTACCACTCAACCTTATTTATTATGCGGGAACAAATCCACTCGCGAGGTTTACATAATAAATCCTTATGAGCTCATCTCGGGGATATTATCAACCCTTCCGGGATACACTGTCCCTTCAAGAATTCACGGCATGCCATATATAAAATATAGTGACCCAACTTAACCGGTAATTAACCCAATAATTAAATCGGTTAATTCCTTGGGAAAATCAAAGTCACTTATATTAAATATACACACCCGCAATTGTGTTGTGTTTTATTTTGTTTGCTCGAGGACGAGCAAAGATGTAAGTGTGGGGGGGATGATTGGTGCATTTTTGGTGCTCGTTTCGGTTTAATTTCATAGCATATTATATTCTCGATAGTTCGCTTTACCCGTTTAGTGGAGAAGAATGTTAATATTTGATAAAACGGTTTGATCGACACATTTTCATGACATGTAGGTGAAAACGGTGTTAAAATGAAGCTTTGAGATGTAGAGATGGAGAGACGAAGAAGCATGCCGGCGACCAGCACTGCGCGACTTCGGAAGAACTGCATTTCCCGCTTCGTTAACCGTCGGATCAGCCCCAAATTTGGATTGTGTGTTCCTAACTTCAATTTATACAAGATCAACGGTCAAGATTGGGTTTGGATGTTCGAGAAAGGAGATATGAATCGACGAATGCACCAACAAATTCCTTAGGCGAAATTTAGAAGGAATAAATTGTTTGACTTTTGTTGACCCTTTTATTAAGGGTATAAATAGTCTTTTGGCTTGTATTTTGTAACTACCACTTTCACAACCTTTCATTCTCCAACTTTACACATTCCATTTCTAGCTTTCTCTCCAAGCTACATTGTTCTTCATTCAATTCAAACAAAAATTCTAGATCTAATTTTCATACGTTTGGAATTCGACAAAATCTCATTCACGAACGTTGTTCATCTCCTCGAGACGGACATTTCCAACGGATTAGTTTCTTCGGGTGACAAGTTGAAGCTCGGTCTCGTTTTGGAAGCTCTTTTCGATTGCCTCGTTCATCCATCATTTTCACGATCCTCGCGGTGAGATTTCTATCGTCTTCTCGATTATGGATCACTCATCTACGGATTATTGGATTGAGTGCTTGATCATGGTTAACTAAACCCTTTGTAAGGGTGTTTGATGAAATTCCTCAATGAGTTAGAGTTGATTTCTTAAGTAGCTTAGTTGCCTATTAATTGGACAATTACACCTCTCGATTTGTGGTCTCGTGTTGAACAACTTCGTAGTATATCGCTAGTGTACCATACGGTTGATTGTGTAATGTCGAAGCTCGAAATACCGGCATGCCGAGTAGAGGACCTCGAGGGGTGAAACTCTCGTGTGTGTCGTGATTGAGTGTAGACGATCATTGGTGAGGGGTAACGTGACAACACCTTGATCTCTAGTCCGATTATTAGCTAATTGAGAGTTTTATAAATCTAATTCAACTCTAGTTCGTTAGGAAGAGTAATCGGAACACCCTTGCTTTCCAACACATTTGCTACCAATCGCTCTTTATTTTCTCGCTTTAAATACTTGTTTTAGTTGATAATCAAACACTTAATTGCGACCCCCCTTAGTTTATAATGATTTTCTTTCCCGTTATGAAACTCGTACTTAGCATATACAAAACGATATTCACGTTCCGATAGCATTGCTCCTCGAGAGATCGACTCGGGGGATTTACGTAGTAAATCTTTCGGTTTTATAAATTAGTTTTTGAGCGAATCAAAATGGCGCCGTTGCCGGGGAGCAATTTAGGCGACGTGAATTGATTTTTGTGTTAGTTAAGTTATTGTTTCTTTGTTTATTTTCATGAACGGATCCATGAGCCATATCACCGACCTCGGCAAACCGATGCTAAATATGAAGATGATCGAGATTATTCACCTCCTCGTCACCGGAAACATCTTGGGTATCGTGAGAATTCTTATGGCGAGAGGGAGTTCATGTCCCCACCTCCTCGGGAATATCGAAGGGAAAGAGAGACACCTCGAGATCAAGACTGTGGACGGTACCGTAGAGAGGATGTTATTGGAAATGGACGTTACCATCAACCTTCCTTAGAGAAAGAGGCTAAACGGAGACCAATAGGAGATTTCTCCAAACCACATCTCCATCTTATACCGGAGGTTCGTAGGCCTTACAAAGAGAAGTACGTTGATGAATCACCTTATGAGAAGTATCGCTTTGATTCCTCTAGCAAAAGTCATGTCCCAAAGGCCCGAGAAGAGAAGCTCACGTCCCAACATTTGTCTCAATTGTCGTCATTTTCCGGGATGTCAAGTGAGAATGCCATTAAGTTCCTCAAGGACTTTTCTATTGTGGTTAACACCTTCCCGTTAGCCGGTTTTGCGAATGATGAGTTGAAGGTGTGGTGTTTTTCCTATTGCATGAGGAATGAAGCTAAGGATTGGTTCTCGAGTTTGCCACCTTGTTCCAAGTCTTCATGGGATGATATTTTTAAGGTATTCATTGATCGATTTATTCGAGAGGCACCACGATCTCTCATTCCGCTTTCTCCTTCTTTGGATACTTTAATAGATGTGATTGAGGTTGAGCTAGATCACTTGCTCCTTGATGTTATTCTCGATTGTGTGGAAGAATCCTCATGCTTTGATATGATTTTCGATGATGACCTCGATAGAGCTTCCTTGGTGATCACTACACCAAAAGAGAAAGTTGTTCCCGTATCCGATGAGAGTGAAGAGACAACGGAGGGCTCGATGGTATTTCCTATACTTGATATTCCGGGTGAGTCTCTTCTTATTACTACGATTCCTTTGGAGTATGATACACCGATTCTTTCTTTATTTGACGAGGACATGACGTTGTTGGGAATGGATGAGGTCAAGGAACCCATACATGTCGAGTTTCTTTTGGAGGGTGATGTTAGTATCCATCCGGTTGGGCTTCTTCTTGAGGATGTTAGTAGAGAGGAGGAGAAGGTTTTGGAAGAGTATGTGGATTTTAATTTCTTGGTTGAGATTTCTAATCCTTCTCCGGTTTCGGATATTCAAGAGAAGAGAAAATTATGGTGTTTTGGTCAGAGAATTTGCGGTTTGGAGGATTTGGGAGTTGATATTGGATTCTCCACTTCTTGTGTGTTCCCTCCCTCGCCTATTAAGACTCAAGAGTACGATGATGGTGATCTCGACCCACCTAAGCCGCCTAATCCGGGTAATAGATCTTTTGACATTATTTGCAGTTTAGGTGAGAATTTATTGGAATTGAGTGCATTAAGGGCTAATGATAAATATTTTGACGCTCGGTTGATTGATGATTGTTATGAAGAAGCTCACGTTATGTTGACCGAGATGGTGTTTTTAAGGAATTTTAGCTCGATATTTTTACCGGTTGAGGTGGATGGTAAAAAGGGAGTTGATTGGATATCATATTTCGGTCGAGCACTTGATACATTTACAATAGAGGACTTTTCCCCTTTGGCCGAAATGATATATCTCCGAAAGTATAGCTCGTATTTCTTATCGGTCGAGATAGAGGTATCATACGAGTTACCTCGAGCTGCGAGAATGGGAGACAAATTTATCTTGGGCACTAACTTTCCATATTCCTTCGCTTATACTTTCAATGGATCGTATTCGAAAAAGCGACATCTTCTAATCGAGATGGTATTCTTGAAGTGGTGGAGTTCGATATTTTTAGCCTTGACACGGTAGAGCTCGAAGCCATAAATCGAGCGCCGCGTGGGGGAAAGCCCACGACACGTCAAGCTAACGACGTTAATCAAGCACTTCGTGGGAGGTAACCCACGTTTTTTATGTTACTAATGCCTTTTCCTTCATGTTTGTCTTTGGTGTGTAGGTGTTTTTCTTATTCAAGAGGTTGATTGTCACATGAATTGGGGATTCGGAGTATGGAAATCGGTGTTTCGGAGGTATTCGACATTAAAACGGAGATTGGAATAGTTGGTATGGTCATTAAATTGCATTTCGGAAGTGAAAACCTGATTTCTAAAGACCTTGGGACTGGCGCGTTCGCGCTGGAGCTCTCTGAACATTGACGAGTTCGCGCCAACTTGGCGCGTTCGCGCTGGGCTCTCTGAACATTGGCGCATTTGAGCCAGCCCAGCTCATTCGCGCTACTTCTTTCTTAATTAAAAAAAATAAAAAAATACAAAAATCTGAAATTAAAATCTGGGGACGGGATTTAGGTTTTCCCCATTTCCATCTGCCCCCTCCTCTCTTCTTCATCATCGCCGAACACCACCACCACCTGCAAATTCCGGCGAGCCACCACCGCAACGGACCACCATCTTCGTCCAACCCCGACCACGATCCACTCCGCTTGCTCAGCCAAGGATCAGAAACAGATTCTCCGCTCTCCACCGTTCCATATCCGTCGAGCTCGACCCGGAACCGGCCACCAGGAACCATCACCTTCGTCCTTCGCACCTACGTCCGAGCTCCGACCACTACAGCCCGCCACCACCCACCTCCGCTGCCCCGTTCGTCGACATCAACTCCGCCCGCTGCCGCCCCGTCACAGTCACCCGAATCACCTCCCCGTCTCACCTCCTTCCGACCGCAGGCAGCCACCAGAATCACCTCCCCGCCACTACCGAAGCTCCGATCATCATCTCAGCCCTCTGCCGCCCGTCTCAGACCAGAACCACCGCGCCTCTGCCCTCACGTTCGACGCCTCCGACATCTCCGTTCAGGTTTCTCGGGTTTTCTTTCTCCGATAATTAACTGTGGGCTCTCCGTTGATTACTGTTAGTGAACTGTTTGAACTTGTCGTGTGTATTCGTCGTTAGGTTTCCCCGTTTGAGCCCCTGTGATTCTGGGATATTGTTTGATCGCATACGGACGACCGACATTTCAGTAGTGAACAGCTTGCTGCCTCCTGCTTCTTGGAATTTCTGATATTACTCGGCAGCCCCATCTCCGACTAATTCCAATTCGAGTTGTGCTTCGACTCCGCTGCGGCTCCAACCTAGCATCGCCGCCCACCACCACATCTGCTCCGTACCTGGACCACCACATTCAATGTAGACCACCAGCCACCACCACCTACTCCGTTTCTGACCTTTCCCGCCAACGTCGACCGTTGCCCGAATATTAGCTCAATCCCAGCCCGCGAGAGACGCAAACCGTACCGATTTCGAAGCTTTAGTCCTCGCTTTGCTCCGTGTTGGAATTATTATTGTTTGTATTTAATAATTCATGTATTTTGTCCAAAGTTTGTAATTTTAATGGCTAATAAAATGTATTCGATTTCGAGTTTAATCGTTACTATAATTATCTACGTGTTACTAGGTAATTATGAGACTTTATTTCGTCAAAATCCGTTAATCGGTGAGTGAAAATAAATGTATAAAGATTGCCATAAATACTACTTTGGTAAATGAAGCAATTATTATCTTATTGGGATTTATGCTATCCCACATAGAAAGAATATCAAAAGTCATTTCTCTTTAAATGTCATAAGAGAGTATGAGTGTTCAACAAGTTGACTAAGTCCATGCACTCCTAGCGGTACATGGCAAGGGCCACACGCGCGCGCCCCGTCCCGCCCCGCCCCGCCCCGACCCGTCCCGTCCCAACCTGGGCCCGGGCTCGGGCTCGGGCTCGGGCCTGGGCCTGGGTTTGGGCTTGGGCTTGGTCCTGGCTCCTTGGTGATTTGGTCAATTGGACTCTGGGCTGGACCTGGGCTTCCCGGGCCCCACTGGGCTAATTGGGATTATTGGGTCGGCATGTACCTATCTTTTTGGACACGGTCCGATTGAAGTTTTGGGCTCGATTTTATTCGGTCCAGTTGAACATTTGAAAGGCTATTTGAATTATTGTGTGTTGGGCTCGTGGCTGATCGGCCCAGCTGAACACGTTAATTAATAATTCTTTGGACTCGTTTATCAACCCATGTGCTTTTGGAATATTAATTAATTTCTGAATTAATTAATGATTTAATAAGTGCTTTAGTGGGCAGCAGCAGTTGGAGTGATGCCTCCCTCCACTCGGTGGAACTGCCCCCAACCACTCCAAGTGGTGTAACTCCCTCTGAGTGATGTCTATAAAAGGAGTCAGGCATGCATCATTTCACGCACGAAAAAATATTGCATCTCATACCATCACTTGCATAGTTGCTCTGTTCTCAACCTTTTCCATTCAAACCGAGAGGGTTCGATTCAGTGTGCAAAAGTTCGATCCCCGCTTCGCCGTTGTATCTTTGGGGTCAGAAAGCCTGTAAACCGTAGCATACACGGGGCTTTACTGATTTGCGGAAAGTGCAAACGCCTCGGCAGCAACCTCAAGTTTACTTTCCGTTCTTTTTGTTTTAATTTCCGGTCGTGACTAATCCCGTTTGTTACATTTTTTCTAACACTCCGACCATCACACCATCCCCGGACCTCGACACTTTGGTGATTTCTAATCCTTTTGTTTACCTCGGAGCATTTTATTTTATATTTGTTCTTTTGGTGGTGTTATTATGTGTTAGATCTTCTCTTTTATTCTTGTGATGTTGGATTTGGTGTTATGTTATTTGATTTTTGTTTTTGTGGATATGTTGGTTTTTGGTGGTTTATTATTGGAATGTGTTTGTATATTTGTGTTGTGTTTGATTTTGGTTGTCCCCCGGTTATTTATATATGTAGAGGTTATGCCCGGTTTTTCTAGACATATGGATGTTATTTGTTCGCATGGGGACAACATGCTCGATTTCTAAGTGTGAGGGGGATTTTCCGAAACCTCGGTGAGTTTGAAATGATCGATAATTGAAGTTCTTTCCGGTATAACTAAATTTTTTTGAGAAAAGGTTGGATATTTCAAAGTTGAATGTTGGGTGAGTAAGTACGTAATTTGGTTGCTTTGACAAATTCGAATTTTTCAAAAGCCAATTGTGAGTTTTGAGCCTTGTTCACTTCTTTCTTTGAGCGAAATTCTAAATCTCGTTGCTTCTTGAGACTCATGCTTTCTTGTTCTATAACTCGGTGTGTTTGAGGATATGAGATAACTAGAACTCGTGTACTTCGGTTTTCAAAGCTCTATATCATAAATTTCATGATCTTGAAAATGACGGGAACTAATCACTTAGGATCAAACCCTTTCAAGGAGATTTTTGAAACTCCCGAGCCCGTCGAAGGACACCATAGTAAACCCCTTTGAGACTATGTTATGCCCTTTTGTCATCACCCTTAAGCCGATGTTGGAGTGTGCGTATTATGATAAATTTGTGATAAGAACTCCGTGTTGTGTGATGAGGGTTTAGTACCTCGAGGTGTTTGCTAGTAGCCACCCTTGCTTTGATTGATCATTATTATGTGTGCAATTAGCCACGTGTACTCCCATATATTGCTACAAACTATTATTCCCTCTCTATGATATAAAAAAAAAAAAGTGAAGAATTATCCACTATATAAGAGAGAGTGTTGATTTGACAAGTGAGTCAAAGTTTAATCTTAAAGCGTGAGTACTTGATTATTACTATTCCTTGATGATCCGAAAAATGGGTTAAGTGTTTCATTGTATAAGATTGATCCTTGAGTGTCTTTTGAGAGTTGAGTGTCGTGATGAAGGTGAGGTAAAAGAGAAATAAGGTTGGGGCCACAATGGCCATTGAGTTACTTTTCCTATAAATTTCCCGAACTTCCCTTAACCGAGCCCCACTACAACCTTGAATTGATTAGAGTTCCTTGATTATTAAGATTGATAAACTTGATGAGTGGAGTCTTCCGTGTATACTTGCCTATGGTTGTTATCCTTTACATATTGTGGTTATTACATGAAGTCTTTCCTTGATTATACACTCTTTGTTACCGGTTGTTCTTTATATGCAAGTACATCTTGATTTGCCTCTATTCACTTGCATAACATGTTTTGAGTGAACCCTTGCTTCGAGAGTTATAAGAAACGAGTGTACCCTTTGTGAGGAAAAAGACGGTTTGTTGAGGTAACCCGATTGCTTCATGAACTTGCTCGATGTGATCTTTGTGGTGTTTGAACTTTTCTTGGTAGTGCTTACTTTGATCGATAGAAGGAATTAATTTCTAACTTCTTTTGTGGAGAACTTGCCTTGTTTTCATTGTGTTGTGTTTTATTTTTTTTGCTCGAGGACGAGCAAAGATGTAAGTGTGGGGGGGGGTTGATTGGTGCATTTTTGGTGCTCGTTTCGGTTTAATTTCATAGCATATTATATTCTCGATAGTTCGTTTTACCCGTTTAGTGGAGAAGAATGTTAATATTTGATAAAACGGTTTGATCGACACATTTTCATGACATGTAGGTGAAAACGGTGTTAAAATGAAGCTTTGAGATGTAGAGATGGAGAGACGAAGAAGCATGCCGGCGACCAGCACTGCGCGACTTCGGAAGAACTGCATTTTCCGCTTCGTTAACCGTCGGATCAGCCCCAAATTTGGATTGTGTGTTCCTAACTTCAATTTCTACAAGATCAACGGTCAAGATTGGGTTTGGATGTTCGAGCAAGGAGATATGAATCGACGAATGCATCAGCGAATTCCTTAGGCGAAATTTAGAAGGAATAAATTGTTTGACTTTTGTTGACCCTTTTACTAAGGGTATAAATAGTCTTTTGGCTTGTATTTTGTAACTACCACTTTCACAACCTTTCATTCTCCAACTTTACACATTCCATTTCTAGCTTTCTCTCCAAGCTACATTGTTCTTCATTCAATTCAAACAAAAATTCTAGATCTAATTTTCATACGTTTGGAATTCGACAAAATCTCATTCACGAACGTTGTTCATCTCCTCGAGACGGACGTTTCCAACGGATTAGTTTCTTCGGGTGACAAGTTGAAGCTCGGTCTCGTTTTGGAAGCTCTTTTCGATTGCCTCGTTCATCCATCGTTTTCACGATCCTCGCGGTGAGATTTCTATCGTCTTCTCGATTATGGATCACTCGTCTACAGATTATTGGATTGAGTGCTTGATCATGGTTAGCTAAACCCTTTGTAAGGGTGTTTGATGAAATTCCTCAATGAGTTAGAGTTGATTTCTTAAGTAGTTTAGTTTCCTATTAATTGGACAATTACACCTCTCGATTTGTGGTCTCGTGTCGAACAACTTCGTAGTATATCGCTAGTGGACCATACGGTTGATTGTGTAATATCGAAGCTCGAAATACCGGCATGCCGAGTAGAGGACCTCGAGGGGTGAAACTCTCATGTGTGTCGTGATTGAGTGTAGACGATCATTGGTGAGGGGTAACGTGACAACACCTTGATCTCTAGTCCGATTATTAGATAATTGAGAGTTTTATAAATCTAATTCAACTCTAGTTCGTTAGGAAGAGTAATCGGAACACCCTTGCTTTCTAACACATTTGCTACCAATCGCTCTTTATTTTCTCGCTTTAAATACTTGTTTTAGTTGATAATCAAACACTCAATTGCGACCCCCTTAGTTTATAATGATTTTCTTTCCCGTTATGAAACTCGTACTTAGCATATACAAAACGATATTCACGTGCCGATAGCATTGCTCCTCGAGAGATCGACTCAGGGTATTTACGTAGTAAATATTTCGGTTTTATAAATTAGTTTTTTAGCGAATCAAAATGGCGCCCTTGCCGGGGAGCAATTTAGACGACGTGAATTGATTTTTGTGTTAGTTAAGTTATTGTTTCTTTGTTTATTTTCCTTTTATTTCTTTTAGTCCTTTCTCATGTTATCGTTGTATTTTACACTCGGTGCGTGTAATCCCTTTCTTTGAGTGTTGTGTATGCAAGGTTGAAGACGTTCCCCATTTCATACTTCCATCTCTCCTACAATGAACGAGTTGATCAAATGGCTAGACGCAATGATAACCGAGCTTCTTACATTGATGATTATGATTACCCATTCGAGAGGAGTAGTTCTTCTTCAAGTCATCGGTACAATGAACGGATCCATGAGCCATATCACCGACCTCGGCAAACTGATGCTAAATATGAAGATGATCGAGATTATTCACCTCCTCGTCACCGGAATTATCTTGGGTATCGTGAGAATTCTTATGGCGAGAGGGAGTTCATGTCCCCACCTCCTCGGAAATATCGAAGGGAAAGAGAGACACCTCGAGATCAAGACCGTGGACGGTACCGTAGAGAGGATGTTATTGGAAATGGACGTTATCATCAACCTTCCTTAGAGAAAGAGGCTAAACGGATACCAATAGGAGATTTCTCCAAACCACATCTCCATCTTATACCGGAGGTTCGTAGGCCTTACAAAGAGAACTAAGTTAATGAATCACCTTATGAGAAGTATCGCTCCGATTCCTCTAGCAAAAGTCATGTCCCAAAGGCCCGAGAAGAGAAGCTCACGTCCGAACATTTGTCTCAATTGCCGTCATTTTCCGGGATGTCAAGTGAGAATGCCATTAAGTTCCTCAAGGACTTTTCTATTGTGGTTAAGACCTTCCCGTTAGCCGGTTTTGCTTAGGATGAGTTAAAGGTGTGGTGTTTTTGCTATTGCATGAGGAATGAAGCTAAGGATTGGTTTTCGAGTTTGCCACCTTGATCCAAGTCTTCATGGGATGATATTTTTAAGGTATTCATTGATCGATTTATTCGAGAGGCACCACGATCTCTCATTCCGCTTTCTCCTTCTTTGGATACTTTAATAGATGTGATTGAGGTTGAGCTAGATCACTTGCTCCTTGATGTTATTCTCGATTGTGTGGAAGAATCCTCATGCTTTGATATGATTTTCGATGATGACCTGGATAGAGCTTCCTTGGTCATCACTACACCGAAAGAGAAAGTTGTTCCCGTATTTGATGAGAGTGAAGAGACAACGGAGGGCCCGATGGTATTTCCTATACTTGATATTCCGGGTGAGTCTCTTCTTATTACTACGATTCCTTTGGAGTATGATACACCGATTCTTTCTTTATTTGACGAGGACATGACGTTGTTGGGAATGGATGAGGTCAAGGAACCCATACATGTCGAGTTTCTTTTGGAGGGTGATGTTAGTATCCATCCGGTTGGGCTTCTTCTTGAGGATGTTAGTAGAGAGGAGGAGAAGGTTTTGGAAGAGTATGTGGATTTTAATTTCTTGGTTGAGATTTCTAATCCTTCTCCGGTTTCGGATATTCAAGAGAAGAGAAAATCATGTTGTTTTGGTCGGAGAATTTACGGTTTGGAGGATTTGGGAGTTGATATTGGATTCTCCACTTCTTGTGTGTTCCCTCCCTCGCCTATTAAGACTCAAGAGTACGATGATGGTGATCTCGACCCACCTAAGCCACCTAATCCGGGTACTAGAGCTTTTGACATTATTTGCGGTTTAGGTGAGAATTTATTGGAATTGAGTGCATTAAGGGCTAATGATAAATATTTTGACGCTCGGTTGATTGATGATTGTTATGAAGAAGCTCACGTTATGTTGACCGAGATGGTGTTTTTAAGGAAGTTTAGCTCGATATTTTTACCGGTTAAGGTGGATGGTAAAAAGTGAGTTGATTGACAGTAAAAACGAAGGTGTCCAAAATGACAGTACTGTAAAACTTACCCAAAATTGAGTGATCAATAAGACGGTGTTTGTATTGGATCCTGAGGGATTAGTTTTTCACAATTAAATAGTTTGGTAATTATTTTAATTGCGAATTATTCTTTGTTTTGGTACGATTATTATATTGTTCATGTATACTTTAACTTGACAAATCATATATAACATTAACACCAAAGGCTGAATCGAATAAGTCACAATGAGACATAACTATAACATTGTTGATTAGGTCAAATGAACATCTAAACATGTAACGAAGCTTCTTTTAGAATGAATTCTAGAATCATTTGATTTGGAGTCATTTGATACATGTAAATGATGTATGATGGACAAGATAACAATGTCATCTTTCTTGGAGAAAGAAGAACATGTGAGTGATTAATTAGGGATGATCCATACTGATGTATGTGGAACCTATCAGTTCACAATACATGAAGGTTATGTTTCAGAAAAGAGAAAACAAACTATATTAGATATAGTTCGACCATTCGATGAGGGGTCTAATTGAACTACTAGTCTCTTTTGGGAACACACAATTCTTGACTTCAACTTATACACTGAACAGGACACTATCAAAAATTGTTGATAAGATACCATACTAGGTATGAAAAGGGAGGGTCCCTAAAATGTCTTACATCAGAATTTTAGGTTCTATAGCTTATGAAGAGAATTATCTCTACAAGGCTTGAACTCAAATAGGAGAAAAGTTTCCTTATGGTATGTCCATAAGAAACTCGAGGGTACAACTTCTACGATATATCTGAGAACAATGTTTTGTTGCTCGGGATATTGATTTTCTTGAAAAGAGTTATCTTTCCTAGAAAGTCAGTGGGAGCTCAGTTGTCTTAAACGAGGTTCAAGTAGAACAAACTGATATGGATACTCAAGACTTGGTCAAGAGTACTCCAGTGGTTTTGGAAACCACACATAACCCTCGAAGGTCCGGAAGGATTAGAACTCAACCTGACAGATACTTAGATATTCTTACAAATGAGAGCTATGAAATCATGCTTTTAGAAAGCAATGAACCTTAGACCTATATCCAAGCTATGACGAGTCCAGATTCTGAGAAATGGAAGGGTGCCATGAAATCCGAAATGGAATCGATGTCTGAAAATCAAGTTTGGAACTTGGTCGATTTGCTTAAAGGGGCTAGGTCCATTGGAAGCAAATGGATTTACAAGATAAAAACATACATGGATGGAAAACCTAGTGTTTTCAAAGCAAGGTTGGTGGCAAAAGGATTTTTCACGGGGTGGATTATAATGAAACCTTTTCACCAGTTGCTTTGATTAATTCGGATTCTCTTAGCCATTGTAGCTCATTATGAGTATGAGATATGGCAAATGGATGTTAAAACCACCCTCTTGAATGGGATTCTAGAAGAGGATGTGTTTATGACACAACAAGAGGGTTTTATCGATCCTAATCAGACTGAGAGAGTATGCAAGCTTAATAGATATATTTATGGATTAAAGCAAGCATCTCGGAGTTGGAATCTTCAGTTCAATGAATCCATACTTGGATTTGGATTTCAGAGGAACTCGAAAGAGTCTTGTTTTACAAGAAGTTCAGTGGGAGTTTCGTTTTATTCATTGTGTTGTATGTCGATGACATACTCCTTATTGGAAACAATATTCCTATGCCAAATTCTGTTAAAGAATGGCTTGGAACATGTTTTTTAATGAAGGATCTTGAAGAAGCACAATACATATTGGGCATCAAGATCTGTCGGAACAGATCGAAAAGGATGTTTGAACTTAGTCAAGTAGTGACCTATATTGATAAGGTGCTTGATAAGTTCAGAATGAAAGACGCCAGAAAGGGTCTCATTAATCCATTAACTAATGGCACATCTCTTAGCAAGATGCAATGTCCTACGGGACCTGATGAGCAAAAGAGGATGGAAAACATTCCTTATGCTTCGGCAATAGGGTCTATAATGTACGCCATGATATGTACACGACTGGACGTATCGTATGCTTTGAGCATGACGATTCGGTTTTAAGGAAACCCAGGTGAGGTGCATTAGACTGCGGCCAAGAATATTCTTTTGTACCTTAGATGGACTAAAGAATATTTTGTTGTCTTTGGAAGACAAAAAGAGTTGATATTAACAATCTATTTGAATGCATACTTCAAAACAGACTAAGATAATTTCCAATTATAATCTGGTTATATCTTTTGTCTGGTTAGAGGTAAAATATGCTGGAATAGTTCCATGCAATGCAATAGTTGATAAAACCACAGAAGCTGAGTACAGCACTGCATTGGATGTAGTGATGTTGGCAGTTCAGATTTGAAAAGTTCTTCGTTGAACTAGGTGGCGTAACTAGCTCGGCCCATCCGATAGTTCTCTATTTATAGTAGAGCTATCGCGCAAGCCAATGAGTTAGGAAGCACCACAAGTCTAAAAATGGTGCTCAGGAAGTTCCACATTATCTGGGAGATAGTTTCGTGGAGACATCGAGATAATAAAGTTGCAACTTTTGGTAAGGTTGCAAACCCGCTTTCTAAACCTATCCAGCAGTCTAAGCTTGAGGCTTTGACGACTGCAATAGAGATCAGACATCTTAGAGATGAGTTGTGATTTCTATTACTATATTAGATACTTTTAGAGATTTGGTAAACATTCACTTATATGTGTTACACATATTTCTTCATATAAATTTGGTTTAATTTATATGAATTTTCCAAATGATTAAGTGATATCAATTGGGTTATGAGGTCGACTTACCGCATAATGAAGTCCCAATGGTTGAACTGATATACTTGAATCATATGACTGTTCCTGGTTCGTATCATCTAGTACGGACAAACCGATAATACAATGAACTAAATTTCAATGTGTACTATAGTGCCTCTTCATGGGCTAGTGACGTGGGACGTCAAGTACAGTTGCATAGATATTATATGGGAGCTAATGATCGAACAGACCCAACTAGAATAGTATTTGAGATTTGAAGTCATAATACTATTTCATTGACTGTTGAGCAATTTCCTCTGACCTGAGTAGTCCAGAGTGATTCCATTGTGAAATGGTATACTTTGTTACAAGTAAACGTCTTTCGTAAAAGGAGGTTATAAAACTTGTTATCGGGTGTATCAGGAAGCAAGTGGGAGAGCTTGGATTGACAAGATGGGATTGTCCTCCATTTTAATATTGATCATATGTCTTACCGGCCACTTGGAGAGTCGAGACTGTGGAAAAGCGTGGCCACGTACAGATTCGTATCATAGTGATAAATCTGGTTTTACAGTCTGTCTCATAGTCCAAGAAAGGTTTGAACCGATTGAGGATGACTCGAGTCTTGCCTCAAGTTCAAACTTAGACATAAAGTGACAACAGGAAATTGGCAGCACACTGGCTCTGAAGGCCAAGTGGGAGATTGTTGGTATATGTCCTTCGATCCTACGTGTGCAATCGATAAAGTCATAAAGGTTGTCTTCGGATGTTAATTGATAATTCGATAATATTATTTATTGCTGGGAGAAATATAATATTGATCGATAATCATACCTACAGGGTCACACACAGACTCAATGATGATATACGTTGCTTGTTAATTATATTGATTTAGAATCAATATTTACGTGGATTTTCACATGCATGGGATGCATGACTTGCATGGAATGCATGTCGTATGGTGTGACATGGCATGCCACACAAGCCAATGGGACCACATATCATGATTTGACATGATTATGTGGAGGTGACCTTTGAACTTCACCATAACACCCCATTATGTGTGGTTATGACACACACATTATGGTGGGGGTTACATGTGAAGTAAAAGAGGTATAATGAGCATGAAAATCTGATTTTCATGGCTCATTCTAACACCATAATCATCAGCCACGAAATTCACAAGAAAGAGTGAGAAGAGAGAGTGTTCTTGGAGAACCACTTCAAACAAGCAAGGTGTTTATCATCCGGGTTCGTGTGCAACACGTAGAGGCCGGGCCATTTGTGCGACTTCAACATCCGGGCTCTCTAGACAAGAGGAGTGACGAGGTCATTCACAAGGAGAGCATCTAGTGGCTGACCCAAGGTGGTTCAATCGACTCAACACCACCTTCATCAACATCAACGAGGCACGCTACACCGCTTGTAAATATTCTCGTTAATCCTTATATATATATATATATATATATATATATATATATATATATATATATATATGTGTGTGTGTGTGTGTGTGTGTGTGTGTGTGTGTGTGTGTGCGCGCATATATATATGTGCACTAGATCTTGTTGTTCGTGTTTACTCGTTTTACACGCTTCCGCACACACGAACGAGGTAATCATGCGATTGGATCGGCATAGAAAACCTTCATAATTGAATTTAAGTTTTTTCATAAAAATTATTAATTTTATACTAATTAAAAATTACAAACAAATTTTTTTAATTAGTGTATTTTTAAATAATTTTTTATTTAGTTAAATATTACATTCTACCATGATAAGAGCTCAAATTAATTAATTTAATGCAATAAAATTGGATTTTTTGAAAAATAAATATTAATTACTATGGTAAAAAAATAAAAATTTAATTTTCTATCACATTCAGTTAAAGATTGACTTTTAGATTATTAACTTATTAATTTAAGGTTATAATTTAAAATATTTATATGAAAGGTACAAAACAAATTAGAAGATTGAGATTTTTTTTTTCAAAAAATTACATATTAATGAATAAATATTGAATTTAATATGCCTTAAGAATGTTTACAAATATTAATTTACAATATTTTCTTAATTTCCTTGAAACATATATTTCGTGTAAATTATAAAAGATAATCCTATTGTAAATAAAATTAAATTGTTAAAATAATTTTTTTGTTTATATTATCAATTTTCTTTAGAATGATAAAAAAAACTTGAAAATGTTTGTTAGTAATATTTTCTAATATTTTCATTATCTTTTACATCATTATACCCGTGTAAATTATGAATGTTGAATAGTTGAATATTTAAAAAAAATATTATTTTGTTTGTATTTCAACTATCCCTCTAGTCAATATTTTTAAAAAAATTCAAACTTTAGAAGTTTATGAACTATTCTAACAAAATTAAATTGATAAATAATTAATTTTTTGTGTTTAAAACTATATCTCATTTTCAATACGGAGGAATTAATATATAAAATATTAATTACGAATTAAATACATGTTCTTTCGAACTCAAAATGACTGAATTGAAGTGATCTAAATTTAATAGATTTGAACTGAATTGAACTAAAATAAATTGAATTTAATAGGCTTAAATTGAAATGAAATTTAGTTCAATTGAATTTAATATTAAAATATTGAAATAATTATAAATAAAATAAATAAATAAATAATACAAAATTAAATGACTGAACTGAACGGAAATAAATTTAATGGGTCAGAAATGAACTAAACTGAAATGAAGCGAACTAAGAATAAGTCCAAAAGAACAGTCTTAAACCATTATCAACATTTTTAGGACTTCAGTTCAGTTCAAATTGCTTCAGTTCATCTCGAATAATTTCGTTTAAAATAAATTAAAATAAAATTAATAAAAAATAATTGTAATCAATAATTTTAAACATACAATCTAGTTACTGTCACAATATTATTAATATTTTTAAAAAATATTCAATAATTTATAAAAATTATTATTATTTTTATAAAAAATACCAATTCAGTTCCGATCGCTTCAGTTTAGTTGAGATTGCTTAGTTCAGTTCAGTTCACCTGATTTCAGTCCAAAAGAACAGGTAAGGATCTGCTCTTTTGAACATAATAGGCCTGATAGAACTTATATTAAGTTCAATTTAATTTAATTTTAAAATATTGAAATAATAATAATTAAAATAATAAAATAAATAAATAATTAAATGAATAAACTTAACTTAATAGATTTGATTTGAACTGACCTAAACATATTTTGTCCGAACTTAACTTAATGAATCAGAACTGAACTGAACATAGAATAAGTCCAAAAGAACGGTTCATAAGTGATTCTAAAAAAATACTTTATTCATGTGTGTAAAATTAAAAAAATCTTTTAGACTAAAGACTTGTTCTTTTGACATAAACCGGGTGAACTAAACTTAATTGAACTTGTATGAACTGAACTGGATTCAATAAGTCTGAACTAAAAAATTAAGTTCAATTACATTTAATTTTAAAATTTTAAAATAATAATAATAATAATAATAATAATAATAATAATAATAATAATAATAATAATAATAATAATAATAATAATAATAATAATAATAATAATAATAATAATAATAATAATAATAATAATAATAATAATAATAAACTAAACTTATTAGGTCTAAACGACTCTGAACTGAACTGTGAATTAACCGTCCTAAGTTCAGTAAGTTTAGTTCAGACATATACCTGTTCTTTTTCACTGAAACTTGTTGAATTAAATTGAACTGAACTTAATAGATCTGAACTAAACTGAAATTAAGTTCAATTTAATTTAATTTTAAAATATTGAAAAAAAATGAACAAATAAACAGACTTAATAGATTTGAGCAACTTATTGAATCTTAACTGAAGTAAACTGAACTTAATGGATCCGAATTGAGTTAAGCTAAACTGAAGCAAACTAAGAATAAGTTCAGGTCTTGTTTCAGTAAAAAAGAACAGGGATTAGTGGTGCTAAAAAATATTTTATTCATGTGTGCAAAATTGAAAAATCTTTTATACAAATAATATGTTCTTTTAGACTAAAACTGATTGAACTGAACTTGACTGAACTTAGTAGGTCTAAACTGAGCTGAACTCAACTTTATAGGTCTGAACTATAATGAAATGAATTGAACTTAATATTACTGAACTAACTGAAATTAATTTATTAGGTCTGAACTGAACTAAACAAATTGAACTTAATATATCTGAACTGAAATAAAATTAAGTGCAATTGAATTATATTTTAAGATATTGAAATAATAATAATAATAATTAAAAATTAAAATAAAATAAAATTATATGACTGAACTTAATAGGTTTAAACTCAACTCAATTGAACGGAACTTGATTTAATGAGTGTGAAGTGAATTGAAACGAACTGAGAATAAATCCAAAAGAATATTAGAGAGGAGGGAGTATGAAATTTTGTGAAAAAGTGTGACTATTAATCTGGAGGAGAGAGAGTATGAAATCTTGAAATCATTTTGGCTTAAACAAGAGGGATCACATCCAATCAGAGCTATTGAGCACTCGCAAGTTGAAAGATCAAACATCGATGTATAAAATTTAGTCGATGTAACAATCGACTATAGATAAATATTTTAAGTCGTATTAAACATGTTATTGATTTTGATAAATAAAAATAATAGTAATAAATAATTTTATAATATATTAATCATTTATTCTTATATAGAAGTATAAATTTGTAAAGCTAAAAAATGTGACTTATAGTAATGTGGAGTTTATTTTAATTTATAATTAGTCCAAAGACTTGAATTTTTAATTAATATAGAAAAGTTTAATACTATATAGGGTATTATTATATAGAGTTGTTAAGATTAAAGAAATCAATTTTCCTTGTGCTTTAAAAAGAAATTATTTAAAAATAAATACCAAATCTTACCCCTCGTAATTAAATATACAAGTACGTAATCATATACAAGTACGTAATCAAGTTTGTCATGTATTGTAATTTCTTAATTAAATATACAAGTACGTAATCATATATAAGTACGTAATCAGGTTTGTCATGTATTGTAATTTTTTTTTTTTTTAAAAATTATTGGAATTCAAACGAATTATGTTAAGTATCATACTTATTAACTTGATTCTCTTTCATCTTCTTATTTGTTTTATTTTTGGACTTAAAATTATAATGAGGTTTTGTAATTTCAAATTACATGTGCTGAAAAATAGATTGAGGGTATGTGTTAAACTTACATATTATTTTAAGTCATATTAAAAATGTTATTGATTTTGATAAATAAAAATAATATTAATAAATAATTTTATAATATATTAATCATTTATTTTTATATAGAAGTATAAATCTTTAGGGCTGAAAAATGTATGACTTATAAGTAATGTGAAGTTTATTTTTATTTATAATTAGTCCAAAAACTTGAATTTTTTATTAATATATAAAGTTTATTACTATATAGATTATTAATAATATCGAGTTTTTATTGTATTTGTTATTAAAATTAGAAAACTCAATTCTCCTTTTGCTTTAAAAAGAAATTATTTAAAAATAAATACCAAACTTTATCCCTCTTAATTAAATATTCAAGTACATAATTTGGTTTGTCGTAATTTTTTAAGTAATTAATCGGGTTTGTCATGTATTGTACTTTTTAAAAAAAAAATTATTGGAATTCAGACGAATTACATGAGTTTGTCGTATCACACTTATTAACTTGATTCTCTTTCATCTTCTTATTTGTTTTATTTTTGGACTGAAAATTATTATGAGGTTTTGTAATTTCAAATTACATGTGCTTGTTTTTTGACTCTTGTAACCAATGTATGACCAAATTTAAAAAGAAGTAAAAAACTTTTTATTTTGAGCTCTTATAAATTCAGAATGCTTTTTGGTTCACACAAATAAACCTCTTCCTCTCATTTGAACTATAAACACAATACACATTCCCATCCAAAACCAACCTTCACACACTAGCGCACTCATTTCTCGTTTGGTGAAAAAAAAAGTATATATGAAAGGGCATGAAGAGAAGATGAAAATTTATGTCATGGGTTGTTAGCTCAGTTGGTTGAGCACTTGAATCAATAACTAAAAGTCCCAGGTTCGAATCCAAAACATTGCAATTGACCTAAACAAAAAAATATGAAAATATCTTGGTTAAGGCCGACTTTACAAATATGTTCGACGTTTCTCGTTTTCTTCTCCCTCCTCCTCATCTCCTTATTCATTTTCGCGGGATGGATTGATCTGGTAAGTCTTTTTAATTCAGAAACAAATTAAGATGGATAAATGTGTTATTTCAAAAATAAAAATGATTTTCTTTGCGTTCACTATAGTCTATAAGAGAAAAATTATTATTTTTAGAAAAACATTTCAAGAATATGGTGTTTATGAAGATGGATAGGCCACATTAATATTAAATTGACGTATGCTATTGGCATGGAACTAAATATTTAGCACATTATACTCCTATATATTTAGCACAATGTCATTAAAATCAGGTTCATCTTAAAATATATTTATCTTCTTTTTTAAATCTAGTTAATTTTTCTATCTTTTAATTTGGTTGTTGACTTTGTTATTCTTAAATTTTGTTTCATATTTATTTTTTATATATGAAAAAAAAATTAATTGTTATTTCTTAGATGAATATGTCTACTTATTTTCCAAAATACAAATGACGTATGCAATCTTTTGAATTGGAAGCAGTAAATTTTAATTTAATAGTATCAAAGTTAAAAAGGTTTATAACCTTTAAAATTGTTTTTAAATTGCATTGTTGACGAGCGCAAATACTTGTCGTTTGAGCAAACGCGCTGCCAAAATAATATTTATAATTCTGCTAATACCCTATCACTACAAAACGTAGATAATGGTAAGTACGTGGGGTCGGTTCTACAAGGAAGCAATTACAGTAGGTGATCTCGGCTTTGCCCAAGGGGTTGTCATAAAAAGATTTTTAGTTTGGGTGTTGTGGGCACAGCGGTTTTGCAATCGTTTCAAACACATTGATCTAACTACGGCTTATAAAACTAACATGCAAATAAAACAGTTCTAAAAATTAAACCAAACAAACACTCAGATCTAACAGATTACTTAAAAGGAAACTTGAATCAAATGATAAACAAAGCATCCGGGCAGACGACTTCACTCAGGATCATTAGGGCAAACTACCGGTCATAGGCACTAAGGATTTTTACCACCGGTTTGTCAGCAGTTATAGGGTGCTTTAAAAAAAACAACAGTGGTCCTATTGCGTCACGCCTCCAGCTGCCCCACCCTGTTGGAATTCGATATCCCGGGTTATTTAAATTTGCGGAAACCAATAACCCGAACGAACCCTTCGCCGGAGATCACATGAACGCCGACTCATCCGCCGGAGTCCGGCCTTTGGAGACCACGCGCCCGAAGACACGTAGCCCGCCCCCAGCCGAACCCCCGCGAGCCGGGGTTCATACGATCGAAGGATCGATCGCACGCCGGCGATCGATCGGGGTGGGGCTGCCCAGCAGCCCCCGCGGCGAGTCCGGCGACTCGCCGCCACCAGGAGGCCCCCGCCTTCACGGCGGGGTAGGGCACGACACCAGCCCGTGCCCTAGCGATCGATCCCGCGATCGATCGCACACCCTCGGCCCAGCCGAGGGTTCGCCCCCATGCCCACGGCCGAAACCCTAGGTTCGATCGCCGTGGTCCGGCGATCCTAGATCGCCACCACGCGTTCGTCCTCTAGTCCGGGCTTCGATCTTCGGATCTTCGTCCTACGGTATTTTCAATAAATCGAATCAAATTAAAATCATAAAGCGCGTTTAGATTTTACCTTTGATTCGTTGTTCGGAGAAACGAAATCAAGATGACTTTGCGATCTTCCCACGTATTCCTTGCACTCCGTTCGAACGTCGGGTGGGCGACGATCTATCGAACTCCTATGGATCTTCTTCACTCTTCAAGACTTTATGATTGGCGTATCTTAGGTTAATGAATTGTGAAGACCATGTAGTGCTTTTATAGGCTACGTAGGGGATCAAAAGGAGATTAAATATTGGGCTTCTAATATTGAAGATTAAATTGGGTCCAACCCAAATCCATTAATCCTTATCAATATTAATTTTATTTATTTTCCACTATATAAATAAAATTGCACTCCCAATATTTATCCATATTATATCAAATAATATTTCTCCGGTTAGTATTATTTATTCCGTGTATTTAAGATTTAAATATCCATGAATAAAATTTATTTATTGCTTAATAAATTTATTCATCTCTTATATCCGAGAATAGTACCACTCAACCTTATTTATTATGCGGGAACAAATCCACTCGCGAGGTTTACATAATAAATCCTTATGAGCTCATCTCGGGGATATTATCAACCCTTCCGGGATACACTGTCCCTTCAAGAATTCACGGCATGCCATATATAAAATATAGTGACCCAACTTAACCGGTAATTAACCCAATAATTGAATCGGTTAATTCCTTTGGAAAATCAAAGTCACTTATATTAAATATACACACCCGCAATTGTTTCAGGGATTAAGAATAAAATACTCCGAGACTTAAATCAATTATCACATAGCAATCCTAATTGATAAGTCTCAAGCGATCCGCCCAATACACCAAGTGTACAAGTGTGATAAAATAATTAAGATAAATTATTTTCTCTCACACACAACGACTATACCGATGGATTGGTCCGTGTCCATCTAGGTCGTGAGCAACTGTTCGATTAAATACGAGTAACCGATAGTATGATCTTCTGTGCGCCCATGCACACCATACTAACTACAACGTATAAAATCCAGGACTATAATTTGCATATATTTAATTAACAATAATTAAAAGCAAATGAATGTTCATTATAAATAGGTAAATGAAAGTGTACACAGAGTTCAGAATACTCAAATCTAGACATTAAGTATACTACTCCATCACACCCCTTATATATCCTTACAGTTTAAAGAGAAGGCAAGCTAACGTTAATGCCTAAACCCCTAGATCTGAACAATTCGATAACCTATGCGACCAAACATGGATCTAGTTTGCCCAAACTCGCATTACTCTCTAGACAGACCCGCTCGGCCAATAGCATGCTCGGAACTCCGAGTCATACGACCGCAATCTCCAGCAAGTTCTAGTGCTATGCCCGCAACAATTCTACAAGGTACATATATGCGGTTTGCTCAATCACCAGTATCCCAGTTTGTAAAGGTTCACTAGTGGTCGTCCTAGTTTGCCCAAACACCCCAGAAATAGTCCTCAACCAACTTTGCTTCGGGAACAAACCCCCAACCGGCTACTCTAGCCCCATCAACCGCGCGGTTAAACTAAAACCCTAAATCTCCTTCGATCCGTCCCTGCCCAGATGCACAAAGTACATAGCTACTCATGCTGAAAATAAAAGACAAAGTAAATAAGGGAAAGCAATCTATATTATTCATAGTTCAAACCGAACTATTTTGGGAATTCAAAGTACGAAACGGAAATCAAAAGAAAACTAAAAACATAAAACAATTAAATTGTTTCTCAACCCGAATGTTGGTTCTACTTCAAAACAAAGAAAGAGACTCGGCCGACTTGCTCCGATGACTTTACCCATTTGGCCGATGTGGTCAAACTGTTGCAGTCACTACCCGCTCCAGAATACTTCTTTGCCCAAAGAAGGGGATTTCCTTGCCTCTTTCGCTCAGTGCGCCACCTGTTACCTGCATCCAAACACACTCTGCCCAAACATCCTATTGTGCCCTCCCAGACACACTACTGACTCAAACTGACTCAATAAAGGATGTAAAAATGCTCTAAGATGAGCAAATAAAATGGCTCATCAACATAGTATTTACTATATATAATTCTTATTGTATTTGCAGGTAAGATTAGAAAAGTCAATTCCCTTTGTGCAAGAATTTTTATTTAAAAATAAATACCAAACTTTACCCCTCTTAATTAAATATATAAATAAGTATGTAATATGGTTTGTCATGTCTCGTAATTTTTTTTAAATTAAAAATATACAAATACGTAATGAGGGTAGTCATGTATTGTATTTTTTTTTAATTTTTTTTGGAATTCAAACGAATTACATGTTAACATTATCAGACTTATTAACTTGATTCTCTTTCATCTACTTATTTGTTTTATTTTTGGACTGAAAATTATTATGAGGTTTTGTAATTTCAAATTACATGTGCTTCTTTCTTGACTTTTGTAACAAATGTATGACCAAATTTAGAAAGAAATAAAAACCTTTTTATTTTCATCCCTTATAATAAATTTAGAATGCTTTTTGGTTCACACAAATAAACCTCTTCCTCTCCTTTCAACTATAAAAACAGTACACATTCGCATCCAAAACCAACCTTCACACACTAGCACACTCATTTCTCATTTGGTGAAAAAAAAAAGTATATATGAAACTATGAAAGGGCACCAAGAAAAGTTGAAAATATTTTGGTTAAGGCTGGCTTTACAGATACGACCGACGTTTCTCATTTTCTTCTCCCTCCTCCTCATCTCCTTATTCATTCTCGCTGGATGGATTAATCTTGTAAGTGTTCTTAATTCAAAAACAAATTAAGATGAGTAAATGTGTTATTTCAAAAACAAAAATGATTTATAGGAAAACATTTCAGGGTGTTCATGAAGATGGATCCGTCACATTAATATTAAATTGAGGGATGCTATTGGCATGACACTAAATTTTTTTCTCTAAGAATCTGTGTGGGTACATTTTGAATTTTTTACTCCTATATATTCTGAATGTCATTAAGATCATGTTCATCTTAAAATATATTTATCTTCTTTTTTAAATCCAGATTAATTTTTCTATCTTTTAATTTGGTTGTTGATTTTGCTATTCTTAAATTTTGTTTTATATTTATTTTTTAAATGTGAAAAAAAATTGTAATTGTTATTTCTTAGAGAAATATGATTACTTATTTTCCAAAATACAACTGAAATGGTGTGATTTTTCTGAGACTGAAAATATTTTTATCTAAAAGTATATTTTTGAAATATTAATTAGTGCAGTTAGTAAAAAAAATATAACGGAAATATTTTATAAAAAAAAGTGTATTTAGTTTAAAATTGCTAATAAAAACAATTTTAAATTTAGAAGTATTTAAGAAAAATTGTAGTTTAGTTTATTAATATACATTTTAAACATCATAAAATACACTTTCAAATTAAGTGTGATTTTTTTAAAAAAATTATTAATTGAGGTATTGTTAATTTTATAATTATAAAAAAAAGTAAAATAATTACTAAAATACTCTTAACCTTTACTAAATAACTATCATCCCATGTTATAATAAAAAGAGTAATTTTGGAATATTACACAAATTTATAATTAAAAAATAATAATTTTCTAAATTATATGAAAACTTTTAAAATTATCATTTAAAAAAATCACCCTTAAATTTATCACTAGCCGTTAAATTAACAATTTAAAAAAAAATCGCTGAATTATATATATATATATATAAACACATCGATCTTTTTATTTATATATAAATAAAACAAAAAAAAATGTTTCATTCACTAATATAATTTATCTATTTCTATGGTTTTGATACTATAATTTCATTTCAAGTAATTATTATTTTGATACATTTTTACACTATACTGTTCAAGAGATTGATTTTCCTAAAAATATTGTTTTATTATTTGTTGGTATAATTTAGTTTGGTACTAGTATCATTGAAAAATAAAATTAATTTTTTTGTTCAAAACAATGTAAATGTATAGTATACTAGTGAACCAATTAACTTTCAATTAGTATAATCTAAAGGTTAAGATGTTTTTAAATTCCATTGTTTATATTTGCAGGGTGGAGGAGGGCGCTATACTTCCGAAAAAGCCCTCAAAGTTTCCACACGAAATCCCGAGAATACCCTCGACTGCACCTTCTGGAATCACTCCAACACCTGTCCCAAAATCTACCAGAGAAAACCTTCTGCAAATCCTTCGCCGGGATCAACTTGTCCGGAGTACTTCCGATGGATCCACGAGGACCTGAAGCCCTGGAAGAAAACCGGGATCTCAAAGGAGATGGTGGAGAGAGCGCGAGGAACGGCGCATTTCAGGCTGACGATTTTGGACGGGAAGGTCTACGTGGAGAAATTTCGACAGTCGATTCAGACGCGCGATTTGTTCACGATCTGGGGGATCGTGCAGTTGACGAGGCGTTACCCTGGGAGACTGCCGGATTTGGAGCTGATGTTTGACTGTGATGACAGGCCCGTCGTACAAGCGAAGAATTTCCAGATACCACCGCCGTTGTTCAGATACTGTTCGGATTGGCAGAGCTTGGATATCGTCTTCCCGGATTGGTCCTTTTGGGGCTGGTAAGTTTTTTGATTTTCAGGGTTTACCGTAAATTAGGGTTACAAATTTATCGTGAATTTTAATGGCTAGTGTTTCAGAACCAGGGAAAAAGAAATACAGTAGTTCTCTTTGGATTTTAATCGAACATTTGATCGAAAATATTTATTGAAAATAACCTATATTCATTGTGCATTTCGAGCAAGCACTTGATCAGTTGATCGTATCAGTGCTAGCCCATGGATTCGGTACTTTTCAAATTGAAATCCATTTGTTCTGTGTATTGTGTAGGGCTGAGACAAATATAAAGCCATGGAGAAGTGTGCTGAAGGACATTCGAGAAGGAAATAAGAGAACTAAATGGGAGGATAGAGTTCCTTATGCCTACTGGAAAGGCAACCCAAATGTTTGCTCAAGGAGGCATGACCTTATGAAGTGCAATGTCACTGCTGAAAACGAATGGAACGCTCGACTTTATGTTCAAGTCAGTCTATATATATTACATATATTTATGAAATTTATTGATTATGTCAAGTGATTTTTTATAATGATGCATTGATGGTGAAAATATTACGGAACACTACTTTTTATCATCAGTTAGGAAGTATATAATTTTTATTTTTATTTTAGTTTTTCGTTGTGGTCGAATATTTCATGTTTTGAATACAAGATTAGTTTATTTATGTGATATGAGCTCCGGCTAAGCTGTTCTTAAAATTGGAGTTGAGAAAACAGGCAAATTGAAGAAAACAATTATACGAGGATTTTATTTAGAGTGATTTTAGTTTGCTGCGTATTTCATTCTCTTAAGCATGATATTGATGAAAAAGGGTACTGTAATTTCTTAGTTGATAGGAGTACATGAAAACAAATATGTTTTTCATTTATTTTTTGTTTATGTCGAGTTCTTATAAGCAATCACACAATAAAATTATATTTTGTATTTCAGGATTGGGTTGCAGAGTCCAAGAAAGGATATAAGGAATCGAATCTTGGAGACCAATGCACACACAGGTTAAAAATTAATCATTAATCTTGTAAAACTGCTCTTTCTTAAGATTTATTGATCAGTTTACAGACATAATATTAGTAGCTGTAGAAAATTGATATAGTCGACCCCAATTTCTGTCTTTTCTTGTTTATTTCAACCCCCAAGTATGTTTTGAAAAATTGAAAAACCACCCCCCATGTTTGAGATTTAATAAGTTAATCTGCCGCATTAATGATCCTGTGTGCATTTGGGTTTATAATTATATATGCTTTTAGGTACAAAATTTACATAGAAGGATATGCATGGTCGGTAAGCGAAAAGTACATTTTGGCATGTAACTCTCCAACCCTGCTAATGACACTCCGTTGGTACGATTTCTTCGTAAGAGGCATGATCCCTCAGCGTCATTATTGGCCAGTTCAGGAAAAAGATAAATGCCGGTCTCTAAAATTTGCAGTTGAATGGGGAAACAACCATACAGAAAAGGTAAACCTTTTCATTTAACTTTTAACCTGCAGATGAGGTTTAATCTAATTGCGAAAGACTCAATTTATTATTTGAAATTACAAGTAACCCCTAATTTTTTGGACACTTTTTTGAGTTTGTATTTACAGAGCAAGCCTTTTGAGGATCCCCGCACACTGGTTTGGAAAATATAATAAATTATAAAACTCTAATGATTTCTAGGTGAAGGCCGTTGGGGAAGCTGGAAGTCGGTTTGTACATGAGGATTTGAAGATGGAGTATGTTTACGACTATATGTTTCATCTTCTGAACGAATATGCAAAACTCTTGAATTACAAGCCCGCCATTCCCCCTAACACAAAGGAGATTTGTTCGGAATCAATGGCATGCCCGGCAGACAGGATTTGTAGGAAGTTTATGGAAGAATCCCTGGAAAATTCCCCTAGTGACTCAATCCCATGCACTGTACCTCCGCCGTACGAGCCTCGAGAGCTCAAGGGTTTTATTGATGAAAATGTGAGAGCAACTAAAGAAGTGGAGGCATGGGAGAGTCAGTATTGGGCCGAACAAAGTAAGAAGCACTAATAAGTCGTTTTTGTATCTTATATTTTTAAACTTTTCAGATGTTAATTTAGCTAACATATTAATGTTTTTTTTGGAGACTCGTTTGGGGCTGGGGCTTATTACAGTTTCAAATCTAATTTTATGTATACTCTTTTCTTTTCACAATTCTATTGAACGGTATCTGAGCTACAAAGTTATTGTGTTTTGAGAGTTGTAATAATAGTTGGAATATTTTCCTTCTTTTCTCATAAAGTTTCACAACACTGGAGTTTTAGTCTGGAGTTTTAGTCTGGAGTTTAATTATATTTTTTGTTAAAAATGTGAAGTCAAATCGGATTAAAGTGAGAAGCACTAAAACTTTGTCTTCGTGTTTGTTATAATTTACTTCTTCCTATGTTAGTTTTGCTAATATATTGTTGTTTCTTGTGAAACTCAATTTGGGCTGTTTACAGTTAAGTCTCATTTTATGTGTATCGGTATTAATAAAAAATTAAATTTTGGTCTCATCTTTTGACATAAATAGTTGAGAAATAGGATTTTTGTTTTTGTAAAATATATGTAGTAGACTTTTTTGTAAAATAAAAAAGTTCATTTCTCTCAAAGAGAGTATTAATGACCCTTCAAACAGTAAGAAGAAATGAACAAAAAAAGGGGTTTGCTCATTTATTTCTATTAGACTATTACCAGCTCTATAGGTAACACGTTTTTTGTATTCATAAATTAAGTACTTCAACACTAAATGATAGCCACTTGTTATCCTCAACACTCTCTCCCCCTACATGATTTTTGAACATGTTTCAATCATTCATGAAATACAAACACAAATAAATATTATACATATACATATTGAATTAACAGAAATCAGAATCTGAATAAAACATTGCAACTAATTATTTCTCACACGCACATATGTGAGAGTTTTCTGTGAATGAAATATATTCATATCTATAGTTGCTCCTGCTTGAATTCCTGATTATAATGGACCGACATCATCGGAATCGGACGAGAGGGGCCCAGTCCACCGTGGCCTTTTATCTCGTCATATTGATCATCGTCGTCTCAATCACTCAATGGCTCGACCTTGTACGTAAACTTGTTTCCTTTTTTCATATACATGCTATATGTTTGTAATGTAATTCATATATAATTTACTTTTATATAATTCCACTCTTCAGCAGTCTGTAGTCACAAGATCTTTACAAAACAGATTCATCTCCCACGTGTACTCGGGAGAATTCGATTGCTCTCTCAACTGTTGGCAAACATCCCACCCGAAACCGATGATCACGAACAACGCATCATCGGCCGACGCATGTCCGGAATACTTCAGATGGATTCACGAAGATTTAAGCCCATGGAAAAACACAGGCGTCACGAGGGAAATGGTCGAGAAAGCCAAGGGCGTGGCCCACGTCAGGATCATCGTAGTGAAAGGGAGATTATACGTCGACAAGTACAAGAAAGTTTTTCAGACCAGAGACGTCGGGACACTGTGGGGGTTCCTTCAGCTTCTGAGGTTGTACCCTGGAAAAGTACCCGACTTTGATCTGATGCTCGAGTGCGGGGACAAGCCGGTGATCAGAAAGCGTGATTATCGTGACGTAAAAAACGGTTTGATCCCGCCGTTGTTTCACTACAGCGGAGACGGATATAGTTACGATATCGTACTTCCCGATTGGTCCTTTTGGGGTTGGTAAACTTTTCAACTTTTCTGAAGCGAATAAAAACGGATTACTCCCTCCATCCCTTAACACTTTGCCTAGTTAAATTTGCACCAAGATTAAGAAAATGTTGTTTTTTACATGTTAAATAATATAAAATAGGGGTATAATGGATATTGTTGAGTAAGTAATAAATAAATGAGTATTGAAAGGAAAGTATGCAAACTTTTGAGGGACCGAGAAAGTATATGTTTTCTGCCTAGAGATCGACAATCGGATTTTTTTTTGGTTTTTTGCAGGCCAGAGGTTAATATCAAGCCATGGGTAGAACTGAAGGAGGACATAGCAGAAGGAAACAAAAGAATCGAGTGGAGAAACAGAGAACCTTACGCATATTGGAAAGGGAATAGTAAGCTGGGAGCCGCGAGGCGAGACTTGGTAAAATGCAACGCCTCCGAAAACCACGATTCGAAAGCTCGGATTTTCGGCATGGTAATTAATTGGGTAATCAGTATGTGTATCTATTGGAGAAAATATTCGGCCCATTAATATAAATGTGAAGTTGTCCAACTTCTCTACCAGTTCGAGCTTTTAGATGAAGCGGCTTCTAACAGTAATAATATATCGTTACTTTCGTCAAGTAGTGATTACTTTTTTTACAGGATTGGCACGAAGAGAAAAAACAAGGATTCAAAAGTTCGGATTTAGCGAGCCAGTGCACTTATAGGTAATAGCATCGATTTCCTACTCGAGGTTCTTATATTTTGGTTTGATTGTGAGGGTATGTTTAAGGCAGGTACAAGATTTATGTGGAAGGGGTGTCGTGGTCCGTTAGTCAAAAGTACATCTTAGCTTGCGACTCCATGACTCTGATCGTGAAGCCACGTTTCCACGACTTCTTCACGAGGAGTTTGCTGCCCATGACTCACTACTGGCCGATTAACGAAAACAACAAGTGTGAGTCCATTAAATATGCAGTTGAATGGGGCGAAAAGTACGCAGACAAGGTGTGGTAACTTACGACCATTAGGTAGATTTCATAAATTTTACCGAATGGTAATTAACTGATCGATGTGATAACAGGCACAGGAGATTGGGAAGGCTGGGAGCGAATTCGTTCGGGAGAATCTTGCGATGGAGAAAGTTTACGACTACACTTTCCATCTCTTGAATGAATATGCAAAGCTTCTGAGATACGAACCTACGGTTCCTCGAGGGGTAGTGGAGGTGTGCTCGGAGACTTTGGTTTGCTCTGTGAGAGGACAGAAAAGGAGGTTCTTGAAACACTCAATGGTCACAGATCCATCACCTAGACTTCCGTGCGGGTTCACTCCATTTTACGAACTCGAAGCTCTTCGTGAGTTTATCGGAAGAAAAGAAAATCTGACGAAAGAAGTCGCGTCGTGGGAAATGCAGCAATAGTCTCGAGTCTTTGCTTCATGTGAATGATTGATTACTGGGGGATCCAAACATAATTTGTTTTCATTCAGATATCCATGCACTTCAAAACTTGTGTTAATATAACATGGATTCCACTGAAAAATTCGGTTGCTATAATTCATTTCAATAACCATATAAAATAAGCATTTTTAAATAAGCAAAAAAATGGGGCATTCCGAGAATTGAACTCGGGACCTCTCGCACCCTAAGCAAGAATCATACCACTAGACCAAACGCCCAACACATGTTAAGGATTCTTTTTTGTCTTTATTGAACAAGAAATAAAAAAGAAAACAGATAACAATCAAGACTCAAGAGGTAGTTCATTTTTTGAACCTTAAACTTGTTAAGTATCAAAAGACATTTCAAAAAACAACTGAAAAGACGTATTATTTCACTACAAACTCAACACCTCAATCACGAAGACATGTGTGTCTAATTTAAGTATTGAATATGTTGGTCTGAGAAGAAAGTATGAAAACTAAGTATTCTTCTAGGATTCTAATTTGTCTTCTGATCTTCGATATTCAGGTTTCAGCTCATACGTTCCTTGATTCGCTCCTTTATTGTTGTACACGCAGAGAAGCTTGAGCATATCTTTAAGAAATTGCTGCCACGAAAACACAATCGAAAAATGCACATAAGTTTGTACGTACGTAGATTCAAGAATGAAGCACAGCATGTACAAATCAGTGGAACGAGGTTATATATCTCGTAATGAATTTTCTGAACAACATATATACCTCGGGCTGATTTGTTTGCTGAATAAGTTGTTTGAGTGTCCAACTTGGTTGTCGCTCGAATAGCTTAAACATGATCTTTTCCATCTCTTCAGGGTCTCTTCTTGTTCTCTTTGTTTCCGACCCTTTAGTTGGAGGTTTCTTATCCTATCAATTCAAAGCATAATTATGAATGAATTTTTTTACAACAAATTAAAATAGAGATAGCATTTATTTACTGGATAAAATAAAGTACCATTACTGAGGTTGAGGTCTTCATATCAATCATTCCGGGCATGGACCGCATTCGAACTCCACTATCATCGTTAATAATCTACATATATACGAGTTGTGGACAAGAGAAGAATATATATGTTTACACTAAACAATGGCATATATATATAATTAATTTACCTGTATCTGCCTAGTTCTGGTATTGTATTTGTTGGACCTCTCCCGACATAGTTTTCTATAATCTTCAATATTCTCGTTGTGAGGCTTCATGTCAAACTTGTGGTAGATTTTCCCCTCCACGGAAGCCTTCCCTATATCAACATATATTACATAGATTTGACTCATGCTATATCAAAAGACGAAGCTAGCTTCCTAAAATGTAAAAACAATTGAATGACCTTGAGATGACTCGGCAAAGACGGACATGGGAATAAAATCTGTGGACATGTTCATTGAGTAGCTGGTCGGCATGTTTCTATCTGCAGTGCCAGCAAGCTCCATTGTAAACTGATTATATCATGTAAACAGATATATTGTTAACATAAGGTACATATATAGTACGTTCCTCTCTCGATTCTCTTTCACCTGATTAATTATACAGAGATTATATATGATTTGCACAAAAGAACAATATGATCAAGAGTTACTACTTTGAGTAATGTTAAATATTCAAGATCGGTTGGAAATAGATTCTAAAGCTCAAATATAAGTTGGATTCCTTTATCACCTTAATAAGACCAACAAAGAGGAGAGCAAACATAGTATACACACAACTTAATTTCCAACCAGAAAATCAATTCAATAAATTATGAAATTAAATACAAAAATATACGTGCATGCAAAATCACACCAAGAATGACATTAGCTACCTGTGTGGAGGAAACGTCGTCGTTGGGGAGTAGTGGATCGACGGAGACGACTACTTTAGCGACGACGGGTCCCACTGAAGAGTCAGACGGATGGATCTGCATGGCACGTGCGACCACCGGAGGGCACTTCATCAGCCACACGTGTCGCTCCGATTTGCTGGATTCCAAATGGCCTCCAGCCGCCGCCGCCGCCGTGGACGAGGAGACGGAGCTGTTGGGTTTCTCCGCCATGGAATTAATTAATTTCGAGATGTGGATTCACAAATTATTAATGTACACTATATCAGTACCTAAATAATACTAGTGCACCGGCCCGTGCGGGCGGCCCGGTTTTGGTTTTATAAATTATGAAAAAAAAAACTTATTTTTTTCAAATAAATATATTATATATGGGAAAAATACCGATTAGTTTTTTTTTCTAACATTTTTTGACAAATAAAGATAAGTTTTAATTTATGTATCAATTAGGTATTTTTGTTTTAATTAGGCCAAAAAATGTATCTGACAAATAAAGATAAGTTTCAATTTATGTATCAATTAGGTATTTTTGTTCTAATTAGGCCAAAAAATGTATCGACGAAAATACCCTTAATCTACTATTTCTACTCAACCCAGCTCACCCCACCCCACCCCACCCCACTCATGCCCAAATATCATTAAAAGACACTGAATATCATTAATAAAACAGTGAATGTCAAATTTTTTTCTACTTTCTCCTTCAGAACGTCTGCAAGCATGTATCCGAACTCATCTTCACCTACATGAACAAAATCCAATTGTTACTAAAACTACCAAATACTACATCACAAACAATGTGATTACTAATTGAAATCTAATGGGCTCGAAAAGAGTACCTTGCCGATGAAAGCAGATGCGCCGCCTAGGCAAGCAATGCCGACCGCTACATTAGCAGGCGCGCCGCCGGGGCTTTCTTGGACGCCGACGCTTCCGATAAAGAGAGCCCACTTGTGGTCGGGACGAAATCGATCAGCAACTCGCCGAAGCAAACGACAAGACGAGATTCGCCCGTTTCAATCGCCCCATTGCTACTTGATTTTCCTAATAAATCGAACGAACAATTCCCCGATTTATTTCGATTTTTCTACCGTCGAAGTAAGCAATTAACAGCGACAGATGAAAATTAAGAGAATTCTGACCTTGGAATCTGAATCTCGACGACGGAGACGATTCTTTGACGGTAGTGTGAAGAGAAAACCGATCCGAGATCCTCTAGGAGAGGGGGCTCGTCGTCGAAGCCGATAGATCCGGTGACGATGCTCGACGCCGATGAGCTTTTCGCTGACGGGAAGCTTGTGCCGCTGCATCTCTACGAGATCCGCCACTCGATTGCGTCGGCTCCGGCGATTTTTGACGCCAGTTCTTCGGACACGCCCAAATCTCGCCACGGGTCGCCCATGGATCCGTACCTGTTTTCCAACTGGGGAAGGAGCTTCTCGGCTTGAAGAAGCTCTGCCAGAACACACTAGAGAGAGAGAGAGAGAGAGAGAGAGAGAGTAGAAAACATACTCCGGAAGCTCACCAGAGAAACACCGTAGAGATGACCGGATTTACATGTATAAATGATGCGAAGAGAAGAAAAGGGTGGGAGAGTGAAAGCAGTAAAAAGATGAAAACGTGAATTTAAATTCTGATCGCATTAACCACAAAATGCATTACACGTGTCTCTTATACTGGATAAGTAATAAGACCAAAATACCCTCACAGTTTCTTATTCAACAAAACAAAAGAAAAAACATGAAAACAGAACAAAACAACATCACAATGTACTACTTCAGCTGCATTGTATCACCAACAGAGAGATAGTGTGTGAGGGAGGAGGGGTGGGTGAGCAGGTAGAAAGGGTTGTATTTGATGGAGTATATACTTAATGTCTAGATTAAAGTGATATTAACTTTCGATCCATTGCCACTAATCTATTTAATTAAATAAATAATTATTTGCTTTTAATTATTTTAATTAAATATATGCAAATTATAGTTTTAGATTATATACGTTGTAGTTAGTATGGTGTGCGACGTCACACGGAAGATAATACTATCGGTTACTCGTATATCAATCGAACAGTAGCTCACGACCTAGATGTGTTGGGATTCGATGTCCCGGGCTATCAAAAATTGCGGAACCGATAACCCGATCAAAAACCCTCGATCACCGAAAATTGGATCCCCGACTCATCCGCAGGAGTCCGACCTTTGGAGACTACGCGCCCGAAGACACGCAGCCCGCCCCCAGCCGATTTTCTCCCGCGAGTCGGATCCACGAACGCGAACCACCTCACGAGCCGGGGCCCGACCGAACGCCCAGCGAAGCCCGAAGGCTGCGTGCGCCCAGCCGAGCCCCCGCGAGGGGCTCGCGATCGTCCTCGACGATCGCTGGGATCGCTCGTAGCGATTTCCGGGGCTGCTCGTAGCAGCCCCGCAGCGAGTCGCGATGACTCGCTGCCCGCGAGGGGTCAGCCCCGTGCGCGTCTGCTACGGGAACACCCGTAGCGCGCACGAGGCAGCTGCGGGTCATCCCCGCAGCGACCCGCGATCGAGCTCACGGGCTCGATCGCCCCTCGGCTCCAGCCGAGGGCTTCGCGCCAAGCGCCTCCGACGAGGGGGCTGGGGTCTGCCACGGCACCAGCCCGTGGCACCCCGGGGATCGACCGAAGTCGATCCCATGCCCCGGCGTCCAGCCGGGGCTCGTCCCTTGTCGCGCGTCCGGCGGTCCGAACCCTAGGGTTCGACCGCCGCGTTCGTTCCTCGCCGGGGATCTCGAATCCCCGTCCCCGAGGTTCGTCGTTTTTCCCGGATCGCGTGTTCATGTATATATTACAATTATTCAACGCACAAATAATCAAAGAAGGGGGTTTCTCGATTATTACCTCGATTCGTTGTACGGAGAAACGAATCGTTGATGACCTCGTGATCTTCCCGCGTATTCCTTGCACTTCCGTTCGAACGTCGGGTGGGCGACGAGCTATCGAACTCTTATGGATCTTCCTCACTCTCAAGACTTTATGATTTCCGTAGGTTAAAATCAAGTTGTGAAAAGTGAAGACCATGTAGTGCTTATATAGGCTACGTAGGGGATCATAAGGAGAATAAATATTGGGCTAAAATATTGAAAATTAAATTGGGTCCAACCCAAATCTATTAATTCTTATCAATATTAATTTTATTTATTTTCCACTATATAAATAAAATTGCACTCCCAATATTATTCCATATTATATCAAATAATATTTCTCCATCTTAGTATTATTTATTCCGTGTATTTAAGATTTAAATATCCATGAATAAATTTATTTATTGCTCAATAAATAATATTCATCTCTTATATCCGAGACTAGTACCGTTCAACCTTTATTATTGTGCGGAACGAATCCACTCATGAGGTTTACACAATAATTCCTTATGAACTCATCTCGGGGATATTATCAACCCTTCCGGGATACACTTTCCCGTCAAGTATTCACGGCATGTCATATATAAAATATAACGACCCAATTTTACCGGTAATTAACCCAATAATTAAATCGGTTAATTCCTTTGGAAAATCAAAGTCTATAATATTAAATATACACACCCGCAATAATATCAGGGATTAAGAATAAAATACTCCGAGATTTAAATTGATTATCTTAGGCAATCCTAATCAATAAATCTCAAGCTGATCCGCCCAATACACCAAGTGTACAAGTGTGATAAAATAATTAAGAAAAATTATTTTCTCTCTCACACAACGACTATACCGATGGATTGGTCCGTGTCCATCTAGGTCGTGAGCAACTGTTTGATTAAATACGAGTAACCGATAGTATGATCTTCTGTGTGGGCCCGACACACCATACTAACTACAACGTATAAAATCCAGGACTATATTTTGCATAATTAATTAATAATAATTAATTGCAAATAATTGTTTATTAATTAAATAGGTTAAATGCTATGACCGGGAGTTTACCGGTACTTAAATCTAGACATTAAGTACACAACTCCAACAATCTCCATTTGTACTAAGGTCTAGTCATTTCCTCCAAACTCCCGACTCCCATACTCATCACGTGCTTAATTTATACTTCCCAGAAGTATTATGTGAATGAGCAATCTAGGTTGCCGCTCTGAAGTTATCTTGGTGACTACTGCGTCGTCTCTCTGACGATGACTCGTATCAGGTGGTACTGGCTCTATGTGTTATCATCACCTTTTTGAACTTATGACTTCTTCCAGTTCTCCACGCACCGCTATCTACATAGCCTTTGGTGAACCAAGAATCATATCCAAGTTCAGAGGTTATTCCGGAACCTAACCAAAACTTCCGCTGCCTCTGAGGCTGCTATTCGGTTTATGATAGAGTCCGAGAAGCATTACGCTTATCACTCTTTCATCCTTAGGTTCCACCTCTTCTAAAAGTGAACACATAGCCTGATATCGACTTACACTGGTCCTTTCTCTGATTTTGGATCTGAGAAACTGTAATCTAAGAAGATTTCGTATTGCCAGTAATCCAGTACTTCCAAGTACTTTATAGCATTCGAATATTTCTTATCCAGATTACTTTGATATCCTCCCACTACGCTAACCGCATAGTTGATATCAGGTCCTTGTTTTTCAACATTGCATCCACAAAGCTCTCCACACTCGAAGTGTAGGAAACCGCTTTGTCTATATCTATCTCCTTTATGTGTTCAAGACACATACCTTTAGATAGATGTATTCTGATCTCGAAAGGCAATAACCTTTCTTAGAATTGTGCATGTTTAAAACAAACCATAATCGTATAAGATATCTTAAGAGAAGTGCAAGTGTTCTTATCTAGAGATCGAAAGATTTCTAAGAACATGATACAATTTCATCTTAATCTTATATCTCGATTTATTTAGACAACCTCTATTTTATGTTTGACAACACTTTTACATTGTTGCCAACGATGAAGTGTTATCTACATAAAATTCCGAGAAACACCACCCTTGTTTCCATTACCTCTCTAACACACCTTTCCTTGCCTTTTGATGAATCCATAGAATGGACTATCTCATCAATTCGCAAGTTCCTATGCAGAACTAGGGATCGATTTCATGTATACTAGATCCAGAGTTCAAAACTCCTCCAGTCTTATGAACATCTCCGGTTGGTTAACAACCTCCCACTGCAATGGCGTTCCGGTGTATAACAGTAATAACATTAGGTGCAGTTAGTGGTGTACTGCTACTCGGTCAGGCTGGTTCTCAGTCTCTCCTTTCCTCATTTTAAAGTACTTTGTCAGTTAGGGCATTGTAGTTCATCTAATAGTATTCCTCTAAGAAACGGGCGAGGACACCCATCTGGTTCGCAGTACTATTGAACTTACAATTACTTGTTCTTCTAGGATATTCTACAACCACATTGAATGTGACGTTGTATCCAGAGATATCCATAGAACATAGGTAGTTCCGAACGAACTTGTTCTTTTACTATTAGAATCTCATCTCTTATTTCTGACACACCATGTCTACACATCAGTGTATGGTGTAGTCGTTTGAGACTTAATCTCAATCTTTGATTTATGCTATGTGTTATTTAGATAGGTGATAGCCTCCGCGAACAAGTCGCAGGCTTTCAATGGATATACTTTGAAGGATCCCCATAATGGCTTTGTGTTGAAAACACTCCGCCTTTATGGCACATCAAGTATTCTAATCCATCTTCGAGTATTCTTGAAAGAACAACTCGTACCTCTCTAATTACACATGTCACCGCATCAATCATTAATCATTTTCTATACTTGTCTGAATTCCATCCTTTAATTCAGTTGTATCATCTTTCAAGATCGATTCTTAGGTCGGGAGGTCCATTCCTCCAACTATAATTGATCAAATCAATTTCGACCTTTTGAATCCCTTTTGAATAGATACTACTAAATTTAAGAATTCACAAGTATAATGATTGACAAGAGGGATACATCTAATAAGTAAAACAAGTCATGCATAACGGTTTGTTGCATCGTGGTAGACTAAGGATTCATCATTCACATATTGCTATCTAATGTACCATAATAGATATCACCATTATTTCTTATCCAAACCATCAAATGATTAAAGAAATAAAATATCCATTAATAATAAAGAAAACCAGAACAAAAGTTCTTTTTCAAAATAAAGGGGTACATAAGCAATAACTGAAATGAAAACTTAAACAGATAAATGTCTTCCACTGCAACCGCTGCTACCCCAACAGCTTCGCCCATGTAGACTCGAACTCTTCTTCTCTAAGTCGCCGGGTTTTCTGGAACCCCTGCATTTTAAAAATGCACATACCGTCAGTGGTTCCATATCTACACACCAGAATTCTGGTAGATAATACCGCTGACTATGTTTTTACGACTAAAGAAAAATTCGTACCTCTGAGAGGACATTCAGACTTCCAGTGTCCAGAATTCTTGCATCGGAAGCATAAGCCCTTTGGCTTACTAGCCCCCACTCGTGGTCCATTCCTCTTGGCACCACTGGGTTTTATGGTTTGCTTCCTTTTCTTGCCCCTACCTCCAATAGCTTTCAAGCTTTTGGACTTGGTAGCCACAAGCGCTTGAGACTTGCCCTTCTTGTAGATCCCCTCTGCCGCCTTCAGTTCAGTCAGGAGTTGCGCAAGAGTATAAGATAGTTTACCCATATTATAACTCATACGAAACTGCTCAAAACTAGGGGTCAGAGACTGGAGTATGATGTCGACTTGCGTCTCACCATCAATCATAGCTCCTAGGACCTCCAATTCATTCAACAGACTCATCATCTTGAGAACGTGCTCCTCGACAGGCGTTCCTTCAGACTGAGTAGTTGACATGAGGACTCTCATGGCATCTTGTCTACCCGCACGGTCATGATGCCCAAACATCTCCTTGAGGTTAAATAACATATCCTCGGCAGTGTTCATCGACTGATGCTGGGTTTGGAGTACATTTGACATAGAAGCCAAAATATAGCACCTAGCCATTTCATCAGCCTTTTTCCACTTCCGATATGCTTCTTTTTCCTCATCAGTTGAGGCGGCCGTGGGTTCAGCAGGGCATTGCTCATAGAGTACAAACTTGTACTCTTCAGCAGTCAGGACAATGTCTAAATTTCTCTTCCAATCAATGTAGTTTGGACCAGTGAGTTTTTGTTCCTTGAGTATCATAGAAAGTGGATTCATAGCTATTCTCTAAACCTATAAGCACATGTAAACAAACAATCAATTTAATGTCCGATATTATCTCCCTCAAATAATATCATTAAATTACTAATTGCGTCTAAAATCCCATCAGGTAAGGCAAGCCACGTTCATGTGGACGTTTACCCACCCAAATGATTTAGCAATTAGATTTGCTTCGGTCGTACATCATTATAGCGTTACTTCGTTGGGAAGAATACTATAAAGCGTACCTAAGTGTAAACCACCACTCAGTACTAAGGCAAATCGTTTAGAATTGTTATGTCACCGCAAGCCACGTTCGTGTGGACGTTTACGATAACTCGCAATCCCTCACAATCTCCTATAACCGTCTACATCAATTATTCTAAAATCCCTTTCAGTATAGCAAGCCACGTTCGTGTGGACGTTTACTACACCAAATAGATTTATATAATTGAAATCCATTTACTTGATCCATTTGATTTCGTAAATCAAGACTCGGAGAATCATAAGTGAAACTCGAAGTTTCTAACCAGTGATTCACCATGCGAGCGACCCTATCTCTCATAAATGAGGGAGCCGAGCAGACAAACGACCCACCTATCAAAGAATGGCATGAAAGTCTCTAATTTGTGTCATCCACATGACCAAGTGGCTCTGGCTCCATTCCACTCCCCGGGGTGAGAATGAGTCGACTTGAAGTCAGTTTCAGAAAGACAAATTAGGCATTGTTTGATAAACTCGATCAATGTTTCTTGTAAGAGGAATTACAAGAATTCTCCTCCAATGACTTGTCTATATGAACTTCAAAAGTTCATAAAAGTCACCAAGAGAACAGTGATGGAGACCATGGGAATGTTTCCATCCCCTCTCCCACTTAGCTTTTTACGATAAAGGGATACGCTATCTAGTGCATAAAATTAAACACATATAGCATGCATGAAAGCAATAAAGCACATAGCACATAGTCAAAATAATGCTAGAGAATTATTTTCCCCGACTATCATGGCTTTATCTTCATATGCATCCTCTAGTCTTCAGTCTTCGTTTCTTGAATGCTCCATGTGACGAGAATATTAATTTCCAATATTTAAATCTATTTATTTTTAATTAATCCAAAAGTTACTTAATTCGAAAATTAAGTCAATTGAATATATCAAAAATAAAATTAAATATTATTAATATTTTTATTTATTTATTTTCCTATCTAGTTCTTATTAAATCTTTAGAATAATCTATCCAAGTAAAACTTGGAATATTCTAGAAGATATCTATAATAGAACAAGGAAATAAAATAAATTAGGACTACTACTTTCCAAATTTATTTTTATTCCTAATCCATGAATATTCCCATGAGTAGGAATAATCAAATAGGAAAAATAAATTTAGTACTAAATTAATTAAATTTCTAATCTATGATTATTTCCATGAAGGAAATAAATCAATAGAAAATAAAATTAATTTAAATTAATTCTTTTCCTAATCCATGAGAGTTTCCAAAAGGAAAGTACTCAAATAGGAAAAATCCGAATTAATTAGGAAAGTAGATTTCTTGGTAGGAATAGCATGGGATTGGGAGATCCCAAGCCATCCCCACCATGAAGGATCGGCCGGCCACTCGGGGAGGAGCGCCGCCGCCGCCTAGCCACGCCGGCTAGGCTATGGGTCGATCACCATCATGTGATCGATCCCAAGCCCTTGTCTTCTCGTCATTTCTTCGTCTTCCGGCAATCGTCTCATCATCGAACCAACGTAATTAAAATTACAAAATTTAAATTACAATTCCGGTATCGATTCTATACATGAAATCGACCCTATATATTTTCCGGAAAATAAAGTGCGTAATAATAAATCCTAAATTCGGTCAACCCCCGAATTTTTACTATTACAAACATTCAACCACACAAAAACGAATCTCGACATGTCCGAGAGTTTAATAATCATGATAATTAATTAATAAAAACAATTAATTAAATCCAACCATGATAGCCGGAAATCCTGCAAGGTAGAACAATAATCGAACATATACATGAACACGAAACCAAACGCTCTGATACCAATTGTTCGGATTCGATGTCCCGGGCTATCAAAAATTGCGGAACCGATAACCCGATCAAAAACCCTCGATCACCGAAAATTCGATCCCCGACTCATCCGCAGGAGTCCGACCTTTGGAGACTACGCGCCCGAAGACACGCAGCCCGCCCCCAGCCGATTTTCTCCCGCGAGTCGGATCCACGAACGCGAACCACCTCACGAGCCGGGGCCCGACCGAACGCCCAGCGAAGCCCGAAGGCTGCGTGCGCCCAGCTGAGCCCCCGCGAGGGGCTCGCGATCGTCCTCGACGATCGCTGGGATCGCTCGTAGCGATCCCCGGGGCTGCTCGTAGCAGCCCCGCAGCGAGTCGCGATGACTCGCTGCCCGCGAGGGGTCAGCCCCGTGCGCGTCTGCTACGGGAACACCCGTAGCGCGCACGAGGCAGCTGCGGGTCATCCCCGCAGCGACCCGCGATCGAGCTCACGGGCTCGATCGCCCCTCGGCTCCAGTCGAGGGCTTCGCGCCACGCGCCTCCGACGAGGGGGCTGGGGTCTGCCACGGCACCAGCCCGTGGCACCCCGGGGATCGACCGAAGTCGATCCCATGCCCCGGCGTCCAGCCGGGGCTCGTCCCTTGTCGCGCGTCCGGCGGTCCGAACCCTAGGGTTCGACCGCCGCGTTCGTTCCTCGCCGGGGATCTCGAATCCCCGTCCCCGAGGTTCGTCGTTTTTCCCGGATCGCGTGTTCATGTATATATTACAATTATTCAACGCACAAATAATCAAAGAAGGGGGTTTCTCGATTATTACCTCGATTCGTTGTACGGAGAAACGAATCGTTGATGACCTCGTGATCTTCCCGCGTATTCCTTGCACTTCCGTTCGAACGTCGGGTGGGCGACGAGCTTTCGAACTCTTATGGATCTTCCTCACTCTCAAGACTTTATGATTTCCGTAGGTTAAAATCAAGTTGTGAAAAGTGAAGACCATGTAGTGCTTATATAGGCTACGTAGGGGATCATAAGGAGAATAAATATTGGGCTTCAATATTGAAAATTAAATTGGGTCCAACCCAAATCTATTAATTCTTATCAATATTAATTTTATTTATTTTCCACTATATAAATAAAATTGCACTCCCAATATTATTCCATATTATATCAAATAATATTTCTCCATCTTAGTATTATTTATTCCGTGTATTTAAGATTTAAATATCCATGAATAAATTTATTTATTGCTCAATAAATAATATTCATCTCTTATATCCGAGACTAGTACCGTTCAACCTTTATTATTGTGCGGAACGAATCCACTCATGAGGTTTACACAATAATTCCTTATGAACTCATCTCGGGGATATTATCAACCCTTCCGGGATACACTTTCCCGTCAAGTATTCACGGCATGTCATATATAAAATATAACGACCCAATTTTACCGGTAATTAACCCAATAATTAAATCGGTTAATTCCTTTGGAAAATCAAAGTCTCTAATATTAAATATACACACCCGCAATAATATCAGGGATTAAGAATAAAATACTCCGAGATTTAAATTGATTATCTTAGGCAATCCTAATCAATAAATCTCAAGCTGATCCGCCCAATACACCAAGTGTACAAGTGTGATAAAATAATTAAGACAAATTATTTTCTCTCTCACACAACGACTATACCGATGGATTGGTCCGTGTCCATCTAGGTCGTGAGCAACTGTTTGATTAAATACGAGTAACCGATAGTATGATCTTCTGTGTGGGCCCGACACACCATACTAACTACAACGTATAAAATCCAGGACTATATTTTGCATAATTAATTAATAATAATTAATTGCAAATAATTGTTTATTAATTAAATAGGTTAAATGCTATGACCGGGAGTTTACCGGTACTTAAATCTAGACATTAAGTACACAACTCCAACAAGATGGACATGGACCAATCCATCGGTATAGTCGTTGTATGAGAGAGAAAATAATTTGTCTTAATTATTTTATCATACTTGTACACTTGGTGTATTGGGCGGATAGCTTGAGATTTATCGATTAGGATTCCCTTAGATAATCCATTTAAATCTCAGTGTATTTTATTCTTAATCCATGATATTATTGTGTGTGTGTGCATTTAATATTAGTGACTTTGATTTTCCAAAGGAATTGACTGATTAGAATAACCGATCGATTACCGACAAAGTTGGGTCACTGTATTTTATGTATGACATGCTGTGAATTCTTGAAGGGAAAGTGTGTCCCGATAAGGGTTGATAATGTCCCCGAGATGAGTTCAAAAGGAATTATTATGTGAACCCTGCAGGTGGATTTGTTCCGCATAATAATTAAGGTTGAATGGTACTAGTCTCGGATACAAGAATAAAAGCACTACATGGTCTTCACAATTAAACAAGACAAGATAATCATACTTGATAAGTCTAGAGAGTTCGTGAAGGAGATCCATAGAGTTCAGAGGATCGTCGCCCACCTCGACGTTCGAACGAGTGCAAGGAATATGTTGGAATTCAATATCTCGGGTTATTAAAATTTGCGGAAACCAATAACCTGATTGAAAACCTCAATCGCCGGAGAAACCACGAGCCCACGCGAACCGGGGCTCGACCGAACGCGTCGCGCGCACGAGGCACGCGAACGCCCAGCCGCACCCCCGCGGGAACCCGCGATCGCTCCCAGCGATCGCATGGGATGCCTCGCGGCGTCCCTGGGGATACTCGTAGCATCCCCGCAGCGGATCCGATGATCCGCTGCTCGCACGGCTGGGGCTCGTCCCCAGCGACTCGCTGCGGGTAACCCCGCAGCTCGCTACGAGCCGCTGCGGGTTAACCCCGCAGCTCCAGCGATCGACCCCGTAGGGGTTCGATCGATCCTCGGCTCCCAGCCGAGGACTTCCGTGCACGATCCCCACGTGGGATCCACGAGCCGCCGGCGGTCCGGTGGTTCGACCACCACCGCCCGGCTCGACCCTCGTCCCGGGGTTCGATCCTCGGATCTTTGTTCTACGGTATTCTCGATAAATTCAAAATCAAATAATATCAAGGATGTTTAGATATTATACCTTCGATTCGTTGTTCGGAGAAACGAAATCAAACACCTTTGAATCTTCCCACGTATTCCTTGCACTCCGTTCGAACGTCGGGTGGGCGACGATCTATCGAACTCCTATGGATCTCCTTCAACTCTCTAGAACTATCAAATATTGATATTCTTGTCTTATGATTTATGAAAGCCATGTAGTGCTTTTATAGGCTACGTAAGGAATCTAAAGAAGGTAGAATATTGGGCTTCCAATATTGATGATTAAATTGAGCCCAGCCCAAATCTATTAATCCTTATCAATATTAATTAATTTATTTTCCACTATGTAAATTAATTGCACTCCCAATATTAAACCATATTATATCAAATAATATTTCTCCGGTTAGTATTATTTATTCCGTGTATTTAAGATTTAAATATCCATGAATAAAATTTATTTATTGCTTAATAAATTTATTCATCTCTTATATCCGAGAATAGTACCACTCAACTTTATTTATTATGCGGGAACAAATCCACTCGCGAGGTTTACATAATAAATCCTTATGAGCTCATCTCGGGGATATTATCAACCCTTCCGGGATACAATGTCCCTTCAAGAATTCACGGCATGTCATATATAAAATATAGCGACCCAACTTAACCGGTAATTAACCCAATAATTAAATCGGTTAATTCCTTTGGAAAATCAAAGTCACTTGTATTAAATATACACACCCGCAATTGTTTCGGGGATTAAGAATAAAATACTCCGAGACTTAAATCAATTATCACAGAGCAATCCTAATTGATAAGTCTCAAGCGATCCGTCCAATACACCAAGTGTACAAGTGTGATAAAATAATTAAGACAAATTATTTTCTCTCTCACACAACGACTATACCGATGGATTGGTCCGTGTCCATCTAGGTCGTGAGCAACTGTTTGATCAAATACGAGTAACCGATAGTATGATCTTCTGTGTGGGCCCGACACACCATACTAACTACAACGTATATAATCCAGGACTATAATTTGCATTTATTTAATTAATAATAATTAAAAGCAAATGAATGTTTATTATTAATAGGTAAATGAAAGTGTACAAGGAGTTCAGATTACTCAAATCTAGACATTAAGTATACTACTCCATCAGAATACGTGGGAAGGTCTAAAGGTCTTCAAAGATCTCGTTTCTCCGCACAACGAGAACAAAGGTAAAATCATTAAAACATCCTTTATGATTTTAATAATTAATTCGCGTATACACATGAACGAAGATCCGAGGGACGAACCCGGGGACGGGGTTCGACCGCGCGGTGGTGATCGGATATCACCGGACCGCGGGCGGTCGAGCGATCCCCGCCGGGATCGAAGACAACAAACCCTCGGCTGGACGCCGAGGGTGGCGATCGAAGCCCTAGGGCTCGATCGTCGGGCGCAAAGGAGCAGCCCCGGCTGGACGCCGGGGCGGGCGATCGATCGCGGGATAGATCGCTGGGGCAAGCCGCGGGCTGGTGCCGCGGTATTCTGCTGGGCGGACGCCCCTTCGGCGATGGCGGTGAGTCGTCGGACTCACCGTCGGGGGCTGCTACGAGCAGCCCCGAGGGATGCACGCGCATCCCCATGTGATCGCGAAGCACGATCGCAAGCCCCCTCGCGGGGGCTCGACTTGATAGCCGCGGGTTTATTCCGCGGCGGGTGTTCGGTCGGGCTTCGGTTCGCGTACGGTGGTTCGCGGTGTTTTCCGGCGAAGAGATTTTGATCGGGGTCATGTATTCCGCAATTTTGTCGACCCCGGGACATCAATTTCCAACAAATGGTATCAGAGCGTTGGTTCTGGTTCATGTGTATATACGATAAATTTGTTCTACCTTGCAGGGTTTCCGAGTATTATGGCTTGTCAATAATTATTCGTTAATTATTTGTCGTAATAGTTGTTTTCATTATTAAACTCTCGAACATGTTGAGATTCGTTTTATGTGTGGTGAATGCTTGTAATAATAAAATTTCGGGGGTTGACCGAATTTAGGATTTATTATTATTGTTCTACTTTTTCCGGAAATTATATAGGGTCGATTTCATGTATAAAATCGATACCGGATAGTGTAATTTAAAATTTGTAATTTATTTATGTTGGATCGATACCAAAACGACCGCCGAAGAAGAAGACGTGTGACGGAGGAGACGAAAGAGAGGGAGGGCTCTGGATCGGCCAACCCCATGGCCGATCCCCATGGAAATCGATCGACTGCATGGGGCTGCCCACGAGGCCCTTTCGGCTGTGATGTCGCCGGCATGGTGGCTGGCCGGTTGGGGCGGCGGTGGCGGTGCTCCTAGGGCGGGAAGATCGATGGTGGGGTCGCGGGATCCCCAACCCGTGCTTCTTCGGCCGAGATCCACTTTCCTAAATTACTCAATTTTCCTATTTTGACTATTCCTATTTTTGGAAATTTTTATGGTTTAGGAAATGAATAAATTTAGAATTAATTTGGTCTTCCTAATTTATTATTCTTATTTTAGGGAATATTCATGGATTAGGAAGAGAATTAATTTGGAAAGTTTAGAAGTCCTAAATTATTTATTTCCTTATTTCATTATGGAAATCTTCTAGAATATTTCAAGTGGGTCTTGGATAGGATTCTAAAGATTTAATGAAATAGAAAAGGAAAATAAAAATAATAAAAATATTAATAATATTTAATTTTATTTTTAATTTATTCGATTGACTTAATTTTTGGAATTAAGTAATTTTTGGATTTATTAAAAATAAATGGATTTAAATATTGGAATTAATATTCACGTCACATGGAGCATTCAAGAACGAAGACTGAAGACTAGAAGATGCGTACGGAGATGGAATAAAGACATAATAGTCGGAAAATAATATTCTAGTATTATTTTGATTATGTGATAATATTCTATGCGTTTTATTTCATGTATGCATGCTTATGTGTATTTATTTATGCATTAGATAGCGTATCCCTTATTGTAAAAAACTAAGTGGGAGAGGGATTTGAAACAATCTCATGGTATCCATTGCTGTTCTCTTGGTGACTTTTATGGACTTTTGAAGTTCGTATAGAAAAGTCATTGTAGGAGAATTCTTGTAATTCCTTTTACGAGAAACATTGATTGAGTTTATCAAACAATGCCTAATTTGTCTTTCTGAAACTGATTTCAAGTCGACTCATTCTCACCCCAGGGAGTGGAATGGAGCCAAAGCCACTTGGTCATGTGGAGGACACAAATTAGAGACTTTCGTGTCATTTTGACTAGATCGATTGTCTGCTCGACTCCCTCATTCTATGAGAGATAGGGTTGTTCGCATGGTGAATTACTGGTTAGAAACTTCGAGTTTCATTTATGATTTACCACGTCTTGATTAACAAGATTGTATGAATCGAGTAATTGGATGTCAATTATAAAAATCGTTTGGTATAGTAAACGTCCACACTATCGTGGCTTGCTGCACTGAATGGGATTTTGGATTAATTGATGTAGACAGTTATAGGAGAAAGTGAAGGACCGTGTGTTAAAGTAAACGTCCACACTATCGTGGCTTGCGGTGATATACGAATCCCAAACAATCTTCTTAGTACTGAGTAATGGTTTACACTTAGGTACGCTTTATATTATCCTTCAAATCGAAGTAACGCTATAATGATGTACGACCAAAGCAAATCTAATTGCTAAATGATTTGGATAGGTAAACGTCCACACTATCGTGGCTTCTTATATCTGATGGGATTTTAGATGTGATTAGTGATTTAATGATATTATTTGAGGGAGATAATATCGGATATTAAATTAATTGTTTGTTGTTATATGTGCTCATAGGTTAGGATATGACAATGAACCCACTTTCTGTGATACCTAAGGAATTTAACGCACTGGTTCCATACTGTGTTGATTGGAATAGAGATATGGACATTGCCCAAACTGTTGAAGAGTACAAGGTTGTACTCAGTGAGCTTTGTCCTCCCGATCCTACCAATGTCTCAACTGATGAGGAAAGGACTGATTTTAAGAAGTGGGAAAATGCTTATGCAATGACCACTGATTATGATATCATGTTCAAACTCAAGCAGATGTTTAGACATGACGAGGCGGCTAGACAAGAAGCGATGAGGATACTCATAAAGGCCTGTCATTTCGAGGAAACGCTTGAACACGTTTTTGAGATGATGAACCTTTTGGACGAGTTGAGACAGACATTGCAAGCTCTTGTAGCCAAAGCCAAAGGTTTTGAACCTAAGGGTAAAACCGAGGGAAAGGAAAAGAAAGCAAAGAGACCCAGTGGTCCTAAGTTACTTGGACCACAAGATGGGACGAGAAAGCCAAGAGGCAAGTGTTCTCGATGCAAGCAGTCTGGGTACTGGAAGTCTGATTATCCTCTCAAAGAAGGTACGAAATTTTCTTTAGTTGTAAAACATAGTCAGTGGTATTATCTACCAGAACCTGTTGTGTAGATATGGAACCACTGACGGTATGTGCATTATAAATGCAGGGGTTCCAGGAAACCCGATGACTTGGAAAAGAAAAGATTTTAGTCTATGTGGGCAATGCTGATGAGGAAGCAGCTGTTGCAGTGGTCTTCTCTATTCCACCTCCTTAAGATCCTCTACGTAGCCTATAAACGCAATACATGGTCTTCTCTATTCTCATAACTTGAAGATCACAATTCTAGAGAGAGAAAGTAGAGAGGGAGATCCATGGAGTTCGGAAGATCGTCGCCCACCCGACGTTCGAGCTAGTGCAAGGAATACGTGGGAAGGTCTCAAGGTCTTCATAGATCTCGTTTCTCCGTACAACGAGAACAAAGGTAAAATCGTGAAAACCCCCTCGATGATTTTATCGTTTAGTTATCGTAAAAATATTGTGAACCAAGATCCGAAAGACGCGACCCATGACGAGGACGAACCGGGCGGTGGTGGTCGAAGACCACCGGACCGCCGGCGGATCGTCGGCTCGATCGGATGGGTCGAAGGGCATGAAGCCCGGCTGGACATCGAGCGCCGCTCGCGCGGGGCTGTCTCCGCTCGCGCGGAGAGGCAGCCGCTCGCGCGGCTGGACCGCCGCTCGCGCGGCGGTGGCTGGCGGCAGCTGGGGCGATCGTGAGCCACGGGTTCGACCGTGGCTGGAGCTCGATCAACCGGGGTGCAGCTGGGGCGTGCCCAGCGGGCTGAACCCTAGCGCTCGCACGATGCGAGCGCGCGCCTCGTTCGAACAAGCGGCGGCTCGGGCCGTGGCTAGGGTTCGATGAGGGGCTGTCCGCGAGGCTTCGGGGATGCTCGACGGGATGCCAAGGGCAGCCCTAGGCGGCTGTCGTGAACAGCCGCGAGCCCCACACGGGGGCTCGACCGGACAGCCGCGGGCAATCCCCGCGGTTAGGGTTTCGGTTGGGTTCTATCCCCGTGGAGGTTCGTGGTGGGGTTCCGGCAACCGGGAGTCGATTGGAATTGTCGTTCCGAAATTTGACAATTCCGGATATTCGTTCTCCGAAGGATTTCGGTCGGAATTAATTAGATAATTAATTTTAATTAATTTATTAATTCCGGGATATCGATTTCCAACAACTGGTATCAGAGCGAGGTTTTCGTTCACGGTATTTTTCGATAAATTGTTCTACCTTGCAGGGTTTCCGACTATTATGGCTAGATATAATTCTTTGTTAATTATTGTCATAAATTTTATTAAACTTTCGGACATGTCGAGATTCGTTTTTGGTGGTGAATGCTTGTAATAGTAAAAATTCGAGGGTTGACCGAATTTAGGTTTATTATTACGTTCTATTTTTTCCGGAAAATGTATAGGGTCGATTTCATGTATAGAATCGATACCGGATAATTGTAATTTAATTCTTGTAATTTATTTACGTTGGTTCGATGCCGAAACGACCGCCGGAAGAAGACGTGTGACGGAGGAGACGAAGAGAGGGAGGATTCCGGGGATCGATCAACCCCATGATCGAACCCCATGAAGGGTCGATCGATCGAAGTGAGAAGGGGGCTGCCCGAGGCTCTCGGCCACGCCTAGCCACCAGTGGTGGTGGCGCGTGGGCTGGGACGGCGGCGGTGCTCCTCCTCGAGCCGCGGTCGATGGTGATGGGGCGCGGGGACTCCCAACCCGTGCTCTCCCGCCAAGATCCAACTTTCTTAAATTATTCGGTTTTCCTATTTTGAGTATTCCTATTTTGGGAATTCTCATGGAATAGGAAAAGAATAAATTTAGAATAAATTTATTTTTCCTTATTGATTATTCCTATTCTTGGGAATTTTCATGGAATAGAAAAAAGAATAAATTTAGAATTAATTTAATTTTTCCTATTTAATTATTCCTTTATGGAATTTTTAATGGATTAGGAAAATAATTAATTTGGAAAGTTTTAATGGTCCTTAATTAATTTTTCCTATTTAATTATTCCTTTATGGAATTTTTAATAGATTAGGAAAGGAATTAATTTGGAAAGGATTAGGAGTCCTAATTTATTTTATTTCCTTATTCTATTATAGAAGTCTTCTAGAATATTCCGAGTTTGACTTGGATGGGATTCTAGAGATTTAATAGAATTAGATAGGAAAATAAAAATAAATAAAAATATTAATAATATTTAATTTTATTTTTGATATATTCGATTGATTTAATTTTCTAATTAAGTAACTTTTGGATTAATTGAAAATAAATAGATTTAAATATTGGGATTAATATTCTCGTCACATGGAGCATTCAAGAACGAAGACTGAAGACTAGAAGATGCGTACGGGGATGCGATAAAGCCATAATAGTCGGAAAATAATATTCTAGTATTATTTTGACTATGTGATAATATTCTATGTGCTTTATTTCATGTATGCATGCTTATGTGTATTTAATTATGCATTAGATAGCGTATCCCTTTATTATAAAAAGCTAAGTGGGAGAGGGTATGGAAACATACCCATGGTCTCCATTGCTGTTCTCTTGGTGACTTTTATGGACTTTTGAAGTTCGTATAGACAAGTCATTGGAGGAGAATTCTTGTAATTCCTTTTACGAGAAACATTGATTAAGTTTATCAAACAATGCCTAATTTGTCTTTCTGAAACTGATTTCAAGTCGACTCATTCTCACCCCGGGGAGTGGAATGGAGCCAAAGCCACTTGGTCATGTAGAGGACACAAATTAGAGACCTTCGTACCATTCTTTTATAGATGGATCGATTGTCTGCTCGGCTCCCTCATCTAATGAGAGATAGGGTTGTTCGCATGGTGAATCACTGGTTAGAAACTTCGAGTTTCACTTATGATTCTCCGCGTCTTGATTTACAAGATCGAATGGATCAAGTAATTGGATTTCAATTATATAAATCTTTTTGGTGTAGTAAACGTCCACACGAACGTGGCTTGCTATACCGAATGGGATTTTAGAATAATTGATGTAGACAGTTTTAGGGAATTGTGAGGGATTGCGAGTTATCGTAAACGTCCACACGAACGTGGCTTGCGGTGGCATAACAATTCTAAACGATTCGCCTTAGTACTGAGTAATGGTTTACACTTAGGTACGCTTTATAGTATTCTTCCCAACGAAGTAACGCTATAATGATGTATGACCGAAGCAAATCTAATTGCTAAATCATTTGGGTGGGTAAACGTCCACACGAACGTGGCTTGCCTTACCTGATGGGATTTTAGATGTGATTAGTGGTTTAATGATATTATTTAAGGGAGATAATATCGGAGATTAAATCGATTGTTTGTTGTTATATGTTCTCATAGATTATGGATGGCTTTGAACCCACTTTATGTGATACTTGAGGAATTTAACTCACTGGTCCCTAAATGTATTGATTGGAATAGAGATCTAGACATTGCCTAGACTGTTAAAGAGTACAAGTTTGTACTCAGTGAGCTTTGTTCTCCCGAACCTACTAATGTCTCGACTGTTGAGGAAAGAACTGATTTTATCATGTTCAAACTCAAGGAGATGTTTAGACATGACATAGGCGGCTAGACAAGAAGCGATGAGGATACTCATAAAGGCCAGTCGCTTCGAGGAAACTCTTAAACACGTTTTTGAGATGATTGACCTTTTAGACGAGTTGAGACGGAAATCGCAAGCTCTTGTAGCCAATGCCAAAGGTTTCGAACCTAAGGGCAAAACCGGGGGATAGGAAAAGCAAGCAAAGAAACCCAGTGGTCCTAAGTTTCTTGGATCACGAGATGGGGCGAGAAAGCCAATAGGCTAATGTTCTCGATGCAAACAGTCTAGGTACTGGAAGTCTGATTATCCTCTCAAAGAAAGTACGAAATCTTCTTTAGTCGTAAAACATAGTCAGTGGTATTATCTACCGGAACCTGGTGTGTAGATATGGAACCATTGACGGTATGCGCATTCTAAATGCGAGGGTTCCAGGAAACCCGACGACTTGGAAAAGAAGAAATCGTAGTCTACATGGGCAATGCTGTTGAGGAGGCAGCTGTTGCAGTGGAGGACAATTATAGGATTTCATTTTGAGCTATTGCTTTTATGTACCTTTAGAAAGAACTTTGTTCTGGATTTCTAATGAATGGATATTTTATTTCTTTTAATCATCTGATGGTTATAAGAAGAAATAAAGATAGTATCTATTCTGGTACATTAGCTAGCAATATATAAATGATGAATCCTGAGTCCACCACGGTGCAACGAACCGTAGTACAAAACTCGTTTTACTAATAAGAGATTTCTTTATTAAATCAATTATACTTGTGGATTCTTATGCTAAATCATGTTTATTCAAATAAGAAGTTCAAAGGTCGAAAATTGATATTTGATCAATTAAGTTGAAGGAGTGGACCTTCCGACCTAAGAATCAAATTTGGAAGCTAATACGACTAAGCAATCCTTTATGGATATAAGATATAAGATCCGGCCAAGTATAAGAATTGATTGACTCTGATGTATGCAGACCCATGTCTACTCAGACAATAAGGTACGAGTACTTCATTTGATGATTACTCGAGAAATGGATTAGAATACCTGATGTGCCACAAAAGCAAAGTGTTTTGACAAGTCAATGGACACTAAGAAATTGTGGAGAACCTTCAAGGTATATCCATTTATAGCCTGCGATTTGATCGCGGAGGCAAGTACCTGTCTGAGGAATGCATGGCATACTGATCAGAGATTGGGATTTGATCCCAAATGACTACACCATACACTCTTGTGTAGAAATGGTGCGTCGGAAATAAGAAATGGAACTCTTATAGAAATAGTAAAAGCATGAGTTATACGGAACTACCTATGTTCTATGGATATGTCTGGAAACAACGGCGCATTCAATGCGGTTGTAGAATATCCTAGAAGAACAAAAGATGTGTGTTCAATAGTACTATGAACCAGAAGGACGTTATAAGTTCTAACGCCCGGTTCTTAGAGGAAGACTATTAGATGAACCACAAGCCCAAAGTGACGTAATACTTTGAAATGAGAGAGAGAGATTAAGACTTAGAACCAGCCGAACCGAGTAGCAGTACACCACTAACTGCACCTACTGTTATTACTGTTTATACACCGGAATGCCGTTGTAGTGGGAGGTTGTGTGACAACCGAAGATATTCATAAGACTAGGAGAGTCTTCGGACTGTGGACCTAGTATACATGAAATCGATCCCTGGATCTACATAGAGGCAGTACTAGATCTAAATGTGCTCTCTTAGAAAGCAATAAGGTATATTGCTAAGAGGCAAGATCATTTAGAGTACAAGCTTAGTTGATCCATTTATGGATTGGAACAAAGCATTGAGTTCGTAGTACTTGCAAGTTGATGAGATAGTCCATTTTATGGATTCATCAAAGCATAGACGAATAGTGTGTATTGGAAACGTGATGGAAACAAGGTGGTGTTTCTCGGGTTTTTATGTAGATAACATTTTATCATTGGCAACAATGTAAAGATGTTGTCAGACATAAAATGATGGTTGTCTGGAAAAATCGATACATGAGATGAAGAAGAAGTTAGAGCATGTTCTTAAGATCTATGATCTCAAGAAAAGAACATTGTACTTCTCCTGGACATCTTACATATATATGATTATGGTTCGTTTTAACATGCAAGATTCCGAGAAAGGTTCGTTACCTTTCAGAAACGGAATGCATCTATCTAAGGATATGTGTTTTGGAACACAAAAGGAGATAGAAGCAATGAAAGCAGTTTCCTACACTTTGAGTGTGGAAAGCTTAATAAATGCAATGTTGGAAACAAGAACCTGATATCGGCTATGCGGTGAACATAGTGGGAGGATATCAAGGTAATCCTGGAAAGGAATATTCGACTGCTGTAAAAGTACTTTCGAAGTACTATTCTAGACTACGAAGCAGACGAGTTTTTCCTTTGGATTACATTCTCTTAGATTTCTAATCGAATGAGGACCAGTGTAAGTCGATATCAGGCTATGTGTTTCACTATTAAAGGAGAAGGAGTTTTAACATGGAAGAGTGATAAGCACGATGCTTTTCGGACTCTGCCATGGGTAACCAAATAGCGGCCTCAGAGGCAGCGGAAGTTTTGGTATAACTCCGGGATAATCTCTGGGACTTAGATGTGATTCTAAATTTGCCAAAGGCTATGTAAATAGCGGTGCAATGGCAAATGGTAAGAAATCACTAGTCCATAAGTGTAAGATAACACATAGTGCAAGTACCACCTGATACGAGTCATCGTCAAGGGAGACGACGCTGTAGTCACCAAGATAACTTCAGAACGGCAACCTAGAGTGCTCATTCACATAGTACTTCTTGGAAGTACAACTTAAGCACGTGATGAGTATGGGAGTCGGAAGTTTGGAGGAAATGACTAGACCTTAGTACAAGTGGGAGATTGTTGGAGTTGTGTACTTAATGTCTAGATTTAAAGTAACGGAAACTCCCGATCCATTGCCATTAATCTATTTAATTAAATAAACAATTATTTGCGTTTAATTATTTATAATTAAATATATGCAAATTATAGTCCTGGATTCTATACGTTGTAGTTAGTATGGTGTGTCGGGCCCACACAGAAGATCATACTATCGGTTACTCGTATTTAATCGAACAGTTGCTCACGACCTAGATGGACACGGACCAATCCATCGGTATAGTCGTTGTGTGAGAGAGAAAATAATTTGTCTTAATTATTTTATCACACTTGTACACTTGGTGTATTGAGCGGATCGCTTGAGATTTATCGATTAGGATTGCCTTGGATAATCGATTTAAATCTCAGTGTATTTTATTCTTAATCCCCGATACTATTGCGGGTGTGTATATTTAATATAAGTGACTTTGATTTTCCAAAGGAATTGACCGGTTTAATTACTGGGTCAATTACCGGTTAAGTTGGGTCGCTATATTTTATATATGACATGCCGTGAATACTTGACGGGAAAGTGTATCCCGGAAGGGTTGATGATATCCCCGAGATGAGTTCATAAGGAATTATTATGTAAACCCTGCAGGTGGATTTGTTCCGCATAATAATTAAGGATGAATGGTACTAGTCTCGGATATAAGAGATGAATAAATTAATTAGCAATAAATTAATTTTATTCATGGATATTTATATCTTAAATACACGGAATAAATAATACTACCGGAGAAATATTATTTGATATAATATGGTTTAATATTGGGAGTGCAATTAATTTATATAGTGGAAAATAAATTAATTAATATTGATAAGGATTAATGGACTTGAGCATTGGGCTCAATTTAATCTTCAATATTAGAAGCCCAATATTCTACCTCCTTAAGATCCCCTACGTAGCCTATAAAAGCACTACATGGTCTTCTCTATTCTCATAACTTGAAGATCACAATTCTAGAGAGAGAAAGTAGAGAGGGAGATTCATGGAGTTCGGAAGATCGTCGCCCACCCGACGTTCGAGCTAGTGCAAGGAATACGTGGGAAGGTCTCAAGGTCTTCATAGATCTCGTTTCTCCGTACAACGAGAACAAAGGTAAAATCGTGAAAACCCCCTCGATGATTTTATCGTTTAATTATCGTAAAAATATTGTGAACCAAGATCCGAAAGACGCGACCCATGACGAGGACGAACCGGGCGGTGGTGGTCGAAGACCACCGGACCGCCGGCTCGATCGGATGGGTCGAAGGGCATGAAGCCCGGCTGGACATCGAGCGCCGCTCGCGCGGGGCTGTCTCCGCTCGCGCGGAGAGGCAGCCGCTCGCGCGGCTGGACCGCCGCTCGCGCGGCGGTGGCTGGCGGCAGCTGGGGCGATCGTGAGCCACGGGTTCGACCGTGGCTGGAGCTCGATCAACCGGGGTGCAGCTGGGGCGTGCCCAGCGGGCTGAACCCTAGCGCTCGCACGATGCGAGCGCGCGCCTCGTTCGAACAAGCGGCGGCTCGGGCCGTGGCTAGGGTTCGATGAGGGGCTGTCCGCGAGGCTTCGGGGATGCTCGACGGGCTGCCAAGGGCAGCCCTAGGCGGCTGTCGTGAACAGCCGCGAGCCCCACACGGGGGCTCGACCGGACAGCCGCGGGCTATCCCCGCGGTTAGGGTTTCGGTTGGGTTCTATCCCCGTGGAGGTTCGTGGTGGGGTTCCGGCAACCGGGAGTCGATTGGAATTGTCGTTCCGCAATTTGACAATTCCGGATATTCGTTCTCCGAAGGATTTCGGTCGGAATTAATTAGATAATTAATTTTAATTAATTTATTAATTCCGGGATATCGATTTCCAACACGCGCCACCTCCATTGGTGGCCGGCGTGGCCGAGGAGTCCCGCGGGCAGCCCCCATCTCACGGTCGATCTCCATGGGATCGATCTCCATGATCGATCTCCATGATCGATCCCGAGTCCCTTCGTCTTCTTCGTCACATCTTCTTCTTCTCCGGCGGTCGTTTCGGCATCGATCCAACATAGAATAAATTACAAAATAAATTCTATACTATCCGGTATCGATTCTATACATGAAATCGACCCTATACAATTTCCGGAAAAAGTAGAACGTAATAATAAATCCTAAATTCGGTCAACCCCCGAATTTTTACTATTACAAGCATTCACCACACATAAAACGAATCTCGACATGCCCGAGAGTTTAAATAAACCAACAATCACATGACAAAATAATTAAACGAATAATCATCAAGCCATAATAGTCGGAACCCTGCAAGGTAGAACAATTTTATCGAAAATACCGCGAACGTAAACCACGCTCTGATACCAGTTGTTGGAATTCGATATCCCGGGTTATTTAAATTAGCGGAAACCAATAACCCGAACGAACCCTTCGCCGGAGATCACATGAACGTCGACTCATCCGCCGGAGTCCGGCCTTTGGAGACCACGCGCCCGAAGGCACGCAACCCGCCCCCAGTCGAACCCCCGCGAGTCGGGTTCCACGCGATCGAACGGATCGCGCCACCGCGCGATCGGGTGGGGCTGCCCAGCAGCCCCCGCGGCGAGTCCGGCGACTCGCCGCCGCCTGGAGGTCGACCACCTTCACGGTGGGGAGGGGCGGCACCAGCCCGCACCCTCCAGCGATCGATCCTTGGATCGATCGCAAGCCCTCGGCCCAGCCGAGGGTTCGATCCTCTCGCCCACCGCCGAAACTCTAGGCGGCGATCCCGCGGTCCGGTGGCTTCGCCACCACCGCGTGATCGTTCGTCTAATCCGGGTTCGACTTTCGGATCTTGCGTTCTACGGTATTTTCAATAATCGAATCAATTAAAATCTTAAAGCGCGTTTAGATTTTACCTTCGATTCGTTGTTCGGAGAAACGAAATCAAACACCTTTGAATCTTCCCACGTATTCCTTGCACTCCGTTCGAACGTCGGGTGGGCGACGATCTATCGAACTCCTATGGATCTCCTTCAACTCTCTAGAACTATCAAAGGATGATATTCTTGTCTTATGATTTATGAAGGCCATGTAGTGCTTTTATAGGCTACGTAGGGGATCAAAAGGAGGTGGAATATTGGGCTTCTAATATTGAAGATTAAATTCAGCCCAATGCTCAAGTCCATTAATCCTTATCAATATTAATTTTATTTATTTTCCACTATATAAATAAAATTGCATTCCCAATATTTACCCATATTATATCGAATAATATTTCTCCGGTTAGTATTATTTATTCCGTGTATTTAAGATATAAATATCCATGAATAAAATTAATTTATTGCTAATTAATTTATTCATCTCTTATATCCGAGAATAGTACCGTTCAACTTTAATTATTATGCGGATTAAATCCACCTGCAGGGTTTACATAATAATTCCTTATGAACTCATCTCGGGGATATTATCAACCCTTCCGGGATACACTTTCCCGTCAAGTATTCACGGCATGTCATATATAAAATATAGCGACCCAACTTAACCGGTAATTGACCCAGTAATTAAACCAGTCAATTCCTTTGGAAAATCAAAGTCACTTATATTAAATATACACACCCGCAATAGTATCGGGGATTAAGAATAAAATACACTGAGATTTAAATCGATTATCGCCGGCAATCCTAATCGATAAATCTCAAGCGATCCGCCCAATACACCAAGTGTATAAGTGTGATAAAATAATTAAGACAAATTATTTTCTCTCTCACACAACGACTATACCGATGGATTGGTCCGTGTCCATCTAGGTCGTGAGCAACTGTTCGATTAAATACGAGTAACCGATAGTATGATCTTCTGTGTGGGCCCGACACACCATACTAACTACAACGTATAGAATCCAGGACTATAATTTGCATATATTTAATTATAAATAATTAAACGCAAATAATTGTTTATTTAATTAAATAGATTAATGGCAATGGATCGGGAGTTTCCGTTACTTAAATCTAGACATTAAGTACACAACTCCAACAGACTCGAGGTCTCTGTCAATTCGGCTTCTCCGAATCACGTGAAAAAGGTAAAGAATCGAAACCCTATTTCCGCATCGTTTTGATTCTATTTCGTACGTAATTATACAACGAACCAACGATTGGTTTACGGAGGTCAAGGTAGATATTCTTCGGCTTCTGGGCGGTCGAGAACCGCCGGATCGGTGGCCAGACGGAGAAAATCGGATCGAGAATGGCCCGGAACAGTAGCAGCGCGCTGCTGTTCGAAGAAGGGAAGCGCCCGCCTGGGCGGCAGGCGGCCGCTTGGGCAGCAGGCGCCTGCCCGCTCACGATGGGTTGCGAGCGCCCGCTTGGGCAGCAGGCGCACGCTTGCACGGGTCCGCGAGCGCCCGCCTGGGCGGCAGGCGGCCGCCTGCTCTGGGCTGATTTCGAGCCGCGGTTTCGGCCGCGGAAGATGCGCAATCGATAGGGCGGGTGGCGATGGCTGTTCGGAGATGACCTCCAGAAGTCGATTGTGTTGGGATTCGATGTCCCGGGCTATCAAAAATGCGGAACCGATAACCCGATCAAAAACCCTCGATCACCGAAGATTGGATCCCCGACTCATCCGCAGAAGTCCGACCTTTGGAGACTACGCGCCCGAAGACACGCAGCCCGCCCCCAGCCGATTTTCTCCCGCGAGTCGGATCCACGAACGCGAACCACCTCACGAGCCGGGGCCCGACCGAACGCCCAGCGAAGCCCGAAGGCTGCGTGCGCCCAGCCGAGCCCCCGCGAGGGGCTCGCGATCGTCCTCGACGATCGTTGGGATCGCTCGTAGCGATCCCCGGGGCTGCTCGTAGCAGCCCGCAGCGAGTCGCGATGACTCGCTGCTCGCACGGGGTCAGCCCCGTGCGCATCCGCTACGGGAATCCCCGTAGCGCGCACGAGGCGGCTGCGGGTTATCCCCGCAGCGACCCGCGATCGAGCTCACGGGCTCGATCACCCCTCGGCTCCAGCCGAGGGCTTCGCGTCACGCGCCTCCGACGAGGGGCTGGGGTCCGCCACGGCACCAGCCCGTGGCACCCCGGGGATCGACCGAAGTCGATCCCATGCCCCGGCGTCCAGCCGGGGCTCGTCCCTTGTCGCGCGTCCGGCGGTCCGAACCCTAGGGTTCGACCGCCGCGTTCGATCCTCGCCGGGGATCTCGAATCCCCGTCCCCGAGGTTCGTCGTTTTCCCGGATCGCGTGTTCATATATATATCACAATTATTCAACGCAAATAATCAAAGAAGGGGGTTCTCGATTATTACCTTGATTCGTTGTACGGAGAAACGAATCGTTGATGACCTCGTGATCTTCCCGCGTATTCTTTGCACTTCCGTTCGAACGTCGGGTGGGCGACGAGCTATCGAACTCTTATGGATCTTCCTCACTCTCAAGACTTTATGAATTCCGTAGGTTAATTAATTCTCTTCTTGAAAGCGAAGACCATGTAGTGCTTATATAGGCTACGTAGGGGATCATAAGGAGAATAAATATTGGGCTTCAATATTGAAAATTAAATTGGGTCCAACCCAAATCTATTAATTCTTATCAATATTAATTTTATTTATTTTCCACTATATAAATAAAATTGCACTCCCAATATTATTCCATATTATATCAAATAATATTTCTCCATCTTAGTATTATTTATTCCGTGTATTTAAGATTTAAATATCCATGAATAAATTTATTTATTGCTCAATAAATAATATTCATATCTTATATCCGAGACTAGTACCGTTCAACCTTTATTATTGTGCGGAACGAATCCACTCATGAGGTTTACACAATAATTCCTTATGAACTCATCTCGGGGATATTATCAACCTTTTCGGGATACACTTTCCCGTCAAATATTCACGGCATGTCATATATAAAATATAGCGACCCAATTTTACCGGTAATTAACCCAATAATTAAATCGGTTAATTCCTTTGGAAAATCAAAGTCTCTAATATTAAATATACACACCCGCAATAATATCAGGGATTAAGAATAAAATACTCCGAGATTTAAATTGATTATCTAAGGCAATCCTAATCAATAAATCTCAAGCTGATCCGCCCAATACACCAAGTGTACAAGTGTGATAAAATAATTAAGACAAATTATTTTCTCTCTCACACAACGACTATACCGATAGATTGGTCCGTGTCCATCTAGGTCGTGAGCAACTGTTTGATTAAATACGAGTAACCGATAGTATGATCTTCTGTGTGGGCCCGACACACCATACTAACTACAACGTATAAAATCCAGGACTATATTTTGCATAATTAATTAATAATTAATTGCAAATAATTGTTTATTAATTAAATAGATTAAATGCTATGACCGGGAGTTTACCGATACTTAAATCTAGACATTAAGTACACAACTCCAACAATCTCCCACTTGTACTAAGGTCTAGTCATTTCCTCCAAACTCCCGACTCCCATACTCATCACGTGCTTAATTTATACTTCCCAGAAGTATTATGTGAATGAGCAATCTAGGTTGCCGCTCTGAAGTTATCTTGGTGACTACTGCGTCGTCTCACTGACGATGACTCGTATCAGGTGGTACTGGCTCTATGTGTTATCATCACCTTTTTGAACTTATGACTTCTTCCAGTTCTCCACGCACCGCTATTTACATAGCCTTTGGTGAACCAAGAATCATATCCAAGTTCAGAGGTTATTCCGGAAACTAACCAAAACTTCCGCTGCCTCTGAGGCTGCTGTTCGGTTTATGATAGAGTCCGAGAGGCTTAACGCTTATCACTCTTTCATCCTTAGGTTCCACCTCTTCCAAAAGTGAACACATAGCCTGATATCGACTTACACTGGTCTTTCTCTTATTTTGGATCTGAGAAACTGTAATCTAAGAAGATTTCGTATTGCCAGTAATCCAGTACTTCCAAGTACTTTACAGCATTCGAATATTTCTTATCCAGATTACTTTGATATCCTCCCACTACGCTGACTGCATAGTTGATATCAGGTTCTTGTTTTTCAACACTGCATCTACAAAGCTTTCTACACTTGAAGTGTAGGTAAACCGCTTTGTCTATATCTATCTCCTTTATGCGTTCGGAACACATACCTTTAGATAGATGTATTCTGTTCCCGAAAGGCAATAACCTTTCTTAGAATTGTGCATGTTAAAACAAACCATAATCGTATAAGATATCTAAAGAGAAGTACAAATGTTCTTATCCAGAGATCGAAGATTTCTAAGAACATGATCCAACTTCATCTTAATCCTATATCTCGATTTATTCAGACAACCTCTATTTTATGTTTGACAACACTTTTACATTGTTGCCAACGATGAAGTGTTATCTACATAAAATTCCGAGAAACACCACCTTTGTTTCCATTACGTCTCTAACACACCTCTCCTTGCCTTTTGATGAATCCATAGAATGGACTATCTCATCAATTCGCATGTTCCTATGCAGAACTAGGGATCGATTTCATGTATACTAGATCCAGAGTTCAAAACTCCTCCAGTCTTATGAACATCTCCGGTTGGTTAACAACCTCCCACTGCAATGGCGTTCCGGTGTATAACAGTAATAACATTAGGTGCAGTTAGTGGTGTACCGCTACTCGGTCAGGCTGGTTCTCAGTCTCTCCTTTCCTCATTTTAAAGTACTTTGTCAGTTAGGGCATTGTAGTTCATCTAATAGTATTCCTCTAAGAACCGGGCGAGGACACCCATCTGGTTCGCAGTACTATTGAACTTACAATTACTTGTTCTTCTAGGATATTCTACAACCATATAGAATGTGCCGTTGTATCCAGAAATATCCATAGAACATAGGTAGTTCCGAACGAACTTGTCCTTTTACTATTAGAATTCCATTTCTTATTCCTGACACACCATGTCTACACTTCAGTGTATGGTGTAGTCGCTTGAGAATTAATCTCAATCTTTGATTTATGCTATGTGTTATTTAGATAGGTGATGGCCTCCGCGAACAAGTCGCAGGCTTTCAATGGATATACTTTGAAGGTTCCCCATAATGGCTTTGTGTTAAAAACACTCCGCTTTTATGGCACAACAAGTAGTCTAATCCATCTTCGAGTATTCTTGGAAGAACAACTCGTACCTTCTCTAATTACACATACCGCATTAATCACAAATCATTTTCTATACTTGTTCGAATTCCATCCTTTATCCAGAAAGGTTAACTTAGTCGTATCATCTATCAAGATCGATTCTCAGGTCGGGAGGTCCATTCCTCCAACTATAATTGATCAAATAAATTTCGACCTTTTGAATCCCTTTTGAATAGATACTACTAAGTTCAAGAATTCACAAGTATAATGATTAATAAGAGAAATACATCTAATAAGTAAAACAAGTTATACATAACGGTTTGTTGCATCGTGGTAGACTAAGGATTCATCATTCACATATTGCTATCTAATGTACCATAATAGATATCACCATTATTTCTTATCCAAACCATCCAATGATTAAAGAAATAAAATATCCATTAATAAAGAAAACCAGAACGAAGTTCTTTTTCAAAATAAAGGGGTACATAAGCAATAACTGAAATGAAAACTTAAAACAGATAAATGTCTTCCACTGCAACCGCTGCTACCCCAACAGCTTCGCCCATGTAGACTCGAACTCTTCTTCTCTAAGTCGCCGGGTTTTCTGGAACCCCTGCATTTAAAGAAATGCACATACCGTCAGTGGTTCCATATCTACACACCAGAACTCTGGTAGATAATACCGCTGACTATGTTTTTACGACAAAAGAAAAATTCGTACCTCTGAGAGGACATTCAGACTTCCAGTGTCCAGACTTCTTGCATCGGAAGCACAAGCCCTTTGGCTTACTAGCCCCCACTCGTGGTCCATTCCTCTTGGCACCACTGGGTTTTATGGCTTGCTTCCTTTTCTTGCCCCTACCTCCAATAGCTTTCAAGCTTTTGGGCTTGGTAGTTACAAGCGCTTGAGACTTGCCCTTCTTGTAGATCCCCTCTGCCGATAGTATGATCTTCTGTGTGGGCCCGACACACCATACTAACTACAACGTATAAAATCCAGGACTATATTTTGCATAATTAATTAATAATTAATTGCAAATAATTGTTTATTAATTAAATAGATTAAATGCTATGACCGGGAGTTTACCGATACTTAAATCTAGACATTAAGTACACAACTCCAACAGATTGGGCATGTCAAGATGTTCGAGGGTTCGAACCGACATGTCCCGGATAGTCGATTTCCAACATATTTTCACCTCGGGGAGTGATCTAATCCAAAACACTTAGTTCATCAATAACATAAATTAGAGACTTTCGAGCCATGGGATGGCGAGATTCGACTGTCTGGTTGGCTCCCTCATATTTTATGAGAGATAGGGCTTCAATTGGATGATAATATCGATGGTTAGAAAACTTCGATTTTTCACTTACGATTTATCACGTTTTGATATAGAGATAATTTTGAATGGGAAATTTTAATGAGACTCAATTATTGGGAATAATTGAATTTTCCCAAAGTTCAAAGAAGATGTGAAGAACGGGGTTGCTTCATCTTCAGGTATTAATGTTATAGACATTAAACTTCACAAATTTTACTTCTTGTGTATTGGATGCCAAATGTGGTTCTCACATTTGTATGTGGAGGAACTACATAGAAGTATATGTTTGGTAAGTAGAGATGTCGATCTACGGGCGAGAAATAGAGCAAATGTCGCTGCATTAGCCGTATGATCATATGATGTTGTTTTGCCTTAGGGCCTTGCTTTAGTATTATAACTATGTAATTTCGTACCTTCAATAAACAATGAATATTGGTTCAGTATTGGATACTGATGGATTAGTTTTTCACTATTAAATAGTTTGGTAACTATTTTAATTGACAATTATTCTTTGTTTGGGTACTGTTTTGGGTCGTTTTTGTTGGAGAGGGTGAGATACGGGGTGCATATGAGGGTTTCGCAACGACTACCAAATCATGTGAATTTATATGTAGAAAGGGTTGAAATTTCTAGACCGGGGAGGAAAAGGATAAGAACTCCGAGATTGTGAAGATAATATCTTTATTTTCGATAATACTTTTATTCGGTATTTTTCGCCACCCTTACAATGAGACGGGGAGGCCGACTTTTATAGGCGAGAACACATGCTCATGCAGAGCCACGACATCAAAACACGTTTAAGATCTAATCTAGGGTCATTAAATGCCGGGGCAAGATTCTGAGTTGAGTTTATGCGACGCCCGGGGTCCGGTTTTTGCTGTGGCCGCGCGGCTCTGGTCAAGGGATCTGAGCGGGGGTTCTTCCTTGCTTTGTCTCCTAGGATTTTTATTAGGGTGTGCTGCTTTTCGCTCGGCCCGGGGTGGCGCTCCGGACGCGTTGCATGCACCCGGGCTCGGGGTCCGGTTGGGACTCCTCGTGGTTATCGCCGTGATTACTGATCCGGGTTGTTGCTCCTCGTAGTCGGGCCGTGGGTGTCAGCGCGACTCTCTTTCTCTGTTGGGCCCCCGGGGTCGTTCTTTGCATGATCTGCATGAACCCGGACCCGGGGCTCGACCTAGTTCTTTCTCGATGATTTAGAGCGCCGCGGGCGGGTTCCCCTTCCACGTGTACAAATTGGTTTTTTATCCCCCAACCTTGGCCCCCGGAAACATCATCGGAAGGTAAGAGATCCGGGGAGGTTTCCGCCCGTTGGACCGACGACACCCAATTCCCTCCGCTGATTAGGCTAACTTCCTGCTGGTCGGTTCTCCTTAAATGAAGTGGTTGGTGGTTGTATGACCTATTTATTTCATCGTTCTCCCCGAGGGGCTCGTCTTGGTCTGGGTGCCTTCCGGCCTGCGGCTCTCTGAAAGGCTGAACCCTCTAATAAATGCCGTGCTCTCGGAGTGGTGGCTTTAGGAGGTGGCGTCGGGATGTGGGATCTACCGTCGGGTTCCTCTGGGCTATAAAATGGATTTGAGGCCGCTGTTTGTCTTATCTTGCTTCGTTCATGTCTACTCAAACTCAGCGAACCGCCCACTCCGTGGTGGGCCCCATTGTTCAAATTCGAGAGCATGAGCCTGGTGACGAGTCGCGGGTGGAGACGGCGGATTCCGGGGTGCGACGCTATGTGGTATCCCGCAAGTTTAACCCACACTATCACCGTGAGGTCCTCTTGATGCCGTCGCCCTTCGCGCAGATGTACAAACATGTGTGGCCCGCCATGCTCGCCGTCAGCGACTCTTCTGGCTGCCTCTGGGTCTTTGACTTGATTCCCGACGGCAATCGTCTGGGCATCGGTGGCATCGGCTGGGCCGTGTTTGCGAAGCACATGCAGCTTCAGGATGGATGGCGGGTGGAGCTTCGCTGGTCGGAAACGGAAGATATCAACGTCGCCGTTACTCGAGAAGATGGATCTTTGGTTCCCATCCCGCCGACCTTGTTTTGACTCGGCGGACGGGGTCGCCCCCTCTCTTGTGTTGCACTTCGGCGACTTTTGTATTGATTTTGTATTCTCGCGTGCTTGTATTTTGGGCCCCGGGACCCGGACACCGCTTCACGGTGCCATTATCCTGAAATAATTAATAACAAAATTAGAAAATCGAAAATCGAAAAATCTCCGCTTCTGGCGTCGGTTCGGAACCCGGCCCAAGCCCATCCGGAACTACCGCCTGGCGCGGTTCGGCTCCTTGGGATTCGGACAGTCGCGGCGGTTCCCAAGGCTAATGATGACGCCTTTGCTGGAAATCGATATCCCGGGCTATCAAAAATTATCGCGGAACCGATAACCCGACCGAAATCCTCGATCGCCGTAGAAAAACCGCGAACCGCCGTGTGAGCTGGGGCCCGACCGAACACCTAGCGAGGTCCGAGGACCGCGTGTGCCCAGCCGAGCCCCCACGAGGGGCTCGCGATCATCTCGCGGATGATCGCTGGGATCGCTATGAGCGATCCCCGGGCTGCTCGTAGCAGCCCCGCAGCGAGTCCATGACTCGCTGCCCAGCGGGGCTCAGCCCCCGCACGCATCCGCTGCGGGCGAACCCGCAGCACGTACGGGGTCGCTGTGGGTGACCCCGCAGCTTACCCGCGATCGATCCGAGGATTGATCGCACCCCTCGGCTCCAGCCGAGGGTTTTTCCCGTGCGCCACCGCCGCCGACCAAGGGGTGGCTGGGGGGTCCACCCGCCGTGGCACCAGCCCACGGCGAATCCCCGGCGATCGACTTCACGTCGATCGCATGCCCCTTCGGCCGTGCGTACCGGCGGTCGAACCCTAGGGTTCGGCCGCCCCTCTCGATCCTCGCCGGGGATCTCGAATCCCCGTCCCCGAAGTTCATCGTTTTCCCGGATCGTGCGTTCATGCATGTATTACAATTTAATTCATATAAAATCTTAGAAGAGGGTTTATGATTTTACCTTTGATTCGTTGTGCGGAGAAACGAAATCGAATTGAAGACCTTATGACCTTCCCACGTATTCCTTGCACTAGCTTGAACGTCGGGTGGGCGACGATCCTCCAAGCCTATGGATCTCCTTCAACTCTCTAGAACTATCAACTATTGATATTCTTGTCTTGTTCTTTTGTGAAGGCCATGTAGTGCTTTTATAGGCTACGTAGGGGATCTAAAGGAGGTGGAATATTGGGCTTCCAATATTAATGATTAAATTGAGCCCAGCCCAAATCTATTAATCTCATTAATATTAATTAATTTATTTTCCACTATATAAATTAATTGCACTCCCAATATTAATTTATATTCCACTATATATTGTCTTAGCCCCTGCACGCGTCCGCTGCGGGCGAACCCGCAGCACGTACGGGGTCGCTGCGGGTGACCCCGCAGCTTACCTCGGATCGATCGCACCCCTCGGCTCCAGCCGAGGGTTTTTCCCGTGCGCCACCACCGCCGACCAAGGGCTGGCTGGGGGGTCCACCCGCCGTGGCAGCAGCCCACGACGAACCCCCGGCGATCGACTTCACGTCGATCGCATGCCCCTTCGGCCGTGCGAACCGGCGGTCGAACCCTAGGGTTCGGCCGCCCCTCTCGATACTCGCCGGGGATCTCGAATCCCCGTCCCCGAGGTTCGTCGTTTTCCCGGATCGTGCGTTCATGTATGTATTACAATTTAATTCACATGAAATCATAGAAGAGGGTTTATGATTTTACCTTTGATTCGTTGTGCGGAGAAACGAAATCAAGTTGAAGACCCTTGGATCTTCCCACGTATTCCTTGCACTAGCTTGAACGTCGAATGGGCGACGATCCTCCAAGCTTATGGATCTCCTTCAACTCTCTAGAACTATCAACTATTGATATTCTTGTCTTGTTCTTTTATGAAGGCCTTGTAGTGCTTTTATAGGCTACGTAGGGGATCTAAAGGAGGTGGAATATTGGGTTTCCAATATTGATAATTAAATTGAGCCCAAGCCCAAATCTATTAATCCCATCAATATTAATCAATTTATTTTCCACTATATAAATTAATTGCACTCCCAATATTAAACCATATTATATCAAATAATATTTCTCCGGTAGTATTATTATGCGGAACGAATCCACTCATGAGGTTTACATAATAATTCCTTATGAACTCATCTCGGGGATATTATCAACCCTTACGGGATACACTTTCCCGTCAAGTATTCACGGCATGTCATATACAAAATATAGCGACCCAATTTTACCGGTAATTAACCCAATAATTAAATCGGTTAATTCCTTTGGAAAATCAAAGTCACTTATATTAAATATACACACCCGCAATAGTATCGGGGATTAAGAATAAAATACTCTGAGACTTAAATCAATTATCAACGACAATCCTAATTGATAAATCTCAAGCGATCCGCCCAATACACCAAGTGTACAAGTGTGATAAAATAATTAAGACAAATTATTTTCTCTCTCACACAACGACTATACCGATGGATTGGTCCGTGTCCATCTAGGTCGTGAGCAACCGTTCGATTAAATACGAGTAACCGATAGTATGATCTTCTGTGTGACGACGCACACCATACTAACTACAACGTATAGAATCCAGGACTATAATTTGCATATATTTAATTATCAATAATTAAATGTAATCATTTTTTTATTAATTAAATAGATTAAATGCTATGACCGGGAGTTTACCGATACTTAAATCTAGACATTAAGTACACAACTCCTACAACCAGGAGGCAACCTGGTATCTTTTTTCCATTATTTTAGTTTTATTTTATTTTATTGCATTTTGAAAGAAATCGAATGGAGGACTTTGACTTGTTTGATCCCATAAGGGGAAAGGGTTTGTTTGTTTTTGAGGTGCAAGTCAAGGAGGGGGAAAGGGCAGCGGTGTGGACATACTTGGTCAAACTGCAGATTACACTAGAAGATGGATGAGCTCCCTAAAGTTGCAAGGATGACCCCTGGAACGAAGTCAAGGTCTGGACAGTCGTGCTCACGCTACTGATTCCGGGCAAAGTCCTAAGGTGACAAGACAACATGAAAAAGTCCTCGTGGAGCTGCTGAACACATTAATGTCCCATTTTGCCCATGACTAATTCAGGTTCTACCTTGCATCTACCTCCTCCTTATTTGCCCTCCCTATAGTCTCTTTTCTTTTCTTTTCTTTGAGTCACGGGGTGATCTTTTCATTAACACACTTTGCCCAGGCAAAGTGTGTGAGAAGGTTCACCATACTCAGTATGTTCATTGTTGTTTGGATTTTTGGTCAAGGCAGCCCCTACTGATCTTATTACTTTCACCCACTTTGCCAAGGCAAAGTGTGTGAGGGGGGAAAGGGAAAGGGAAAACCTCTGTGTCTGGTCGTTGTCAAGCATGATTGTGTGAATACTTTGGGCTAACTAAGAGCATGATATTTGTACAACATCTCAAACTTCATAGTTAAAGGCATGAAAATAGGGACGATGGAACTGTATTAGGCAAACTGTGAGATTTGAGCCATACATTGAATTGAAGTTTCTTTCTTGAGAGTCTGTTGTGATATTTATGATGCCTGACTTTGCCTATTTGCTGTGATAAGTGTTGGAAATCGATATCCCGGAATTAATAAATTTAAATTAATAAATTATCTAATTAATTCCAAACGAAATCCTTTGGAGATCGAATATCCGGATTGTCTAAAAAAAAACGGAACCGACAACCCAATCGAAATCCCGATCGCCGGAGAAACCACGAACACCGACTCATCCGCAGAAGTCCGACCTTTGGAGATTACGCGCCCGAAGACACGCAGCCCGCCCCCAGCCGAAGTCCCCCGCGAGTCGGAAACCACGAACACACCACGTGACCCGGGGCACGACCGAACACCACACGCGGGAAACCCAGCGTGCGTCCAGCCGAGCCCCCGCGTGGGGCTCGCGGTTACTCGTAGCAACCGCTGAGGCTGCTCGTAGCAGCCCCGCAGCGAGTCCTCGACTCGCTGCTCACGGGGATGGGGTCCCCGTGCGAACGCACGGGCTGCTCCCAGCAGCCCGCTAGGCACGCCCCGGATGCGATCCGCATCGCCCGCGTGCCCGCTGCGGGAACTCCCGCAGCTCGCGGCGATGCCGTCCGGGGGGATCGAGTCCACCTCGATCGAGCCCTCGGCTCCAGCCGAGGCTCACGCCTGGCAGCCCCTTTGGGCGAGAATCCATGAGCCGCCGGCGGTCCGGTGGTTCGACCACCACCGCCCGGTTCAATCTCACTTATGGGGTTCGTCCCTCGGATCTTGGTTCACGATATTTTCACGATAATTGAGATGTAAAATCATCGAGGGGGTTTTCACGATTTTACCTTTGTTCTCTTTGTACGGAGAAACGAGATCTATGAAGACCTTGAGACCTTCCCACGTATTCCTTGCACTAGCTCGAACGTCGGGTGGGCGACGATCTTCCGAACTCCATGGATCTCCCTCTCTACTTTCTCTCTCTAGAATTGTGATCTTCAAGTTATGAGAATAGAGAAGACCATGTAGTGCTTTTATAGGCTACGTAGGGGATCTTAAGGAGGTGGAATATTGGGCTTCCAATATTAATGATTAAATTGAGCCCAAGCCCAAATCTATTAATCCATTAATATTAATTAATTCTATTTTCCACTATATAAAATTAATTGCACTCCCAATATTAAACCATATTATATCAAATAATATTTCTCCGGTAGTATTATTTATTCCGTGTATTTAAGATATAAATATCCATGAATAAAATTAATTTATTGCTAATTAATTTATTCATCTCTTATAACCGAGACTAGTACCATTCAACCTTAATTATTATGCGGAACAAATCCACCTGCAGGGTTTACATAATAATTCCTTATGAACTCATCTCGGGGATATTATCAACCCTTCCGGGATACACTTTCCCGTCAAGTATTCACGGCATGTCATATATAAAATATAGCGACCCAACTTAACCGGTAATTGACCCAGTAATTAAACCAGTCAATTCCTTTGGAAAATCAAAGTCACTTATATTAAATATACACACCCGCAATAGTATCGGGGATTAAGAATAAAATACACTGAGATTTAAATCGATTATCGCCGGCAATCCTAATCGATAAATCTCAAGCGATCCGCCCAATACACCAAGTGTACAAGTGTGATAAAATAATTAAGACAAATTATTTTCTCTCTCACACAACGACTATACCGATGGATTGGTCCGTGTCCATCTAGGTCATGAGCAACTGTTCGATTAAATACGAGTAACCGATAGTATGATCTTCTGTGTGGGCCCGACACACCATACTAACTACAACGTATAGAATCCAGGACTATAATTTGCATATATTTAATTATAAATAATTAAACGCAAATAATTGTTTATTTAATTAAATAGATTAATGACAATGGATCGGGAGTTTCCGTTACTTAAATCTAGACATTAAGTACACAACTCCAACAATCTCCCACTTGTACTAAGGTCTAGTCATTTCCTCCAAACTCCCGACTCCCATACTCATCACGTGCTTAAGTTGTACTTCCAAGAAGTACTATGTGAATGAGCACTCTAGGTTGCCGCTCTGAAGTTGTCTTGGTGACTATAGCGTCGTCTCCCTCGACGATGACTCGTATCAGGTGGTACTTGCTCTATATGTTATCTTACACTTATGGACTTGTGATTTCTTACCATTTGCCATCGCACCGCTATTTACATAGCCTTTGACAAATTAAGAATCACATCTAAGTCCCAGAGATTATCCCGGAGCTATACCAAAACTTCCGCTGCCTCTGAGGCCGCTATTTGGTTACTCATGGCAGAGTCCGAAAAGCATCGTGCTTATCACTCTTCCATGTTAAAACTCCTTCTCCTTCAATAGTGAAACACATAGCCTGATATCGACTTACACTGGTCCTCATTTGATTAGAAATCTAAGAGAATGCAATCCAAAGGAAATGCTCGTCTGCTCCGTAATCCAGAACATAGTTTCCAGTACTTCGAAAGTACTAAAAATGTTCATTACAGCAGTCGAGTATTCCTTTCCAGGATTACCTTGATATCCTCCCACTATACTAGCCGCATAGCAGATATCAGGTTCTCGTTTTTAACATTGCATTTATCAAGCTTTCCACACTTGAAGTGTAGGAAACCGCTTTCATTGCTTCTATCTCCTTTTGTGTTCCAAAACACATATCCTTAGATAGATGCATTCCGTATCTGAAAGGTAACGAACCTTTCTCGGAATCTTGCATGTTAAAACGAACTATAATCATATATATGTAAGATGTCCAGGAGAAGTACAACTTCTTCCTATATCTTTCATAATGATTTATCCAGACAACCATCATTTCATGTCTGATTACATCTTTACATTGTTGCCAATGATAAAATGTTATCTACATAAAAACCCGAGAAACACCACCTTGTTTCCATCACGTTTCTAATACACACTATTCGTCTATGCTTTGATGAATCCATAAAATGGACTATCTCATCAACTTGCAAGTACCACGAACTCAATGCTTTGTTCCAATCCATAAATGGATCAACTAAGCTTGTACTCTAAATGATCTTCCCTCTTAGCAATAAACTTATTGCTTCTAAGAGAGCACATTTAGATCTAGTACTGCCTCTATGTAGATCCAGGGATCGATTTCATGTATACTAGGTCCAGAGTCCGAAGACTCTCCTAGTCTTATGAATATCTTTGGCTGTCACACAACCTCCCACTACAACGGCATTCCGGTGTATAAACAGTAATAACAGTAGGTGCAGTTAGTGGTGTACCGCTACTCGGCTGGTTCTAAGTCTTAATCTCTCTCTCTCATTTCAAAGTATTACGTCACTTTGGGCTTGTGGTTCATTTTATAGTCTTCCTCTAAGAACCGGGCGTTAGAACTTATAACGTCCTTCTGGTTCATAGTACTATTGAACACACATCTTTTGTTCTTCTAGGATATTCTACAACCGCACTTGAATGCGCCGTTGTTTCCAGACATATCCATAGAACACAGGTAGTTCCGTATAACTCATGCTTTTACTATTTCTATAAGAGTTCCATTTCTTATTTCCGACACACCATTTCTACACAAGAGTGTATGGTGTAGTCATTTGGGATCAAATCCCAATCTCTGATCAGTATGCCATGCATTCCTCAGACAGGCACTTGCCTCCGCGATTAGATCGCAGGCTTTCAATGGATATACCATGATGGTTCCCCACAATAGCTTTGTGTCCATTGACTTGTCAAAACACTTTGCTTTTGTGGCACATCAGGTATGCTAATCCATTCTTTCGAGTAATCATAAAATGAAGTACTCGTACCTTATTGTCTGAGTAAACAAAGGTCTGCACACATCAGAGTCAATCAATTCTTATACTTGTCCGGATCTTATATCTTATATCCATAAAGGATTGCTTAGTCATGTTATCTTCCAAATTAGATTCTTAGGTCGGAAGGTCCACTCCTTCAACTTAATTGATCAAATATCAATTTTCGACCTTTGAACTTCTTATTTGAATAAACATGATTTAGCATAAGAATCCACAAGTATAATCGATTTAATGAAGAAATCTCTTATTAGTAAAACGAGTTTTGTACTACGGTTCGTTGCACCGTGATGGACTCAGGATTCATCATTTATATATTGCTAGCTAATGTACCAGAATAGATACTATCTTTATTTCTTCTTATAACCATCAGATGATTAAAAGAAATAAAATATCCATTCATTAGAAATCCAGAACAAAGTTCTTTCTAAAGGTAGATAAAGCAATAGCTCAAAATGAAATCCTATAATTGTCCTCCACTGCAACAGCTGTCTCCTCAACAGCATTGCCCATGTAGACTACGATTTCTTCTTTTCCAAGTCGTCGGGTTTCCTGGAACCCTCGCATTTAGAATGCGCATACCGTCAATGGTTCCATATCTACACACCAGGTTCCGGTAGATAATACCACTGACTATGTTTTACGACTAAAGAAGATTTCGTACTTTCTTTGAGAGGATAATCAGACTTCCAGTACCTAGACTGTTTGCATCGAGAACACTAGCCTATTGGCTTTCTCGCCCCATCTCGTGATCCAAGAAACTTAGGACCACTGGGTTTCTTTGCTTGCTTTTTCTATCCCCGGTTTTTGCCCTTAGGTTCGAAACCTTTGGCATTGGCTACAAGAGCTTGCGATTTCCGTCTCAACTCGTCTAAAAAGTCAATCATCTCAAAAACGTGTTTAAGCGTTTCCTCAAAGCGACTGGCCTTTATGAGTATCCTCATCGCTTCTTGTCTAGCCGCCTATGTCATGTCTAAACATCTCCTTGAGTTTGAACATGATAAAATCAGTTCTTTCCTCAACAGTCGAGACATTGGTAGGTTCGGGAGAACAAAGCTCACTGAGTACAAACTTGTACTCTTTTTAACAGTCTAGGCAATGTCTAGATCTCTATTCCAATCAATACATTTAGGGACCAGTGAGTTAAATTCCTCAAGTATCACATAAAGTGGGTTCAAAGCCATCCATAATCTATGAGCACATATAATAACAAACAATCGATTTAATATCCGATATTATCTCCCTCTAATAATATCATTAAACCACTAATCACATCTAAAATCCCATCGGGTAAGGCAAGCCACGTTCGTGTGGACGTTTACCCACCCAAATGATTTAGTAATTAGATTTGCTTCGATCATACATCACTTACAGCGTAACCTCGTTGGGAGGAATACTATAACGCGTATCTAAGTGTAAACCATTACTCAGTACTAAGGCGAATCGTTTAGAATTGTTACGTCACCGCAAGCCACGTTCGTGTGGACGTTTACGACAACTCGCAACCCTTCACAAATCCCTATAACTGTCTACATCAATTATTCTAAAATCCCATTCAGTATAGCAAGCCACGTTCGTGTGGACGTTTACTATACCAAAAGATTTATATAATTGAAATCCAATTACTTGATCCATTCGATCTTGTAAATCAAGACGTGGAGAATCATAAGTGAAACTCGAAGTTTCTAACCAGTGATTCACCATGCGAACAACCCTATCTCTCATTAGATGAGGGAGCCGAGCAGACAATCGATCCATCTATAAAAGAATGGTACGAAGGTCTCTAATTTGTGTCCTCTACATGACCAAGTGGCTTTGGCTCCATTCCACTCCCCGGGGTGAGAATGAGTCGACTTGAAATCAGCTTTGGAAAGACAAATTAGGCATTGTTTGATAAACTTAATCAATGTTTCTTGTAAGAGGAATTACAAGAACTCTCCTCCAATGACTTATCTATACAAACTTCAAAAGTTCATAAAAGTCACCAAGAGAGCAGCAATGGAGACCATGGGTATGTTTCCATACCCTCTCCCACTTAGCTTTTTATAACAAAGGGATACGCTATCTAATGCATAATTAAATACACATAAGCATGCATACATGAAATAAAGCACATAGAATATTATCACATAGTCAAAATAATACTAGAATATTATTTTCCGACTATTATGGCTTTATCGCATCCCCGTACGCATCTTCTAGTCTTCAGTCTTGAATGCTCCATGTGACGAGAATATTAATCCCAATATTTAAATCTATTTATTTTCAATTAATCCAAAAGTTACTTAATTCGAAAATTAAGTCAATTGAATATATCAAAAATAAAATTAAATATTATTAATATTTTTATTTATTTTTATTTTCCTATCTAATTCTATTAAATCTCTAGAATCCCATCCAAGTCAAACTCGGAATATTCTAGAAGACTTCTATAATAGAATAAGGAAATAAAATAAATTAGGACTCCTAATCCTTTCCAAATTAATTCCTTTCCTAATCTATTAAAAATTCCATAAAGGAATAATTAAATAGGAAAAATTAATTAAGGACCATTAAAACTTTCCAAATTAATTATTTTCCTAATCCATTAAAAATTCCATAAAGGAATAATTAAATAGGAAAAATAAATTAATTCTAAATTTATTATTTTTTCTATTCCATGAAAATTCCCAAGAATAGGAATAATCAATAGAGAAAAATAAATTTATTCTAAATTTATACTTTTCCTATTCCATGAGAATTCCCAAAAAAGAAATACTCAAAATAGGAAAACCGAATAATTTAGGAAAGTTGGATCTTGGCGGGAGAGCACGGGTTGGGAGTCCCCGCGCCCCATCACCATCGACCGCCCTTCGGAGAAGCATGCCGCCGCCACCCCAGCCCACGCGCCACCACCATTGGTGGCCGGCGTGGCCGAGGAGTCCCGCGGGCAGCCCCCTCGCCTAGGGCTCGATCCTACATGGGGTCGATCATGATGATCGATCCCTCGTCCCATCGTCTCCCTCGTCACATCGTCTTCTTCTTCCGGCGATCGTCTCAACATCGAACCAACGTAAATAAATTACAAGAATTAAATTACAATTATCCGGTATCGATTCTATACATGAAATCGACCCTATACATTTTCCGGAAAAAGTAGAACATAATAATAAACCTAAATTCGGTCAACCCCCGAATTTTTACTATTACAAGCATTCACCACACATAAAACGAATCTCGACATGTCCGAGAGTTTAATAATCAAGAACAATATTATGACATTAATTAAAACAATTAAATCTAGCCATAAAACAATTAAATCTAGCCACAATTAAACAATATCATCTCGGGGATATTATCAACCCTTCCGGGATACACTTTCCCGTCAAGTATTCACGGCATGTCATATATAAAATATAGCGACCCAACTTAACCGGTAATTGACCCAGTAATTAAACCAGTCAATTCCTTTGGAAAATCAAAGTCACTTATATTAAATATACACACCCGCAATAGTATCGGGGATTAAGAATAAAATACACTGAGATTTAAATCGATTATCGCCGGCAATCTTAATCGATAAATCTCAAGCGATCCGCCCAATACACCAAGTGTACAAGTGTGATAAAATAATTAAGACAAATTATTTTCTCTCTCACACAACGACTATACCGATGGATTGGTCCGTGTCCATCTAGGTCGTGAGCAACTGTTTGATTAAATACGAGTAACCGATAGTATGATCTTCTGTGTGGGCCCGACACACCATACTAACTACAACGTATAGAATCCAGGACTATAATTTGCATATATTTAATTATAAATAATTAAACGCAAATAATTGTTTATTTAATTAAATAGATTAATGACAATGGATCGGGAGTTTCCGTTACTTAAATCTAGACATTAAGTACACAACTCCAACAATAAGTAGTTTTGTTAAGTTGGGTTATTAGATGATTAGGGCATTTCTTTCCAGTTTGACCATTTAAATAACATTAATCCCTTGCTAGCCCCTTTGAGCTTGTTGATTTTCTTGTATACCAGTCTGGTGCTATGCCCATAGGCACCTCAAAAGATATGAGGGTAGAGAGATTGATTTCAGCAAAAAAAAAAAAAAAAAACGAAAAAAAAGAGGAAAAAAAAGAAGCAATTAGTGGTTGTGTGCCGAGGCCCGTAAGAAAGGCGCAAAGTGGTAGAGAAAGGCTAAACCAAAAATATATAGCCCACTGCCCAAACAGAGCCTACTCCTAAAAATCCACCCAAAGAGCCTACATTACAACCCAATAAAAGCCCCTATGATGAGACCCCCGCTTAGTCAGAATAACTTGATCAGCAAACTGTAGAATTTGGGCAAAGTAGATTCACAACAGAAAATGAGTGACATTATACCCATCCACTGAAAAGAGAGATACACTTGCGAGGGAGTGACCTAAAGCCCTGGTACAGAATCTTGACCGAATTTTTATGTCTCTTAACTCGAATTTTGATTTGTCTGTATATACTATGCCTACTTGTATTATATCATTCATGCTAGTCCTTTGAGTCTCTGTTTACTTTGTTTCTCCCCAGCCTTGATTTCTTTTTTTTTTACTTTGGTCTTGAGTTTGGTAAGTCATACCCTACGCTTGAGGACAAGCGTACTTCAAGTGTGTGCGGTTTGATGAGCCATTTTATTTGCTCATCTTGGAGCCTTTTTAGAGTCGTAATTGAGTCAGTTTGAGTCGTTTATGTGTTTGGGAGGGCACAATGGAGTGTTTGGGCAAAGTATGCAGGGATTCATGTCAGCATGTGGAGATTATGCGGAAAAGGCAAAGAAATAGTCCACTTTGGGCAAACGCGTGGATCCGAGGCAAAGTGACTGAAGCAATTTGACCTAAGGAGGCAAAGTCACCACTTTGGGCAAAGTCACAATGCAGAAGAACCTGACACAGAAATTGAAGTTTCACTTTGGGCAAAGACATGTCTTTGGGCAAACATCGAGTATCGGGCACACTAGAGACAAGAGTTGACCAGAGACGGACTATCGTGGACTAATGGCAAAGAATCTTTTCTTTCCTTATCTCAAAGGCAAAATCTAGGTTACCAAGAAAAGAATAAGGAAAGAATCTTTTCTTTCCTTATCTCAAAGGCAAAATCTTGACCGCGATTTTCCTTGGTGTCCAAGACTTCTTACACCTATAAAACAATACATGAAACCCTACAATCAGCACACCAAGAGAGAGAGGACGAAATTAAACACCAGAAAATATATAGAGACGCCATTGATGGGTTGAAGAAGACGGAGTCGAGTTCTCGCCGGCTATGGGCCTTCGGGCAAAGCGCGGCGAATTCGTTCGATTTCATGTTTTTATTTTCGTTAATTAATTTCTGAATGTTCTAAACAATTGTTAGTTTAGTTTTCAATTTAATTCCAGCATGTTTACTTTCGTTTTTATTTTATTTATTTTTTGTTTGATTATGCGTAGCTAGTTTTCTGGCGTCTGGGCAAAGGCAGATCGAAGGGGACTCTGGGCTAAGATATAACCGTGAGGTTGATAGGGCTTTTAGTTAACTGCCTGGAGGTTTGTTCCCGATACACAGTTGAGGTTTAACTACATTCTTGCAGGTTTGGGCAGACTAATTTGGTCGTTAGGAAACCCTTACACTTTGAGATACCAGCGATTGATCAAACCAAATAATAGTATCTAGTTGTACTACGGGCATAGCGCTTGAACGTGTTGGAGCTTTGCGGTCGTATGATTCGGATTTCCGGACATGCTATTGGCCGAATTGGGTTCGTCTAGAGATCTATACTAGTTTGGGCAAACTAGATCCACGCGACCACATAGGTATCGAATTGTCTAGATTCAGGGGATTAGGCATAAGTATACCTTGCCTTTTCTTTACACAGTAAGGACGGATTGGGGTGGGGTAACTGTAGGCGTGACTTAATAGGACTGCTTTTACTTTGTTCGACATCCTATAACCGATTGACAAACCATCAGTTAAAATCTTTAGTGCCAGGGATCGGTAGTTTGCCCAGATAACCCAAGGAGAAGCTGTATGCCCAGAAGCTTGTTTTCCTTTAATTGAGTCCAGTTTGATTTACTGTTTTATTGTTTATTCAAGTTGGTCAAAGTGTTAGTTCTGCATGTTAGTTTGAGTTAATTGATTTATTTAATTTCGTTAGTTAGTAGTTTGATTAAACCGCTGTGACCACAGCAACCATTAAAAACCTTTTTAAAACCGTGACAACAGTTTGGGCTAGCCGAGATCACTTATTGCAATTGCTTCCTCGTGGGACCGACCCCACACATATCACTATACTCCTTAGTGTTTAGTTTGGCAGAATATAAATTTATTTTGGCCGCGTTAGCTTCCACGACAAAGTTTTCGCGTCGTCACCTTGCAAGTGGATTTTGATAATAAAGTTGAGTGGTACTATTCTCGGAATTATAAGAGATGAATAAATAATATTAGCAATACATATAATTTATTCATGGACATTTATATCTTAAACATGCGGAATAAATAATACTAACGGAGAATATTATTTGATATAATATGGTATAATATTGGGAGTGAAATTATATTTATATAGTGGAATTAATATATAATTATTTATAGTAAGGATTAATAGATTTGGGCTTGGAAGCCCAAATATTTCACCTCCTTAAGATCCCCTACGTAGCCTATAAAAGCACTACATGGTCTTCTCTATTCTCATAACTTGAAGATCACAATTCTAGAGAGAGAAAGAAAGAGAAGGAGATCCATGGAGTTCGGAAGATCGTCGCCCACACGACGTTCGAGCTAGTGCAAGGAATACGTGAGAAGATCTCAAGGTCATCAAATTGAGTTCTTCGTTTTTTCGAACAACGAGAACGAGGTAAATCGTAAAACCCTCTTTATGGTTTTAATCGTTTAATTATCGTGAAAATACCTTGAACCATGATCCGAGAACAACGACCCATGACGAGGTTGAACTGGGCGGTGGTGGTCGAAGACCACCGGACCGCAGGCGGCTCAACGGCTCGACTAGGAAGGGGTCGAATGGCGAGAGCCTCGGCTGGGCGCCGAGAGCTTGATCGAACCCTAGCTGGACGCAACAGCCCGCGCGGCTCGATCCTCGCTCAGGCGGTGCGATCGCCGCTCGCGCGGTGCACCAGCCGCCTGCGCGGCGGTGCTGGCCACGGTTCGATCGTGTCTGGGCGTGCGATCACCGGGGCGTGGCTAGGTCAGCCCGTGGCGTAGCTGGGGGTGCCCAGCGGGCTGCTACGAGCAGCCCCGCATCGCCCGCACGTAGACGCGATCTAGCGCGTGCGTTCTCCCGTGGATGTGCTCGATCGAGGCGCCTCCTCTCGTGTGCGTTGGTTGCGAACAACCGCGAGCCCACGCGGGGACTCGACTAGGCAGCCGCGAGTTCTTCTCGTGGCGGGTTGCTTGGTTAGGCTATCCCCGTGGAGGTTCGTGGCGGGATTCCGGCGACCGGGATTTCGTTTGAAGTTGGTGTTCCGCAATTTTGACAACTTCGGATATTCGATCTCCAAAGGATATCGGTCGGAATTAATTAGATAATTTATTTAATTAATTTTATTTAAATTTATTAATTCCGGGATGTCGATTTCCAACACTTTAGATCTCCTACGTAGCCTATAAAAGCACTACATGGTCTTCTCTATTCTCATAACTTGAAGATCACAATTCTAGAGAGAGAAAGAAAGAGAAGGAGATCCATGGAGTTCGGAAGATCGTCGCCCACCCGACGTTCGAGCTAGTGCAAGGAATACGTGGAAAGATCTCAAGGTCATCAAAAGATCTCGTTTCTCCGTACAACGAGAACAAAGGTAAAATCACGAACCCCCTCGATGATTTTAATTAATTCGTATATGCACATGAACGAAGATCCGGGAAACGGACGAGACCGGGGACGGGGATAGACCGGACGGTGGTGTTCGAAGACCACCGGACCGCCGGCGGCCTAGAGATCCCCGTCGGGATCGTAGCCAAGAACCCTCGGCTGGGAGCCGAGTGGTGCGATCGAACCTAGGGTTCGATCACGGGCGTCGCGAGGAGCCTTGGCTGGAGCCGAGTGATGGAGTTATATTCTAAATGTCTAGTTTAGTGACAATATGGAACTCCTTATCTGTTTTTTTATTATCTATTAATCAAACTGTCTGCATTTTGTCTATTATGTACGTTATGCTATAGTCCTAGATATATACGTTGTAGACAGTATGGCGTGAGGAGATACGCAGAAGATCATACTGTCGGTTACTCGTATACTGTCGAACAGTAGCTCACGACTTAGATGGACAGGGACAGTCCATCGGTACGTCGTAGTGTGACTGGTAAATAGTCGGTCTTGACTATTATGTTACACTCGTACACTTGGTGTATTGAGCAGGACCACGGGAGGGCGTTCGATTTATACTAGTCGCAGTAATCGAACTAGACCTCAGATATTACGGATATACGAATTCCTAATACCTATATAATTATAGGTGCGTGTGTCAAATTCTCGGTTCTTTAATCTACCAATGAGTGAGACTAATTGATTAGTCGATATTCTCGGTAAATTGGGAATCGGAATTGTACACACGACATGCTGTAGATTATAGACAGGAAACCGTGTCCCATTTATTGGGTTGATGATGTCCCCGAAATGAGCTCATAAAGTTTATCATGTAAACCCTGCAGGTGGATTCGTCTCACATGATAATAAGGATGAGTGGTACTAGTCTCGGATAACAAGTAACGAATTAATTTAATTATTAGTAATTAAAGTTAATTCGTGGACATTCGATATCTTAAACACGGGGAAAGTCGTATATGTAATTCGGCGGAATTATTATTGTTGAAATAATATTAAATTAATTTCGGGAATTCAATTATTATTATTTAGTAGAATTAATAATTATTAAAATTATAATTAATTAAAGGTTTTCTTTTAAGGACTCCTAGTTAATTAATTTGCAATTTAGCCTGTGATTTATTTACCTAAGAGGTCCCTAGTGTAGCTCTATTTAAACCCCCCCTTGCCCTCTCCTAAACCTACAAAACTACTTATTGTTGGAGTTGTGTACTTAATGTCTAGATTTAAGTAACGGAAACTCCCGATCCATTGCCTTTAATCTATTTAATTAAATAAACAATTATTTGCTTTTAATTATTTATAATGAAATATATGCAAATTATAGTCCTAGATTATATACGTTGTAGTTAGTATGGTGTGCGGGCCTACAGAGAAGATCATACTATCGGTTACTCGTATTTAATCGAACAGTTACTCACGACCTAGATGGACACGGACCAATCCATCGGTATAGTCGTTGTATGAGAGAGAAAATAATCTGTCTTGATTATTTTATCATACTTGTACACTTGGTGTATTGGGCGGATCGCTTGAGATTTATCGATTAGGATTGCCTTGGATAATCGATTTAAATCTCAGTGTATTTTATTCTTAATCCCCGATATTATTGCGAGTGTGTATATTTAATATTAGTGACTTTGATTTTCCAAAGGAATTGACCGATTTGGATATTGGGTCAATTACCGGTAAAGTTGGGTCACTATATTTTATATATGACATGCCGTGAATACTTGACGGGAAAGTGTATCCCGGAAGGGTTGATAATATCCCCGAGATGAGTTCATAAGGAATTATTATGTAAACCCTGCATGTGGAATTTATTCCGCATAATAATTAAGGTTGAATGGTACTATTCTCGAATATAAGAGATGAATAAATTAATTAGCAATAAATTAATTTTATTTATGGATATTTATATCTTAAATACACGGAATAAATAAATACTACCGGAGAAATATTATTTGATATGATATGGTTTAATATTGGGAGTGCAATTAATTTATATAGTGGAAAATAAATTAATTAATATTAATGGGATTAATAGATTTGGGCTTGGGCTCAATTTAATCATTAATATTAGAAGCCCAATATTCCACCTCCTTAAGATCCCCTACATAGCCTATAAAAGCACTAATGGTCTTCTCTATTCTCATAACTTGAAGATCACAATTCTAGAGAGAGAAAGTAGAGAGGGAGATCCATGGAGTTCGGAAGATCATCGCCCACACGACGTTCTAGCTAGTGCAAGGAATACGTGGGAAGACCTCAAGATCATCAAATTGAGTTCTTCGTTTTTCCGAACAACGAGAACGAGGTAAATCGTAAAACCCTATTTATGATTTTATCGTTTAATTATCGTGAAAATATCGTGAACCAAGATCCGAGGAACAAACCCTAATCGGGGTGTGGAGCGATTTGGAGACTGCTCCACACGTGTATTGATCGACCGATGTGGAGCACAGACTGCTCCACATATCGATTGCCCACACGGGATGTGGAGCGCTGTTCGCACGGCGCTGCTCCACACCGGGATGTGGAGCGCTGATTACGGGTTGCTCCACATGGGATGTGGAGCGATTGTTCAAGGATGCTCCACACGGGATGTGGAGCGGTTCCTTTATGCGTACGCCACAGATGTGGAGCGCTTGCTCCACGGGGTTGGTCCAGCTGTGGAGCGCGAGAGTCGATTGGAGTTGTTGTTTCGCAACTTTGACAACTCCGAATATTCGATCTCTAAAGGATTTCGGTTGGAATTATTTAGATAATTTATTTATTTAAATTTATTAATTCCGGGTTATCGATTTTCATCAATTGGTATCAGAGCGTTGGTTTTCGTTCACGGTATTTTTCGATAAATTGTTCTACCTTGCAGGGTTTCCGACTATTATGGCTAGATTTAATTATTTTAATTAATGTCATAATATTGTTCTTGATTATTAAACTCTCGGACATGTCGAGATTCGTTTTATGTGTGGTGAATGCTTGTAATAGTAAAAATTCGGGGGTTGACCGAATTTAGGATTTATTATTACGTTCTATTTTCCGGAAATTGTATAGGGTCGATTTAATGTATAGAATCGATACCGGATAATGTAATTTAATTCTTGTAATTTTATTTACGTTGGATCGATGCCGAAACGACCGCCGGAATAGAAGACGTGTGACGGAGGAGACGAAGAGAGGGAGGATTCCGGGGATCGATCAACCCCATGATCGAACTCCATGAAGGGTCAATCGATCGATGGTAAGAAGGGGGGCTGTCCGCGGGTTCTCGGCCTCGCCTAGCCACCGGTGGTGGTGGCGCGTGGCCGGGGCGGCGGCGGTGCTCTCCAAGGCCGGCGGTCGATGGTGGGGGGCGCGGGGACTCCCAACCCGTACTCTCCCGCCGAGATCCAACTTTCCTAAATTATTCGGTTTTCCTATTTTGAGTTTTCCTATTTTTTGGGAATTCTCATGGAATAGGAAAAGAATAAATTTAGAAGAAATTTATTTTTCCTTATTAATAATTCCTATTTTTGGAAATTTTCATGGATTAAGAAAAGGAATAAATTTAGAATTAATTTATTTTTCCTATTTTAATTATTCTTTTATGAAATTTTTAATGGATTAGGAAAATAATTAATTTGGAATGTTTTGAAAGTCCTTAATTAATTTTTCCTATTTAATTATTCCTTTATGGAATTTTTTAATAGATTAGGAAATGAATTAATTTGGAAAGATTAGGAGTCCTAATTTATTTTATTTACTTATTCTATTATAGAAGTCTTCTAGAATAATCCAAGTCTGACTTGGATGGGATTCTAAAGATTTAATAGAATTAGAAAGGAAAATAAAAATAAATAAAAAATATTAATAATATTTAATTTTATTTTTGATATATTCGATTGACTTAATTTTCGAATTAAGTAACTTTTGGATTAATTGAAAATAAATAGATTTAAATATTGGGATTAATATTCTCGTCACATGGAGCATTCAAGAACGAAGACTGAAGACTAGAAGATGCGTACGGAGATGCGATAAAGCCATAATAGTCGGAAAATAATATTCTAGTATTATTTTGACTATGTGATAATATTTATGTGCTTTATTTCATGTATGCATGCTTATGTGTATTTAATTATGCATTAGATAGCGTATCCCTTTGTTATAAAAAGCTAAGTGGGAGAGGGAATGTAAACATTCCCATGGTCTCCATTACTGTTCTCTTGGTGACTTTTATGGACTTTTGAAGTTCGTATAGACAAGTCATTGGAGGAGAATTCTTGTAATTCTTTTACAAAGAAACATTGATTAAGTTTATCAAACAATGCCTAATTTGTCTTTGTGAAACTGATTTCAAGTCGACTCATTCTCACCCCGGGGAGTGGAATGGAGCCAAAGCCACTTGGTCATGTGGATGACACAAATTAGAGACCTTCGTACCATTTGTAGAAATGGATCGATTGTCTGCTCGGCTCCCTCATTTTATGAGAGATAGGGTTGTTCGCATGGTGAATCACTGGTAAGAAACTTCGAGTTTCACTTATGATTCTCCGCGTCCTGATTTACAAAAATCAAATGGATCAAGTAATTGGGAGTCAATTATAAAAGTCTCTTGGTGTAGTAAACGTCCACACCACGTGGCTTGCTATACTAACGAATTTTGGATTAATTGATGTAGACAGTTATAAGAAATTGTGAAGAATTGTGAAGTTATCGTAAACGTCAACACCACGTGGCTTGCAGTGATGTAGCGGTTCCAAACGATTTACTTTAAGTACTGAGTAATGATTTACACTTAGATACGCGTTATAGTATTCTTCCCCACGAAGTAACGCTATAAGTGATGTATGACCGAAGCAAATCTAATTGCTAAATCATTTGGGTAGGTAAACGTTCACACCACGTGGCTTTCCTTACCTGATGGGATTTTAGATGTGATTAGTGGTTTAATGATATTATTTGAGGGAGATAATATCGGATATTAAATCGATTGTTTGTTATTATATGTTCTCATAGATTATGGATGGCTTTGAACCCACTTTATGTGATACTTAAGGATTTTAACTCACTGGTCCCTGATTGTATTGATTGGAATAGAGATCTGGACATTGCCCAGACTGTTAAAGAGTACAAGTTTGTACTCAGAGAGCTTTGTCCTCCCGAGCCTACCAATGTCTTAACTGATGAGGAAAGAACTGATTTTATCATGTTTAAACTCAAGAAGATGTTTAGACATGATGTAGAGGCTAGACAAGAGGCGATGAGGATACTCATAAAGGCCAGTCGATTCGAGGAAACGCTTAAACATGTTTTTGAGATGATGGATCTTTTGGACGAGTTGAGACGGAAATCGCAAGCTCTTGTAGCCAATGCCAAAGGTTTCGAACCTAAGGGCGAAACCGGGGGATAGGAAAAGCAAGCAAAGAAACCCAGTGGTCCTAAGTTTCTTGGATCACGAGATGGGACGAGAAAGCCAATAGGCTAGTATTCTCGATGCAAACAGTCTGGGTACTGGAAGTCTGACTATCCTCTCAAAGAAAGTACGAAATTTTTCTTTAGTCGTAAAAACATAGTCAGTGGTATTATCTACCGGAGCCTGGTGTGTGGATATGGAACCATTGACGGTATGCGCATTCTAAATGCGAGGGTTCCAGGAAACCCGACGACTTGGAAAAGAAGAAATCGTAGTCTACATGGGCAATGCTGTTGAGGAGGCAGCTGTTGCAGTGGAGGACAATTATATAGGATTTCATTTTGTGTTATTGCTTTTATGTACCTTTTAGAAAGAACTTAGTTCTGGATTTCTAATGAATGTATATTTTATTTCTTTTAATCATTTGATGGTTATAAGAGGAAATAAGGATATTATCTATTCTGGTACATTAGCTAGCAATATATAAATGATGAATCCTAAGTCCACCACGATGCAACGAACCGTAGCATAAAACTCGTTTTACTTTTAAGAGATATTTCTGTAATGAATCATTTATACTTGTGGATTCTTATGATAAGTCATGTTTATTCAAATAAGAAGTTCAAAGGTCGAAAATTGATATTTTGATCAATTAAGTTGAAGAAGTGGACCTTCCGACCCAAGAATCTAATTTGGAAGATAACATAACTAAGCAATCCTTTATGGATATAAGGTATAAGATCCGGACAAGTATTAGAATTGATTAACTCTGATGTATGCAGACCTTTGTCTACTCAGACAATAAGATACGAGTATTTCATTTTATGATTACTCGAAAAATGGATTAGCATACCTGATGTGCCACAAAAGCAAAGTGTTTTGACAAGTTAATGGACACAAAGCTATTGTGGGGAACCATCATGGTATATCAATTGAAAGCCTGCGATCTAATCGCGGAGGCAAGTGCCTGTCTGAGGAATGCATGGCATACTGATCAGAGATTGGGATTTGATCCCAAATGACTACACCATACCATGTTGTGTAGAAATGGTGTGTGGTAAACAAGAAATGGAACTCTTATAGAAATAGTAAAAGCATGAGTTATACGGAATTACCTGTGTTCTATGGATATGTCTGGAAACAACGGCGCATTCAAAATGCGGTTGTAGAATATCCTGGAAGGACAAAAGTTGTGTGTTCGATAGTACTATGAACCAGAAGGACGTTGTTAGTTCTAACGCCCGGTTCTTAGAGAAAGACTATTAGATGAACCACAAGCCCAAAGTGACGTAATACTTTGAAATAAGAGAGAAAGATTAAGACTTAGAACCCGCCGAACCGAGTAGCGGTACACCACTAACTGCACCTACTGTTATTACTGTTTATACACCGGAATGCCGTTGTAATGGGAGGTTGTGTGACAACAGAAGATATTCATAAGACTAGGAGAGTCTTCGGACTCTGGACCTAGTATACATGAAATCGATCCCTGGATCTACATGAAGGCAGTACTAGATCTAAATGTGCCTGCTTGGAAAGCAATAAGGATTATTGCTAAGAGGCAAGATCATTTAGAGTACAAGCTTAGTTGATCCATTTATGGATTGAAACAAAGCATTGAAATTCGTGATACTTGCAAATTGATGAGATAGTCCATTCCATGGATTCATCAAAGCATAGACGAATAGTGTGTATTGGAAACGTGATGGAAACAAAGTGGTGTTTCTCGGGTTTTATGTAGATAACATTTTATCATTGGCAACAATGTAAAGATGTAATCAGACATAAAATGATGGTTGTCTGGATAAATCATTATGAAAGATATAGGAAGAAGTTGGACATGTTCTTGAGATCTTGGATCTCTAGGAAAGAACATTTTACTTCTCCTGGACATCTTACATAGATATGATTATGGTTCGTTTTAACATGCAAGATTCCGAGAAAGGTTCGTTACCTTTCAGATACGGAATGCATCTATCTAAGGATATGCGTTTTGGAACACAAAAGGAGATAGAAGCAATGAAAGCGGTTTCCTACACTTCGAGTGTGGAAAGCTTGATAAATGCGATGTTGAAAACGAGAACCTGATATCTGCTATGCGGCTAGTATAGTGGGAGGATATCAAGGTAATCCTAGAAAGGAATACTCGACTACTGTAATGAACATTCTAAGTGCTTTCGAAGTACTGGAAACTATGTTTTGGATTACGGAGCAGACAAGCTTTTCCTTTGGATTACACTCTCTTAGATTTCTAATCAAATAAGGACCGGTGTAAGTCGATATCAGGCTATGTGTTTCACTAATGAAGGAGAAGGAGTTTTAACATGGAAGAGTGATAAGCACGATGCTTTTCGGACTCTGCCATGGGTAACCAAATAGCGGCCTCAGAGGCAGCGGAAGTTTTGGTATAGCTCCGGGATAATCTCTGGGACTTAGAGGTGATTCTTAATTTGCCAAAGGCTATGTGAATAGCGGTGCGATGGCAAAAGGTAAGAAATCACAAGTCCATAAGTGTAAGATAACACATAGAGCAAGTACCACCTGATACGAGTCAACGTCGAGGGAGACGACGCTGTAGTCACCAAGATAACTTCAGAGCGGCAACCTAGAGTGCTCATTCACATAGTACTTCTTGGAAGTACAACTTAAGCACGTGATGAGTATGGGAGTCGGGAGTTTGGAGGAAATGACTAGACCTTAGTACAAGTGGGAGATTGTTGGAGTTGTGTACTTAATGTCTAGATTTAAGTAACGGAAACTCCCGATCCATTGCCATTAATCTATTTAATTAAATAAACAATTATTTGCTTTTAATTATTTATAATTAAATATATGCAAATTATAGTCCTAGATTATATACGTTTTAGTTAGTATGGTGTGCGGGCCCACACAGAAGATCATACTATCGGTTACTCGTATTTAATCGAACAGTTGCTCACGACCTAGATGGACACGGACCAATCCATCGGTATAGTCGTTGTATGAGAGAGAAAATAATCTGTCTTGATTATTTTATCATACTTGTACACTTGGTGTATTGGGCGGATCGCTTGAGATATATCGATTAGGATTGACTTGGATAATCGATTTAAATCTCAGTGTATTTTATTCTTAATCCCCGATATTATTGCGGATGTGTATATTTAATATTAGTGACTTTGATTTTCCAAACGAATTGACCGATTTGGATATTGGGTCAATTACCGGTAAAGTTGGGTCACTATATTTTATATATTACATGCCGTGAATACTTGACGGGAAAGTGTATCCCGAAAGGGTTGATAATATCCCCGAGATGAGTTCATAAGAATTATTATGTAAACCCTGCAGGTGGAATTTATTCCGCATAATAATTAAGGTTGAATGGTACTATTCTCGGATATAAGAGATGAATAAATTAATTAGCAATAAATTAATTTTATTCATGGATATTTATATCTTAAATACACGGAATAAATAAATACTACCGGAGAAATATTATTTGATATAATATAGTTTAATATTGGAAGTGCAATTAATATATATAGTGGAAAATAAATTAATTAATATTAATTGGATTAATAGATTTGGGCTTAGGCTCAATTTAATCATTAATATTGGAAGCCCAATATTCCACCTCTTTAAGATCCCCTACGTAGCCTATAAAAGCACTACATGGTCTTCTCTATTCTCATAACTTGAAAATCACAATTCTAGAGATAGAAAGTAGAGATGGAGATCCATGAAGTTCGGAAGATCGTCGCCCACACGACGTTCGAGCTAGTGCAAGGAATACGTGGGAAGATCTCAAGTTTATCAAATTGAGTTCTTCGTTTTTCCGAACAACGAGAACGAGTTAAATCGTAAAATCCTATTTATGATTTTATCGTTTAATTATCGTGAAAATATCGTGAACCAAGATCCGAGTAACAAACCCTAATCGGGGTGTGGAGCGATGTGGAGACTGCTCCACACGTGTATTGATCGACCGATGCGGAGCACCGACTGCTCCACATATCGATTGCCCACACGGGATGTGGAGCGCTGTTCGCTCGGCGCTACTCCACACCGGGATGTGGAGCGCTGTTTGCACGGGCTGCTCCACACGGGATTTGGAGCGCTGATTACGGGTTGCTCCACATGGGATGTGGAGCGATTATTCATGGATGCTCCACACGGGATGTGGAGCGGTTCCTCTATGCGTACGCCCCAGATGTGGAGCCCTTGCTCCATGGGGTCGGTCCAGCTGTGGAGCGAATCCTCTATGCGTACGCCCCAGATGTGGAGCCCTTCCTCCACGGGGTCGGTCCAGCTGTGGAGCGCAGGAGTCGATTGGAGTTGTTGTTCCGTAACTTTGACAACTCCGGATATTCGATCTCCAAAGGAATTCGGTTGGAATTAATTAGATAATTTATTTATTTAAAATTATTAATTCTGGGATATCGATTTCCAACAGGGAGGTCTCTGACCTCCGGCACGGTGGTCGGATCGAGAAAATCTCGTCGGAACAGCCAGAACGGGCGAAACCCGCTGCTGGAATCGCGATGCTGTCGGCCGACAGCTTTTCTTGTCGGCCGACATTGCCCTGTCGGGCGACAGCCTTATGCCGTCGGCCGACAGACAGGGCTGGACATCCCGATTCTAACGGTTGCACTTTCGGTGCAATGGCTGGGCGTGTTTCGGGTCTAGGGATTCGTGTTAAGTACAGTGGGTACGCCGGGGGTCAACTGGGCTTGTCCGGATGTTCGAGTAGTCGAACAGACATGTCCCGGGTAGTCGATTTCCAACAATTGGTATCAGAGCCGGTTATCGGTTCGTTGTATTTTTGCGCATGTTACCTTGCAGGTTGAACTCGATTATTATGACCAATTTAATTTTGTCGAAGCCCGGAGGAACGAGAATCGAAATCGAGACGAGCAACGAGTTCGAGTTCCAAGTGACGTGCATTCAAGATTTTAAGGCCATAATAATCTGGCCACGTTAATTGCTTTTTGTGTGATTTACATGTTTTATTATGCTTATTATTTTATGCATGATTATCCCTAAATCGTAAAATACTAAGTGGGAGAGGGATTGGAAAACATTCCCACGATCTCCATTCTCTGTTTTGATGGTGATGTGTATTGACTTACGAGTCGATACACGGATATCACTGGATGAAAATTCGAATTCAATTCCACTTATAAGAATTGAACAATTATATTTTTCAAAAGCAAGTGCCTAATCTGTCTTTCAAAGACTAATTTCAACTCGACTCATTCTCACCCCGGGGAATGGAATAGAGCCAAAGCGCTTGGTTATGTCGATGACAGAGATTAGAGACATTCGAGTCATTCGATGACTAGATCGATTGTCTGGTTGGCTCCCTCACCTAGTGAGAGATAGGGATCAATTGCATGATTGATCGCTGGTTAGAAACTTCGAGTTTCACTTACGAGATATCAAGCTTTGATTAATAAAATTGTGAAATTTAATAAATGGAATTCAATTAACAAAGTTGTTTATTTAGTAAACGTCCACACTATCGTGGCTTACTAAATGGAAACGGAACTTTGGGTTAATTGAGGCTCGACAGTTATAGGAAATCGTAAAGGGACCGCATGTCAACGTAAACGTCCACACTAACGTGGCTGGCGGTGGATATGTAGTTCCCGAGCGGTTGACTTAGTACTGACAAATAGTGTACACTTAGGTACGCTTTACAGTATCCTCCCCATCGGAGTCACTGCTGTAATGATGTGCGACCGAAGTAAAAGTCCAGTTATAAAATCGTTTGGATTAGTATACGTCCACATGAACGTGGCATGCTAGTCTGATGGGATTTTAGGATTGATTGGTAAATTTAATGATATTAATTAAGGGAGTTAATATCGAATTAAATTTGACGGTTTGATTTGTCTCTTTTATAGATATGACACTCAACCCACTGTCTGTGATACTAAAAGAAAACAAACTCACTGGTCCAAACTATATTGATTGGAAGCGAAACTTGGACATTGTCCTAACTGCTGAGGAGTACAAGTATGTACTCCATGTTGGAAATCGATATCTCGTGGTTAACGGAATTGCAGAAACATAACCCCGATCAAAATCCCTTCGCCGGAGTACACGCGAGCACGCTACGCGGACCGGGGCTCAACCGAACGCACGACACACCTGAAGGCATGCCGCGGCCAGCCGAGCCCCCGCTAGGGCTCGCGATCGCACAACACGATCGCCGGGGTTGCGCACGACAACCCCACGGCGAGTCCGGCGACTCGCCGTTCGCGGAGGAGGGGTCTGCTCGCCGTGCGAGCAGCGGCGGCACCAGCCCGCCACCCCACGCGATCGAGCACGCGCTCGATCGCACCCCCGGCGTCCAGCCGGGGTCCTTGTGTGCTGCCGGCGGTCGAAGCCCTAGGGCTCGACCGCCACCCTCGGCGTCCAGCCGAGGGTTCGTCCTCTCGATCCCGGCGAGGATCTCTCGACCTCCCGAGGTCCGGTGATCCTCGATCACCACCGCGAGGTCGATCCTCGTCCCCGGGTTCGTACGTCCCTTGGATCTTCGTTCATATGCATATACGAATTAATTATTAAAATCATCGAGGGGGTTCGTATGATTTTACCTTTGTTCTCGTTGTGCGGAGAAACGAGATCTATTCGAAGACCTTTGAATCTTCCCACGTATTCCTTGCACTAGCTTGAACATCGGGTGGGCGACGATCCTCCAAGCTCATGGATCTCCTTCTCTCCTTTCTCTCTCTAGAATTGTGATCTTCAAGTTTTGAGAATAGAGAAGACCATGTAGTGCTTTTATAGGCTACGTAGGGGATCTAAAGGAGGTGGAATATTGGGCTTCCAATATTAATGATTAAATCGAGCCCAAGCCCAAATCTATTAATCCATTAATATTAATTATATTTATTTTCCACTATATAAATATAATTGCACTCCCAATATTATACCATATTATATCAAATAATATTATCTCTCCGGTAGTATTATTTATTCCGTGCGTTTAAGATATAAATGTCCATGAATAAATTTAAATTAATTGCGTAATTAATTTATTCATCTCTTGTATCCGAGACTAGTACCATTCAACTTTAATTATTATGCGGAACAAATCCACCTGCAGGGTTTACATAATAATTCCTTATGAACTCATCTCGGGGACATTATCAACCCTTATCGGGACACACTTTCCCGTCAAGAATTCACGGCATGTCATACATAAAATACCGTGACCCAACTTTACCGGTAATTGACCCAATTGATGGAGTTGTATACTTAATGTCTAGATTTAAGTAACATCTGAACTCCGTCTAAAACATTTATCCTATTTAATAATAAACAATCATTTGCATTTACTGCAAACCATAGTCCTAGATTATACACGTTGTAGTTAGTATGGTGTGCGACGTCACACGGAAGATCATACTATCGGTTACTCGTATATAATCGAACAGTTTCTCACGTGTTGGAGTTGTGTACTTAATGTCTAGATTTAAGTATCGGTAAACTTCCGGTCATAGCATTTAACATATTTAATTAATAAACAATTATTTGCATTTAATTAATTATTAATTAATTATGCAAAATATAGTCCTGGATTTTATACGTTGTAGTTAGTATGGTGTGTCGGGCCCACACAGAAGATCATACTATCGGTCACTCGTATTTAATCAAACAGATGCTCACGACCTAGATGGACCCGGACCAATCCATCGGTATAGTCGTTGTGTGAGAGAGAAAATAATTTATCTTAATTATTTTATCACACTTGTACACTTGGTGTATTGGGCGGATCGCTTGAGATTTATTTATTAGGATTTCCTTGGATAATCAATTTAAATCTCAGAGTATTTTATTCTTAATCCCCGATATTATTGCGGGTGTGTATATTTAATATTAGAGACTTTGATTTTCCAAAGGAATTAAGCGATTTAATTATTGGGTTAATTACCGGTAAATTTGGGTCGCTATATTTTATATATGACATGCCGTGAATACTTGACGGGAAAGTGTATCCCAGAAGGGTTGATAATATCCCCGAGATGAGTTCATAAGGAATTATTGTGTAAACCTCATTAGTGGATTCGTTCCGCACAATAATTAAGGTTGAACGGTACTAGTCTCGGATATAAGAGATGAATATAATTTATTGAGCAATAAATAAATTTATTTATGGATATTTAAATCTCAAATACACGGAATAAATAATACTACCGGATAAATATTATTTGATATAATATGGTTTAATATAGGGAGTGCAATTAATTTATATAGTGGAAAATAAATTAATTAATATTGATAAAGATTAATAGATTTGGGCTGGGCTCAATTTAATCTTCAATATTGGAAGCCCAATATTCTACCTCCTTTTGATCCCCTACGTAGCCTATAAAAGCACTACATGGTCTTCACAATTCATAACTTAACCTACGCCAATCATAAAGTCTTGAAGAGTGAAGGAGATCCATAGGAGTTCGATAGATCGTCGCCCAAACGACGTTCGGACGAGGTGCAAGGAATACGTAGGAAGATCGCAAGGTCATCAATCCGATTTCGTTTCTCCGCACAACGAATCGAAGGTAAAATCATAAACCCCCTTTATGATTTATGTGCGTATTAATTGTGATATATACATGAACGCACGATCCGGGAAAACGACGAACCTCGGGGACGGGGATTCGAGATCCCCGGCGAGGATCGAACGCGGCCGTCGAACCCTAGGGTTCGGACCGCCGGAAACGCGCGACGAGAGGGGATGGACGATCGACCCTCGTCGATCGTCGGGATGCCGCGAGCTGGTGCCGCGGCGGATCCCGGCCACCCTCGTCGGAGGCGCGTGGCGCGAGGAGCCCTCGGCTGGAGCCGAGGGATGCGATCGATCGCGAGGATCGATCGCGGGCTGCTGCGGGGTCACCCGTAGCCGCCTCGCATGAGCTACGGGTTCGCCCGCAGCGGGTCATGCGAGGGCGATGCCCTCGCGAGCAGCGAGTCACGCGACTCACTGCGGGGCTGCTACGAGCAGCCCCGGGGATGCTACGAGCAGCCCCGGGGATGCCTCGTGCATCCCCAGCGATCGTACGAAGACGATCGCGAGCCCCTCGCGGGGGCTCGGCTGGCGCACGCGGCCTTCGGGCCTCGCTGGGCGTTCGGTCGGGCCCCGGCTCGTGAGGTGGTTCGCGTTCGGGTCTTCCGGCGATAGGGTTTCGGTCGGGTTATCGGTTCCGCATAATTTTTGATAGCCCGGGACATCGATTCCCAGCAATTGGTATCAGAGCATTTGGTTTTGTGTTCATGTATATGTTCAATTATTGTTCTACCTTGCAGGGATTTCCGGCTATCATGGTTGGATTTAATTATTGAGTTAATTAATTATCATGATTATTCGTTTACTAAACTCTCGGACATGTCGAGATTCGTTTTGTGTGGTTGAATGTTTGTAATAGTAAAAATTCAGGGGTTGACCGAATTTAGGATTTATTATTACGTTCTATGTTTTCCGGAAAGTGTATAGGGTCGATTTCATGTATAGAATCGATACCGGAATTGTAAATTTATTTCTTGTAATTTATTTACGTTGGATCGATGCCGAGTTGACCGCCGGAGAACGCGTGTGACGAAGAAGACGAAAGGGGCTAGGGATCGGGATCGATCATGAGATCGATCCCATGGAGATCGATCGCGGGGGCTGTCCGCGACGCTCCTTGGCCACGCCGGCCACCAGAGGTGGTGGCGCGTGGGCTGGGGGTGGCTGCGGTGGTGCTCCCGGCCGGCGATTGAAGTGGGGGGGGGGGGGGGGGGGGTCCTCGTGATCTCGTGCTTCTCCTACCGAGATCCACTTTCCTAAATTAATTCGGTTTTCCTATTTGAGTGTTCTTCCTTTTATGAAACTCTCATGGATTAGGAAAAGAATTAATTGAAATTAATTTTATTCCTATTGTTTTATTTCTCTTATGGAGATATTCATGGATTAGGAATCTAATTAATTTGGTGTTAATTTATTTCCTATTTGATTATTCCTATTCTTAGGAATTTTCATTAGATGGAAATTAATTAATTATGGAAAGTAGGAGAGTCCTAATTTATTTTATTTCCTTATTCCATTATAGAGATCTTCTAGAATATTCCAAGTGGGTCTTGGATAGATTATTCTAGAGATTTAATGGAGTAGAAAAGGAAAATAAATAAATAAAATATTAATAATATTTAATTTTATTTTTGATATATTCGATTGACTTAATTTTCGAATTAAGTAACATTTGGATTAATTAAAAATAAATAGATTTAAATATTGGGATTAATATTCTCGTCACATGGAGCATTCAAGAACGAAGACTGAAGACTAGAAGATGCATATGAAGATGGAATAAAGCCATGATAGTCAGGAAAATAATTTTCTAGCATTATTTTGACTATGTGATACTATGTGCTTTATTGCTTATATGCATGCTATATGGGTTTATTTTATGCACTAGATAGCGTATCCCTTTATCGTAAAAAGCTAAGTGGGAGAGGGGATGGAAACATTCCCATGGTCTCCATTGCTGTTCTATTGGTGACTCTTATGGACTTCCGAAGTTCGTATAGACGAGTCATTGGAGGAGAATTCTTGTAATTCCTTTTACAAGAAACATTGATCAAGTTTATCAAACAATGCCTAATTTGTCTTTCTGAAACTGACTTCAAGTCGACTCATTCTCACCCCGGGGAGTGGAATGGAGCCAAAGCCACTTGGTCATGTGGATGACACAAATTAGAGACCTTCGTACCATTCTTTGATAAATGGATCGATTGTCTGCTCGGCTCCCTCATTTATGAGAGATAGGGTCGTTCGCATGGTGAATCACTGGTTAGAAACTTCGAGTTTCACTTATGATTCTCCGAGTCTTGATTTGCAGAAATCGAATGGTTCTTGTAAATTGGGAGTCAATTATAAAAGTCTCTTGGTGTAGTAAACGTCCACACCACGTGGCTTGCTATGCTAACGGATTTTGGATTAATTGATGTAGACAGTTATAAGTAATTGTGAAGAGCTGTGAAATTATCGTAAACGTCCACACCACGTGGCTTGCGGTGATGTAGCAATTCCAAACGATGTACTTTAGTGCTGAGTAATGGTTTACACTTAGATACGCGTTATAGTATTCTTCACCACGAAGTTACGCTATAATCGATGTATGACCAAAGAAAATCTAATTGCTAAATCATTTGGGTGGGTAAACGTCCACACCACGTGGCTTGCCTTACCTGATGGGATTTTAGACGTGATTAGTAATTTAATGATATTATTTAAGGGAGATAATATCGGCATTAAATTGATTGTTTGTTTATATGTGCTTATAGGTTTAGAGAATAGCTATGAATCCACTTTCTGTGATACTCAAGGAACATAAACTCACTGGTCCCAATTACATTGATTGGAAGATAAATTTAGACATTGTCCTGACTGCTGAAGAGTACAAGTTTGTACTCTATGAGCAATGCCCTGCCGAGCCCACGGCTGCCTCAACTAATGAGGAGAAAGAAACATATCGGAAGTGGAAAAGGCTGATGAAATGGCTAGGTGTTATATTTTGGCTTCCATGTCAAATGTACTCCAAACCCAACATGAGCCGATGGACACTGCCTATGATATGATGTCTAACCTCAAAGAGATGTTTGGGGAGCAGGATCGTGCGGCAAGGCAAGAAGCCATGAGAGTCCTCATGTCGACTACTCAATCTGAAGGAACGCCCGTTGGGGAGCACGTTCTTAAGATTATGAGTCTGTTGAATGAATTGGAGGTCCTAGGAGCTATGATTGATGGTGAGACGCAAGTCGACATCATACTCCAGTCTCTGACCCCTAGTTTTGAGCAGTTTCGTATGAGCTATAATATGGGTAAACTATCTTATACTATTGCGCAACTCCTGACTGAACTGAAGGCGGAAGAGGGGATCTACAAGAAGGGCAAGTCTCAAGCGCTTGTAGCTACCAAGTCCAAAAGCTTGAAAGCTGTTGGAGGTAGGGGCAAGAAAAGGAAGCAAGCCTGGAAACCCAGTGGTGCCAAGAGGAATGGACCACGAGTGGGGGCTAGTAAGCCAAGGGGCAAGTGCTTCCGATGCAACAAGTCTGGACACTGGAAGTCTGAATGTCCTCTCAGAGGTACGAATTTTTCTTTAGTCGTAAAAACATAGTCAGCGGTATTATCTACCAGAATTCTGGTGTGTAGATATGGAACCACTGACGGTATGTGCATTATTTTGAATGCAGGGGTTCCAGAAAACCCGGCGACTTAGAGAAGAAGAATTCGAGTCTACATGGGCGAAGCTGTTGGGGTAGCAGCGGTTGCAGTGGAAGACATTTATCTGCTTTTAGTAGTTTTAGGATTTCATTTCAAGATTATTGCTTTATGTACCCCTTTATTTTGAAAAGAACTTTTGTTCTGGTTTTTTCGATTAATGAATGGATATTTATTTCTTTAATCATTCAGTGATTTAGATAAGAAATAATGGAGTTATCTATTCTGGTACATTAGATAGCAATATATGAATGATGAATCCTTAGTCTACCACGATGCAACAAACCGTTATGTATAACTTGTTTTACTTATTAGATGTATTTCTTTCTCAATCATTATACTTGTGAATTCTTGAACTTAGTAGTATTTATTCAAAAGGGATTCAAGAGGTCGAAATTGATTTGATCAATTATAGTTGGAGGAGTGGACCTCCCGACCTAAGAATCGATCTTGGAAGATGATACAACTAAGTTAACCTTTCTGGATAAAGGATAGAATTCGGACAAGTATTGAGAATGATTTATGATTAATGCAGTAACATGTGTAATTAGAAAGGTACGAGTTGTTCTTTAAAAGAATACTCGAAGATGGATTAGAATACTTGATGTGCCATAATAGCTGAGTGTTTTTGACCCGTCAGTAAACACCAAGCTATTATGGGGAACCTTCAAAGTATATCCATTGGAAGCCTGCGACTTGTTCGCGGAGGCTATCACCTATCTGAACAACACATGGCATATATCAAGGATTGAGATTAAGTCTCAAAGGACTACACCATACACTGGAGTGTAGACATGGTGTGTAAGTAATAAGAAATGGAATTCTAATAGTAAAAGGACAAGTTTGTTCGGAACCACCTATGTTCTATGGATATTTCTGGATACAACGGCACATTCAATGTGGTTGTAGAATATCCTAGAAGAACAAGTATTTGTATGTTCAATAGTACTATGAGCCAGAGGGGTGTCCTCGCCCGGTTCTTAGAGGAAGACTATTAGATGAACTACAAAGCCCTAACTGACAAAGGTACTTTGAAATGAGGAATAAAGAAAGACTGAGAACCAGCCTAACCGAGTAGTAGTACACCACTAACTGCACCTAATGTTATTACTGTTATACACCGGAACGCCATTGCAGTGGGAGGTTGTTAAGCAACCGGAGATGTTCATAAGACTGGAGGAGTTTTGAACTCTGGATCTAGTAGACATGAAATCGATCCCTAGTTCTGCATAGGGGCAGTACTGATCTAAATGTGCCTACTTGGATAGCAATAAGTATTTTTGTTAAGAGGCAAGATCATTTAGAAGTACAAGCTTAGTGAATCCATTTATGGATTATCACAAAGCTGTAAATTGTGGAACTTGCGAATTGATGAGATAGTCCATTATATGGATTCATCAAAAGGCATAGACAAGGAAAGGTGTATTGGAGACGTAATGGAAACAAGGTGGTGTTTCTCGGAATATTATGTAGATAACACTTCATCGTTGGCAACAATGTAAAGGTGTTGTCAGACATAAAATAAAGGTTGTCTAAATGAATCGAGATATAAGATTAAGAGTAAGTTGGATCATGTTCTTGAAATCTTTCTCTAGATAAGAACATTTGTACTTCTCTTAAGATATCTTATGCGATTATGGTTTGTTTTAAACATGCATAATTCTAAGAAAGGTTATTGCCTTTCGGGAACAGAATGCATCTATCTAAAGGTATGGGTTTTGAACACATGAAGGAGATAGATAGAGACAAAGCGGTTTCCTACACTTCGAGTGTGGAAAGCTTTGTAGATGCAATGTTCTAAAACAAGAACCTGATATCAACTATGCAGTTAGCGTAGTGGGAGGATATCAAAGTAATCTGGATAAGAGATATTCGAATGCTGTAAAAGTACTTGGAAGTACTAGATTACTAAGCAAGACGAAATCTTCTTGGATTACAGTTTCTCAGATCCAAAATCAGAGAAAGACCAGTGTAAGTCGATATCAGGCTATGTGTTCACTTTTAAAAGAGGTGGAACCTAAAGATGAAAGAGTGATAAGCGTGATGCTTCTCGGACTCTATCATAAACCGAATAGCAGCCTCAGAGGCAGCGGAAGTTTTGGTTAGGTTCCGGGATGACTTCTGAACTTGGATATGATTCTTGGTTCACCAAAGGCTATGTATATAGCGGTGCATGGTAAACTAGAAGAAGTCATAAGTTCAAAAGGTGATGATAACACATAGAGCAAGTACCACCTGATTCGAGTCATCGTCTAGGGAGACGACGCAGTAGTCACCAAGATAACTTCAGAGCGGAAACCTAGATTGCTCATTCACATAATACTTCTGGGAAGTATAACTTAAGCACGTGATGAGTATGGGAGTCGGGAGTTTGGAGGAAATGACTAGACCTTAGTACAAGTGGGAGATTGTTGGAGTTGTGTACTTAATGTCTAGATTTAAGTATCGGTAAACTCCCGGTCATAGCATTTAACCTAATTAATTAATAAACAATTATTTGCATTTAATTAATTATTAATTAATTATGCAAAATATAGTCCTGGATTTTATACGTTGTAGTTAGTATGGTGTGTCGGGCCCACACAGAAGATCATACTATCGGTCACTCGTATTTAATCAAACAGATGCTCACGACCTAGATGGACCCGGACCAATCCATCGGTATAGTCGTTGTGTGAGAGAGAAAATAATTTATCTTAATTATTATATCACACTTGTACACTTAATGTATTGGGCGGATCGCTTGAGATTTATTGATTAGGATTGCCTTGGATAATCAATTTAAATCTCAGAGTATTTTATTCTTAATCCCCGATATTATTGCGGGTGTGTATATTTAATATTAGAGACTTTGATTTTCCAAAGGAATTAATCGATTTAATTATTGGGTTAATTACTGGTAAAATTGGGTCGCTATATTTTATATATGACATGCCGTGAATACTTGACGGGAAAGTGTATCCCGGAAGGGTTGATAATATCCCCGAGATGAGTTCATAAGAAATTATTGTGTACACTTAGTATATTATTCTTAATCCCCGATACTATTGCGGGTGTGTATATTTAATATATGTGACTTTGATTTTCCAAAGGAATTGACCGGTTTGTATATTGGGTCAATTACCGGTAAAGTTGGGTTACTATATTTTATATATGAAATGCCGTGAATACCTGACGGGAAAGTATGTCCTCGAAAGGGTTGATAATGTCCCCTAGATGAGCTCATAAGGATTATCATGTAAACCTTGCAAGTGGATTTTATTCCGCATGATAATAAAGTTGAGTGGTACTATTCTCGGAATTACAAGAGATGAATAAATAATATTAGCAATAAATATAATTTATTCATGGACATTTATATCTTAAACATGCGGAATAAATAATACTACCGGAGAATATTATTTGATATAATATGGTATAATATTGGGAGTGCAATTAATTTTATATAGTGGAGTTAATATATAATTAATAATAGTAAGGATTAATAGATTTGGGCTTGGGCTCAATTTAATCATTATTATTAGAAGCCCAATATTCCACCTCCTTAAGATTCCCTACATAGCCTATAAAAGCACTACATGGTCTTCTCTATTCTCATACTCATAACTTGAAGATCACAATTCTAGAGAGAGAGAGAAAGAGAAGGAGATCCATGGAGTTCGGAGGATCGTCGCCCACACAACGTTCGAGCTAGTGCAAGGAATACGTGGGAAGATCTCAAGGTCATCAATTGAGTTCTTCGTTTTTCCGAACAACGAGAACGAGGTAAAATCGTAAAACCCTCTTTATGATTTTAATCGTTTATTATCGTGAAAATACCGTAGAACGAAGATCTGAGGTTTAGGATCCTCACCGGGGTCGAGCCGAGCGGTGGTGATCGTGGATCACCGGACCGCCGCGGCTGGAGCGATCCTTAGGCAAGGATCGAGCCAACCAAGTTCGCTGGCAGGGCAAGCGACCGCCTGAGGACCAGGCGCCCGCCTGGTCCATGTCGCGAGCGACCGCCCGCGACCCTAGCGCTCGCCTCGTGCGGCTTGCAGCAGCGGGCTGCGGGGTTTCCCGCAGCGGATCCGCGTGGCCATGCGGATCGCATACGGGGCTTCGCTGGGAACGTGCGGGGTCACACGGGCTGCAACCCTAGCGCTCGCATCCATGCGAGCGCACACCTCGATCGGACGGCTGCGGTTCAACCGCGGCTAGGGTTCGATTGGGTGGAACCTTCGGAATGGCTTCGGCTGTTCGGCGAGGGTTCAGGCACGTTCAACGAGCTTCCATGAGCAGCCCTAGGCGGCTGCCGTGTACAGCCGCGAGCCCCATGCGGGGGCTCGACCGGACAGCCGTGGGTTCTCCCCGCGGCGGCTTGTTTGGTTGAGTCCCTCTTCGTGGTGGTTCGTGGCAGGCTGTTCCGGCAACCGGGAGTCGATTGGAGTTGTTGTTCCGCAACTTTGACAACTCCGGATATTCGATTTCCAAAGGATTTCGGTCGGAATTAATTAGATAATTTATTTAATTAATTTAAATTTATTAATTCCGGGATATCGATTTCCAACAATTGGTATCAGAGCGTTGGTTTTAGTTCACGGTATTTTTCGATAAATTGTTCTACCTTGCAGGGTTTCCGATTATTATGGCTAGATTTAATTTTGTTAATTAATGTCCATAATATTGTTCTTGATCTTAAACTCTCGAACGAGTCGAGATTCGTTTTTATGTGTGGTGAATGTTCCGGAAAAAGTGTGACGGAGAAGACGAGATAGGGCTAGGGCTCGGTTCGGCCATCCCCCCATGGTCGAACCATGAAGGATCGATCCCCATGAGGTGGCTCGCCGGCGACGGTGGGCGGCTCCTCTCGATTGGGGGTCGAAGGGATGAACACGGGGATCCCCAATCCGTGTTCGTTCCGGTAAAGATCCTATTCCTAATTTAATTCGGTTTTCCTTATTTAATTATTCCTATTTTAAGAATTAATCCAATTAATTTTGGATTAGCATTCTTTAATGGAATTTTTAATAGATTAGGAAAATAATTATTTTGGAAAGTTTAAAAGTCCTAAATTAATATTTCCCTATTAATTATTCCTTTATGGAATTTTTAATAGATTAGGAAAATAATTAATTTGGAAACTTTTGAGAGTCCTAAATTAATTTTTCCTTATTTAAATATTCCTTTATGGAATTTTTAATGGATTAGGAAAAGAATTAATTTGGAAGGACTAAGAGTCCTAAATTATTTTATTTCCTTATTCTATTATGGAATCTTCTAGAATATTCCACGTGGGTCTTGGATAGGACTCTAGAAATTAATGGAGTAGAAAAGGAAAATAAATAAAATAAAAATATTAATAATATTTTATTTTATTTTTGATATATTCGATTGACTTAATTTTCGAATTTAGTAACTTTTGGATTAATTGAAAATAAATAGATTTAAATATTGGAAATTAATATTCTCGTCACATGGAGCATTCAAGAAACGAAGACTGAAGACTAGAAGATGCGTACGGAGATGCAATAAAGCCATAATAGTCGGAAAATAATATTCTAGTATTATTTTGATTATGTGATAATATCTTATGTGCTTTATTTTATGTATGCATGCTTATGTGTATTTATTTATGCATTAGATAGCGTATCCCTTTGTTATAAAAAGCTAAGTGGGAGAGGGATTGAAAACAATCCCATGGTCTCCATTGCTGCTATCTTGGTGACTTTTATAAACTTTTGAAGTTTATATAGACAAGTTATTGGAGGAGAGTTCTTGTAATTCCTCTTACAAGAAACATTGATTAAGTTTATCAAACAATGCCTAATTTGTCTTTCCAAAGCTGATTTCAAGTCGACTCATTCTCACCCCGGGGAGTGGAATGGAGCCAAAGCCACTTGGTCATGTAGAGGACACAAATTAGAGGCTTCCGTACCATTCTTTTGAATGTGGATCGATTGTCTGCTCGACTCCCTCATTTATGAGAGATAGGGTTGTTCGCATGGTGAATCACTGGTAAGAAACTTCGAGTTTCACTTATGATTCTCCACGTCTTGATCTACAAGATTAAATGAATTATGTAATTGGATGTCAATTGTAAAAATCTTTTGGTGTAGTAAACGTCCACACTATCGTGGCTTGCTGCACTGAATGTGATTTTGGATCAATTGATGTAGACAGTTTTAGAAGGGAGTGAAGGAACCGTGTGTTAGCGTAAATGTCCACACTATCGTGGCTTGCGGTGATATGCGAGTCCATAACGAACTTCTTGGTACTGAGTAATGGTTTACACTTAGGTACGCTTCATAGTATCCTTCCCATCGAAGTAACGCTATTGATGATGTACGACCGAAGCAAATCTAATTGCTAAATCATTTGGGTAGGTAAACGTCCACTGTTGGAAATCGACTACCCGGGATGCGTTCGTTCGATCACTCGAACATCCGAACGATCCCTAGTCGACCTCCTCGTCCCTTACTCCGTTCACGTGCCAGCTCGTATCCCGATTCACGCCCAGCCATTGCCCCGAAGGACAACCGCGCGAACCAGAGCGGGCTGCCCGAAAAACAGGGAAACGGCGACCGCCGTTTGTCCGCGAACAGCAACGCGACGTTGCTGTTCCGGGCTCGTTTCTGGTCCGTTATTCCTCTTCCGACCACCGATCCGGAGGTCCTCGACCTCCCAGTAGTCGAGGAACACATACCACGACTCCCGAAACCCGATCGTTCGTCCGATGTATTTTTAACGAAATCAGAGATCGAAAAACGCAGAATTAGGTTCGATCTCATACCTTTGTCGCGTGATTCGGAGGAGCCGAATTGTTGAGACCTTAGACGTTTCTAGCGTATGCCTCTTCCCGATTCCAGCCGTTGTGTGGGCAACGATCTGCTGGATTCTCCTTTTCTGCTCTCTCTTCTCAAAACCAGCGCAAGAATAATTTTTCTTTCTCAGAAATATAATTGCGCTAAGCAATTAATTTCATCAGAAAAAAATAACTGCGTTAACTCTTTTATTTAAACAGAGAAAAATATAATTGCGCTAAGCATTTTAATTTCTCTGATGAAATAATAGTTGCGGCGTTTCTTAGGTTTAAAAGAGGGCAAGGGGGTTTAAATAGAGTTACACTAGGGACCTCTTAGGTAAATAAATCCCGGGCTAAATTGCAATTTAATTAAACCGGTGTCCTTAAAAGAAAACCTTTAATTAAATTCCACAATTTTAATTATAATTAATTCCACTATAAAATTATAATTGAATTCCCGAAATTAATTTAATATTATATCAACAATAATATTTCCGCCGAAATTACATATACGACTTTCCCCGTGTTTAAGATATCGAACGTCCACGAATTTATTTAATTACTAATAATTAAATTAATTCGTTTCTTATTATCCGAGACTAGTACCACTCATCCTTATTATCATGTGGAACGAATCCACCTGCAGGGTTTACATGATAAACTTTATGAGCTCATCTCGGGGACGTCATCAACCCGATAAACGGGACACGGTTTCCTGTCTATAATCTATAGCATGCCGTGCGTACAATTACGATCCCCAATTTACCGAGAATCTCGACCAATCATTTAGTCTCACTCATTAGCATATTAAAGAACCGAGAATTGGACACACGCACCTATAATTATATAGGGATTAAGAATTCGTATATCCGTAATTTCTGAGGTCTAGTTCGATTACTGCGATTAGTATAAATCGAACGCCCTCCCGTGGTCCTGCTCAATACACCAAGTGTACGAGTGTAACATGATAGTCAAGACCGACTATCTACCAGTCACACTACGACGTACCGATGGATTATCCCTGTCCATCTAAGTCGTGAGCTACTGTTCGATAGTATACGAGTAACCGACAGTATGGTCTTCCGCGTGTCTCCTCACGCCATACTGTCTACAACGTATACATCAAGGACTATTGCATTAAATGCAACCATGCTTGAATCATATCTCGAATTAAGGTATAGATAAGGAGTTCCGTATTTGCACTAAACTAGACATTTAGAATACAACTCCATCAATCTCCCACTTATACTAAAAGTCTAGTCGCCCTCTCCCAAACATCAGATTCCCATAACCTCATCACGCCTACCCAACGCTTTCGCTGGAAGTGCCTCTGTGAACGGGTTTTACCAGGCAATTCTCTCGATGCTATTTAGGTGACAACTGCATCGTCTTACTAGACGATCTCTCGAATCAGGTGGTACTTGCGCTCTACATGTTATCTCCCACTGTGGACTCGTGGCATTTCAAGTTTTCCAATACCGCTATTCAAAATAGCTTTGGGTGAACTAGAAACCACATCTAAGTCCTTTAGGAAGTTCTGGAGCCACACTGACCTTTTAACTGCCTCACAGGCCGTTATCCTTTCAGTTTCCATGGTAGAGTCCGTAATGCATCGCTGCTTTACATTCTTCCATGTGACTGCTCCACTTCACAGTGAGAACACATAGCCTGACTTCGACTTTCGACTGTCCCTGTTTGATTTGGAAATCCAATTCTATGCAATCCAAAGGAAACAACTTGACTGCTTGTAACTCAGAACATAATTCCTGGTCCTCTGCAGGAGCCTAAACATGTTCTTTACATCAGTCGAGTGATCCTTTCCAGGATTACTATGATATTTTACCACCATGCCCACGGCATAGTAGATATCAGTCTCGTGCATAGCATTACATACATTAAGCTTCCCACCATTAAGGTGTAGGGAACTGCTTAATCTTCATCTATCTCTTTTATTGTGTCGGACACAAAACTTTAGATAGATGAATTTCACATCTAAAAGGTGAAGACCTTTCTTGGAATTCTGTATGCTGCAACGAGTAAGAATTGTATTTATGTATGAGGCTCGAGATAAGTTCTATGTTCTTTTCTGGAGATCATTTAATACTTTGATCCCAAGAACATTCCTGACTTCTCCTAAGTCTCTTACATTGAATTACTCGGACAACCATCCCTTTATATCCGATAACATCTTTCATATTGTTGCCAATTTAGAAGGATGTCGTCTACATAAAGAATGAGAAAACACCACATCTTTTCTGTCACTTCTTTATTACACACAGGACCTAAACATGCCTTGAATGAATCCATGAAATGGATTTTCTCATAGGTCCGCATGTGTCCAAGATCTTGAAGCTTCCTTCAATCCTAAGATTGATTAAGCTTGCTTACCGAATGCTCTTGGCTCTTTTCGATGAATCCCTCTGGCTGTCCCACATAGATGGTCCCGTCAAGACTTCGATTTAGAAATCCGTCTTGACTTCCATCTTCCATGTGAAGACAAAAGAATCCGTATCGACTTTAGCATAGCTACCGGCGAAAAGGTTTACTCATAATCGATCCCTTTCTTTCTGTGTGCACCCTCTCGCAACAAGCCTAGCCTTGAAGGTTTACACCTTCCTGTCAGACCCTCTTTTCATCTTGTACACCTACTTGCAACCAATGGCTTTTACACCTTTGGGCGGTGCTACAAGATCCCAGACATGATTTGAATCCATAGATTCAATCTCAGATTTCATCGTCTTTTGCCAAGACTGAGCATCTTGATCTTCCAGCGTCTCGCCATAGATCTAGGGGTCGGCTTCATGTTCTCCAGGTAACAAGTCCGAAGACTCTCCTATAGACATGAACCTGGCGGGTTGTCTAACAACCCTCCCACTACGACGACGCTCCGGTGTGTCTTTAGTGAATAAAGATTACAGTAGTGAACTACTCAGTTAGGCTGGTTCTAAGTCTTGATCAGTCCTTCTAAGCACATTAAGTATTACTCTACTCTTGGGCTCGTGATATTGCATATATATAGTCCATGTCTAAGAACCGAACATTGATGCAATCAACGAACATCTGGTCCTTTGGACTATATTACATATCTCAATTCGTTTTCTTAGGGTATCCTATAAACAGCCGAATATCTGTACAAGTTTCCAAAGGAATCAAGTTCAGGATAAACGCCGCTGTTTCCAAGCCATATCCTAAAAACGAATTAGGTAACTCCGAATAACTCATTGTCTACTTTCCCATATCTATAAGAGTCCTATTCCTTCTTTACAACACATTATTTTGCCGAGGCATAAATGGTGTAGTCTGTCGGGAGTTAATCCCATTTTCTGATAAGTATGCCTTACTCCTCAAAGAGGTCTGCACATATCAGAGCGAATCAACTCTAGTACTTTCTTGGATCTTTTCCCTTTAACCGTAAAGGGTTGCTTGGTCATTTAAACTTCCAAGTATGATTCGAAGGTTGGAAGGTCCTTTCCTTCAACCTAGCTGAGTAGTCCATCAGCTTTCACCCTTTGAATCGTACTCAAGTTAAAATGATCTATCCTAAGATTCCATAAGTACATTTGATTCATCCTAGAAGAATCTTTACTCTTATTGGGGTTCGACAATGTGTTATTAGCTCTGGTGTGTTGCATCGTGGAAGAACACGGATTTAGTATTAAATTGTCTATCAATGTACCAGAATAGATAATATCCCCGTTTCCTACTTCGATAAGTATGAAACTATCAGAAGAAACGGAATATCCATTCTAAGCCAATTTAGAAATCTGAAATGAAAAATTCTTTCTAAATGCCGGCACATAAAGACAATTTATCAGAACTAAAATCCCACGGTTAAAACATTTAACATCTCCCACTGCAATGGCTGTTACCTTAATAGTATTACCCATGTAGGTTATAACTTCTTCCTTTCTAAGTCTCCGGGTTTCCTGGAACCCCTGCATTTAGGTGCAGACATGATTAGTAGTTCCCGTATCCACACACCAGGTACTGGTGGATAACACCACTGAGCATGTTTCGGTGACTAAGGAAAAGTCAACTTCTTGTTGCTTGAGAGGACAATCAAAACTCCCAGTATCCAAACTGCTTACAACGGAAGCACTTGCCCCTTGGGCTTGCTTGTCCCATTCCGTGGTCCAGATATATTAGGCCCACTGGGTTTCCGTATTTGCTTCTTCTTCCCTTTGCCGCCCGAAGGCCTAGGAAGAGTCAATTTCTCAGCCATAAGTGCTTTGAGGACCCTTAAAGATTCTCTCAGCCGCTAGAAGTTCAATCAGGGGCTCCGCCAATGAGTAAGACCCCTTATTCATATTATAGTTCAGGAGGAACTGCTCAAAACTTCTCGGCTGAGACTGGAGCACAATATCGACTTGGGTTACCCCATCGATAATTTCTCCCAGAATCTCTATCTCATTAAGATAGCTCATCATTCTAAAACGTGATCCCTCACGGGCGTTCTTTCCGACATGATGGCCGTCATGAGTTGCCTCATTTCACTTTGCCCGGCTGTCCTGTCCTTACAACCAAAAACTTCTTGAGGTTAAGCATCATATCATAGGTAATGGTCATGGCATGATCTTGATGTCACAACACATTTGACATGAAAGTCATAATGTTGCTCCGCGTCATCTCATAGCCTTGATCCATTTCCAATGAGCTTCCTTTCCTCAGTAGTGGAAGCATCATTTGGTTCAGCAGGTCAATTGACTTGGAGTACATATTTATACTCCTCTGCAGTTAGGACAATGTCCAAGTTTCTTTTCCAATCCATACAATTAGGTTCAGTGAGTTTGTTGACTTTTAATGGGAATAATACCATATAAAACAAACAATGAGTTTAATTCGATATCATTTCCCTCAAGTGATATCATTAAACTACCAATCATTTCCAAAATCCCATCAGACATAGCAAGCCACGTTCTTGTGGACGTTTACCAGTCCAAATGATTTTATGATTGGATTTCACTTCGGTCGTACATCATTATAGCAGTGACTCCGATGGGGAGGATACTATAAAGCGTACCTAAGTGTATACCATTTCTCAGTACTAAGTCCACCGCTCAGGAACTACATGCCCACCGCAAGCCACGTTCTTGTGGACGTTTACGTTGACATGCGGTCCTCCACGACTTTCTATAACTGTCGAGCCTCAATTAATCCCAAAGTTCCGTTCCCATTTAGCAAGCCACGTTCTTGTGGACGTTTACTAAAACAAACAACTTTATTAATTGAATCTCACTTATTTAAATGTCATAGAATCTTAATTAACCCAAAGTACCGTTTCCATTCAGCAAGCCACGATAGTGTGGACGTTTACTAAAACAAACAACTTTGTTAATTGATTCTTACATTTATTAAATTTCACAATTTATTAATCAAAGCTTGATATCTCGTAAGTGAAACTCGAAGTTTCTAACCAGCGATCAATCATGCAATTGAGCCCTATCTCTCACAAAGTGAGGGAGCCAATCAGACAATCGATCTAGTCATCGAATGACTCGAAAGTCTCTAATCTGTGTCATCGACATAACCAAGCCCTTTGGCTCCATTCCACTCCCCGGGGTGAGAATGAGTCGAGTTGAAATTAGTCTTTGAGAAACAGATTAGGCACTGCTTTTTGAGAAATATAATTGTTCAATTTTATAAGTGGAATTTTAATTCGAATTTTGATCAAGTGATGTCCGTGTACCGACTTTATCCGATAGGGAGGATGACACTAAAGCCAACTCGTAAGTCGATACACAACACTTTCAAAACAGAGAATGGAGACCGCGGGATTGTTTCCAATCCCTCTCCCACTTATTATTTTACGATAGGGATAACATGCACAAATAAGTAAAGCACAATAAAAGCACGTAAACACACAATAAGCATTTAACGTGATCCCGATTATTATGGCCTTTAAATATCTTCGATGCACGTCTTCTCGGATCTTCGTCTCGTTGCTCGTCTAGGTCTCGATCCACCACCGACTCGTCTAAGGGCCAAGAGACGAACCCCTCCCACTGGAGTATCATCCCGGGCCTCGACGAGCGATCCGTGGTGTCCGTCGAACCCCCGTGGAGCTGCTGCCCGAAATCCAGCGAAACGGCGACCGCCGTTTGCCCTTAAGCAGCCCGCGGGTTCGACTTCTCGACCCTCGTTCGTCCGGCCTTCGATCTCGTCTCGATCCACCAAGCAGCAGCAACATTACAAGGTAAAGCTAACTACTTCCGGCATCGATCCTATACAGATTGATCGATCCTATACATCCGGATAAAAACGAAAAACGAAAAAAGAAAAACCTAAACGACTCAACCCGTCGTTTTAACTATTACATTCAAGCAACGATTTAAAAACAAAAATCTCGACAACCCCGAGAGTTTAACAAACCACAACATACAGTACATACACATGACCACAATAATCGGGTTAACCTGCAAAACAATTCTCGCAAACAATACATAGAACGTACAAAACCGGCTCTGATACCAATTGTTGGAAATCGACTACCCGGGATGCGTTCGTTCGATCACTCGAACATCCGAACGATCCCTAGTCGACCTCCTCGTCCGTTACTCCGTTCACGTGCCAGCTCGTATCCCGATTCACGCCCAGCCATTGCCCCGAAGGACAACCGCGCGAACCAGAGCGGGCTGCCCGAAAAACAGGGAAACGGCGACCGCCGTTTGTCCGCGAACAGCAACGCGACGTTGCTGTTCCGGGCTCGTTTCTGGTCCGTTATTCCTCTTCCGACCACCGATCCGGAGGTCCTCGACCTCCCAGTAGTCGAGGAACACATACCACGACTCCCGAAACCCGATCGTTCGTCCGATGTATTTTTAACGAAATCAGAGATCGAAAAACGCGGAATTAGGTTCGATCTCATACCTTTGTCGCGTGATTCGGAGGAGCCGAATTGTTGAGACCTTAGACGTTTCTAGCGTATGCCTCTTCCCGATTCCAGCCGTTGTGTGGGCAACGATCTGCTGGATTCTCCTTTTCTGCTCTCTCTTCTCAAAACCAGCGCAAGAATAATTTTTCTTTCTCAGAAATATAATTGCGCTAAGCAATTAATTTCATCAGAAAAAAATAACTGCGTTAACTCTTTTATTTAAACAGAGAAAAATATAATTGCGCTAAGCATTTTAATTTCTCTGATGAAATAATAGTTGCGGCGTTTCTTAGGTTTAAAAGAGGGCAAGGGGGGTTTAAATAGAGTTACACTAGGGACCTCTTAGGTAAATAAATCCCGGGCTAAATTGCAATTTAATTAAACCGGTGTCCTTAAAAGAAAACCTTTAATTAAATTCCACAATTTTAATTATAATTAATTCCACTATAAAATTATAATTGAATTCCCGAAATTAATTTAATATTATATCAACAATAATATTTCCGCCGAAATTACATATACGACTTTCCCCGTGTTTAAGATATCGAACGTCCACGAATTTATTTAATTACTAATAATTAAATTAATTCGTTTCTTATTATCCGAGACTAGTACCACTCATCCTTATTATCATGTGGAACGAATCCACCTGCAGGGTTTACATGATAAACTTTATGAGCTCATCTCGGGGACGTCATCAACCCGATAAACGGGACACGGTTTCCTGTCTATAATCTATAGCATGCCGTGCGTACAATTACGATCCCCAATTTACCGAGAATCTCGACCAATCATTTAGTCTCACTCATTAGCATATTAAAGAACAGAGAATTGGACACACGCACCTATAATTATATAGGGATTAAGAATTCGTATATCCGTAATTTCTGAGGTCTAGTTCGATTACTGCGATTAGTATAAATCGAACGCCCTCCCGTGGTCCTGCTCAATACACCAAGTGTACGAGTGTAACATGATAGTCAAGACCGACTATCTACCAGTCACACTACGACGTACCGATGGATTATCCCTGTCCATCTAAGTCGTGAGCTACTGTTCGATAGTATACGAGTAACCGACAGTATGATCTTCCGCGTGTCTCCTCACGCCATACTGTCTACAACGTATACATCAAGGACTATTGCATTAAATGCAACCATGCTTGAATCATATCTCGAATTAAGGTATAGATAAGGAGTTCCGTATTTGCACTAAACTAGACATTTAGAATACAACTCCATCATCCACACTATCGTGGCTTGCCATATCTGATGGGATTTTAGAAGCGGTTAGTGATTTAATGATATTATTTTAGGGAGATAGTACCGTAGATTAAATCGATTGTTTGTATTATGTGCTTATAGGTTAGAAATGTCTTTGCCCCACTATGTTGTTGCAGTTGTGTACTTAATGTCTAGATTTAAGTAACAGAAACTCACGATCCATTGCCATTAATCTATTTAATTAAATAAACAATTATTTGCGTTTAATTATTTATAATTAAATATATGCAAATCATAGTCCTGGATTTTATACGTTGTAGTTAGTATGGTGCAAGCATGGGCGCACAGAAGATCATACTATCATTTACTCGTATTTAATCGAACAGTTGCTCACGACCTAGATGGACACGGACCAATCCATCGGTATAGTCGTTGTGTGAGAGAGAAAAATAATTTGTCTTAATTATTTTATCACACTTGTACACTTGGTGTATTGAGCGGATCGCTTGAGATTTATCGATTAGGATTGCCTTGGATAATCGATTTAAATCTTAGTGTATTTTATTCTTAATCCCCGATACTATTGCGGGTGTGTATATTTAATATAAGTGACTTTGATTTTCCAAAGGAATTGACCGGTTTAATTACTGGGTAAATTACCGGTTAAGTTGGGTCACTATATTTTATATATGACATGCCGTGAATACTTGACGGGAAAGTGTATCCCGGAAGGGTTGATAATATCCCCGAGATGAGTTCATAAGGAATTATTATGTAAACCCTGCAGGTGGATTTGTTCCGCATATTAATTAAGGTTGAATGGTACTAGTCTCGGATATAAGAGATAAATAAATTAATTAGCAATAAATTAATTTTATTCATGGATATTTATATCTTAAATACACGGAATAAATAATACTACCGGAGAAATATTATTTGATATAATATGGTTTAATATTGGGAGTGCAATTAATTTATATAGTGGAAAATAAATTAATTAATATTGATAAGGATTAATGGACTTGAGCATTGGGCTCAATTTAATCTTCAATATTAGAAGCCCAATATTCCACCTCCTTAAGATCCCCTACGTAGCCTATAAAAGCACTACATGGTCTTCTCTATTCTCATAACTTGAAGATCACAATTCTAGAGAGAGAAAGTAGAGAGGGAGATCCACGGAGTTCGGAAGATCGTCGCCCACCCGACGTTCGAGCTAGTGCAAGGAATACGTGGGAAGATCTCAAGGTCGTCAAATTGAGTTTTTCGTTTTTCCGAACAACGAGAACGAGGTAAATCGTAAAACCCCCTTTATGATTTTATCGTTTAATTATCGTGAAAATACCTTGAACCAAGATCCAAGGAACGGACCCAATAGACGAGGTCGAACCGGGCGGTGGTGGTTGGACCACCGGACCGCCGGCGGTTCGACGGCTCGGCTGGACGAAAATCGCGCGGGGAAAAATCGAGCCTAGGGCTCGATACGCGGATCGGCTGCGGGTTTTCCCGCAGCGATCAGCTGCCTGCTGCGGGTTTTCCAGCAGCGACCTGTAGCGCCCAGCAGCAGCGAGTCAGGCGACTCGCTGCAGGTTGCTGCGAGCTGCTACGGGAGATTCGCTGGGTGCTGCGGGTTTTCCCGCAGCGGACCCGTAGCGACTCAGCAGCGACTCAGCAAGTCCCAGCAGCAGCGAGTCAGGCGACTCGCTGCGGGTTGTTGCGGGCTGCTGCGAGTCACCCCGCGTGGCTGCTGCGAGGTTCGTGGGTTCACGCGAGTTCTCTCGTGTTTTTCCCGCGTAACCCTCGTATAACTTTTTCGTATGGTCATGTACGTGTTCCGGGAGTCGATTGGAGTTGTCGTTCCGCTTTTGACAATTCCGGATATTCGATCTCCAAAGGATTTCGGTCGGAATTAATTAGATAATTAATTTTAATTAATTTATTAATTCCGGGATATCGATTTCCAACAACTGGTATCAGAGCGTTGGTTTTAGTTCACGGTATTTTTCGATAAAATGTTCTACCTTGCAGGGTTTCCGACTATTATGGCTAGATATAATTGTTCGTTAATTATTGTCATAATATTGTTCTTGATTATTAAACTCTCGGACATGTCGAGATTCGTTTTATGTGTGGTGAATGCTTGTAATAGTAAAAATTCGGGGGTTGACCGAATTTAGGTTTATTATTATGTTCTACTTTTTCCGGAAAATGTATAGGGTCGATTTCATGTATAGAATCGATACCGGGTAATTGTAATTTAATTCTTGTAATTTTAATTACGTTGGTTCGATGATGAGACGATCGCCGGAAGACGAAGACGTGTGACGAAGAAGACGAAGAGGACCGGGGATCGATCAACCCCATGATCGATCCCATCGATCGAGTGGGAGGGGACGTCGCGCCCTCGGCCGTGGGCTGCCGCCGGTGGTGGTGGCTGGCCGGCTGGGGTGGCGGCGGCGGCTCTCCTTGGCCGGTCGGTGGTGGGGGTGGTGCGGGGACTCCCAACCCGCGCTACTCCTACCATAATCTGACTTTCCTATTTTAATTCGGTTTTCCTATTTGATTATTTCTTTTATGGAATATTCATGGAATAGGAAAAGAATTAATTTAGTATTAAATTTATTTCCTTATTGATTATTCCTATTAAGGAATTTTCATGGATTAGGAAGAGAATAAATTTAGAATTAATTGATTTTTCCTATTTTATTATTCCTTTATGGAATTTTAAATGGATTAGGAAAATAATTAATTTGGAAAGTTTTAAAGTCCTTAATTAATTTTTCCTATTTAATTATTCCTTTATGGAATTTTTAATAGATTAGGAAAGGAATTAATTTGGAAGGATTAGGAGTCCTAATTTATTTTATTTCCTTATTCTATTATAGAAGTCTTCTAGAATATTCCGAGTTTGACTTGGATGGGATTCTAGAGATTTAATAGAATTAGATAGGAAAATAAAAATAAATAAAAATATTAATAATATTTAATTTTATTTTTGATATATTCGATTGACTTAATTTTCGAATTAAGTAACTTTTGGATTAATTGAAAATAAATAGATTTAAATATTGGGATTAATATTCTCGTCACATTGAGCATTCAAGAACGAAGACTGAAGACTAGAAGATGCGTACGGGGATGCGATAAAGCCATAATAGTCGGAAAATAATATTCTAGTATTATTTTGACTATGTGATAATATTCTATGTGCTTTATTTCATGTATGCATGCTTATGTGTATTTAATTATGCATTAGATAGCGTATCCCTTTGTTATAAAAAGCTAAGTGGGAGAGGGTATGGAAACATACACATGGTCTCCATTGCTGCTCTCTTGGTGACTTTTATAAACTTTTGAAGTTTGTATAGATAAGTCATTGGAGGAGAGTTCTTGTAATTCCTCTTACGAGAAACATTGATTAAGTTTATAAAACAATGCCTAATTTGTCTTTCCAAAGCTGATTTCAAGTCGACTCATTCTCACCCCGGGGAGTGGAATGGAGCCAAAGCCACTTGGTCATGTAGAGGACACAAATTAGAGACCTTCGTACCATTCTTTTATAGATGGATCGATTGTCTGCTCGGCTCCCTCATCTAATGAGAGATAGGGTTGTTCGCATGGTGAATCACTGGTTAGAAACTTCGAGTTTCATTTATGATTCTCCACGTCTTGATTTACAAGATCGAATGGATCAAGTAATTGGATTTCAATTATATAAATCTTTTGATATAGTAAACGTCCACACGAACGTGGCTTGCTATACTGAATGGGATTTTGGAATAATTGATGTAGACAGTTATAGGGAATTGTGAAGGATTGCGAGTTATCGTAAACGTCCACACGAACGTGGCTTGCGGTGACGTAACAATTCTAAACGATTCACCTTAGTACTGAGTAATGGTTTACACTTAGGTGCGCTTTATAGTATTCTTCCCAACGAAGTAACGCTATAATGATGTACGACCGAAGCAAATCTAATTGCTAAATCATTTGGGTGGGTAAACGTCCACACGAACGTGGCTTGCCTTACCCAATGGGATTTTAGATGTGATTAGTGGTTTAATGATATTATTAGAGGGAGATAATATCGGATATTAAATCGATTGTTTGTTATTATATGTGCTCATAGATTATGGATGGCTTTGAACCCACTTTATGTGATACTTGAGGAATTTAACTCATTGGTCCCTGAATGTATTGATTGGAATAGAGATCTGGACATTGCCCAGACTGTTAAAGAGTACAAGTTTGTACTCAAGAGAGCTTTGTTCTCCCGAGCCTACTAATGTCTTAACTAATGAGGAAAGAACTGATTTTATCATGTTCAAACTCAAGGAGATGTCTAGACATGATGTAGAGGCTAGACAAGAGGCGATGAGGATACTCATAAAGGCCAGTCGAATCGAGGAAACGCTTAAACACGTTTTTGAGATGATTGACCTTTTGGACGAGTTGAGACGGAAATCGCAAGCTCTTGTAGCCAATGCCAAAGGTTTCGAACCTAAGGGCAAAACCGGGGGATAGGAAAAGCAAGCAAAGAAACCCAGTGGTCCTAAGTTTCTTGGATCACGAGATGGGGCGAGAAAGCCAATAGGCTAGTGTTCTCGATGCAAACAGTCTAGGTACTGGAAGTCTGATCATCCTCTCAAAGAAAGTACGAAATCTTCTTTAGTCGTAAAACATAGTCAGTGGTATTATCTACCGGAACCTGGTGTGTAGATATGGAACCATTGACGGTATGCGCATTCTAAATGCGAGGGTTCCAGGAAACCCGACGACTTGGAAAAGAAGAAATCGTAGTCTACATGGGCAATGCTGTTGAGGAGGCAGCTGTTGCAGTGGAGGACAATTATAGGATTTCATTTTGAGCTATTGCTTTTATGTACCTTTAGAAAGAACTTTGTTCTGGATTTCTAATGAATGGATATTTTATTTCTTTTAATCATCTGATGGTTATAAGAAGAAATAAAGATAGTATCTATTCTGGTACATTAGCTAGCAATATATAAATGATGAAACCTGAGTCCACCACGGTGCAACGAACCGTAGTACAAAACTCGTTTTACTAATAAGAGATTTCTTTATTAAATCGATTATACTTGTGGATTCTTATGCTAAATCATGTTTATTCAAATAAGAAGTTCAAAGGTCGAAAATTGATATTTGATCAAATAAGTTGAAGGAGTGGACCTTCCGACCTAAGAATCTAATTTGGAAGATAACATGACTAAGCAATCCTTTATGGATATAAGATATAAGATCCAGACAAGTATAAGAATTGATTGACTCTGATGTGTGCAGACCTTTGTTTACTCAGACAATAAGGTACGAGTACTTCATTTTATGATTACTCGAAAGAATGGATTAGCATACCTGATGTGCCACAGAAGCAAAGTGTTTTGACAAGTCAATGGACACAAAGCTATTGTGGGGAACCATCATGGTATATCCATTGAAAGCCTGCGATCTAATCGCGGAGGCAAGTGCCTGTCTGAGGAATGCATGGCATACTGATCAGAGATTGGGATTTGATCCCAAATGACTACACCATACACTCTTGTGTAGAAATGGTGTGTCGGAAATAAGAAGTGGAACTCTTATAGAAATAGTAAAAGCATGAGTTATACGGAACTATCTATGTTCTATGGATATGTCTGGAAACAACGGCGCATTCAATGCGGTTGTAGAACATCCTAGAAGAACAAAAGATGTGTGTTCAATAGTACTATGAACCAGAAGGACGTTATAAGTTCTAACGCCCGGTTCTTAGAGGAAGACTATTAGATGAACCACAAGCCCAAAGTAACGTAATACTTTGAAATGAGAGAGAGAGATTAAGACTTAGAACCAGCCGAACCGAGTAGCGGTACACCACTAACTGCACCTACTGTTATTACTGTTTATACACCGGAATGCCGTTGTAGTGGGAGGTTGTATGACAACCGAAGATATTCATAAGACTAGGAGAGTCTTCGGACTCTAGACCTAGTATACATGAAATCGATCCATGGATCTACATAGAGGCAGTACTAGATCTAAATGTGCTCTCTTAGAAAGCAATAAGGTTTATTGCTAAGAGGAAAGATCATTTAGAGTACAAGCTTAGTTGATCCATTTATGGATTGGAACAAAATATTGAGTTCGTGGTACTTGCAAGTTGATGAGATAGTCCATTTTATGGATTCATCAAAGCATAGACGAATAGTGTGTATTGGAAACGTGATGGAAACAAGGTGGTGTTTCTCGGGTTTTTATGTAGATAACATTTTATCATTGGCAACAATGTAAAGATGTAATCAGACATGAAATGATGGTGTTGGAGTTGTGTACTTAATGTCTAGATTTAAGTACCGGTAAACTCCCGGTCATGGCATTTAACCTATTTAATTAATAAACAATTATTTGCAATTAATTAATTATGCAAAATATAGTCCTGGATTTTATACGTTGTAGTTAGTATGGTGCTGCATGGGCGCACAGAAGATCATACTATCGGTTGCTCGTATTTAATCGAACAGTTGCTCACGACCTAGATGGACACGGACCAATCCATCGGTATAGTCGTTGTGTGAGAGAGAAAATAATTTATCTTAATTATTTTATCACACTTGTACACTTGGTGTATTGGGCGGATCAGCTTGAGATTTATTGATTAGGATTGCCTTGGATAATCAATTTAAATCTCGGAGTATTTTATTCTTAATCCCCGATATTATTGCGGGTGTGTATATTTAATACTAGAGGCTTTGATTTTCCAAAGGAATTAACCGATTTAATTATTGGGTTAATTACCGGTAAAGTTGGGTCGCTATATTTTATATATGCCGTGAATACTTGACGGGAAAGTGTATTCCGGAAGGGTTGATAATATCCCCGAGATGAGTTCATAAGGAATTATTGTGTAAACCTCATGAGTGGATTCGTTCCGCACAATAATAAAGGTTGAACGGTACTAGTCTCGGATATAAGATATGAATATTATTTATTGAGCAATAAATAAATTTATTCATGGATATTTAAATCTTAAATACACGGAATAAATAATACTACTTGGAGAAATATTATTTGATATAATATGGAATAATATTGGGAGTGCAATTTTATTTATATAGTGGAAAATAAATAAAATTAATATTGATAAGAATTAATGGATTTGGGTTGGACCCAATTTAATTTTCAATATTGAAGCCCAATATTTATTCTCCTTATGATCCCCTACGTAGCCTATATAAGCACTACATGGTCTTCACTTTTAAGAGAGAATTAATTGACCTACGCCAATCATAAAATCTTGAGAGTGAGGAGGATCCATAGAGTTCGATAGATCGTCGCCCACACGACGTTCGAACGAGGTGCAAGGAATACGCGGGAAGGTCACAAGGTCATCAACCGAATTCGTTTCTCCGTACAACGATTCGAGGTAATAATCATAAACCCCCTTTTATGATTTGTGATTGTTTTAATCGTGATGTGTACATGAACAAGACGATCCGGGAACGTCGAGACCGGGATACGGGGATCTCGCGATCCCCGTCGGGATCGAAGAAGGGGCGGCCGAACCCTAGGGTTCGACCGCCGGCGCGCGGGCGTGAGGGGAGCCCCGGCTGGACGCCGGGGCGAGCGATCGACGTGAAGTCGATCGCTGGGGGTTCGGCCGTGGGCTGGTGCCACGGCGGATCGAACCCCCCGGCCTCCCTCCGCCGGTGGTGCGCGCAAAGGGAGAAGGCCGCGGCTGGACGCCGCGGCTGGGGCGATCGAACCCTAGTTCGATCGCCGGGGACCGTCGCGGCTTCGCGCCGCGACTGGTGGTTCCCCTCCCGTCGGATGGCGGCGGTGAGTCGCCGGACTCACCGCCAAGGGGCTGTTCCGAACAGCCCCGGCGATCGCCATGCACGGCGATCGCGAACCCCGCGATGGGGTTCGGCTAGGGTTTAGCCGCGGGTTCATCCCGCGGCGATGCTCTCGTCGAGCCCGGTTCTTCGCATGGTGTTCGCGTTCGTAATTTCCGACTCGCGGGAGAAAATCGGCTGGGGGCGGGCTTCGTGTCTTCGGGCACGTAGTCTCCAAAGGTCGGACTCCTGCGGATGAGTTGGTGTTCGTGCGAACTCCGGCGACGGGTTTTCGGTCGGGTTATCGGTTCCGCATTTTTTTGATAACCCGGGACATCGAATCCCAGCAATTGGTATCAGAGCGTTTGGTTTCGTGTTCATGTACATATTCGATTATTGTTCTACCTTGCAGGATTTCCGGCTATCATGGTTGGATTTAATTAATTGTTTTTTAATTAATTATCATGATTATTAAACTCTCGGACATGTCGAGATTCGTTTTTGTGTGGTTGAATGTTGTAATAGTAAAAATTCGGGGGTTGACCGAATTTAGGATTTATTATTACGTACTTTATTTTTCCGGAAAATGTATAGGGTCGATTTCATGTATAGAATCGATACCGGAATTGTAATTTAATTTTTGTAAAATTATTTACGTTGGTTCGATGATGAGACGATCGCCGGAAGACGAAGACGTGTGACGAAGACGAAGAGGACGAAAAATCCGGGGAATCGATCATCCCCATGATCGATCCCCATGAGGATTGATCGACCCCATCGAAGGGGCTGCCCGCTAGGGCTTCCGGCCACGCCGGCCACCGGTGGTGGTGGCGCGTGGGCTGGGGGCGGCGGCGGTGGTGGTCCCGGGCGGTGGAGGTCGACGGTGGGGATGGCGTGGGATCTCCCAATCTCATGCTATTCCTACCAAGATCTACTTTCCCAATTAATTTGGGTTTCCTATTTGAGTACTTTCCTTTTAGGAAAAATACTCATGGATTAGGAAAAGAATTAATTTAAATTAATTTTATTTCTATTGATTTATTTCCTTCATGGAATTAATCATAGATTAGAAATTTAATTAATTTAGTACTAAATTTATTTTTCCTATTTGATTATTCCTACTCATGGGAATATTCATGGATAAAAATAAATTTGGAAAGTAGTGAATCCTAATTTATTTTATTTCTTTGTTCTATTATAGATGTCTTCTAGAATATTCCAAATTTTATTTGGATAGATTATTCTAAAGATTTAATAAGAACTAGATAGGAAAATAAATAAATAAAAATATTAATAATATTTAATTTTATTTTTGATATATTCAATTGACTTAATTTTCGAATTAAGTAACTTTTGGATTAATTGAAAATAAATAGATTTAAATATTGGAAATTAATATTCTCGTCACATGGAGCATTCAAGAAACGAAGACTGAAGACTAGAGGATGCATGTGAAGATAAAGCCATGATAGTCGGGGAAAATAATTCTCTAGCATTATTTTGACTATGTGATCTATGTGCTTTATTGCTTTCATGCATGCTATATGTTTTTTTTTTATGCACTAGATAGCGTATCCCTTTATCGTAAAAAGCTAAGTGGGAGAGGGGATGGAAACATTCCCATGGTCTCCATCACTGTTCTCTTGGTGACTTTTATGGACTTTCGAAGTTCATATAGACAAGTCATTGGAGGAGAATTCTTGTAATTCCTCTTACAAGAAACATTGATCAAGTTTATCAAACAATGCCTAATTTGTCTTTCTGAAACTGACTTCAAGTCGACTCATTCTCACCCCGGGGAGTGGAATGGAGCCAGAGCCACTTGGTCATGTGGATGACACAAATTAGAGACTTTCGTGCCATTCTTTGATGGGTGGGTCGTTTGTCTGCTCGGCTCCCTCATTTATGAGAGATAGGGTCGCTCGCATGGTGAATCACTGGTTAGAAACTTCGAGTTTCACTTATGATTCTCCAAGTCTTGATTTACGAAATCGAATGGTTCTTGTAATTGGGAGTCAATTATAAAGATCTCTTGGTGTAGTAAACGTCCACACCACGTGGCTTGCTGTGCCGACGGATTTTGGATTAATTGATGTAGACAGTTATAAGTAATTGTGAAGAGTTGTGAAATTGTCGTAAACGTCCACACCACGTGGCTTGCGGTGACGTAGCAATTCCAAGCGATGTACTTTAGTGCTGAGTGATGGTTTACACTTAGATACGCGTCATAGTATTCTTCCCCACGAAGTTACGCTATGATTGATGTATGACCGAAGAAAAACTAATTGCTAAATCATTTGGGTGGGTAAACGTCCACACCACGTGGCTTGCTTTACCTGATGGGATTTTAGACGCAATTAGTAATTTAATGATGTTATTTGAGGGAGATAATATCGGACATTAAATTGATTGTTTGTTTACATGTGCTTATAGGTTTAGAGAATAGCTATGAATCCACTTTCTGTGATACTCAAGGAACATAAACTCACTGGTCCCAATTACATTGATTGGAAGAGAAATTTGGACATTGTCCTGACTGCTGAAGAGTACAAGTTTGTACTCTCTGATAAATGCCCTGCTGAGCCCACGGCTGCCTCAACTGATGAGGAAAAGGCAACATATCGGAAGTGGAAAAAGGATGATGAAATGGCTAGGTGCTATATTTTGGCTTCCATGTCAAATGTACTCCAAACCCAACATGAGCCGATGGACACTGCCCGGGATATGATGACTAACCTCAAGGAGATGTTTGGGGAGCAGGATCGTGCGGCGAGGCAAGAAGCCATGAGAGTCCTTATGTCGACTACTCAGTCTGAAGGAACGCCCGTTGGGGAGCACGTTCTTAAGATGATGAGTTTGTTGAATGAACTTGAGGTCCTAGGAGCATCCATTGATGATGAGACGCAAGTCGACATCATACTCCAGTCTCTGACCCCTAAGTTTGAGCAGTTTCGTATGAGCTATAATATGGGTAAACTATCTTATACTCTTGCGCAACTCCTGACTGAACTGAAGGCGGCAGAGGGGATCTACAAGAAGGGCAAGTCTCAAGCGCTTGTAACTACCAGGCCCAAAAGCTTGAAAGCTATTGGAGGTAGGGGCAAGAAAAGGAAGCAAGCCATGAAACCCAGTGGTGCCAAGAGGAATGGACCACGAGTGGGGGCTAGTAAGCCAAAGGGCTTGTGCTTCCGATGCAAGAAGTCTGGACACTGGAAGTCTGAATGTCCTCTCAGAGGTACGAATTTTTCTTTAGTCGTAAAAACATAGTCAGCGGTATTATCTACCAGAATTCTGGTGTGTAGATATGGAACCACTGACGGTATGTGCATTTCTTTAAATGCAGGGGTTCCAGAAAACCCGGCGACTTAGAGAAGAAGAGTTCGAGTCTACATGGGCGAAGCTGTTGGGGTAGCAGCGGTTGCAGTGGAAGACATTTATCTGTTTTAAGTTTTCATTTCAGTTATTGCTTATGTACCCCTTTATTTTGAAAAAGAACTTCGTTCTGGTTTTCTTTATTATTAATGGATATTTTATTTCTTTAATCATTTGATGGTTTGGATAAGAAATAATGGTGATATCTATTATGGTACATTAGATAGCAATATGTGAATGATGAATCCTTAGTCTACCACGATGCAACAAACCGTAGTGTATAACTTGTTTTACATATTAGATGTATTTCTCTTATTAATCATTATACTTGTGAATTCTTGTACTTGGTAGTATCTATTCAAAAGGGGATTCAAAAGGTCGAAATTGATTCGATCAATTATAGTTGGAGGAATGGACCTCCCGACCTAAGAATCGATCTTGATAGATGATACAACTGAGTTAACCTTTCTGGATAAAGGATGGAATTCGGACAAGTATAGAAAATGATTAATGATTGATGCGGTATGTGTAATTAGAGAAGGTACGAGTCGTTCTTCCAAGAATACTCGAAGATGGATTAGACTACTTGTTGTGCCATAAAAGCGGAGTGTTTTAACACAAAGCCATTATGGGGAACCTTCAAAGTATATCCATTGAAAGCCTGCGACTTGATCGCGGAGGCTATCACCTATCCGAATAACACATAGCATAATTCAAAGATTGAGATTAAGTCTCAAGCGACTACACCATACACTGTTGTGTAGACATGGTGTGTCAAAAACGAGAAATGATATTCTAATAGTAAAAGAACAAGTTTGTTCGGAATTACCTATGTTCTATGGATATTTCTGGATACAACGGCACATTCTATGTGGTTGTAGAATAATCCTAGAAGAACAAGTAATTGTAAGTTCAATAGTACTACGAACCAGATGGGTATCCTCACCCGGTTCTTAGAGGAAGACTATTAGATGAACTACAAAGCCCTAACTGACAAAGTACTTTAAAATGAGGAAAGGAAAGACTGTGAACCAGCCTGACCGAGTAGCGGTACACCACTAACTGCACCTAATGTTATTACTGTTATGCACCGGAACGCCATTGCAGTGGGAGGTTGTTAAGCAACCGGAGATGTTCATAAGACTGGAGGAGTTTTGAACTCTGGATCTAGTATACATGAAATCGATCCCTAGATCTGCATAGATTGGCGAGAAAAGTGTGTTAGAGACGTAATGGAAACAAGGGTGGTGTTTCTCGGAATTTTGTGTAGATGACACTTCATCGTTGGCGACAATGTAAAAGTGTTGTCAGACATAAAATAGAGGTTGTCTAAATGAATCAAGATATAAGATTAAGATGAAGTTGGATCATGTTCTTAGAAATCTTTCGATCTCTGGATAAGAACATTTGTACTTCTCTTAAGATATCTTATACGATTGTGGTTTGTTTTAAACATGCACAATTCTGAGAAAGGTTATTGCCTTTCCAGAACAGAATACATCTATCTAAGGGTATGTGTTTCGAACACATGAAGGAGATGGATATGGACAAAGCAGTAACCTACACTTTGAGTGTGGAGAGCTTTGTAGATGCAATGTTAAAGAACAAGAACCTGATATCAACTATGCGGTTAGCGTAGTGGGAGGATATCAAGGTAATCTGGATAAGAAATATTCGAATGCTGTAAAGTACTTGGAAGTACGTGATTACTGGCAAAACGAAATCTTCTTAGATTACAGTTTCTCAGATCAAAGAATCGGAGAAAGACCAGTGTAAGTCGATATCAGGCTATGTGTTCACTTTTAGAAGAGGTGGAACCTAAGGATGAAAGAGTGATGAGCGTGATGCTTCTCGGACTCTATCATAAACCGAATAGCAGCCTCAGAGGCAGCGGAAGTTTTGGTTAGGTTCCGGAATGACCTCTGAACTTGGATATGATTCTTGGTTCACCAAAGGCTATGTACATAGCGGTGCGTGGAGAACTGGAAGAAGTCATTAGTTCGAAAAGTGATGATAACACATAGAGCCAGTACCACCTGATACGAGTCATCGTCAGAGAGACGACGCAGTAGTCACCAAGATAGCTTCAGAGCGGCAACCTAGATTGCTCATTCACATAATACTTCTGGGAAGTATAACTTAAGCACGTGATGAGTATGGGAGTCGGGAGTTTGGAGGAAATGACTAGACCTTAGTACAAGTGGGAGATTGTTGGAGTTGTGTACTTAATGTCTAGATTTAAGTACCGGTAAACTCCCGGTCATGGCATTTAACCTATTTAATTAATAAACAATTATTTGCAATTAATTAATTATGCAAAATATAGTCCTGGATTTTATACGTTGTAGTTAGTATGGTGCTGCATGGGCGCACAGAAGATCATACTATCGGTTGCTCGTATTTAATCGAACAGTTGCTCACGACCTAGATGGACACGGACCAATCCATCGGTATAGTCGTTGTGTGAGAGAGAAAATAATTTATCTTAATTATTTTATCACACTTGTACACTTGGTGTATTGGGCGGATCAACTTGAGATTTATTTATTAGGATTGCCTTGGATAATCAATTTAAATCTCGGAGTATTTTATTCTTAATCCCCGATATTATTGCGGGTGTGTATATTTAATACTAGAGGCTTTGATTTTCCAAAGGAATTAACCGATTTAATTATTGGGTTAATTACCGGTAAAGTTGGGTCGCTATATTTTATATATGACATGCCGTGAATACTTGACGGGAAAGTGTATCCCGGAAGGGTTGATAATATCCCCGAGATGAGTTCATAAGGAATTATTGTGTAAACCTCATGAGTGGATTCGTTCCGCACAATAATAAAGGTTGAATGGTACTAGTCTCGGATATAAGATATGAATATTATTTATTGAGCAATAAATAAATTTATTCATGGATATTTAAATCTTAAATACACGAAATAAATAATACTACTTGGAGAAATATTATTTGATATAATATGGAATAATATTGGGAGTGCAATTTTATTTATATAGTGGAAAATAAATAAAATTAATATTGATAAGAATTAATGGATTTGGGTTGGACCCAATTTAATTTTCAATATTGAAGCCCAATATTTATTCTCCTTATGATCCCCTACGTAGCCTATATAAGCACTACATGGTCTTCACTTTCAAGAGAGAATTAATTGACCTACGCCAATCATAAAATCTTGAGAGTGAGGAGGATCCATAGAGTTCGATAGATCGTCGCCCACACGACGTTCGAACGAGGTGTAAGGAATACGCGGGAAGGTCACAAGGTCATCAACCGAATTCGTTTCTCCGTACAACGATTCGAGGTAATAATCATAAACCCCCTTTTATGATTTGTGATTGTTTTAATCGTGATGTGTACATGAACAAGACGATCCGGGAACGTCGAGACCGGGATACGGGGATCTCGCGATCCCCGTCGGGATCGAAGAAGGGGCGGCCGAACCCTAGGGTTCGACCGCCGGCGCGCGGGCGTGAGGGGAGCCCCGGCTGGACGTCGGGGCGAGCGATCGACGTGAAGTCGATCGCTGGGGGTTCGGCCGTGGGCTGGTGCCACGGCGGATCGAACCCCCCGGCCTCCCTCCGCCGGTGGTGCGCGCAAAGGGAGAAGGCCGCGGCTGGACGCCGCGGCTGGGGCGATCGAACCCTAGTTCGATCGTCGGGGACCGTCGCGGCTTCGCGCCGCGACTGGTGGTTCCCCTCCCGTCGGATGGCGGCGGTGAGTCGCCGGACTCACCGCCAAGGGGCTGTTCCGAACAGCCCCGGCGATCGCCATGCACGGCGATCGCGAACCCCGCGATGGGGTTCGGCTAGGGTTTAGCCGCGGGTTCATCCCGCGGCGATGCTCTCGTGGAGCCCGGTTCTTCGCATGGTGTTCGCGTTCGTAATTTCCGACTCGCGGGAGAAAATCGGCTGGGGCGGGCTGCGTGTCTTCGGGCGCGTAGTCTCCAAAGGTCGGACTCCTGCGGATGAGTTGGTGTTCGTGCGAACTCCGGCGACGGGTTTTCGGTCGGGTTATCGGTTCCGCATTTTTTTGATAACCCGGGACATCGAATCCCAGCAGATGGTTGTCTGGATAAATCATTATGAAAGATATAGGAAGAAGTTGTACTTCTCCTGGACATCTTACATATATATGATTATAGTTCGTTTTAACATGCAAGATTCCGAGAAAGGTTCGTTACCTTTCAGATACGGAATGCATCTATCTAATGATATGTGTTTTGGAACACAAAAGGAGATAGAAGCAATTAAAGCGGTTTCCTACACTTGGAGTGTGGAAAGCTTAATAAATGCGATGTTAAAAACGAGAACCTGATATCTGCTATGCGGCTAGTATAGTGGAAGGATATCAAGGTAATCCTGGAAAGGAATACTCGACTGCTGTAATGAACATTTTAAGTACTTTCGAAGTACTGGAAACTATGTTCTGGATTACAGAGCAAACAAGCATTTCCTTTGGATTACATTCTCTTAGATTTCTAATCGAATGAGGACCGGTGTAAGTCGATATCAGGCTATGTGTTTCACTATTAAAGGAGAAGGAGTTTTAACATGGAAGAGTGATAAGCACGATGCTTTTCGGACTCTGCCATGGGTAATAAAATAGCGGCCTCAGAGGCAGCGGAAGTTTTGGTATAACTCCGGGATAATCTCTGGGACTTAGATGTGATTCTTAATTTGCCAAAGGCTATGTAAATAGCGGTGCGATGGCAAATGGTAAGATCACAAGTCCATAAGTGTAAGATAACACATAGTGCAAGTACCACCTGATACGAGTCATCGTCGAGGGAGACGACGCTGTAGTCACCAAGATAACTTCAGAGCGGCAACCTAGATTGCTCATTCACATAGTACTTCCTGGAAGTACAACTTAAGCACGTGATGAGTATGGGAGTCGGGAGTTTGGAGGAAATGACTAGACCTTAGTACAAGTGGGAGATTGTTGGAGTTGTGTACTTAATGTCTAGATTTAAGTAACAGAAACTCACGATCCATTGCCATTAATCTATTTAATTAAATAAACAATTATTTGCGTTTAATTATTTATAATTAAATATATGCAAATCATAGTCCTGGATTTTATACGTTGTAGTTAGTATGGTGCAAGCATGGGCGCACAGAAGATCATACTATCGGTTACTCGTATTTAATCGAACAGTTGCTCACGACCTAGATGGACACGGACCAATCCATCGGTATAGTCGTTGTGTGAGAGAGAAAATAATTTGTCTTAATTATTTTATCACACTTGTACACATGGTGTATTGAGCGGATCGCTTGAGATTTATCGATTAGGATTGCCTTGGATAATCGATTTAAATCTCAGTGTATTTTATTCTTAATCCCCGATACTATTGCGGGTGTGTATATTTAATATAAGTGACTTTGATTTTCCAAAGGAATTGACCGGTTTAATTACTGGGTAAATTACCGGTTAAGTTGGGTCACTATATTTTATATATGACATGCCGTGAATACTTGACGGGAAAGTGTATCCCGGAAGGGTTGATAATATCCCCGAGATGAGTTCATAAGGAATTATTATGTAAACCCTGCAGGTGGATTTGTTCCGCATATTAATTAAGGTTGAATGGTACTAGTCTCGGATATAAGAGATGAATAAATTAATTAGCAATAAATTAATTTTATTCATGGATATTTATATCTTAAATACACGGAATAAATAATACTACCGGAGAAATATTATTTGATATAATATGGTTTAATATTGGGAGTGCAATTAATTTATATAGTGGAAAATAAATTAATTAATATTGATAAGGATTAATGGACTTGAGCATTGAGCTCAATTTAATCTTCAATATTAGAAGCCCAATATTCCACCTCCTTAAGATCCCCTACGTAGCCTATAAAAGCACTACATGGTCTTCTCTATTCTCATAACTTGAAGATCACAATTCTAGAGAGAGAAAGTAGAGAGGGAGATCCATGGAGTTCGGAAGATCGTCGCCCACCCGACGTTCGAGCTAGTGCAAGGAATACGTGGGAAGATCTCAAGGTCGTCAAATTGAGTTCTTCGTTTTTCCGAACAACGAGAACGAGGTAAATCGTAAAACCCCCTTTATGATTTTATCGTTTAATTATCGTGAAAATACCTTGAACCAAGATCCAAGGAACGGACCCAATAGACGAGGTCGAACCGGGTGGTGGTGGTTGGACCACCGGACCGCCGGCGGTTCGACGGCTCGGCTGGACGAAAATCGCGCGGGGAAAAATCGAGCCTAGGGCTCGATACGCGGATCGGCTGCGGGTTTTCCCGCAGCAATCAGCTGCCTGCTGCGGGTTTTCCCGCAGCGACCTGTAGCGCCCCGCAGCAGCGAGTCAGGCGACTCGCTGCAGGTTGCTGCGAGCTGCTACGGGAGATTCGCTGGGTGCTGCGGGTTTTCCCGCAGCGGACCCGTAGCGACTCAGCAGCGACTCAGCAAGTCCCAGCAGCAGCGAGTCAGGCGACTCGCTGCGGGTTGCTGCGGGCTGCTGCGAGTCACCCCGCGTGGCTGCTGCGAGGTTCGTGGGTTCACGCGAGTTCTCTCGTGTTTTTCCCGCGTAACCCTCGTATAACTTTTTCGTATGGTCATGTACGTGTTCCGGGAGTCGATTGGAGTTGTCGTTCCGCTTTTGACAATTCCGGATATTCGATCTCCAAAGGATTTCGGTCGGAATTAATTAGATAATTAATTTTAATTAATTTATTAATTCCGGGATATCGATTTCCAACATATGTGATATATGATAAGGCATTTATACACAACGACCCTTAGAATGTTGATTGGAATCGAAATCTGGACAATGTCCTAACTGTTGGAATTCGATATCCCGGGTTATTTAAATTTGCGGAAACCAATAACCCGATTAAACCCTTCGCCGGAGATCACATGAACGCCGACTCATCCGCCGGAGTCCGGCCTTTGGAGACCACGCACCCGAAGGCACGCAGCCCGCCCCCAGCCGAACCCCCGCGAGACGGGGTTCACGCGATCGAAGGTGTCGATCGCTCAAGGCGATCAACGGGCTGGGGCTGCCCAGCAGCCCCCGCGGCGAGTCCGGCGACTCGCCGCCGCCTGGAGGCCCCCACCGCCGTGGTGGGGAGGAGCGCGGCACCAGCCCGCGCTCCGGCGATCGATCCTTGTGATCGATCGCACGCCCTCGGCCCAGCCGAGGGTCGAGCCTCCTCGCGCCTCGAAACCCTAGGGGCGATCGCCGTGGTCCGGCGATCCTAGATCGCCACCACGCGTTCGTCCTCTAATCCGGGGTTCGATCCTTGGATCTTGTTTTTCGATAATTGATCAATAAACTAGAATTAAATTGCGGAAATTTAATTCACCTTTCGATTCGTTGTGCGGAGAAACGAGATCTTATGATGACCTTGAGATCTTCCCACGTATTCCTTGCACTTGTTCGAACGTTGGGTGGGCGACGATCCTCCGAACACTATGGATCTCCTTCTCTACTTTCTCTCTCTAGAATTGTGATCTTCAAGTTATGAGAATAGAGAAGACCATGTAGTGCTTTTATAGGCTACGTAGGGGATCTTAAGGAGGTGGAATATTGGGCTTCCAATATTAATGATTAAATTGAGCCCAAGCCCAAATCTATTAATCCATTAATATTAATTAATTCTATTTTCCACTATATAAAATTAATTGCACTCCCAATATTAAACCATATTATATCAAATAATATTTCTCCGGTAGTATTATTTATTCCGTGTATTTAAGATATAAATATCCATGAATAAAATTAATTTATTGCTAATTAATTTATTCATCTCTTGTATCCGAGACTAGTACCATTCAACCCTAATTATTATGCGGAACGAATCCACCTGCAGGGTTTACATAATAATTCCTTATGAACTCATCTCGGGGATATTATCAACCCTTCCGGGATACACTGTCCGGTCAATTATTCACGGCATGTCATATATGAAATATAGTGACCCAACTTAACCGGTAATCAACCCAATAATTAAATCGGTTAATTCCTTTGGTAAATCAAAGTCACTTATATTAAATATACACACCCGCAATAATATCGGGGATTAAGAATAAAATACACTGAGACTTAAATCGATTATCGCCGGCAATCCTAATCGATAAATCTCAAGCAGATCCGCTCAATACACCAAGTGTACAAGTGTGATAAAATAATTAAGATAAATTATTTTCTCTCTCACACAACGACTATACCGATGGATTGGTCCGTGTCCATCTAGGTCGTGAGCTACTGTTCGATTAAATACGAGTAACCGATAGTATGATCTTCTGTGCGCCCATGCTTGCACCATACTAACTACAACGTATGAAATCCAGGACTATGATTGGCATATATTTAATTATAAATAATTAAATGCAAATAATTGTTTATTTAATTAAATAGATTAATGGCAATGGATCGTGAGTTTGCGTTACTTAAATCTAGACATTAAGTACACAACTCCAACAATCTCCCACTTGTACTAAGGTCTAGCCATTTCCTCCAAAACTCCCGACTCCCATACTCATCACGTGCTTAAGTTGTACTTCCAAGAAGTACTATGTGAATGAGCACTCTAGGTTGCCGCTCTAAAGTTATCTTGGTGACTACAGCGTCGTCTCCCTCGACGATGATTCGTATCAGGTGGTACTTGCACTATGTGTTATCTTACACTTATGGACTTGTGATTTCTTACCATTTGCCATCGCACCGCTATATACATAGCCTTTTGGCAAATTAAGAATCACTTCTAAGTCCCAGAGATTATCCCGGAGTTATACCAAAACTTCCGCTGCCTCTGAGGCCGCTATTTGGTTACCCATGGCAGAGTCCGAAAAGCATCGTGCTTATCACTCTTCCATGTTAAAACTCCTTCTCCTTCAACAGTGAAACACATAGCCTGATATCGACTTACACCGGTCCTCATTTGATTAGAAATCTAAGAGAATGTAATCCAATGGAAAAACTCGTCTGCTTCATAGTCTAGAACAGTACTTCGAAAGTACTTTTACAGCAGTCGAATATTCCTTTCCAGGATTACCTTGATATCCTCCCACTATGCTCACTGCATAGCCGATATCAGGTTCTCGTTTTCAACATTGCATTTATCAAGCTTTCCACACTCCAAGTGTAGGAAACCGCTCTCATTGCTTCTATCTCCTTTTGTGTTCCAAAACACATATCCTTAGATAGATGCATTCCGTCTCTGAAAGGTAACGAACCTTTCTCGGAATCTTGCATGTTAAAACGAACCATAATCATATATATGTAAGATGTCCAGTAGAAGTACAATGTTCTTTTATTGAGATCCCAGATCTTAAGAACATGCTCTAACTTCTTCTTTATCTCATATATCGATTTTTCTAGACAACCATCATTTTATGTCTGACAACATCTTTACATTGTTACCAATGATAAAATGTTATCTACATAAAACCTCCGAGAAACACCACTTTGTTTCCATCACGTTTCCCATACACATGATTCGTCAATGCCTTTTGATGAATCCATCAAATGGACTATCTCATCAATTCGCAAGTACCACGAACTCAATACTTTGTTTCAATCCATAAATGGATCAACTAAGCTTGTACTCTAAATGATCTCGCCTCTTAGCAATAATCCTTATTGCTCTCCAAGAAGGCACATTTAGATCTAGTACTGCCTTCATGTAGATCTAGGGATCGATTTCACGTATACTAGGTCCAGAGTCCGAAGACTCACCTAGTTTTATGAATATCTCCGGTTGTTATACAACCTCCCACTACAATGGCGTTCCGGTGTATAAACAGTAATAACAGTAGGTGCAGTTAGTGGTGTACCGCTACTCGGTTCGGCTGGTTCTAAGTCTTAATCGTTTTCTCTCTTTTCAGAAGTATCACGTCATTTTGGGCTTGTGGTTCATCTAATAGTCTTCCTCTAAGAACCGGGCGTTAGAACTTATAACGTCCCTCTGGTTCATAGTACTATTGAACACACATCTTTTGTTCTTCTAGGATATTCTACAACCGCATTTGAATGCGCCGTTGTTTCCAAGACATATCCATAGAACATAGGTAGTTCCGTTTAACTCGCGCTTTTACTATTTCTATAAGAGTTCCATTTCTTATTTCCGACATACCAATCTTACAGAGGACTGTATGGTGTAGTCACTTGGGATCCAATCCCAAGCTCTGATCATAAATCAGAGTCAATCAATTCTAATACTTGTCCGGATCTTATATCTTATATCCAAAAGGATTGCTTAGTCGTATTATCTTCCGAATTAGATTCTTAGGTCGGAAGGTCCACTCCTTCAACTTAATTGATCTTACAATCAATTTTCGACCTTTGAACTTCTTATTTGAATAAATATGACTTAGCATAAGATTCCACAAGTATAAATGATTTAATAAAGAAATCTCTTATTAGTAAAACGAGTTGTATAAAACGGTTCGTCGCATCGTGGTAGACTCAGGATTCATCATTTATATATTGCTAGCTAATGTACCAAAATAGATAATATCATTATTTCTTCTTATAACCATCAAATGATTAAAAGAAATAAAATATCCATTCATTAGAAACCCAGAACAAAGTTCTTTCTAATATGAAAGGTACATAAAAGCAATAACTCAAAATGAAATCCTATAAAATGTCCTCCACTGCAACAGCTGCCTCCTTACAGCATTGCCCATGTAGACTACGATCTTTTCTTTTCTAAGTCGTCGGGTTCCCTGGAACCCTTGCATTTAGAATGCGCATACCGCCAGTGGTTCCATATCTACACACCAGGTTCCGGTAGATAATACCACTGACTATGTTTTACGACTAAAGAAATTTCGTACCTTCTTTGAGAGGATAATCAGACTTCCAGTACCCAGACTGTTTGCATCGAGAATACTTGCCTCATGGCTTTCTCGTCCCATCTCGTGGTCCAAGTAACTTAGGACCACTGGGTTTCTTTGCTTTCTTGTCCTTTCCCCGATTCATGCCTTTAGGTTCGAAACCTTTGGCATTGGCTACAAGAGCTTGCGATTTCCGTCTCAACTCGTCTAAAAGGTCAATCATCTCAAAAAAAACGTTTTTAAGCGTTTCCTCGAAGTGACTGGCCTTTATGAGTATCCTCATCGCTTCTTGTCTAGCCGCCTATGTCAATAGGCTCGGGAGGACAAAGCTCACTGAGTACAACCTTGCACTCTTTAACAGTTTGGGTAATGTCTAGATCTCTATTCCAATCATTACATTCAGGGACTAATGAGTTTAAAATCCTTACGTATCACATAAAGTGGGTTCAAAGCCATATCCTAATCTATGAGCACATATAACAACAAACAATCGATTTAATCTCCGATATTATCTCCCTCAAATAATATCATTAAACCACTAATTGCATCTAAAATCCCATCAGATATGGCAAGCCACGATAGTGTGGACGTTTACCTATCCAAATGATTTAGCAATTAGATTTCCTTCGGTCGTACATCATCATTAGCGTTACTTCGATGGGAAGAATACTAAGAAGCGTACCTAAGTGTAAACCATTACTCAGTATCTAAGAAGATTGTTTGGGACACGCATATTCACCGCAAGCCACGATAGTGTGGACGTTTACGTTAACATACGCTCCTTTACTCCCTTCTATAACTGTCTACATCAATCGTTCCAAAATCCCATACAATGCAGCAAGCCACGATAGTGTGGACGTTTACTACACCAAAAGACTTTTACAATTGACTCCCAATTACATGAATCATTCAATCTTGTAAATCAAGACGCGGAGAATCATAAGTGAAACTCGAAGTTTCTAACCAGTGATTCACCATGCGAACGACCCTATCTCTCATAAATGAGGGAGCCGAGCAGACAATCGATCCACCTTCAAAAGGATGGTACGAAGGTCTCTAATTTGTGTCCTCGACATGACCAAGTGGCTTTGGCTCCATTCCACTCCCCGGGGTGAGAATGAGTCGACTTGAAATCAGTTTCAGAAAGACAAATTAGGCATTGTTTGATAAACTTAATCAATGTTTCTTGTAAAAGGAATTACAAGAATTCTCCTCTAATGACTTGTCTAAACGAACTTCAAAAGTCCATAAAAGTCACCAAGAGAACAACAATGGAGACCATGGATATGTTTCCATACCCTCTCCCACTTAGCTTTTTACAACAAAGGGATACGCTATCTAATGCATAATTAAATACACATAAGCATAATAACAAACATACATTTCATGCAAGTACGTACACAAATAATCAAATAATTGCTCAAGTAAAATTATTTCTCGACTATTCGTACCTTGATGAATTCCAGCATGCTTGTCTTGAGTCTTCATTCTACGTCTTGAATACTTTGCCGAGCGTTGGAAAAATTCTTTGATTCTCATATTTAATTTTACCCCAATTAAATAAAATCAATTCCATTGATTTCCATATTTAATTCTATTTTAAATAAAATCCAAGATTTTCCAATCCAAAATAAGTTTTGAATTAATCTAATGATTTTAAATAAAATACTTAAATTAAATAAAATCAATATTATTAAAATCCATTGATCTCCATATTTAATTCTATTCTAAATAAAATCCAAGATTTTCCAATCCAAAATAAATTTTGAATTAATCTAGAGATTTTAAATAAAATACTTAAATTAAATAAAATCAATATTATTAAAATCCATTGATCTCCATATTTAATTCTATTCTAAATAAAATCCAAGATTTTCCAATCCAAAATAAATTTTGAATTAATCTAATGATTTTAAATAAAATACTTAAATTAAATAAAATCAATATTTTAATAATTTCTCAATCCTATTTAGATTAGATCTCAAGAATCCTAATCAAAATCGAATTTTGATTCTTCTTAAGACTTCTAATCCAAGTAGTGGTATAGGATATCTAGAGAAACTAGGATTTTCTTTCCTAATTTAACTCTCCATCTAATTCCATTATTTAATTCCATAATTAAGAAATCTAATCCAAATAGAATTTGAATTAATTTCAAAATTAAATTAAATAAAATTAGAAAAATTAAATTATTTCCGGAAAGATCGGATTTACCGGGACGAACCGAAACAATTCCGGTCATCCCAAAATCGAACCATGAGATGGACCAATCGAAACCAATTCTTTTGATTCATGCATGCGGACAAGCACATGCACATCATCGCACCAGGCCATGCAAAAGAATGAATAATTCCATTCAGCCAACCATCAATTCACGCACATGCATAACCGAAATCACATGGTGTCGGCCAAAGACAAAACCGATGTCGGCCGACACCCTTAATTAATTTCAGCAACGCGCACAATTTCGATCGTCTTCTCCGGCGGACTGTGCACGAGCCTGGTTGATTTCCGGCATGGCGTCTCCTTCGACGACACACGCCATCAACCTCGACACAGTCCACGCAAGCCACGCGTCTAGCCGTGCTCGTCAACGTAACCCACGAAAGACGAAACACGTCCCCGATGGCTGACTGCCGCCGACTTCCGGCGAGCCATCACGCGATGGTGATCACCAAGTCGAGCAGCCCAGCACCAACAGCTCCGAGCCTTGGCGCACCAGCAGCCCACGATCCGAAGCCGAAGCCGCGAACCGAAGCCGATGCCGCGAACCTAACGCCGCCGCCGGCTGCCGGCGAACCACCACCACTGGTGGCTTACGCCGACACGCCCAGCTGCGTTCAGCCCGCTTCCAGCAGCCCGCATAGCCCGTGCTTCCAGCCACCTCCCCGGCAGCCCGCACCGAGCCCACGGTCGATCGATCCGGTTCGATTTCCGACAACCCTCGATTTTAATAATTTATTTTTCCGTTCAACACAATTCATACGAGAGAGAAAAACAAGTACGTAGAACAATATAGCACAATAATTTAACAATTTAAATTAATCTATGGCTATAAACAACGACAATCGATTATCGAAACAATTAACGAAAAAACGTAACCATACGCTCTGATACCAATTGTTGGAATTCGATATCCCGGGTTATTTAAATTTGCGGAAACCAATAACTCGATTAAACCCTTCGCCGGAGATCACATGAACGCCGACTCATCCGCCGGAGTCCGGCCTTTGGAGACCACGCACCCGAAGGCACGCAGCCCGCCCCCAGCCGAACCCCCGCGAGACGGGGTTCACGCGATCGAAGGTGTCGATCGCTCAAGGCGATCAACGGGCTGGGGCTGCCCAGCAGCCCCCGCGGCGAGTCCGGCGACTCGCCGCCGCCTGGAGGCCCCCACCGCCGTGGTGGGGAGGAGCGCGGCACCAGCCCGCGCTCCGGCGATCGATCCTTGTGATCGATCGCACGCCCTCGGCCCAGCCGAGGGTCGAGCCTCCTCGCGCCTCGAAACCCTAGGGGCGATCCTAGATCGCCACCACGCGTTCGTCCTCTAATCCGGGGTTCGATCCTTGGATCTTGTTTTTCGATAATTGATCAATAAACTAGAATTAAATTGCGGAAATTTAATTCACCTTTCGATTCGTTGTGCGGAGAAACGAGATCTTATGATGACCTTGAGATCTTCCCACGTATTCCTTGCACTTGTTCGAACGTCGGGTGGGCGACGATCCTCCGAACACTATGGATCTCCTTCTCTACTTTCTCTCTCTAGAATTGTGATCTTCAAGTTATGAGAATAGAGAAGACCATGTAGTGCTTTTATAGGCTACGTAGGGGATCTTAAGGAGGTGGAATATTGGGCTTCCAATATTAATGATTAAATTGAGCCCAAGCCCAAATCTATTAATCCATTAATATTAATTAATTCTATTTTCCACTATATAAAATTAATTGCACTCCCAATATTAAACCATATTATATCAAATAATATTTCTCCGGTAGTATTATTTATTCCGTGTATTTAAGATATAAATATCCATGAATAAAATTAATTTATTGCTAATTAATTTATTCATCTCTTGTATCCGAGACTAGTACCATTCAACCTTAATTATTATGCGGAACGAATCCACCTGCAGGGTTTACATAATAATTCCTTATGAACTCATCTTGGGGATATTATCAACCCTTCCGGGATACACTGTCCGGTCAATTATTCACGGCATGTCATATATGAAATATAGTGACCCAACTTAACCGGTAATCAACCCAATAATTAAATCGGTTAATTCCTTTGGTAAATCAAAGTCACTTATATTAAATATACACACCCGCAATAATATCGGGGATTAAGAATAAAATACACTGAGACTTAAATCGATTATCGCCGGCAATCCTAATCGATAAATCTCAAGCAGATCCGCTCAATACACCAAGTGTACAAGTGTGATAAAATAATTAAGATAAATTATTTTCTCTCTCACACAACGACTATACCGATGGATTGGTCCGTGTCCATCTAGGTCGTGAGCTACTGTTCGATTAAATACGAGTAACCGATAGTATGATCTTCTGTGCGCCCATGCTTGCACCATACTAACTACAACGTATGAAATCCAGGACTATGATTTGCATATATTTAATTATAAATAATTAAATGCAAATAATTGTTTATTTAATTAAATAGATTAATGGCAATGGATCGTGAGTTTGCGTTACTTAAATCTAGACATTAAGTACACAACTCCAACACTAACTGCTGAGGAGTACAAGTATGTACTTCGTGTTCTTTGTCCTCCCGTGTCAAGAAATGGTTTTGAACCTATGAACGGGTAGATGGAAAAGAAGAATCATGATACGGAAACCCAGTGGTCGATTTTGGACCACGAGATGGGGTAAGTATGCCGCAAGGCAAGTACTTCCGTTGCTAGCAGTCTGGGCACTGGAAGTCTGATTGTCCTCTCATAAAAACGAGTGAACTTTTCCTTAGTCATTGATACATTTTCAAAGTGGTGATATCTACCGGCACCTGGTATGTAGATACGGAGGCCACTGATCATGTTTTGCATTTGTATGCAAGGGTTCCAGGAAACCCGGCGACTTAGAAAGGAAAAGATCACCATCTACATGGGCAATGCTGCGAAGGTAGCGGTTGTTGCAGTGGGAGAGATTCATTTACTTTGAGTAATGAAAGGATTCTATACATTGTCTTTATGTGCCTGGATTTAGAAAGAATTTGATTTCAGTTTCTAAACAAATAGATATTCTAGTTCTTCTGATCATTCGATGATTATGAGAAGAATAGATGATAATATCTGTTCTAGCACATTGGTTGACAATTTGTATGTGATAAATCCCGAGTCTACCACAATGCAACAAACCGAAACTAGTAACACATTATCTAACACCAATAGGAGAAAGGAACCTTCTAGGATGAATCAATTATACTTGTGGCATCTTAAGCTAGGTCATTTTAATCCCAATGGGATTTAAAGGTTGAACAACTGATGATCAAATCATTGGTGTTGAAGGAGAGGACCTTCCTACCTATGAATCGATTTTGAATGGTAAATGACCAAGTAACCTTTTAAGGTTAAAAGCTATAGATCCGGACAAGTATTGGATTTGATTCAATCTGATTTATGCGGACCTATGTCTACTCAGACATGAGGAGGGTACGAGTATTTCATTTTGATGATTACTCGATACATGGATTTAGATACCTGATGCGCCGCAAGAGCAAGTACTTTGACTAGTTCAAGGAGTACAAAGCTCTTGTGGAGAACCTTCATGGTAAATCCATTGAATGCCTACGATCTGATCGTGGAAGGCAAATACCTGTCTGGAGAATTCAAAGGCATACTGATCAAAGAATGGGATTAACTCCAAACTGACTATACCATTTACTCCTCTAAGGAATGGTGTGTCGGAAAGAAGGAAAAGGACTCTTATGGGAATGGTGAGAAACGATAATGAGTTATTCGAACTTACCTTATGTTCTAGGGATATGCCTTGGGTAGGATATCCTAGAAGAACAAAAAGTTGTGTGTTCTATAGTTCTAAAGACCAGAAGGTCGTTAAGTTCTAACGCCCGGTTCTTAGGGGAAGGCTATGGGATGAACCACAAGCCCACAAGTGATGTGATGCTTGATGAGAATGAGAGAGTATGATTGAGACATAGAACCAGCCGAACCGAGTAGTACACCACTAGAAACTGCACCTATTATCACTGTTAAAACACCAGAACGCCGTCATAGTAGGAGGGTTGTTAGACATCCGGAAAGATTCGTGGGACTGGGTGAGTCTTTGGACTCGGCACCTGGAGTACATGAAATCGATCCTTGGACCTATGATGAGGCGTTACAAGTTCTAAATGCGCCTTCTTGGTGAAAGGCGATGAAATCCGAAATGGAATCTGAGGATTCTAATAAAATCTGGGATCTTGTAGAACTTCCGAAAGGCGTGAAGCCAATCGGGTGTGAATGGGTCTGCAAGAAAAAGAGAGGATATGACGGGAAGGTCGGAACCTTCAAAGCAAAGCTTGTTGTGAAAGGATATACTCAGAAAGATATGGATCGAGTATGAGGAGACCGTTCGCCGGTAGCAATGCTAAAGTCAATCCGGATGCTCTTAGCATCTCATATGGATTATGAGGTGTGGTAAAATGGTTGTCGAGACAACTTTCCTATATGGAAGTCTTGACGGAACCATATATGAAATAGCCAGTTGGATTCATTGCTAAGAGGCGAGAGCATTTAGTGTGCAAGCTCTGTCAATCCATTTATGGACTGAAGCGAGCTAAAAGATTGTGGGACATGCGATTTGATAAGTCCATTGGTATGGATTCATTCAAAGCATGGACGAATCAAGTGTATATTGGAAACGTGATGGAGACAAAGTGGTTTCTCGTGCTTTATGTAGAAGATATTTTCTAATTGGCAACAATGTGAAAATGTTATCGGACATGAAGGGATGGTTATTCTAGACAATTCAATATGAAGAACTTAGGAGAGGTTGGTACCTATCCCAAGCTTCATATATAGACACGATTCTGACTCGTTTAACATACAAGATTCCTAGAAAGGTTTTTACCTTTCAGACATGGAATCTATCTATCTAAGGATGTGTGTCAAACACAAAAGGAGATAGAAGAAATGTAAGAAGTTCCCTACGCCTTGGCTTTGCGAAGCTTAATGTATGTTATGCACGAGACCTGATATCTGCTATGCCGGAGCATAGTGGTGAGATACCAGAGTAACCCTAGAAAGGAACATTGGACTGTTGTGATCAGTCGAGCAATTTCCTATGGGTTACGCAGATTCGGATTTCTAATCATAGAGGGAAAGTTGAAAGTCGAAGTCAGGCTATGTGTTCACACTAAGGAATGGAGATCTCGAATGGAAGAGTGTAATACAGTGCATTACAGACTCTACCACGGAAACAGAATAGGTAGCGGCCTTTGAGGCAGCTAAAGGATCGGTGTGACTCCGGAGATTTCTCCAAGACTTAGATGTGGTACTGTTGGAGTTGTGTACTTCATGTCTAGATTTAAGTAACGGAAACTCTCGATCCATTGCCATTAATCTATTTAATTAAATAAACAATTATTTGCGTTTAATTATTTATAATTAAATATATGCAAATTATAGTCCTAGATTATATACGTTGTAGTTAGTATGGTGTGCGGGCCCACACGGAAGATCATACTATCGGTTACTCGTATATAATCGAACAGTTGCTCACGACCTAGATGGAAAAGGACCAATCCATCGGTATAGTCGTTGTATGAGAGAGAAAATAATTTGTCTTGATTATTTTATCATACTTGTACACTTGGTGTATTGGGCGGATCGCTTGAGATTTATCGATTAGGATTGCCTTGGATAATCGATTTAAATCTCAGTGTATTTTATTCTTAGTCCCCGATACTATTGCGGGTGTGTATATTTAATATAAGTGACTTTGATTTTCCAAAGGAATTGACCGGTTTAATTACTGGGTCAATTACCGGTTAAGTTGGGTCACTATATTTTATATATGACATGCCGTGAATTCTTGACGGGAAAGCATGTCCTCGAAAGGGTTGATAATGTCCCTGAGATGGGCTCATAAGGATTATCATGTAAACCTTGCAAGTGTATTTGATCCGCATAATAATAAAGTTGAGTGGTACTATTCTCGGAATTATAAGAGATGAATAAATAATATTAGCAATAAATATAATTTATTCATGGACATTTATATCTTAAACATGCGGAATAAATAATACTACCGGAGAATATTATTTGATATAATATGGTATAATATTGGGAGTGCAATTATATTTATATAGTGGAATTAATATATAATTAATAATAGTAAGGATTAATAGATTTGGGCTTGGGCTCAATTTATTCACTATTATTGGAAGCCCAATATTCCACCTCCTTATGATCCCCTACGTAGCCTATAAAAGCACTACATGGTCTTCTCTATTCTCATATAACTTGAAGATCACAATTCTAGAGAGAGAAAGTAGAGAAGGAGATCCATAGAGTTCGGAGGATCGTCGCCCACCCGACGTTCGAACGAGTGCAAGGAATACGTGGGAAGGTCTCAAGGTCTTCAATAAGATCTCGTTTCTCCGCACAACGAATCAAAAGGTGAATTAAATATTTCCGCTATTTAATTCATATTGAAATCAATTATCGAAAAACAAGATCCGAAAGTCGGAGACTCAAACCGGGATCAACCGAGGTGGTGGCGGTCGAAGACCGCCGGACCACGGGCTGGTTGAAGACTCCAGGCGGATGAGTCCCCGCGAGAACTCGGCTGGACAGCCGAGCGCCCGCCTAGGCGGTGGCTTGTCGCACGCGGTTGGAGCGATCGTGGGTCGCGGCTTTGCCGCGGCTAGGGCTCGATCGGCTGCTCCTCCGCGACGACTTCGGGCTGTTCGGTCGTGGTTTCCGGGACGTATATCGGAGTCGGTTCTACGACGATTCCGGGTGATCGATTTCCAACAACGCGGATCGGCTGCGGGTTTTCCCGCAGCGGACCCGTAGCGACTCAGCAGCGACCCAGCAGTGCCCAGCAGCAGCGAGTCAGGCGACTCGCTGCGGATTGCTACGGGCTGCTGCGAGCAGTCCCGCGTGGCTGCTGCGGGAATCGCGGGTTCACGCAATTTCTCTCGTGTTTTTCCCGCGTAACCCTTGTATAACTTTTTCGTATGGTCATGTATGTGTTCCGGGAGTCGATTGGAGTTGTCGTTCCGCAATTTTGACAATCCGGATAATCGATCTCCAAAGGGACGTCGGTCGGAATTAATTAGATAATTTAATTAATTAATTTTATTTAAATTTATTAATTCCAGGATGCCGATTTCCAACAATTGGTATCAGAGCGTTGGTTTTCGTTCACGGTATTTTTCGATAAATTATTCTACCTTGCAGGGTTTCCGACTATTATGGCTAGATTTAATTATTTTAATTAATGTCATAATATTGTTCTTGATTATTAAACTCTCGGACATGTCGAGATTCGTTTTATGTGTGGTGAATGCTTTAATAGTAAAAATTCGGGGATTGACCGAATTTAGGATTTATTACTACGTTCTATTTTTTCCGGAAAATGTATAGGGTCGATTTCATGTATAGAATCGATACCGGATAATTATAATTAAATTATGTAATTTATTTTACGTTGGATCGATGCCGAAACGACCGCCGGAGAAGACGTGTGACGAAGAAGACGAAGGGGACGAGGGGCCGATCATCCCCATGATCGACCCCATGGGATCGACCCGCCGGCATGGGGGCTGTCCGTGGGAGCTTCCGGCCACGCCGGCCACCGGTGGTGGCGGCGCGTGGGCTGGGGGCGGCGGCGGTACTCCTCCCGGGCGGTAGTCGACGGTGGGGGTGGTGCGGGGACTCCCAACGCGCGCTACTCCTACCATAATCTGACTTTCCTATTTGATTCGGTTTTCCTATTTGAGTGTTCTTATTTTTAGGAACTCTCATGGAATAGGAAAAGAATTAAATTGGAATTAATTTATTTCCTATTTGATTATTCCTATTCTTAAGAATTTTTAATAGATGGAAATTAATTAATTATGGAATGTAGAAGAGTCCTAATTTATTTTATTTCCTTATTCTATTATAGAAGTCTTCTAGAATATTCCTTGTTTTACTTGGATGAGATTCTAGAGATTTAATAGAATTAGATAGGAAAATAAAAATAAATAAAAATATTAATGATATTTAATTTTATTTTTGATATATTCGATTGACTTAATTTTCGAATTAAGTAACTTTTGGATTAATTGAAAATAAATAGATTTAAATATTGGGATTAATATTCTCGTCACATGGAGCATTCAAGAACGAAGACTGAAGACTAGAAGATGCGTACGGAGATGCGATAAAGGCATAATAGTCGGAAAATAATATTCTAGTATTATTTTGATTATGTGATAATAGTATGTGCTTTATTTCATGTATGCATGCTTATGTTCTCTTGGTGACTTTTATGGACTTTCGAAGTTCGTTTAGACAAGTCATTGGAGGAGAATTCTTGTAATTCCTTTTACGAGAAACATTGATTGAGTTTATCAAACAATGCCTAATTTTTCTTTCTGAAACTGATTTCATGTCGACTCATTCTCACCCCAGGGAGTGGAATGGAGTCATAGCCACTTGGTCACGTGGATGACACAAATTAGAGACCGTCGTACCATTTCTTGAAATGGATCGATTGTCTGCTCGGCTCCCTCATTGAATGAGAGATAGGGCTGTTCGCATTGTGAATCATTGGTTAGAAACTTCGAGTTTCACTTATGATTCTCCGCGTCCTGATTTACAAAAATCGAATGGATCAAGTAATCGGGAGTCAATTGTAAAAATCTTTTGGTGTAGTAAACGTCCACACTATCGTGGCTTGCTGCACTGAATGGGTAGATTAGAGAATTAGAGTTCTTCTGATTTGGGAATTAGGAATAGAAATTGAGGAGAAATGATTTTTTGTTTCTGTAATTCTCCACTGGTAAATGCCGTTTCTCAATTTTAATTTTCTTTTTTTATTTATTAATTGGGTTTTGATGACGTGGCATTTTTCTTTTTTTCTTTGAAAATTGATTACAGCCGCCAATCAGGAGAAGACGCGTGTCAAGGCAAATTGGCGATCGTCTTCCGGGTTGCCACGTCATCAATTGATCTGTCAAAATTGAAGATTCCGACCAAAAAGGACTAAATCGGACAAAAATTTGAGCTATATGGGACTAAATTGAAAATGTGTAACTACATGGGACTAAATCGAAAATGACCCAACTTTATGGGACCAACAAAAAAATTCTCCCTAGACAGTTATAGAAGGGAGTAAAGGAGCGTATGTTAACGTAAACGTCCACACTATCGTGGCTTGCGGTGAATATGCGTATCCCAAAAAATCTTCTTAGATACTGAGTAATGGTTTACACTTAGGTACGCTTCTTAGTATTCTTCCCATCGTAGTAAAGCTAATGATGATGTACGACCGAAGCAAATCTAATTGCTAAATCACCGGAAAATAAATGAGAGGATGGAAGCCGTTTCGCACGGTCATTTAGTTTCACGGTTGTATCTGCACGGCGTTACATGGTCATTAATACATCTACACCGTGGCTTGTTCAACCCGCAAAAAAACGATCGTCAATCGTTTGTATACACTTTTAAGGCGTCGTTACCATCAACGGGGTCATGTTTCAGGCAGTGAGACGTATGGTATTTGAAATTAAAGACGTACGATGCGATTTGCATTAGTGCATGTCTCAAATTCAAGAGATGTGTAGTTCATTGGTAACAATTTACTCTCAAGAGTGATCATATTGCACATGGTATGTCAAATTTAATCGTTTGATGGATTATTGTGGAATTTTTTAGGTTCAATATAATCAATTCCATAGGAAAGTAACTTTGCTTAAGCATTTTGCCAAAAAGATTATCGTAATTGTGCAAGAATCACGTGAAAACGTCATTGTTCATACTCACACGGTAATGTCGTGAGACCTAACCGTGATACAGTACCGTGCGACGGTCAAATCAATGTAAGTATGTAAACAGATACTTACGTGGCACGGTTTTGTCAAGGAACAGAACAACTTTTGAAGCCGCAGGTTTATTCAACCTTTTTATTCATCTTTTAATATTTAATAAATTATATTACCGAGATTCTCAAAGACCAAAAAAAAAAAAGAGAGGACGGTTGCCTTTTGCCATGGTTCAATCACACGACCCTTGGCGCACGGTAATATCGTCAAACACTAAAGTCACACGGTTACTCGTGCACGGTGGGAGAAGGTCGAAATATAATAACAAAGAAAAACAAGCACTAGTACAGTATTATAACGTAGACTACGTAGTGTAGTAGCTACAAAACCAAAAAAACATATTGTAAAAGCAAAAATAAAAACATACTATTCATAAACAAAACGCAGAAAGAAACATTCTTTGCATTAATGGTTCATCATCCTCGCCATCGGCGTCATCGCCTTCATCAGTCGTTTCATCCTTATCGTCTGCGTCATCGTCCATATTGTCCTCATCGTCCGAGAGCTCCACCACCTTCTCAAACAGGATCTCTTCTACAACCTTAGATATGGTCGGCAGAAGGGGGTCTCCAGGGGCATTAGGATCGGAAAAGTTACGAATCTCGAGACCATCTTTACTGTAGACATTGATAAAAAAAGGACCCAATTTCTTGGCGTAGTGAAAAACCAAAAAATAACCGAATTTAAGATGATGAGCCGTGCAGAAATTGGTCCAACCACGATGAAAGCACAAGTAACCGTTGACCCAAGATATTTCCACGGACCACGAGGCACGAGCGGTGGCAAATGAGGCGAGTGTCTCACAATCTCCAAGCAAAGTAGCCCTGCCTGCCAGATACTCATGTTCATGAGCAAAATCAGAAGGTAAACGACAAACTTCACGGAAATCAACGGTGTTCAGAACTTTGAAGAATCTACAAATCGGGATTGGGGTGGCCATTGAATATGAAATTTGATTTTATAAAAATTAGGGTTTTCGGCGTGGTACAGTGCTTATGTATACACGCCAAAAGTGGGTAGTTGAGGGGTTAATAAACTAATAAAGGTTTCACAATACACCGTGAGATACCAACATCGACGGTGGGTAAGGGTTTTTATCAAGGGTTATCAATGTCACATAAACCGTCACGGTAACCGTTACACGGTGAGGAAATCCACTGTAATAAACCCACAGCGCAATGTGTTTAATGGGGGTGGTTGGGAATTGAGTGATTTCGTGAAACGATTTAAATCCGGCGACGATGTGACTCAGAACAGATACTCATCAATTCCCTGAATTGAATGGTCATATCATATCATATCTGGACCATCAATGAGCGTAGTTGGAAGTTGGGTTGGGTCGTGTCGTGAGACGATTGAAATCCGGCGGAGGATCAGAACAGACACTAATCATAAATTATTTGAATTTCACGGTCATATCTAATTAATGGATATCGTGGTGGATGGGGGGTTAAGTTTTCTATGTCATATATGAACATACCATAGCATACGCACCGTAGGATACCAACGACGACGGAGGATTAGGGTTTTTTTATGTCACCTATAACATGTACGTACACGGTGTTAGACTGCACCGTGCTAACATCACGACGACCCATTCAGAGTTGTAGTCACGCTATCAAAGTCACAGTGACCGCGACATGGTGATTGAATCCACCGTGAAATACCCACGGAGGCACAGTTCTAGGGTTTTATTTAAATAATAAATAAATTAATCGCAATGTGTTTACTGGGCGTAGTTTAGAGGTCAGTCGTTTCGTGAGACGATTCAAAGACGGCGGCGGGATAACTGTATTAGGTCAGAAAATTGAGCCAATAAATACGAACGAAAAAACCCTTTTTTTTCCTATCCCCCATTTTTTTCTAAAGTTCTCTGCGTTGTTTTTTTCTTATGAAACGATTTTCACCACGCATCTTTCAAATTCATAGCTGCAGTCCTGTATCGAGATACTCGAGTTTCCAAAAGAAAACCTTCTTTTCCCTAGATCATCAATGACGAGGTACTCGAGTTTCCAAAACATCACGAGTATCTTTGTTAGAAATAGGCTATGATTCAGGAAGAAGAAACAGAAGGTTTTGAATTTTATCTCATCACTCATCTCACTATTGAGGATCAAGCTTTTCAAGTTCTAATTTCATAGATCCAGAGATTAGATTCTGAGACGGGTGTCATGTCTTTTTTTTTCTTTGTTCAGTCGAGTCTCTTTAAATAAGAAGTTGCTAAGTTTCTATAAAGGGACGGTGCTTTAAGGTTTTGATCCATCAATTTTAATTCCCATTAGGGTTTTGATCCATCAATTGTAATACGACTAATTTTGATAGCGTTCTGGGTTTATGGTTTTGATCCATCAATTGTAATTCTCAATAGGGTTTTGATTCATCAATTGTAATAAGACTATAATGATTTATCTCCGTGAATTATTTCACGTTATATAATCCCTCCACGTTGTAATTTTAATTCACGGTGTATTCTAAAACTGGATACCCACGTCTACAATGCCATTTAAGATCTGTAACGGTGTTACAATCCACAGTGTTTGAACCACGGCGACACATGAGGTTTTAGGGTTTCCTGCATGATACGGTTGCACGGTGTTATTATCTACCATTGGAACCTCACGGCGACACTGTTATATGAGTTTTATATCCCAATTATGAGCGTTCCACGGTGTTACAATCCACCGTGATCTAATCACGACGACACATTAGGTTTTAGGGTTTTCTACCTAATACCGTTGCACGGTGTTACAATCCACAGAGGGAACCCCACGGCGAAATTGTTCAATAGGCGTAGTTGGGAGTTGAGTCGTTTCTGCAACGATTGAAATCCGGCGGTGGGATGACTCAAAACAGACTCATCAATTTTCTGAATTGAATGGTCATATCAAACTAATGGATAGGGATTGTTGGATGGGGTGATTTTATAATAATTTTATTAATACGAGTAATTAATAAGCATCGTGGACAGTTGAATCATTTCGTGGAACGATTGAAATCCTGGTGGTTGGATGACTTAAATTAGATCAGAATATTAAGCCTATAAATACGAACGAAAGAAATCTATTTTTCTATACCCATTAATACTCCATTTTTCTGTTTTGTTCTTGTTATTCATGTTGGAGTTGTGTACTTAATGTCTAGATTTAAGTAACGGAAACTCCTGATCCATTGCCATTAATCTATTTAATTAAATAAACAATTATTTGCATTTAATTATTTATAATTAAATACATGCAAATTATAGTCCTAGATTATATACGTTGTAGTTAGTATGGTGTGCGGGCCCACACAGAAGATCATACTATCGGTTACTCGTATTTAATCGAACAGTTGCTCACGACCTAGATGGACACGGACCAATCCATCGGTATAGTCGTTGTATGAGAGAGAAAATAATCTGTCTTGATTATTTTATCATACTTGTACACTTGGTGTATTGGGCGGATCGCATGAGATTTATCGATTAGGATTGCCTTGGATAATCGATTTAAATCTCAGTGTATTTTATTCTTAATCCCCGATACTATTGCGGGTGTGTATATTTAATATAAGTGACTTTGATTTTCTAAAGGAATTGACCGGTTTAATTACTGGGTCAATTACCGGTTAAGTTGGGTCGCTATATTTTATATATGACATGCCGTGAATACTTGACGGGAAAGTGTATCCCGTAAGGGTTGATAATATCTCCGAGATGAGTTCATAAGGAATTATTATGTAAACCCTGCAGGTGGAATTTATTCCGCATAATAATTAAGGTTGAATGGTACTAGTCTCGGATATAAGAGATGAATAAATTAATTAGCAATAAATTAATTTTATTCATGGATATTTATATCTTAAATACACAGAATAAATAATACTACCGGAGAAATATTATTTGATATAATATGGTTTAATATTGGGAGTGCAATTAATTTATATAGTGGAAAATAAATTAATTAATATTAATGGGATTAATAGATTTGGGCTTGGGCTCAATTTAATCATTAATATTGGAAGCCCAATATTCCACCTCCTTAAGATCCCCTACGTAGCCTATAAAAGCACTACATGGTCTTCTTTATTCTCATAACTTGAAGATCACAATTCTAGAGAGAGAAAGTAGAGAGGGAGATCCATGGAGTTCGGAAGATCGTCGCCCACCCGACGTTCGAGCTAGTGCAAGGAATACGTGGGAAGGTCTCAAGGTCTTCATAGATCTCGTTTCTCCGTACAACGAGAACAAAGGTAAAATCGTGAAAACCCCCTCGATGATTTTACAATTTAATTATCGTGAAAATATCGTGAACCAAGATCCAAGAACGTAACCCAAGACGAGGTCGAACCGGGCGGTGGTGGAGGACCACCGGACCGCCGGCGGCTCGACGACTCGGCTGGACGGGACGTGAGAGGCGTGATCCTTGGCTGGACGCCGAGGGGTCGATCGCACGGGCTCGGCCGCGAGCTACGGGTTTTCCCGTAGCGGATTCGCGGGCTGTCCGAGCCCTCCCCGTGCACGATCAACAGGCTGCTGCGAGCAGCCCCGCACGCACGCACGGGACTCACAGCGGGCTGATGCGAGTTGCCTCGCACGCCCAGCCGCTTGCACGGAGCGATCGCCGCTCGCGCGGGCTGATCGCCGCTCGCGCGGCGGCGGCTGCTAGGGTTGATCGCTAGCCACGGTTTAGCCGTGGCTGCAGGGCGATCAACCGGGACGTGGCTGGGCAGCCCCGTGCGGCTGCCATGGACAGCCGCGAGCCCCACGCTAGGGCTCGACCGAACAGCCGCGGCTTTGCCGCGGTTAGGGTTTTGGTTGAGTCCGGCGCTTCGTGGTGGTTCGTGGCTGAATGTTCCGGCAACCGGGATTTGATTGGAGTTGTCGTTCCGCAATTTGACAACCCCGGATATTCGATCTCCGAAGGATTTCGGTCGGAATTAATTAGATAATTTATTTATTTAAATTTATTAATTTCGGGATATCGATTTCCAACAGTTGGTATTAGAGCGATGGTTTTCGTTCACGGTATTTTTCGATAAATTGTTCTACCTTGCAGGGTTTTCGACTATTATGGCTAGATTTAATTATTTTAATTAATGTCATTATATTGTTCATGATTATTAAACTCTCGGACATGTCGAGATTCGTTTTATGTGTGGTGAATGCTTGTAATAGTAAAAATTCGGGGGTTGACCGAATTTAGGTTTATTATTATGTTCTACTTTTTCCGGAAATTGTATCGGGTCGATTTCATGTATAGGATCGATACCGGATAATGTAATTAAATTTTGTAAGTTTATTTACGTTGGATCGATGCCGAAACGACCGCCGGAGAAGACGAAGAAAGGGAGGACTCGGACCGGCCATCCCCATGGCCGATCCCATGGATCGATCGATCGCATGGGGAGGGCACATCGCGCCTCTCGGCCGCGGTGTCACCGGCGATGGTGGCTCGTGGCTGGGCGGCGGTGGCGGTGGTGCTCCTCCTCGGCTAGCGGTCGATGGTGGTGGGGCGCGGGGACTCCCAATCCGTGCTCTCCCGCCAAGATCGAACTTTCCTAAATTATTCGGTTTTTCCTATTTTGAGTATTCCTTTTTTTTGGGAATTCTCATGGAATAGGAAAAGAATAAATTTAGAATAAATTTATTTTTCCTTATTGATTATTCCTATTCTTGGGAATTTTCATGAAATAGGAAAAGGAATAAATTTAGAATTAATTTATTTTTCCTATTTAATTATTCCTTTATGGAATTTTTTAATGGATTAGGAAAATAATTAATTTGGAAAGTTTTGAAAGTCCTTAATTAATTTTTCCTATTTAAATATTCCTTTATGGAATTTTTTATAGATTGGGAAAGAAATTAATTCGGAAGGATTATGAGTCCTAATTTATTTTATTTTCTTATTCTATTATAGAAGTCTTCTAGAATGTTCCAAGTTTGACTTGGATAGGATTCTAAAGATTTAATAGAATTAGAAAGGAAAATAAAAATAAATAAAATATTAATAATATATAATTTTATTTTTGATATATTCGATTGACTTAATTTTCGAATTAAGTAACTTTTGGATTAATTGAAAATAAATAGATTTAAATATTGGAATTAATATTCCCGTCACATGGAGCATTCAAGAACGAAGACTGAAGACTAGAAGATGCGTACGGAGATGCGATAAAGCCATAATAGTCGGAAAATAATATTCTAGTATTATTTTGATTATGTGATAATATTCTATGTGCTTTATTTCATGTATGCATGCTTATGTGTATTTAATTATGTATTAGATAGCGTATCCCTTTGTTATAAAAAGCTAAGAGGGAGAGGGATTGGAAACAATGTCATGGTCTCCATTGTTGTTCTCTTGGTGACTCTTATGGACTTTTGAAGTTCGTATAGACGAGTCATTGGAGAAGAATTCTTGTAATTACTTTTACGAGAAACATTGATTAAGTTTATCAAACAATGCCTAATTTGTCTTTCTGAAACTGACTTCAAGTCGACTCATTCTCACCCCGGGGAGTGGAATGGAGCCAAAGCCACTTGGTCATGTGGATGACACAAATTAGAGACCTTCGTACCATTTCTTGAAATGGATCGATTGTCTGCTCGGCTCCCTCATTTTATGAGAGATAGGGTTGTTCGCATGGTGAATCACTGGTAAGAAACTTCGAGTTTCACTTATGATTCTCCGCGTCCTGATTTACAAAATTCGAATGGATCAAGTAATTGGGAGTCAATTATAAAAGTCTCTTGGTGTAGTAAACGTCCACACCACGTGGCTTGCTATACTAACGGATTTTGGATTAATTGATGTAGACAATTATAAGGAATTGTGAAGGATTGTGAAATCATCGTAAACGTCCACACCACGTGGCTTGCGGTGACGTAGCGGTTCCAAACGATTTACTTTAGTACTGAGTAATGGTTTACACTTAGATACGCATTATAGTATTCTTCCCTACGAAGTTACGCTATAAGTGATGTATGACCGAAGCAAATTTAATTGCTAAATTATTTAGGTAGGTAAACGTCCAGACCACGTGGCTTGCCATATCTGATGGGATTTTAGATGTGATTAGTGATTTAATGATATTATTTAAGGGAGATAATATCGGAGATTAAATCAATTGTTTGTTATTATATGTGCTCATAGATTAGGATATGGCTTTGAACCCACTTTATGTGATACTTAAGGATTTTAACTCACTGGTCCCTGATTATATTGATTGGAATAGAGATCTGGACATTGCCCAGACTGTTAGAGAGTACAAGTTTGTACTCAGTGAGCTTTGTCCTCCCGAGCCTACCAATGTCTTAACTGATGAGGAAAGTGTTGGAGTTGTGTACTTAATGTCTAGATTTAAGTATCGGTAAACTCCCGGTCATAACACTTAACCTATTTAAATAATAAACAATTATTTGCATTCAATTATTATTAATTAATTATGAAAAATATAGTCCTGGATTTTATACGTTGTAGTTAGTATGGTGTGTCGGGCCCACACAGAAGATCATACTATCGGTCACTCGTATTTAATCAAACAGTTGCTCACGACCTAGATGGACACGGACCAATCCATCGGTATAGTCGTTGTGTGAGAGAGAAAATAATTTATCTTAATTATTTTATCACACTTGTACACTTGGTGTATTGGGCGGATCGCTTGAGATTTATCAATTAGGATTGCCGTTGATAATTGATTTAAATCTCAGAGTATTTTATTCTTAATCTCTGATACTATTGCGGGTGTGTATATTTAATATAACAGACTTTGATTTTCCAAAGGAATTAACCGATTTAATTATTGGGTTAATTACCGGTAAAATTGGGTCGCTATATTTTATATATGACATGCCGTGAATACTTGACGGGAAAGTGTATCCCGGAAGGGTTGATAATATCCCCGAGATGAGTTCATAAGGAATTATTGTGTAAACCTCATGAGTGGATTCGTTCCGCACAATAATTAAGGTTGAATGGTACTATTCTCGGATATAAGAGATGAATAAATTAATTAGCAATAAATTAATTTTATTCATGGATATTTAAATCTTAAATACACGGAATAAATAATACTACCGGAGAAATATTATTTGATATAATATGGTTTAATATTGGGAGTGCAATTAATTTATATAGTGGAAAATAAATTAATTAATATTGATAAGGATTAATAGACTTGGACTTGGGCTCAATTTAATCATCAATATTGGAAGCCCAATATTCCACCTCCTTTTGATCCCTACGTAGCCTATAAAAGCACCACATGGCCTTCATAATTAATACACATCATAAGACAAGAATATCATACTTGATATTTCTTGAGAGTTGAAGGAGATCCATAGGAGTTCGATAGATCGTCGCCCACACGACGTTCGGACGAGGTGCAAGGAATACGTAGGAAGATTCGAAGGTCTTCAACGATTTGATTTCGTTTCTCCGCACAACGAATCGAGGTACAAAATCATAAACCCCTTCTATGATTTTATGTGAATTATATTGTGATATATACATGAACGCACGATCCAGGAAAACGACGAACTTCGGGGACGGGGATTCGAGATCCCTGACGAAGGTCGAGAAACCCTCGACGGGATCGAGGGTGGCGGTCGAGCCCTAGGGCTTCAACCGCCGGCGCGCGGGCGAAGGGGAAGCCCCGGCTGGACGTCGGGGCAAGCGATCGACGTGAAGTCGATCGCTGGGGGTTCAGCCGTGGGCTGGTGCCACGGCGGACGAACCCCTCGGCCACCCTCGCCCGGTGGCGTGCGCACGGGGAGACGCCGCGGCTGGGGCGATCGAGCCCTAGCTCGATCGCCGTGGGGAACTGCCGCGGGCTGGCGCCGCGGCTGGTGGCTCCCCCCACCTCCGGCGATGGCGGTGAGTCGCCGGACTAACCGCCCGGGGCTGCCGGAGCAGCCCCAGCGATCGCATGCGCGCGATCGCGAGCCCGCGGTGGGGCTCAGTGATTAGACGTTGTAGTGCGTCAAAAATCAAATAAATAATATATCGAACTAATTGCCGAAGCAATTCGCCCGAGTCGATCTCACGAGGAACACTGCTATCGGAACTTGTATTTGTATTTAAGTGGTTGCGAAAGAAAGAAGAAATAAATATAGCATAATGCGAAGTTGGTTTGGTTTTGGTTGTAAACTAAGATTAACTACGAAATAAAAACTAAGCAATTAACGAGGTGTAATCAATAATGAGAAAGACTAGGATTTCGGGTTCATCAAACATAAACGTCGGGTTGTCAATTTACGAAATACAATTTTTCTAAAACGTCCGTCTCCGGTAGATTTTAGTGTATTCGATTATCCTAAGTCATGTACTTGCTCCTAAGCCTCGTACAATTTTATTAAATTTAATTTGGCAATTCATCGAACACCTTGTATGCATGTGTAAATCTTAAACCCTAGTTCATATTCGAATCCCTCTAATCCTAGTTAGATGTTTAGTTACTCATATCGATAATAAAAAATAAACAAGTATGCGTAGAAGAATTCATGATCAACAAGTAGAATAAAAACGCAAGCAAATAATAAGAACAAAATTAAAAGGGAAAAACTTACTAAATTAATTGTTCAAAGTAGAAACCAAGATCGAGAGCTAACCCCGATTAAATTCGTAAATCAAAAGCAAGAAGATCAACGTTGAAAACCTAAGAAACCGAGTCTCTAAAGCTCTCCAATTCGTCCAAAAAAATAAGTGAAAAAGTGTGTCTATCAAATTAGGACCAAAACCCTATACATAGTACATGAAAATGAGGGTCAAACGGTGAGTCAACTGCTGGAAACCCGTCGGGCGGGCGCCTGGGGGGTCAGGCAGGCGCCTGGGGTGATCCTCGGGGTGATCCTCATGGTAATCCTCGTGTTTTTCAGTAGATAGGGGGCAAGCGGGCGCCTTGTCCTGCTGGGGTCCTTTCGTGTGCAGCTTCTCGACTTTCGTCATAACTTCTTCGTCCGAACTCCGATTGCCTTGATTCAAAGTTCTCCGGAATCTAGGCTTCAAGAGCTTCGCGTCCATATACATCACAATCTATAATTCCCAGTGAGCAGTAGCAGATTCGGACGTGAAGTTACTGCACTTTTCCGATTTGGCTCGTCATTTCGTTTTAGCTCGATCGTGATCGTTTCTTCGATCTTTTTCGCCAATGCATGCAAAAAAACCTAAACACTAAATAAAACATCAACCATACCTCAAACCAAGAGAATGACACTACAAATGACTCAAAACGAACCGACTCACACACAATTAGAACACGAAAAACATAACAAAATAGTATCAATCAACTCCCCCACACTTAGCTTTTTGCTTGTCCTCAAGCAAACGATCATGAAAGCAAAGAATGCATCAAACACACATCCCAAACACCTACTCAATTCCTCAAAACTACAAATAAACTCTCGGTGCGTACGGAAAAAGTAACATGAATAAACTTCGAACCACAATGAATTAGAGCAATAAAAATCACACAAGAATCATTACCTGCCACAATCTCAAATTCCCTCACTAGGGTCACTCTTTCTTCTTTATCTCTCGAAAAGGGGTTCCACTCAAAGTATGCACAAGCGAATGATAAATCAAAGGAAAAAAAAAACTTGTGCACTCAAGAAAGAAAAGCATGAAAGGAACAGAGACGAGCTTCAAATAACATCAAATGCACCTAAGGACATCAACTAAACACATACTCAAGTTGCACTCTCCACTAATCAAGGTCTACCATTTTAAAAATCATGGGCGATCGATAATTCGGGTGTAGCGGGGCTCGGCTAATGGTATTCGGGAATATTTGGGAAAAAGTGGACTAAACTCTTACAAGCAAACATCTCCAACACAACCAAACATCCATCTAAATCACGACAACCCCTTGCACTCCAAACACTACAAACGACTCATCAAAGCCACATAAACCATCCGAGCATTCAAATAACATTATTCGATTTTTTTTGTTTTTGTTGGAGACTTATAACATGTCTCGACTCTTTTCTCATTTTTTTTTTTTTTTTTTTTTTTTTTGGAGACTTATAACGCGTCTCGAATTATTACAAAAGTGGCAAAACATCGTAAGTAACACCTTATATCCCTAAGCACAAAACCCCTCCTTCTCTCCTCCACGAAATATAGGACGAAAAAGAAAAAGGCTAAACGTGGGCTCAACGGGGCTACTAGGGTGTCCCACGACGGGCTCGGGGTCAAACAAAATCAAAAGGCGGCTAAAAAGGCTATCCTAATCGATCAATACCCAATCATTTTCAAAATCAAGTAATTTATGACGTACAAGCCTCAAGTAACAACTTAAGCATGATTTAGCTATCTCTAGTCCATACGGGCGCATTTGATGTAGAACGAAGAAAATAAGAAGCTCGAGAAGCAACAACGAGATGTATCACACAAGAAGAAAGCTAAAATGGCTCAAATTCTCACAAGGTTATTTGGAAAGTGAAACGGTGACATGCAATTATCTCAAGATCACTTTACGGCATCTAAACAGGAAGTCAAAAGTTATTCACATATACCGACCTCTAGCACCAAAAATCTATCGCACCTCAAGAAACGAAATAAAGCAACTAGCATGCATGGGGAAACCACATCAACTACACGCTCTCATGATAATCATATCTCAAATGGGGATGGGTGATCGACACTACAAGACAAACCAACAGGCATAACATAAGCGACGTTTGAAGACTACTATAACCCCAACAAACCTCGCGAAACAACGGGTTCCCTAAGAACATGCAAAGCTACCTCCCCCACACTTGAAAGACACATTGTCCTCAATGTAAAACACGTAACCAAGCGATTCTCAGGCAAGGGAGAAACAAAACATGTCCAAACTAAAAAAGAACTACCTAAAGAAACATATACACATCACAAGCATAAAAAGAGGAAGGGTAAGAAGATGCAAACAGTGATGTCGACTCCTTCAGTCTTCTCGATCCAGCCCGTATGAAGTCATGGGAAGGCCCCCACGTGGCGCTCATTTTGGTACCCGAAAGAGAAGCACGGTCCGTGGATTAGCCTCCACGCGGCGCTTGTTTAACGTCTCGAGCTTGACTCATACATGTGCAGAGCCTCTCCGATTCGAAGAGTGCACCAAACACAAGTCTTTCACCATGATCTCTTTCCTTGGCACCACCAAAATTTCATCTCCCGATATGTTCATGCGGAGATTGTGTGCATGAACATCGATCACAACATGGGTAGTGACCAAGAACGGTCTCCCAAGCAATATCTCCCGATTATTCGCACTCTCCGAACCTTTTCCAAAATCGAGGATCACGAAATCCACAAAGACCTTTTTACCACAAACTCTGACAATAGTGTTTTTTGTAACTCCGCACGGATTTCGCACCGATTTGTCTGCCATTTGCAACTTCATCTTTGTTGGTTGCAATATTCCTAAATTGAGCTCCTGAAAAAGAGACAAAGACATCAAGTTAACTGCTGATCCCAAGTCGAGCATTCCTTGCACATCCTTAACATTCTCAATTTCGCAGTTAATCATGAAGCTCCCGGGATCTTCGATCTTAATTGGCATATGACATTGGACCTTTTTAGGCTCTTTCGATGTCTTGTTAATGTCAGCTCTTCCTACTCTCGTCCCCACCACTTCCATAGGGGTTTCCAGCTTTTTAACGGTAAGATCCTCAACTTTCGGCTTACGTACCGGAGTTTCAGCCACTAATCTAGAGCCCAACATAGGAGGTCTATAGGGATTCTTGGCTCGATGCAATTTCTCTAGGGATTTCCTACTTTCTCCCTCACGCCCCTCAATCTTCTTCACAAATGATGCACCTACCAAACGACTCGGGAATGGTAGTTTAACCGTGTTGTACATCTCTGCTCTTCGAGAGGCTGATTCAGCTTGTCTTCTCATATCCTCCTCGTCGTACTCTTCCAACAGAGGTGCATCAATGTAAGCATATCTCGCAGCCACTTCGTTCTTGCTCGACTCCTCCTTGTTGGACTGATTAGTTAAAGGTTTATCCACTCCCACATGCTCAATCTTGATCTCATTATTCTCCACATCGTCTTCTCCCGAATCATCTTCATCACCATCTCCATACTCACTCATTAACATTGTGAGGGCATTTACTTGAGCGGGGTGGCTCGAGAATTTTCCTTTTTGATTTGGCTGTGTTATCTCGTCTAGCCTTCCAGACAGCTGCCCGACCTGAATCTCAATTCTCTTAATTGCCGAATTCTGATTAGTCATCGTGGACTCCACCCCATCCATCTTCTGCTGGTTGTGATGCATTATAGCCTGTGTCGAGGCCAGGAACGATGCAAATTTCTCTTCTAAGTCCAAATTCTTAGGAGGCAGCTGATGTGGTTGAGGTGGTGTCGGTGCCTGATAGATGGGTTGATGCTGCTGCTGGTACTGGGGCCTATGATGATTCTGATAATTCAGGTGCCCCTGATTTTGGGATCGGTTTTGGTTATTGAAGTTCGTCTGAGAACCTTGTCCCTGGGTCTGTGGCTGGTCCTGTCTCCAAGGGAAGTTGGGATGAATCCTCCAAGCCGGGTTGTAAGTGTTGGAGTAGGGGTCATTCCTCTGGTTGTCCTGTTGATTGTACCCCTGCATCGCATTCACCTGTACCTCGGAACCATAGTTTTGATCTATCATATGTGGTGGAGATGGCATACTCTGAACACAAGTGCTGGAGAAGTGGCCAATCTCCCCACATAGGCTACACGGCTCCACATGATAGATCTGCCTCTTGGGTTGCTCCTCAGTAGTCTGCAACATCTGAACCTTCTTGGTTAGGTCGGCAACCTGCTTCACCAACTGAGCATTAGCACTCCCCTCGGGTCTGGCATAGCTACTAGTTCCCCTTGAACTCGTTTGCCTAGACTCGGCTGATAGAGACTTGAAAATCTCCGTCATCTCATCACTATTCCGGCCACTGATGTTGCCGCCGGCTGCGGTTTTCACCTCTCTCTGGTCTTCTCTGCTCAAACCCTTGTAGAAGAACTGGATGATAGAATTGGGAGTGAGGTCGTGATGTGGGCACTGTCTCAGTAGGCTTCTGAATCGCTCCCAAGCCTCATGGAAAAACTCCCCCGGTTCTTGCTCGAAGGCACATATCTGACCTTTCAAGTCGAAGGTCTTCTGCTGAGGATAGAACCGAGTAATGAACTCCCGGTACATGTCCGTCCAGGTAGTGATCGAGTCCGGCTCCAAGGATAGCAGCCAGTTCTTCGCCCTATCTCTCAAGGCATACGGAACACATTTCAACTGTAGCTGATCATCATCGAGTGCTCCGATGGGGAAGGCCTGCAAGGCTGTGTAGAACTCCCTGATGAAGTTGAGGGCATCCTCGTTAGTGGTTCCGGAGAACTGAGGAAGCTGAGCAAGATGGTGTGCCTTGAGGTCGTATCTCCGGGCGGCATCACTCAGGACGATGCATGAGCTAGCTCCGTCGATCTGCGGATGTGTCAGATCTCCAAAGAGGGGTGGCTGGACACGGTTTCCGTTGTTCTCGTTGTTTCCGTTGTTGCCATTGTTCCCATTATTGCCGTTATTTCCGTTGTTGCCATTGTTCCCATTATTTCCGTTGTTGCCATTGTTGGGTATAGCCCCGTCCATGGCTGAGATTTCGGTCTCGGGTTCGGAATCGGTGATGGAAGAATCGGACGAAGTGTCGTCGCCTAACTTCGCGCACCGACTGATGCTTCTGCGTCGGTTGATATTCTCGACCACGGGTGCAAGTTAGGTAGTTCGACTTCTTGTACCTACCATGCACCAACAAAACCAAGAAAATAATCAAACGCACCTGAACAATGAAAGTGAGTAAAAAGAAAAATAAAAAGAAATTGTTGCAAACACCTAAACACTAATACTAGTGCCTAAAGTGTCGCCCGGCAACGGCGCCAATTTGATTAGACGTTGTAGTGCGTTAAAAATCAAATAAATAATATATCGAACTAATTGCCGAAGCAATTCGCCCGAGTCGATCTCACGAGGAACACTGCTATCGGAACTTGTATTTGTATTTAAGTGGTTGCGAAAGAAAGAAGAAATAAATATAGCATAATGCGAAGTTGGTTTGGTTTTGGTTGTAAACTAAGATTAACTACGAAATAAAAACTAAGCAATTAACGAGGTGTAATCAATAATGAGAAAGACTAGGATTTCGGGTTCATCAAACATAAACGTCGGGTTGTCAATTTACGAAATACAATTTTTCTAAAACGTCCGTCTCCGGTAGATTTTAGTGTATTCGATTATCCTAAGTCATGTACTTGCTCCTAAGCCTCGTACAATTTTATGAAATTTAATTTGGCAATTCATCGAACACCTTGTATGCATGTGTAAATCTTAAACCCTAGTTCATATTCGAATCCCCCTAATCCTAGTTAGATGTTTAGTTACTCATATCGATAATAAAAAATAAACAAGTATGCGTAGAAGAATTCATGATCAACAAGTAGAATAAAAACGCAAGCAAATAATAAGAACAAAATTAAAAGGGAAAAACTTACTAAATTAATTGTTCAAAGTAGAAACCAAGATCGAGAGCTAACCCCGATTAAATTCGTAAATCAAAAGCAAGAAGATCAACGTTGAAAACCTAAGAAACCGAGTCTCTAAAGCTCTCCAATTCGTCCAAAAAAATAAGTGAAAAAGTGTGTCTATCAAATTAGGACCAAAACCCTATACATAGTACATGAAAATGAGGGTCAAACGGTGAGTCAACTGCTGGAAACCCGTCGGGCGGGCGCCTGGGGGGTCAGGCGGGCGCCTGGGGGGTCAGGCGGGCGCCTGGTCCTGCTGGGGTCCTTTCGTGTGCAGCTTCTCGACTTTCGTCATAACTTCTTCGTCCGAACTCCGATTGCCTTGATTCAAAGTTCTCCGGAATCTAGGCTTCAAGAGCTTCGCGTCCATATACATCACAATCTATAATTCCCAGTGAGCAGTAGCAGATTCGGACGTGAAGTTACTTCACTTTTCCGGTTTGGCTCGTCATTTCGTTTTAGCTCGATCGTAATCGTTTCTTCGATCTTTTTCGCCCATGCATGCAAAAAAACCTAAACACTAAATAAAACATCAACCATACCTCAAACCAAGAGAATGACACTACAAATGACTCAAAACGACCCGACTCACACACAATTAGAACACGAAAAACATAACAAAATAGTATCAATCACTCAGCTAGGGTTTCGGCCGCGGGTTCATCCCGCGGCGATGCTCGGGTCGAGCTCCGGACATATTTTGGTAATCCGGGATATCGATTCCCAGCAATTGGTATCAGAGCGTTTGGTTTCGTGTTCATGTATATGTTCTATTATTGTTCTACCTTGCAGGGATTTCCGGCTATCATGGTTTAATTTTTCGTTAATTATTTTACCATGATTATTCGTTTATTAAACTCTCGGACATGTCGAGATTCGTTTTGTGTGGATGAATGTTTGTAATAGTAAAAATTCGGGGGTTGACCGAATTTAGGATTTATTATTACGTTCTATGTTTTCCGGAAAATGTATAGGGTCGATTTCATGTATAGAATCGATACCGGAATTGTAAATTTATTTCTTGTAATTTATTTACGTTGGTTCGATGTTGAGACGATCGCCGGAAGACGAAGAAGTGACGAAGAAGCTAGGGCTTGGGATCGATGGATCGATCCCATGATGATGATGATCGATCGAAGCCCTTGCCGGCGTGGCTGGGCGGCGGCGCCCCTCCCCGGGTGGCCGGCCGGTCGATCATGGTGAGGTGGTGTGGGGTCTCCCAACCCATGCCACTTCTACCAAGATTTACTTTCCTAAATTAATTCGGTTTTCCTATTTGTGTGTTCTTCCTTTTGGAAACTCTCATGGATTAGGAAAAGAATTAATTGGAATTAATTTTATTCCTTATTGAGTATTCTCTTTTATTGGAACTCTCATTGATTAGGAAAAGAATTAATTGGGAATTAATTTATTTCCTATTTGATTATTCCTATTCTTGGAATTTTCATTAGATGGAAATTAATTAATTATGGAAAGTAGAAGAGTCCTAATTTATTTTATTTCCTTATTCTATTATAGAAGTCTTCTAGAATATTCAAGTTTATACTTGGATAGGATTCTGGAGATTTAATGGAATTAGATAGGAAAATAAATAAATAAAATATTAATGATATTTAATTTTATTTTTGATATATTCGATTGACTTAATTTTCGAATTAAGTAATTTTTGGATTAATTAAAAATAAATAGATTTAAATATTGGGATTAATATTCTCGTCACATGGAGCATTCAAAAACGAAGACTGAAGACTAGAAGATGCATATGAAGATGGAATAAAGCCATGCTAGTCGGGAAAATAATTTTCTAGCATTATTTTGACTATGTGATACTATGTGCTTTATTGCTTGTATACATGCTATATGTGTTTATTTTATGCACTAGATAGCGTATCCCTTTAATGTAAAAAGCCAAGTGGGAGAGGGGATGGAAACATTCCCATGGTCTCCATTGCTGTTCTCTTGGTGACTCTTATGGACTTCTGAAGTTCGTATAGACGAGTCATTGGAGGAGAATTCTTGTAATTCCTTTTACGAGAAACATTGATCAAGTTTATCAAACAATGCCTAATTTCTCTTTCTGAAGCTGACTTCAAGTCGACTCATTCTCACCCTGGGGAGTGGAATGGAGCCAAAGCCACTTGGTCATGTGGATGACACAAATTAGAGACCTTCGTACCATTCTTTGATAGATGGATCGATTGTCTGCTCGGCTCCCTCATTTATGAGAGATAGGGTTGTTCGCATGGTGAATCACTGGTTAGAAACTTCGAGTTTCACTTATGATTCTCCGCGTCTTGATTTACAAAAATCGAATGGGTTCTTGTAATTGGGAGTCAATTATAAAAGTCTCTTGGTGTAGTAAACGTCCACACAACGTGGCTTGCTATACTAACGGATTTTGGATTAATTGATGTAGAAAGTTATAAGAAATTGTGAAGAATTGCGAAGTTGTCGTAAACGTCCACACAACGTGGCTTGCGGTGATGTAGCAATTCCAAACGATTTACTTTAGTACTGAGTAATGGTTTGCACTTAGATACGCGTTATAGTATCCTTCCCAACGAAGTTACGCTATAATCGATGTATGACCAAAGAAAATCTAATTGCTAAATCATTTGGGTAGGTAAACGTCCACACAACGTGGCTTGCCTTACCTGATGGGATTTTAGATGTGATTAGTAATTTAATGATATTATTTGAGGGAGATAATATCGGATATTAAATTGATTGTTTGTTTATATGTGCTTATAGGTTTAGAGAATAGCTATGAATCCACTTTCTGTGATACTCAAGGAACATAAACTCACTGGTCCCAATTACATTGATTGGAAGAGAAATTTAGACATTGTCCTGACTTCTGAAGAGTACAAGTTTGTACTCCATGAAGTATGCCCTGCTGAGCCCACGGCTGCCCTAAACTGATGAGGAAAAAGAGGCATATCGGAAGTGGAAAAAGGCTGATGAAATGGCTAGGTGTTATATTTTGGCTTCCATGTCAAATGTACTCCAAACCCAACATGAGTCGATGGACACTGCCTATGATATGTTGTTCAACCTCAAAGAGATGTTTGGGGAGCAAGATCGTGCGGCAAGGCAAGAAGCCATGAGAGTCCTTATGACAACTACTCAGTCTGAAGAAACGCCCGTTGGGGAGCACGTTCTTAAGATGATGAGTTTGTTGAATGAGCTTGAGATCCTAGGAGCTCAAATTGATGGTGAGACGCAAGTCAACATCATACTCCAGTCTCTGACCCCTAGTTTTGAGCAGTTTCATATAAGCTATAATATGGGTAAACTATCTTATACTCTTGCGCAACTCCTGACTGAACTGAAGGCGGCAGAGGGGATCTACAAGAAGGGCAAGTCTCAAGCGCTTCTAACTACCAAGTCCAAAAGCTTGAAAGCTGTTGGAGGTAGGGGCAAGAAAAGGAAGCAAGCCTGGAAACCCAGTGGTGCCAAGAGGAATGGACCACGAGTGGGGGCTAATAAGCCAAGGGGCAAGTGCTTCCGGTGCAACAAGTCTGGACACTGGAAGTCTGAATGTCCTCTCAAAGGTACGAATTTTTCTTTAGTCGTAAAAACATAGTCAGCGGTATTATCTACCAGAATTCTGGTGTGTAGATATGGAACCACTGACGGTATGTGCATTTTTCTGAATGCAGGGGTTCCAGAAAACCCAGCGACTTAGAGAAAAAGAGTTCGAGTCTACATGGGCGAAGCTGTTGGGGTAGCAGCGGTTGCAGTGGAAGACATTTATCTGCTTTTAGTAGTTTTAGGATTTCATTTCAAGGTTATTGCTTTATGTACCCCTTTATTTTGAAAAGAACTTTTGTTCTGGTTTTTTCCATTAATGAATGAATATTTATTTCTTTAATCAGTCAGTGATTTAGATAAGAAATAATGGTGTTATCTATTCGGGTACATTAGATAGCAATATATGAATGATGAATCCTTAGTCTACCACGATGCAACAAACCGTTATGTATAACTTGTTTACTTATTAGATGTATTTCTTTATTAATCATTATGCTTGTGAATTCTTGAACTTAGTAATATTTATTCAAAAGGGATTCGAAAGGTCGAAATTGATTTGATCAATTATAGTTGGAGGAATGGACCTCCCGACCTAAGAATCAATTTTTGAAGATGATACAACTAAGCTAACCTTTCTGGATAAAGGATAGAATTCGGACAAGTATTAAGAATGATTTATGATTAATGCGGTAACATGTGTAATAAGAAAGGTACGAGTAGTTCTTTCTAAGAATACTCGAAGATGGATTAGAATACTTGATGTGCCATAAGAGCAAAGTGTTTTTGATCCGTCAATAGGCACAAAGCTATTATGGGGAACCTTCAAAGTATATCCATTAAAAGCCTGCGACTTGTTCGCGGAGGCTATTACCTGTCTAAATAACACATTGCATATATCAAAGATTGGGATTAAGTCTCAAAGGACTACACCATACACTTGTGTGTAGAAATGGTATGTCGGAAATAAGAAATGGAATTCTAATAGTAAAAGGACAAGTTTGTTCGGAACTACCTATGCTCTATGGATATTTCTGGATACAACGGCACATTCAATGTGGTTGTAGAATATCCTAGAAGAGTAAGTGATTGTATGTTCAATAGTACTATGAGCCAGAAGGACGTCATCGCCCGATTCTTAGAGGAAGACTATTAGATGAACTACAATGCCCTAACTGACAAGGTACTCTAAAATGAGGAAAAGAAAAGACTGAGAACCACCCTAACCGAGTAGTAGTACACCACTAACTGCGCCTAATGTTATTACTGTTATACACCAGAACGCCATTGCAGTGGGAGGTTGTTAAGCAACCAGAGATGTTCATAAGACTAGAGGAGTCTTGAACTCTGGATCTAGTAAACATGAAATCGATCCCTAGCTCTGCATAGGGGGCGGTACTGATCTAAATGTGCCTACTTGGATAGCAATAAGTATTATTGTTAAGAAGCAAGATCATTTAGAAGTACGAGCTTAGTAAATCCATTTATGGATCATTACAAAGGCATGAATTGTGGAACTTGCGAATTGATGAGATAGTTCATTAGATGGATTCATCAAAGGGCATAGACAAGGAAAGGTGTATTGGAAACGTAATGGAAACAAGGCGGTGTTTCTCGGAATTTTATGTAGATAACACTTCATCGTTGGCAACAATGTAAAAGTATTGTCAGACATAAAATAGAGGTTGTCTAAATAAATCGAGATATAAGATTAAAATGAAGCTAGATCATGTTCTTAGAATCCTTCGATCTCTAGATAAGAACATTGTACTTCTCTTAAGATATCTTATGCGATTATGGTTTGTTTTAAACATGCATAATTCTGAGAAAGGTTATTGCCTTTCGGGAACAGAATACATCTATCTAAATGTATGTGTCTTGAACATATGAAGGAGATAGATAAAGACAAAGCGGTTTCCTACACTTCAAGTGTGGAAAGCTTGATAGATGCAATGTTGAAAAACAGGAACCTGATATCAACTATGCGGTTAGCGTAGTGGGAGGATATCAAGGTAATCTTGACAAAAGATATTTGAATGCTGTAAGAGTACTTTCGAAGTACTGGCTTACGGAGCAATGCGAATTCTTCTTGGATTACATATTCTCAGATCCAAAAATCAGAGAAAGACCAGTTTAAGTCGATATCAGGCTATGTGTTCACTTTTGGAAGAGGTGGAACCTTAAGATGAAAGAGTGATAAGCATGATGCTTCTCGGACTCTATCATAAACCGAATAGCAGCCTCAGAGGCAGCGGAAGTTTTGGTTAGGTTCCGGAATGACCTCTGAACTGGAAGAAGTCATAAGTTCAAAAGGTGATGATAACACATAGAGCAAGTACCACCTGATTCGAGTCATCGTCTAGGGAGACGACGCAGTAGTCACCAAGATAACATCAGAGCGGCAACCTAGATTGCTCATTCACATAGTACTTCTGGGAAGTATAACTTAAGCACGTGATGAGTATGGGAGTCGGGAGTTTGGAGGAAATGACTAGACCTTAGTACAAGTGGGAGATTGTTGGAGTTGTATACTTAATGTCTAGATTTAAGTATCGGTAAACTCCCGGTCATAGCATTTAACCTTTTTAATTAATAAACAATTATTTGCATTTAATTATTATTAATTAATTATGCAAAATATAGTCCTGGATTTTATACGTTGTAGTTAGTATGGTGTGTCGGGCCCACACAGAAGATCATACTATCGGTCACTCGTATTTAATCAAACAGTTGCTCACGACCTAGATGGACACGGACCAATCCATCGGTATAGTCGTTGTGTGAGAGAGAAAATAATTTATCTTAATTATTTTATCACACTTGTACACTTGGTGTATTGGGCGGATCGCTTGAGATTTATCAATTAGGATTGCCGTTGATAATTGATTTAAATCTCAGAGTATTTTATTCTTAATCCCTGATACTATTGAGGGTGTGTATATTTAATATAACAGACTTTGATTTTCCAAAGGAATTAACCGATTTAATTATTGGGTTAATTACCGGTAAAATTGGGTTGCTATATTTTATATATGACATGTTGTGAATACTTGACGGGAAAGTGTATCCCGGAAGGGTTGATAATATCACCGAGATGAGTTCATAAGGAATTATTGTGTAAACCTCATGAGTGGATTCGTTCCGCACAATAATTAAGGTTGAATGGTACTATTCTCGGATATAAGAGATGAATAAATTAATTAGAAATAAATTAATTTTATTCATGGATATTTAAATCTTAAATACACGGAATAAATATTACTACCGGAGAAATATTATTTGATATAATATGGTTTAATATTGGGAGTGCAATTAATTTATATAGTGGAAAATAAATTAATTAATATTGATAAGGATTAATAGACTTGGGCTTGGGCTCAATTTAATCATCAATATTGGAAGCCCAATATTCCACCTCCTTTTGATCCCCTACGTAGCCTATAAAAGCACTACATGGCCTTCATAATTAATACACATCATAAGACAAGAATATCATACTTGATATTTCTTGAGAGTTGAAGGAGATCCATAGGAGTTCGATAGATCGTCGCCCACACGACGTTCGGACGAGGTGCAAGGAATACGTAGGAAGATTCGAAGGTCTTCAACGATTTGATTTCGTTTCTCCGCACAACGAATCGAGGTACAAAATCATAAACCCCTTCTATGATTTTATGTGAATTATATTGTGCTATATACATGAACGCACGATCCGGGAAAACGACAAAATTCGGGGGCGGGGATTCGAGATCCCCGGCGAAGGTCGAGAAACCCTCGACGGGATCGAGGGTGGCGGTCGAGCCCTAGGGCTTCGACCGCCGGCGCGCGGGCGAAGGGGAAGCCCCGGCTGGACACCGGGGCAAGCGATCGACGTGATGTCGATCGCTGGGGGCTCAGCCGTGGGCTGGTGCCACGGCGGACGAACCCCTCGGCCACCCTCGCCTGGTGGCGTGCGCAAGGGGAGACGCTGCGGCTGGGGCGATCGAGCCCTAGCTCGATAGCCGGGGGGAACTGCAGCGGGCTGGCGCCGTGGCTGGTGGCTCCCCCCACCTCCGGCGATGGTGGTGAGTCGCCGGACTCACCGCCCGGGCTGCCGGTGCAGCCCCAGCGATCGCATGCGCGCGATCGCGAGCCCGCGGTGGGGCTCGGCTAGGGTTTCGGCCGCGGGTTCATCCCGCGGCGATGCTCGGGTCGAGCTCCGGACATCGTGGTGCTCGTGTTCGTGGTTTCCGGCGATGGGATTTCGATCGGATTATCGGTTTCCACATATTTTGGTAATCCGGGATATCGATTCCCAGCAGAAAGAACTGATTTTAAGAAGTGGGAAAATGCTTTTGCAACTAACCACTGATTATGATATCATGTTCAAACTCAAGGAAATGTTTAGACATGAGGATACTCATAAAGGCCAGTCATTTCGAGGAAACGCTTAAACACGTTTCGAGATGATGGACCTTTTGGACGAGTTGAGACGGAAATCGCAAGCTCTTGTAGCCAATGCCAAAGGTTTTGAACCTAAGGGCAAAAATGGGGTAAAGGAAAAGAAAGCAAAGAAACCCAGTGGTCCTATGTCTCTTGGACCATGAGATGGGATGAGAAAGCCAATAGGCAAGTGTTCTCGATACAAACAGTATGGGTACTGGAAGTCTGATTATCCTCTCAAAGGTACGAAATCTTTCTTTATTCGTTAAAACATAGTCAGTGGTATTATCTACCAGAACCTGGTGTGTAGATATGGAACCACTGACGGTATGCGCATTCTAAATGCGAGGGTTCCAGGAAACCCGACGACTTGGAAAAGAAGAAATCGTAGTCTACATGGGCAATGCTGTTGAGGAGGCAGCTGTTGCAGTGGAGGACATTTTTATAGGATTTCATTTTGAGTTATTGCTTTTATGTACCTTTTAGAAAGAACCTTGTTCTGGATTTCTAATGAATGAATATTTTATTTCTTTTAATCATCTGATGGTTATAAGAAGAAATAATGATATTATCTATTCTGGTACATTAGCTAGCAATATATAAATGATGAATCCTGAGTCCACCACGATGCAACGAACCAAAGCATTTAATTCGTTTTACTTATAAGAGATTTCTTTATTAAATCATTTTACTTGTGGATTCTTATGCTGAGTCATGTTTATTCAAATAAGAAGTTCAAAGGTCGAAAATTGATAGTTGATCAATTAAGTTGAAGGAGTGGACCTTCCGACCTAAGAATCTGATTTGGAAGATAACATGACTAAGCAATCCTTTATGGATATAAGGTATAAGATCCGGACAAGTATTAGAATTGATTAACTCTGATGTATGCAGACCTTTGTCTACTCAGACAATAAGGTACGAGTACTTCATTTTATGATTACTCGAAAAATGGATTAGCATACCTGATGTGCCACAAAAGCAAAGTGTTTTGACAAGTCAATGGACACAAAGCTATTGTGGAGAACCTTCAAGGTATATCCATTTGTAGCTGCGATTTGATCGCGGAGGCAAGTTCCTGTCTGAGGAATGCATGGCATACTGATCAGAGATTAAGATTTGATCCCAAATAACTACACCATACACTCTTGTGTAGAAATGGTGTGTCGGAAATAAGAAATGGAACTCTTATAGAAATAGTAAAAGCATGAGTTATACGGAACTACCTGTGTTCTATGGATATGTCTGGAAACAACGGCGCATTCAAATGCGGTTGAGGAATATCCTAGAAGAACAAAAGATGTGTGTTCAATAGTACTATGAACCAGAAGGACGTTATAAGTTCTAACGCCCGGTTCTTAGAGGAAGACTATTAGATGAACCACAAGCCCAAAGTGACGTAATACTTTGAATGAGAGAAAACGATAAGGACTGAGAACCAGCCGAACCGAGTAGCGGTACACCACTAACTGCACCTATTGTTATTACTGTTTATACACCGGAATGCCGTTGTAGTGGGAGGTTGTGGATCAACCGGAGATATTCATAAGACTAGGAGAGTTTTCGGACTCTGGACCTAGTATACATGAAATCAATCCCTGGATCTACATGAAGGCAGTACTAGATCTAAATGTGCCTTCTTGGAAAGCAATAAGGATTATTGCTAAGAGGCGAGATCATTTAGAGTACAAGCTTAGTTGATCCATTTATGGATTGGAATAAAGCATTGAGTTCGTGGTACTTGCAAATTGATGAGATAGTCCATTTTATTGATTCATCAAAGCATAGACGAATCGTGTGTATTGGAAACGTGATGGAACAAAGTGGTGTTTCTCGGGTTTTATGTAGATAACATTTTATCATTGGCAACAATGTAAAGATGTAATCAGACATGAAATGATGGTTGTCTGGATAAATCATTATGAAAGATATAGGAAGAAGTTGGACGTGTTCTTGAGATCTTGGATCTCTAGGAAAGAACATTGTACTTCTCCTGGACATCTTACATATAAATGATTATGGTTCGTTTTAACATGCAAGATTCCGAGAAAGGTATGTTACCTTTCAGATACGGAATGCATCTATCTAAGGATATGTGTTTTGGAACACAAAAAGAGATAGAAGCAATGAAAGCGATTTCCTACACTTCAAGTGTGGAAAGCTTAATAAATGCGATGTTGAAAACTAGAACTTGATATCTGCTATACGGCTAGTATAGTGGGAGGATATCAAGGTAATCCTGGAAAGGAATACTCGACTGCTGTAATGAACATTTTAAGTACTTTCGAAGTACTGGAAACTATGTTCTGGATTACGAAGCAGACAAGCTTTTCCTTTGGATTACACTCTCTTAGATTTCTAATCAAATAAGGATCGGTGTAAGTCGATATCAGGCTATGTGTTTCACTATTAAAGGAGAACCAAATAGTGGCCTCAGAGGCAGCGGAAGTTTTGGTATAGCTCCGAGATAATCTCTGGGACTTAGATGTGATTCTTAATTTGCCAAAGGCTATGTAAATAGCGGTGCGATGGCAAATGGTAAGAAATCACAAGTCCATAAGTGTAAGATAACACATAGAGCAAGTACCACCTGATACGAATCATCATCAAGGAAGACGACGCTGTAGTCACCAAGATAACTTCAGAGCGGCAACCTAGATTGCTCATTCACATGGTACTTCTTGGAAGTACAGTTTAAGCACGTGATGAGTATGGGAGTCGGGAGTTTGGAGGAAATGACTAGACCTTAGTACAAGTGGGAGATTGTTGGAGTTGTGTACTTAATGTCTAGATTTAAGTAACGGAAACTCCTGATCCATTGCCATTAATCTATTTAATTAAATAAACAATTATTTGCATTTAATTATTTATAATTAAATACATGCAAATTATAGTCCTAGATTATATACGTTGTAGTTAGTATGGTGTGCGGGCCCACGCAGAAGATCATACTATCGGTTACTCGTATTTAATCGAACAGTTGCTCACTACCTAGATGGACACGGACCAGTCCATCGGTATAGTCGTTGTATGAGAGAGAAAATAATCTGTCTTGATTATTTTATCATACTTGTGCACTTGGTGTATTGGGTGGATCGCATGAGATTTATCGATTAGGATTGCCTTGGATAATCGATTTAAATCTCAGTGTATTTTATTCTTAATCCCCGATACTATTGCGGGTGTGTATATTTAATATAAGTGACTTTGATTTTCCAAAGGAATTGACCGGTTTAATTACTGGGTCAATTACCGGTTAAGTTGGGTCGCTATATTTTATATATGACATGCCGTGAATACTTGACGGGAAAGTGTATCCCGTAAGGATTGATAATATCCCCGAGATGAGTTCATAAGGAATTATTATGTAAACCCTGCAGGTGGAATTTATTCCGCATAATAATTAAGGTTGAATGGTACTAGTCTCGGATATAAGAGATGAATAAATTAATTATCAATAAATTAATTTTATTCATGGATATTTATATCTTAAATACACGGAATAAATAATACTACCGGAGAAATATTATTTGATATAATATGGTTTAATATTGGGAGTGCAATTAATTTATATAGTGGAAAATAAATTAATTAATATTAATGGGATTAATAGATTTGGGCTTGGGCTCAATTTAATCATTAATATTGGAATCCCAATATTCCACCTCCTTAAGATCCCCTACGTAGCCTATAAAAGCACTACATGGTCTTCTCTATTCTCATAACTTGAAGATCACAATTCTAGAGAGAGAAAGTAGAGAGGGAGATCCATGGAGTTCGGAAGATCGTCGCCCACCCGACGTTCGAGCTAGTGCAAGGAATACGTGGGAAGGTCTCAAGGTCTTCATAGATCTCGTTTCTCCGTACAACGAGAACAAAGGTAAAATCGTGAAAACCCCCTCGATGATTTTACAATTTAATTATCGTGAAAATATCGTGAACCAAGATCCAAGAACGTAACCCAAGACGAGGTCGAACCGGGCGGTGGTGGAGGACCACCGGACCGCCGGCGGCTCGACGACTCGGCTGGACGGGACGTGAGAGGCGTGAGCCTCGGCTGGACGCCGAGGGCTCGATCGCACGGGCTCGGCCGCGAGCTACGGGTTTTCCCGTAGCGGATTCCCGGGCTGTCCGAGCCCTCCCCGTGCACGATCAGCGGACTGCTGCGAGCAGCCCCGCACGCACGCACGAGACTCACAGCGGGCTGATGCGAGTTGCCTCGCACGCCCAGCCGCTTGCACGGCGCGATCGCCGCTCGAGCGGGCTGATCGCCGCTCGCGCGGCGGCGGCTGCTAGGGTTGATCGCTAGCCACGGTTTAGCCGTGGCTGCAGGGCGATCAACCGGGACGTGGCTGGGCAGCCCCGTGCGGCTGCCATGGACAGCCGCGAGCCCCACGCTAGGGCTCGACCGAACAGCCGCGGCTTTGCCGCGGTTAGGGTTTTGGTTGAGTCCGGCGCTTCGTGGTGTTTCGTGGCGGAATGTTCCGGCAACCGGGAGTTGATTGGAGTTGTCTTTCCGCAATTTGACAACCCCGGATATTCGATCTCCGAAGGATTTCGGTCGGAATTAATTAGATAATTTATTTATTTAAATTTATTAATTCCGGGATATCGATTTCCAACAATTCATGGAGCAGTTATCACCACTCTTTTTCGAATTTCACAGTTGCATTACTTTATCGAGATACTCGAGTTTCCAAAAGAAAACCATCATTTGCCATCTTCTTATCTTTCATGACCGGCCTCCATCTTCTTGATGACAAGGAAGGCTCTCTTCAGACTGTGCAACTTGATGGGGATAGACCGGGATCTCTTCCGATCCGGCTATGTCTTCCGAGCTTCCCATTATTCATGTACAGGGTCAAGCGGCTTTTCAAGATGTATCTACTTTTCAATAGATAGTGTTCAGGGTTTTGATCCATCAATTTTTCACAATAGGTTTTAGTGTTTTGACCCATCAATCAATTGTTTACTGTACTTTTTCCTTAAATGTATCATCAAAAGATTTTAATATCACCGTCATTTATTAATCTTGCTAACACCGTCACTCGGTTACTCATTAATATTGAAACCCTAAATCTATCAGTATATTAATTATTAAGAAATAAGTGGGATTCCAACGACCGTAGTTGCCAGACTCGTTGGCGCTCCGCCTGGATTTCATTAATTAAAACTAAAATTAAAATTACAATATATATATGCCTGTACTAATTTACTATTTATTTTACCGTGTACTATTACCGTGTTGAATACAGGTGTGTGTAACCGTGTAACGGTATAAGGTTATATGATATAGCATCTTGAATTATTGCACGGTGTAATATTATTTCACGGTGTAATTATTAGATCACCGTGAAATACCCAAGGCGACACTGTTTTATGTAATTGCAATTTCTTTTTCATACGACGGTGTTACAATCCACCGTGATCTAACTGTTAGAATTCGATATTCCGGGCTATTAAAATTTGCGGAAAATAATAACCCGATCAAAAACCCTTCGCCGGAGATCACACGAATGCCGACGAACGCGCCGGAGTCCAGCCGATGAGACCACGCACCCGAAGGCGCGCGATCGCACCCAGCCGAACCCCTCGTCGCGGGGTTCATGCGATCGCCGATCGCATCGTGCGATCGGTCGGGGTGGGGCTGCCCAGCAGCCCGGACTCGCCGCCGCCTGGAGGTGAACCACCTTCACGGTGGGGAGGGACGGCACCAGCCCGTACCCTCCGCGATCGATCCATGCGATCGATCGCATGCCCTCGGCTCCAGCCGAGGGTTCGACCCTCACGCCCCATCGAAACCCTAGACGGGCAATCGCCCGTGGTCCGGTGGCTTCGCCACCACCACGCGATCGTCCCCCGTTCATAGTCTCGCACTTCGGATCTTGCGTTCTACGGTATTTCACGATAATCCAAATCAAATAAAATCAAGGGCGTTTAGATTTTATACCTTCGATTCGTTGTTCGGAGAAACGAAATCAAGATGACCTCGAGAACTTCCCACGTATTCCTTGCACTAGCTTGAACGTCGGGTGGGCGAAGATCCTCCAAGCTTATGGATCTCCTTCTCTCTTCTTTCTCTCTCTAGAAGAATTATGATCTTCAAGTTATGAGAATAGAGAAGACCATGTAGTGCTTTTATAGGCTACTTAGGGGATCTAAAGGAGGTGGAATATTGGGCTTCCAATATTGATAATTAAATTGAGCTCAAGCCCAAATCTATTAATCTCATCAATATTAATTAATTTATTTTCCACTATATAAATTAATTGCACTCCCAATATTAAACCATATTATATCAAATAATATTTCTCCGGTTAGTATTATTTATTCTGTGTATTTAAGATTTAAATATCCATAAATAAAATTTATTTATTGCTTAATAAATTTATTCATCTCTTATATCCGAGAATAGTACCACTCAACTTTATTATTATGCGGGAACAAATCCACTCGCGAGGTTTACATAATAAATCCTTATGAGCTCATCTCGGGGATATTATCTACCCTTACGGGATACACTTTCCCGTCAAGTATTCATGGCATGCCATATATAAAATATAGTGACCCAACTTAACCGGTAATTAACCCAATAATTAAATCGGTTAATTACTTTGGAAAATCAAAGTCACTTATATTAAATATACACACCCGCAATAGTATCGGGGATTAAGAATAAAATACTCTGAGACTTGAATCAATTATCACAGGCAATCCTAATTGATAAATCTCAAGCGGTCCGCTCAATATACCAAGTGTACAAGTGTGATAAAATAATTAAGACAAATTATTTTCTCTCTCACACAACGACTATACCGATGGATTGGTCCGTGTCCATCTAGGTCGTGAGCATCTGTTTGATTAAATACGAGTAACCGATAGTATGATCTTCTGTGTGGGCCCGCACCATACTAACTACAACGTATATAATCTAGGATTATAATTTGCATATATTTAATTAATAATAATTAAAAGCAAATGAATGTTTATTTATAATAGATAAATGACAGTGTACAAGGAGTTCAGAATACTCAAATCTAGACATTAAGTATACTACTCCATCAATCTCCCACTTATACTAAGGTCTAGTCTTATCTTCCAAACTTCTGACTCCCAAACCCTTCAAGTGCTTGAAATATACTTCCTTAGGAAGTATCTTTGTGAAAGGGTCTGCTAGGTTGTCATCTGAAGCTATCTTGGTGACTACAGCGTCGCCTCTCTTGACGATGTCTCGAATCAGGTGGTACTTGCGCTCTATGTGTTTCGTAGCACTATGGGACCGTGGTTCCTTACTGTTTGCCACTGCACCGCTATTGTCACAATAAATTGTCATAGCTTTGGGCAAACTCGGAATCACATCTAAGTCCTGGAGGAAATTAAGGAACCACACTGACTCTTTCGCTGCCTCTGAGGCTGCAACATATTCAGCTTCCATGGTAGAGTCCGAAATGCACTTTTGCTTAACACTCTTCCATGATACGGCTCCACCTCCCAAAGTGTACACATAGCCTGATGTCGACTTACGCCGGTCCTTATCAGCTTGGAAATCCGAATCTGTGTAACCCAAAGGAATCAGATTGTCTACTCCGTATCTCAGAACATAATCCTTAGTATTTCGCAAATACTTGAAAATGCCCTTTACGGCAGTCCAATTAGCCTTTCCAGGGTTACTCTGATATCTTGCTACTATGCCAACTGCATAACAGATATCAGGTCTCGTGCATAACATTGCATACATTAAGCTTCCCAGAGCCGAAGCGTAGGGAACCGCTTTCATGTCATCTTTCTCCTTCTGTGTTTGAGGACACGTTTCTCTAGAAAGATAAGTTCCTTTACTGAAGGGTGTTGGAGTTGTGTACTTAATGTCTAGATTTAAGTAACGGAAACTACCGATCCATTGCCATTAATCTATTTAATTAAATAAACAATTATTTGCGTTTAATTATTTATAATTAAATATATGCAAATTATAGTCCTAGATGATGGACACGGACCAATCCATCGGTATAGTCGTTGTATGAGAGAGAAAATAATTTGTCTTAATTATTTTATCATACTTGTACACTTGGTGTATTGGGCGGATCGCTTGAGATTTATCGATTAGGATTGCCTTGAATAATCGATTTAAATCTCAGTGTATTTTATTCTTAATCCCCGATACTATTGCGGGTGTGTATATTTAATATAAGTGACTTTGATTTTCCAAAGGAATTGACCGGTTTAAATATTGGGTCAATTACCAGTTAAGTTGGGTCACTATATTTTATATATGACATGCCGTGAATACTTGACGCGAAAGTGTATCCCGGAAGGGTTGATAATATCCCCGAGATGAGTTCATAAGGAATTATTATGTAAACCCTCCAGGTGGAATTTATTCCGCATAATAATTAAGGTTGAATGGTACTATTCTCGGATAGAAGAGATGAATAAATTAATTAGCAATAAATTAATTTTATTCATGGATATTTATATCTTAAATACACGGAATAAATAATACTACCGGAGAAATATTATTTGATATAATATGGTTTAATATTGGGAGTGCAATTAATTTATATAGTGGAAAATAAATTAATTAATATTAATGGGATTAATAGATTTGGGCTTGGGCTCAATTTAATCATTAATATTGGAAGCCCAATATTCCACTTCCTTAAGATCCCCTACGTAGCCTATAAAAGCACTACATGGTCTTCTCTATTCTCATAACTTGAAGATCACAATTCTAGAGAGAGAAAGTAGAGAGGGAGATCCATGGAGTTCGGAAGATCGTCGCCCACACGACGTTCGAGCTAGTGCAAGGAATACGTGGGAAGATCTCAAGGTCTTCAAATTGAGTTCTTCGTTTTTCCGAACAACGAGAACGAGGTAAATCGTAAAACCCTCTTTATGATTTTATCGTTTAATTATCTTAAAAATATCGTGAACCAAGATCCGAAAGACGCGAACCATGACGAGGACTAACCGGGCGGTGGTGGTTGAAGACCACCGGACCGCCGGCGGCTTGTCGGCTCGATCGGATGGGTCGAAGGGCATGAAGCCCGGCTGGACGTCGAGCGCCGCTCGCGCGGGGCTGTCTCCGCTCGCGCGGAGAGGCAGCCGCTCGCACGGCTGGACCGACGCTCGCGCGGCGGTGGCTGGCGGGAGCTGGGCTGATCGTGAGCCACGGGTTCGACCGTGGCTGGAGCTCGATCACCCGAGGCGCAGCTGGGGCGTGCCCAGCGGGCTGAACCCTAGCGCATGTCCGATGACGTGCGCGCGCCTCAATCGAACGGCGGTGGCTCGGGCTGCTGCTAGGGTTCGAGATGGGGCTGTCCGCGAGGGTTCGAGCATGCCCGGTGGGCTGCTAAGGGCAGCCCTAGGCGGCTGCCGTGATCAGCCGCGAGCCCCATGCGGGGGCTCGATCGAACAAGCCGCGGCTTTGCCGCGGTTAGGGTTTCGGTTGGGCTATCCCCGTGGTGGTTCGTGGCGGGTTTCCGGCAACCGGGATTTCGATTGGAGTTGTCGTTCCGCAATTTGACAACCCCGGATATTCGATCTCCAAAGGATTTCGGTTGGAATTAATTAGATAATTTATTTATTTAAATTTATTAATTCCGGGATATCGATTTCCAACAATTGGTATCAGAGCGTTGGTTTTCGTTCACGTTATTTTTCGATAAATTGTTCTACCTTGCAGGGTTTCCGACTATTATGGCTAGATATAATTGTTCATTAATTATTGTCATAATATTGTTCATGATTATTAAACTCTCGGACATGTCGAGATTCGTTTTTTGTGTGGTGAATGCTTGTAATAGTAAAAATTCGGGGGTTGACCGAATTTAGGTTTATTATTATGTTCTACTTTTTCCGGAAAATGTATAGGGTCGATTTCATGTATAGAATCAATACCGGATAATTGTTATTTAATTCTTGTAATTTTAATTACGTTGGATCGATGCCGAAACGACCGCCGGAGAAGAAGACGTGTGACGAAGAAGACGAAGGACCATAGGGCCGATAATCCCCATGATCGACCCTACGATCGATCGAGTGGGAGGGGCGACGCGCCCCTCGGCCGTGGGCTGCCGCCGGTGGGTGGTGGCTGGCCGACTGGGGTGGCGGCGGCGGCGGTCCTTCCCCTTGGTGATGCTGGGATTCGATGTCCCGGGCTATCAAAATTGCGGAACCGATAACCCGACCGAAAACCCGTCGCCGGAGTTCGCACGAACACCAACTCATCCACAGGAGTCCGACCTTTGGAGACTACGCGCCCGAAGATACGCAGCCCGCCCCCAGCCGATTTTCTCCCGCGAGTCGGAAATTACGAACGCGAACACCACGCGAAGAACCGGGCTCGACGAGAGCATCGCCGCGGGATGAACCCGCGGCTAAACCCTAGCCGAACCCCATCGCGGGGTTCGCGATCGCCGTGCATGGCGATCGACGGGGCTGTTCGGAACAGCCCCTTGGCGGTGAGTCCGGCGACTCACCGCCGCCATCCGACGGGAGGGGGACCACCAGTCGCGGCGCGAAGCCGCGACGGTCCCCGGCGATCGAACTAGGGTTCGATCGCCCCAGCCGCGGCGTCCAGCCGCGGCCTTCTCCCTTTGCGCGCACCACCGGCGGAGGGAGGCCGGGGGGTTCGATCCGCCGTGGCACCAGCCCACGGCCGAACCCCCAGCGATCGACTTCACGTCGATCGCTCGCCCCGGCGTCCAGCCGGGGCTCCCCTCACGCCCGCGCGCCGGCGGTCGAACCCTAGGGTTCGGCCGCCCCTTCTTCGATCCCGACGGGGATCGCGAGATCCCCGTATCCCGGTCTCGACGTTCCCGGATCGTCTTGTTCATGTACACATCACGATTAAAACAATCACAAATCATAAAAGGGGGTTTATGATTATTACCTCGAATCGTTGTACGGAGAAACGAATTCGGTTGATGACCTTGTGACCTTCCCGCGTATTCCTTGCACCTCGTTCGAACGTCGTGTGGGCGACGATCTATCGAACTCTATGGATCCTCCTCACTCTCAAGATTTTATGATTGGCGTAGGTCAATTAATTCTCTCTTGAAAGTGAAGACCATGTAGTGCTTATATAGGCTACGTAGGGGATCATAAGGAGAATAAATATTGGGCTTCAATATTGAAAATTAAATTGGGTCCAACCCAAATCCATTAATTCTTATCAATATTAATTTTATTTATTTTCCACTATATAAATAAAATTGCACTCCCAATATTATTCCATATTATATCAAATAATATTTCTCCAAGTAGTATTATTTATTCCGTGTATTTAAGATTTAAATATCCATGAATAAATTTATTTATTGCTCAATAAATAATATTCATATCTTATATCCGAGACTAGTACCGTTCAACCTTTATTATTGTGCGGAACGAATCCACTCATGAGGTTTACACAATAGTTCCTTATGAACTCATCTCGGGGATATTATCAACCCTTCCGGGATACACTTTCCCGTCAAGTATTCACGGCATGTCATATATAAAATATAGCGACCCAACTTTACCGGTAATTAACCCAATAATTAAATCGGTTAATTCCTTTGGAAAATCAAAGCCTCTAGTATTAAATATACACACCCGCAATAATATCGGGGATTAAGAATAAAATACTCCGAGATTTAAATTGATTATCCAAGGCAATCCTAATCAATAAATCTCAAGCTGATCCGCCCAATACACCAAGTGTACAAGTGTGATAAAATAATTAAGATAAATTATTTTGTCTCTCACACAACGACTATACCGATGGATTGGTCCGTGTCCATCTAGGTCGTGAGCAATTGTTCGATTAAATACGAGCAACCGATAGTATGATCTTCTGTACGCCCATGCGCACCATACTAACTATAACGTATAAAATCCAGGACTATATTTTGCGTAAATAATTAATAATAATTAATTGCAAATAATTGTTTATTAATTAAATAGGTTAAATGCTATGACCGGGAGTTTACCGGTACTTAAATCTAGACATTAAGTACACAACTCCAACAATCTCCCACTTGTACTAAGGTCTAGTCATTTCCTCCAAACTCCCGACTCCCATACTCATCACGTGCTTAAGTTATACTTCCCAGAAGTATTATGTGAATGAGCAATCTAGGTTGCCGCTCTGAAGTTATCTTGGTGACTACTGCGTCGTCTCTCTGACGATGACTCGTATCAGGTGGTACTGGCTCTATGTGTTATCATCACTTTTCGAACTAATGACTTCTTCCAGTTCTCCACGCACCGCTATGTACATAGCCTTTGGTGAACCAAGAATCATATCCAAGTTCAGAGGTCATTCCGGAACCTAACCAAAACTTCCGCTGCCTCTGAGGCTGCTATTCGGTTTATGATAGAGTCCGAGAAGCATAACGCTTATCACTCTTTCATCCTTAGGTTCCACCTCTTCTAAAAGTGAACACATAGCCTGATATCGACTTACACTGGTCTTTCTCCGATTCTTTGATCTGAGAAACTGTAATCTAAGAAGATTTCGTTTTGCCAGTAATCACGTACTTCCAAGTACTTTACAGCATTCGAATATTTCTTATCCAGATTACCTTGATATCCTCCCACTACGCTAACCGCATAGTTGATATCAGGTTCTTGTTCTTTAACATTGCATCTACAAAGCTCTCCACACTCAAAGTGTAGGTTACTGCTTTGTCCATATCCATCTCCTTCATGTGTTCGAAACACATACCCTTAGATAGATGTATTCTGTTCTAGAAAGGCAATAACCTTTCTCAGAATTGTGCATGTTTAAAACAAACCACAATCGTATAAGATATCTTAAGAGAAGTACAAATGTTCTTATCCAGAGATCGAAAGATTTCTAAGAACATGATCCAACTTCATCTTAATCTTATATCTTGATTCATTTAGACAACCTCTATTTTATGTCTGACAACACTTTTACATTGTCGCCAACGATGAAGTGTCATCTACACAAAATTCCGAGAAACACCACCCTTGTTTCCATTACGTCTCTAACACACTTTTCTCGCAAATCTATGCAGATCTAGGGATCGATTTCATGTATACTAGATCCAGAGTTCAAAACTCCTCCAGTCTTATGAACATCTCCGGTTGCTTAACAACCTCCCACTGCAATGGCGTTCCGGTGCATAACAGTAATAACATTAGGTGCAGTTAGTGGTGTACCGCTACTCGGTCAGGCTGGTTCACAGTCTTTCCTTTCCTCATTTTAAAGTACTTTGTCAGTTAGGGCATTGTAGTTCATCTAATAGTCTTCCTCTAAGAACCGGGTGAGGATACCCATCTGGTTCGTAGTACTATTGAACTTACAATTACTTGTTCTTCTAGGATTATTCTACAACCACATAGAATGTGCCGTTGTATCCAGAAATATCCATAGAACATAGGTAATTCCGAACAAACTTGTTCTTTTACTATTAGAATATCATTTCTCGTTTTTGACACACCATGTCTACACAACAGTGTATGGTGTAGTCGCTTGAGACTTAATCTCAATCTTTGATTTATGCTATGTGTTATTCGGATAGGTGATAGCCTCCGCGATCAAGTCGCAGGCTTTCAATGGATATACTTTGAAGGTTCCCCATAATGGCTTTGTGTTAAAACACTCCGCTTTTATGGCACAACAAGTAGTCTAATCCATCTTCGAGTATTCTTGGAAGAACGACTCGTACCTTCTCTAATTACACATACCGCATCAATCATTAATCATTTTCTATACTTGTCCGAATTCCATCCTTTATCCAGAAAGGTTAACTCAGTTGTATCATCTATCAAGATCGATTCTTAGGTCGGGAGGTCCATTCCTCCAACTATAATTGATCGAATCAATTTCGACCTTTTGAACTCCTTTTGAATAGATACTACCAAGTACAAGAATTCACAAGTATAATGATTAATAAGAGAAATACATCTAATAAGTAAAACAAGTTATACACTACGGTTTGTTGCATCGTGGTAGACTAAGGATTCATCATTCACATATTGCTATCTAATGTACCATAATAGATATCACCATTATTTCTTATCCAAACCATCAAATGATTAAAGAAATAAAATATCCATTAATAATAAAGAAAACCAGAACGAAGTTCTTTTTCAAAATAAAGGGGTACATAAGCAATAACTGAAATGAAAACTTAAAACAGATAAATGTCTTCCACTGCAACCGCTGCTACCCCAACAGCTTCGCCCATGTAGACTCGAACTCTTCTTCTCTAAGTCGCCGGGTTTTCTGGAACCCCTGCATTTAAAGAAATGCACATACCGTCAGTGGTTCCATATCTACACACACTACTACAAAAAAAGCCTTTAACAACGGTTAAAAACAGCTATTAACATCGGTTGTTGAACCGATGTCCAAGAGGCCGATGTAAATTGATGGCAAATTTAACATCAGTTCAAATCACCGATGTAATAAAAAACCGATGTGTATGATAAATTCACATCACGTAATATTGGTCTTTGAAATCGTTGTAAATAACTTTAAACACATCAGTTTTGTAGAAACCGATGTGAATACATTAAGGTAACATCAGTTACACATTATCTAACCGATGTAAGTTTCCACATTTCTCATCGGTTAAAATATTTAATCGATGTAAACGGATTAATTCAACATCAGTTATTTTACAACCGATGTGAATTTGTTAATAAAAAATAAAAAAATATACATTTTGAAATAATTATATTCATTAATAATTATTTCAATATTTAACATTTACATGAATATTCAATTCCATACAAAATAGTACAAATACAAATAAATTTCAAAAACACATTTTATCACTACATTGAAAATTAACAAACATGTATTGCTACGTCAAAAAGATGCTCTATGTATGTTCATAGACATTAGAACCACAACTTTGAGCATTGCACAATATCTCTTGAGGAGGCCTGTCAAAAAAAGTTAAATATGTTAATAATACAAAAGTTACACTAAAAATAATTTTAAAATGCATTTACAATTCTTAAACTTGTTCTCCATTCCCAATTTCCCACAAGTCCAGAGTTATTATACTGATATGAGTGATAAATAGATAATTTGACATCATATAATACATTAATACTTTAATGGATAATAGTGAACACTGATTAAAAGTTCATTCACACAACTGATGATAAACAATAATTTCACATTATGTCGAAAAATCTATGAATATAAAGCAACAAAACAAACAAACAAACAAACAACAAATTATCCAGAAACGTTGTTAGCAATCAATGCATAATATTTACATATTCCTTCATGCAAGTTCAATGAAGGTGCAGTAGTAGTACAGTATATACTACTATAGTATAAGTTCAAAGCGATTTTGAACAGAACAATATTTTTGTGTTTATTTTTTATATAAGCTCTAAAATTGAACTCGGTAAGTGTGTACACTAAGTAAGTGTGTACACTAAGTAAGTTTAAACTCGGTAAGTGTGTACACTAAGTAAGTTTTTTGCACACCTTGCCATTAAATAGACCGCAAATGTGAAATGTACTAACTCACTCGATCCAAGGATGAAGCGGATTGTCTTTGCTCTAGTTGTCGATCACCTCAATCAACTGCCTAATTAGACGGAATTCAAAGTCTGCAAATTAGAAATTGGGGAAAAGAGAGAACAAAAAGTGATAACTATGCATAGCATCTTCGGTGGTGGAGGAGTGAGTTCATGACAAATTTAACTCAGAAAATCACAATTACACTTAAATTCATTGTTTAATTAATTATCATCAAATTGCAGTCTATGATTTGAAGGTTAATCCCTAATTACCCCAAAATTTAAAAGAGTGCAAGTGAATCTGGAGCAAAAAAAAAAACAGTTGCGGAATAACAAATAACCTGAATCGAAGGAGGAGACAACTATAAGAGGCAACAGTCGACAACATAATAAATCAAGCAGTGCAACAGGCAACAAAAACGGCTTCAAAAACCCTAATAAAGGCAGCGGTGTCGATCACGGGGAAGGCGACGTCGGCGGCGGGAATCACGTACGGAAAGGCGGTGGTGGTTGTGGTAACCGGCGTAGGAGAAGGGTTTTCTTTCGCGTGGAGATCGATTTATTTTCCTTGTGGATGCGAAGGAAGTTAACTCTATATTTTATAGGAGTACTATATTTTGAGGACAAGGGGAAGGTGGGGCGGTGGCGTACAGGGGCATGTGGTGGTGTTGCCGGTGGCTATTGGCGAGAAGCGGTTTTAGAGTTCATTGGTTTTTTTTTGTGCGTGAATAAAATGTGCGAAGAAGAATGAGTTATGACTTATAATTAATTACATTGGGGTAGTGATATTTTTAAATAATAATTGATGTGTTTATTTTAAGCTTATATTGGTGTATTTGTTAACCGATGTGTGCATCATGTTTCCCCCACATCAGTCAATATATTAATCGATCTCTTTGATTATTAATTACTACGGTTAAATTAAAATCGATGTATGTAATTTAATTAACAACGCTATTCTAGTAACTGATGTAAATATTTGTTCAATGGACATCGGGTTTTTCTGTAACCGATGTCCGCATACTGTCTCACATCGTTTTTAATACTAACCGATGTGCATAATATCAATAACAACGGTTATATTTCAACTGATGTGAACACAGTGTTGTTAAAGACTTATTTTGTAGTAGTGACACCAGAATTCTGGTAGATAATACCGCTGACTATGTTTTTACGACTAAAGAAAAATTCGTACCTCTGAGAGGACATTCAGACTTCCAGTGTCCAGACTTCTTGCATCGGAAGCACAAGCCCTTTGGCTTACTAGCCCCCACTCGTGGTCCATTCCTCTTGGCACCACTGGGTTTCATGGCTTGCTTCCTTTTCTTGCCCCTACCTCCAATAGCTTTCAAGCTTTTGGGCCTGGTAGTTACAATCGCTTGAGACTTGCCCTTCTTGTAGATCCCCTCTGCCGCCTTCAGTTCAGTCAGGAGTTGCGCAAGAGTATAAGATAGTTTACCCATATTATAGCTCATACGAAACTGCTCAAAACTAGGGGTCAGAGACTGGAGTATGATGTCGACTTGTGTCTCACCATCAATCATAGCTCCTAGGACCTCCAATTCATTCAACAGACTCATCATCTTGAGAACGTGCTCCTCGACAGGCGTTCCTTCAGACTGAGTAGTTGACATGAGGACTCTCATGGCTTCTTGCCTCCCCGCACGGTCATGATGCCCAAACATCTCCTTGAGGTTAAATAACATATCCTCGGCAGTGTTCATCGGCTCATGTTGGGTTTGGAGTACATTTGACATGGAAGCCAAAATATAGCACCTAGCCATTTCATCAGCCTTTTTCCACTTCCGATATGCTTCTTTTTCCTCATCAGTTGAGGCGGCCGTGGGTTCAGCAGGGCATTGCTCATAGAGTACAAACTTGTACTCTTCAGCAGTCAGGACAATGTCCAAATTTCTCTTCCAATCAATGTAATTGGGACCAGTGAGTTTATGTTCCTTGAGTATCACAGAAAGTGGATTCATAGCTATTCTCTAAACCTATAAGCACATGTAAACAAACAATCAATTTAATGTCCGATATTATCTCCCTCAAATAACATCATTAAATTACTAATTGCGTCTAAAATCCCATCAGGTAAAGTAAGCCACGTGGTGTGGACGTTTACCCACCCAAATGATTTAGCAATTAGTTTTTCTTTGGTCATACATCAATCATAGCGTAACTTCGTGGGGAAGAATACTATGACGCGTATCTAAGTGTAAACCATCACTCAGCACTAAAGTACATCGCTTGGAATTTGCTACGTCACCGCAAGCCACGTGGTGTGGACGTTTACGACAATTTCACAACTCTTCACAATTACTTATAACTGTCTACATCAATTAATCCAAAATCCGTCGGCACAGCAAGCCACGTGGTGTGGACGTTTACTACACCAAGAGATCTTTATAATTGACTCCCAATTACAAGAACCATTCGATTTCGTAAATCAAGACTTGGAGAATCATAAGTGAAACTCGAAGTTTCTAACCAGTGATTCACCATGCGAGCGACCCTATCTCTCATAAATGAGGGAGCCGAGCAGACAAACGACCCACCTATCAAAGAATGGCACGAAAGTCTCTAATTTGTGTCATCCACATGACCAAGTGGCTCTGGCTCCATTCCACTCCCCGGGGTGAGAATGAGTCGACTTGAAGTCAGTTTCAGAAAGACAAATTAGGCATTGTTTGATAAACTTGATCAATGTTTCTTGTAAGAGGAATTACAAGAATTCTCCTCCAATGACTTGTCTATATGAACTTCGAAAGTCCATAAAAGTCACCAAGAGAACAGTGATGGAGACCATGGGAATGTTACCATCCCCTCTCCCACTTAGCTTTTTACGATAAAGGGATACGCTATCTAGTGCATAAAAAAAAAACACATATAGCATGCATGAAAGCAATAAAGCACATAGATCACATAGTCAAAATAATGCTAGAGAATTATTTTCCCCGACTATCATGGCTTTATCTTCACATGCATCCTCTAGTCTTCAGTCTTCGTTTCTTGAATGCTCCATGTGACGAGAATATTAATTTCCAATATTTAAATCTATTTATTTTCAATTAATCCAAAAGTTACTTAATTCGAAAATTAAGTCAATTGAATATATCAAAAATAAAATTAAATATTATTAATATTTTTATTTATTTATTTTCCTATCTAGTTCTTATTAAATCTTTAGAATAATCTATCCAAATAAAATTTGGAATATTCTAGAAGACATCTGTAATAGAACAAGGAAATAAAATAAATTAGGATTCACTACTTTCCAAATTTATTTTTATCCATGAATATTCCCATGAGTAGGAATAATCAAATAGGAAAAATAAATTTAGTACTAAATTAATTAAATTTCTAATCTATGATTAATTCCATGAAGGAAATAAATCAATAGAAATAAAATTAATTTAAATTAATTCTTTTCCTAATCCATGAGTATTTTTCCTAAAAGGAAAGTACTCAAATAGGAAACCCAAATTAATTGGGAAAGTAGATCTTGGTAGGAATAGCATGAGATTGGGAGATCCCACGCCATCCCCACCGTCGACCTCCACCGCCCGGGACCACCACCGCCGCCGCCCCCAGCCCACGCGCCACCACCACCGGTGGCCGGCGTGGCCGGAAGCCCTAGCGGGCAGCCCCTTCGATGGGGTCGATCAATCCTCATGGGGATCGATCATGGGGATGATCGATTCCCCGGATTTTTCGTCCTCTTCGTCTTCGTCACACGTCTTCGTCTTCCGGCGATCGTCTCATCATCGAACCAACGTAAATAATTTTACAAAAATTAAATTACAATTCCGGTATCGATTCTATACATGAAATCGACCCTATACATTTTCCGGAAAAATAAAGTACGTAATAATAAATCCTAAATTCGGTCAACCCCCGAATTTTTACTATTACAACATTCAACCACACAAAAACGAATCTCGACATGTCCGAGAGTTTAATAATCATGATAATTAATTAAAAAACAATTAATTAAATCCAACCATGATAGCCGGAAATCCTGCAAGGTAGAACAATAATCGAATATGTACATGAACACGAAACCAAACGCTCTGATACCAATTGCTGGGATTCGATGTCCCGGGCTATCAAAATTGCGGAACCGATAACCCGACCGAAAACCCGTCGCCGGAGTTCGCACGAACACCAACTCATCCACAGGAGTCCGACCTTTGGAGACTACGCGCCCGAAGATACGCAGCCCGCCCCCAGCCGATTTTCTCCCGCGAGTCGGAAATTACGAACGCGAACACCACGCGAAGAACCGGGCTCGACGAGAGCATCGCCGCGGGATGAACCCGCGGCTAAACCCTAGCCGAACCCCATCGCGGGGTTCGCGATCGCCGTGCATGGCGATCGCCGGGGCTGTTCGGAACAGCCCCTTGGCGGTGAGTCCGGCGACTCACCGCCGCCATCCGACGGGAGGGGGACCACCAGTCGCGGCGCGAAGCCGCGACGGTCCCCGGCGATCGAACTAGGGTTCGATCGCCCCAGCCGCGGCCTTCTCCCTTTGCGCGCACCACCGGCGGAGGGAGGCCGGGGGGTTCGATCCGCCGTGGCACCAGCCCACGGCCGAACCCCCAGCGATCGACTTCACGTCGATCGCTCGCCCCGGCGTCCAGCCGGGGCTCCCCTCACGCCCGCGCGCCGGCGGTCGAACCCTAGGGTTCGGCCGCCCCTTCTTCGATCCCGACGGGGATCGCGAGATCCCCGTATCCCGGTCTCGACGTTCCCGGATCGTCTTGTTCATGTACACATCACGATTAAAACAATCACAAATCATAAAAGGGGGTTTATGATTATTACCTCGAATCGTTGTACGGAGAAACGAATTCGGTTGATGACCTTGTGACCTTCCCGCGTATTCCTTGCACCTCGTTCGAACGTCGTGTGGGCGACGATCTATCGAACTCTATGGATCCTCCTCACTCTCAAGATTTTATGATTGGCGTAGGTCAATTAATTCTCTCTTGAAAGTGAAGACCATGTAGTGCTTATATAGGCTACGTAGGGGATCATAAGGAGAATAAATATTGGGCTTCAATATTGAAAATTAAATTGGGTCCAACCCAAATCCATTAATTCTTATCAATATTAATTTTATTTATTTTCCACTATATAAATAAAATTGCACTCCCAATATTATTCCATATTATATCAAATAATATTTCTCCAAGTAGTATTATTTATTCCGTGTATTTAAGATTTAAATATCCATGAATAAATTTATTTATTGCTCAATAAATAATATTCATATCTTATATCCGAGACTAGTACCGTTCAACCTTTATTATTGTGCGGAACGAATCCACTCATGAGGTTTACACAATAATTCCTTATGAACTCATCTCGGGGATATTATCAACCCTTCCGGGATACACTTTCCCGTCAAGTATTCACGGCATGTCATATATAAAATATAGCGACCCAACTTTACCGGTAATTAACCCAATAATTAAATCGGTTAATTCCTTTGGAAAATCAAAGCCTCTAGTATTAAATATACACACCCGCAATAATATCGGGGATTAAGAATAAAATACTCCGAGATTTAAATTGATTATCCAAGGCAATCCTAATCAATAAATCTCAAGCTGATCCGCCCAATACACCAAGTGTACAAGTGTGATAAAATAATTAAGATAAATTATTTTGTCTCTCACACAACGACTATACCGATGGATTGGTCCGTGTCCATCTAGGTCGTGAGCAACTGTTCGATTAAATACGAGCAACCGATAGTATGATCTTCTGTACGCCCATGCGCACCATACTAACTATAACGTATAAAATCCAGGACTATATTTTGCGTAAATAATTAATAATAATTAATTGCAAATAATTGTTTATTAATTAAATAGGTTAAATGCTATGACCGGGAGTTTACCGGTACTTAAATCTAGACATTAAGTACACAACTCCAACAGGTGATCGATCGATGATGGTGGGGGTGGTGCGGGGACTCCCAACCCGCACTACTCCTACCATAATCCGACTTTCCTAATTAATTCGGTTTTTCCTATTTGAGTGTTCTTATTTTTAGGAACTCTCATGGAATAGGAAAAGAATTAAATTGGAATTAATTTATTTCCTATTTGATTATTCCTATTCTTGGAATTTTTCAATAGATGGAAATTAATTAATTATGGAAAGAAGAAGAGTCCTAATTTATTTTATTTCCTTATTCTATTATAGAAGTCTTCTAGAATATTCCAAGTTTGACTTGGATGGGATTCTAGAGATTTAATAGAATTAGATAGGAAAATAAAAAATAAATAAAAACATTAATAATATTTAATTTTATTTTTGATATATTCGATTGACTTAATTTTCGAATTAAGTAACTTTTGGATTAATGAAAAATAAATAGATTTAAATATTGGGATTAATATTCTCGTCACATGAAGCATTCAAGAACGAAGACTGAAGACTAGAAGATGCGTACGGAGATGGGATAAAGCCATAATAGTCGGAAAATAATATTCTAGTATTATTTTGATTATGTGATAATAGTATGTGCTTTATTTCATGTATGCATGCTTATGTGTATTTAATTATGCATTAGATAGTGTATCACTTTGTTATAAAAAGCTAAGTGGGAGAGGGATTGGAAACAATGCCATGGTCTCCATTCCTGTTCTCTTGGTGACTTTTATGGACTTTCGAAGTTCGTTTAGATAAGTCATTAGAGGAGAATTCTTGTAATTCCTTTCACGAGAAACATTGATTGAGTTTATCAAACAATGCCTAATTTGTCTTTCTGAAACTGATTTCAAGTCGACTCATTCTCACCCCGGGGAGTGGAATGAAGCCAAAGCCACTTGGTCACGTGGATGACACAAATTAGAGACCGTCGTACCATTTCTTGAAATGGATCGATTGTCTGCTCGGCTCCCTCATTGAATGAGAGATAGGGCTGTTCGCATGGTGAATCACTGGTTAGAAACTTCGAGTTTCACTTATGATTCTCCGCGTCCTGATTTACAGAAATCGAATGATTCATGTAATTGGGAGTCAATTGTAAAAGTCTTTTGGTGTAGTAAACGTCCACACTATCGTGGCTTGCTGCACTGAATACGATTTTGGATCGATTGATGTAGACAGTTATAGAAGGGAGTAAAGGAGCGTATGTTAACGTAAACGTCCACACTATCGTGGCTTGTGGTGAATATGTGTATCCCAAACAATCTTCTTAGATACTGAGTAATGGTTTACACTTAGGTACGCTTCTTAGTATTCTTCCCATCGAAGTAACGCTAATGATGATGTACGACCGAAGCAAATCTAATTGCTAAATCATTTGGATAGGTAAACGTCCACACTATCGTGGCTTGCCATATCTGATGGGATTTTAGATGTGATTAGTGGTTTAATGATATTATTTGAGTGAGATTATTATTAAGGAATTTAATAATATCGGATATTAAATCAATTGTTTGTTGTTATATGTGCTCATAGATTAGGATATGGCTTTGAACCCACTCTCTGTGATACTTAAGGAATTTAACTCATTGGTCCCTGAATGTATTGATTGGAATAGAGATCTGGACATTGCACAGACTGTTAAAGAGTACAAGTTTGTACTCAGTGAAGCTTTGTCCTCCCGAGCCTACCAATGTCTTAACTGATGAGGAAGGGACTGATTTTAATATCATGTTCAAACTCAAGGATGTTTAGACATGACGTAGTGGCTAGACAAGAGGCGATGAGGATACTCATAAAGGTCATTCATTCGAGGAAGCGCTTGAACACGTTTCTAAGATGATGGACCTTTTGGACGAGTTGAGACGGAAATCGCAAGCTCTTGTAGCCAAATGGCAAAGATTTCGAACCTAAGGGCAAAACCGGGGGAAAGGAAAAGCAAGCAAAGAAACCCAGTGGTCCTAAGTTTCTTGGATCACGAGATGGGACGAGAAAGCCAATAGGCAAGAGTTCTCGATGCAAACAGTCTGGGTACTGGAAGTCTGACTATCCTCTCAAAGAAAGTACGAAATTTTTTCTTTAGTCGTGAAAACATAGTCAGTGGTATTATCTACCAGAACCTGGTGTGTAGATATGGAACCACTGACGGTATGCGCATTCTAAATGCGAGGGTTCCAGGAAACCTGACGATGGAAAAGAAGAAATCGTAGTCTACATGGGCAATGCTGTGGAGGAGGCAGCTATTGCAGTGGAGGACATTTTTATAGGATTTCATTTTGAGTTATTGCTTTTATGTACCTTTTAGAAAGAACTTTGTTCTGGATTTCTAATGAATAGATATTTTATTTATTTAATCATTTGATGGTTATAAGAAGAAATAATGATATTATCTATTCTGGTACATTAGCTAGCAATATATAAATGATGAATCCTGAGTCCACCACGATGCAACGAACCGTAGTATATAACTCGTTTTACTAATAAGAGATTTCTTTATTAAATCATTTTACTTGTGGATTCTTATGCTGAGTCATGTTTATTCAAATAAGAAGTTCAAAGGTCGAAAATTGATAGTTTGATCAATTAAGTTGAAGGAGTGGACCTTCCGACCTAAGAATCTAATTTGGAAGATAACATGACCAAGCAATCCTTTATGGATATAAGATATAAGATCCGGACAAGTATTAGAATTGATTTACTCTGATGTATGCAGACCTATGTCTACTCAGACGTAATGGTACGAGTACTTACTCGAAAAATGGATTAGCATACCTGATGAGCCACAAAAGCAAAGTGCTTTGAAAAGTCAATGGACACAAAGCTATTATGGAGAACCTTCAAGGTAAATCCATTTGTAGCCTGCGATTTGATTGCGGAGGCAAGTGCCTGTCTGAGGAATGCATGGCATACTGATCAGAGATTGGGATTTGATCCCAAATGACTACACCATACACTCTTGTGTAGAAATGGTGTGTCGGAAATAAGAAATAGAACTCTTATAGAAATAGTAAAAGCATGAGTTATACGGAACTACCTGTGTTCTATGGATATGTCTGGAAACAACGGCGCATTCAAATGCGGTTGTAGAATATCCTAGAAGAACAAAAGATGTGTGTTCAATAGTACTACGAACCAGAAGGACGTTATAAGTTCTAACGCCCGGTTCTTAGAGGAAGACTATTAGATGAACCACAAGCCCAAAGTGACGTAATACTTTGAATGAGAGAAAAAGATTAAGACTTAGAACCAGCCGAATCGAGTAGCGGTACACCACTAACTGCACCTACTGTTATTACTGTTTATATACCGGAATGCCATTGTAGTGCGAGGTTGTGTGACAACCGAAGATATTCATAAGACTAGAAGAGTCTTCGGACTCTGGACCTAGTATACATGAAATCGATCCCTGGATCTACATGGAGGCATTACTAGATCTAAATGTGCCTTCTTGGAAAGCAATAAGGATTATTGCTAAGAGGCAAGATCATTTAGAGTACAAGCTTAGTTCATCCATCTATGGATTGGAACAAAGCATTGAGTTCGTGGTACTTGCAAGTTGATGAGATAGTCCATTTCATGGATTCATCAAAGCATAAACGAATAGTGTGTATTGGAAACATGATGGAAACAAGATGGTGTTTCTCGGGTTTTATGTAGATAACATTTTATCATTGGCAACAATGTAAAGATGTAATCAGACATGAAATGATGGTTGTCTGGATAAATCATTATGAAAGATATAGGAAGAAGTTGGACATGTTCTTGAGATCTTGGATCTCTAGGAAAGAACATTGTACTTTTCCTGGACATCTTACATAGATATGATTATGGTTCGTTTTAACATGCAAGATTCCGAGAAAGGTTCGTTATTCAGATACAGAATGCATCTATCTAAGGATATGTGTTTTGAAACACAAAAAGAGATAGAAACAGTAAAAGCAGTTTCCTACACTTTGAGTGTGGAAAGCTTAATAAATGCATTGTTGAAAACGAGAACCTGATATCGGCTATGCGGTCAGCATAGTGGGAGGATATCAATGTAATCCTAGAAAGGAATACTCGACTGCTGTAATGAACATTTTAAAGCACTTTCGAAGTACTAGAAACTATGTACTGGATTACGGAGCAGACGAACATTTCCTTTGGATTACATTCTCTTAGATTTCTAATCAAATAAGGACCGGTGTAAGTCGATATCAGGCTATGTGTTTCACTATTGAAGGAGAAGGAGTTTTAACATGGAAGAGTGAAAAGCACGATGTTTTTCGGACTCTGCCATGAGTAACCAAATAGCGGCCTCAGAGGCAGCGGAAGTTTTGGTATAGCTCCGGGATAATCTCTAGGACTTAGATGTGATTCTTAATTTGCCAAAGGCTATGTAAATAGCGGTGCCATGGCAAATGGTAAGAAATCACAAGTCCATAAGTGTAAGATAGCACATAGAGCAAGTACCACCTGATACGAATCATCGTCAGGGAAGACGACGCTGTAGTCACCTAGATAACTTCAGAGCGGCAACCTAGATTGCTCATTCACATGGTACTTCTTGGAAGTACAGTTTAAGCACGTGATGAGTATGGGAGTCGGGAGTTTGGAGGAAATGACTAGACCTTAGTACAAGTGGGAGATTGTTGGAGTTGTGTACTTAATGTCTAGATTTAAGTAACGGAAACTCCCGATCCATTGCCATTAATCTATTTAATTAAATAAACAATTATTTTCGTTTAATTATTTATAATTAAATATATGCAAATTATAGTCCTAGATTATATACGTTGTAGTTAGTATGGTGTGCGACGTCACACGGAAGATCATACTATCGGTTATTCGTATATAATCGAACAGTTGCTCACGACCTAGATGGACACGGACCAATCCATCGGTATAGTCGTTGTATGAGAGAGAAAATAATTTGTCTTAATTATTTTATCATACTTGTACACTTGGTGTATTGGGCGGATCGCTTGAGATTTATCGATTAGGATTGCCTTGGATAATCAATTTAAATCTCAGTGTATTTTATTCTTAATCCCCGATACTATTGCGGGTGTGTATATTAAATATAAGTGACTTTGATTTTCCAAAGGAATTGACCGGTTTAATTACTGGGTCAATTACCGGTTAAGTTGAGTCACTATATTTTATATATGACATGCCGTGAATACTTGACGGGAAAGTGTATCCCGGAAGGGTTGATAATATCCCCGAGATGAGTTCATAAGGAATTATTATGTAAACCCTGCAGGTGGAATTTATTCCGCATAATAATTAAGGTTGAATGGTACTATTCTCGGATATAAGAGATGAATAAATTAATTAGCAATAAATTAATTTTATTCATGGATATTTATATCTTAAATACACGGAATAAATAATAGTACCGGAGAAATATTATTTGATATAATATGGTTTAATATTGGGAGTGCAATTAATTTATATAGTGGAAAATAAATTAATTAATATTAATGGATTAATAGATTTGAGCTTGGGCTCAATTTAATCATTAATATTGGAAGCCCAATATTCCACCTCCTTAAGATCCCCTACGTAGCCTATAAAAGCACTACATGGTCTTCTCTATTCTCATAACTTGAAGATCACAATTCTAGAGAGAGAAAGTAGAGAGGGAGATCCATGGAGTTCGGAAGATCGTCGCCCACACGACGTTCGAGCTAGTGCAAGGAATACGTGGGAAGATCTCAAGGTCTTCAAATTGAGTTCTTCGTTTTTCCGAACAACGAGAACGAGGTAAATCGTAAAACCCTCTTTATGATTTTATCGTTTATTTATCGTAAAAATATCGTGAACCAAGATCCGAAAGACGCGACCCATGACGAGGACGAACCGGGCGGTGGTGGTCGAAGACCACCGGACCGCCGGCGGCTTGTCGGCTCGATCGGATGGGTCGAAGGGCATGAAGCCCGGCTGGACGTCGAGCGCCGCTCGCGCGGGGCTGTCTCCGCTCGCGCGGAGAGGCAGCCGCTCGCATGGCTGGACCGCCGCTCGCGCGGCGGTGGCTGGCGGGAGCTGGGCTGATCGTGAGCCACGGGTTCGACCGTGGCTGGAGCTCGATCACCCAAGGCGCAGCTGGGGCGTGCCCAGCGGGCTGAACCCTAGCGCACGTTCGATGAAGTGCGCGCGCCTCAATCGAATGGCGGTGGCTCGAGCTGCTGCTAGGGTTCGAGATGGGCGGTGGAATCGAATGGCGGTGGCTCGAGCTTCCGTGATCAGCCGCGAGCCCCATGCGGGGGCTCGATCGAACAAGCCGCGGCTTTGCCGCGGTTAGGGTTTCGGTTGGGCTATCCCCGTGGTGGTTCGTGGCGGGTTTCCGGCAACCGGGATTTCGATTGGAGTTGTCGTTCCGCAATTTGACAACCCCGGATATTCGATCTCCAAAGGATTTCGGTTGAAATTAATTACATAATTTATTTATTAATATTTATTAATTCCGGGATATCGATTTCCAACAAAGGGCAACACACCCTTCTTGGAATCTTGCATGTTAAAACGAGCTAGAATCGTGTCTATGTAAGATTGCTGGGAAAGGTACAATGTTCTATTCCGGCGATCCCTTATAACTTTGATCCCTAGAACATGTCCAACCTCCCCTAAATCTTTCATATCGAATTGTCTAGACAACCATCCCTTTATGTCCGATAACATCTTCACACTGTTGCCAATGAGAAGTATGTCATCTACATAAAGCACGAGAAACACCACCTTCTTTCCATCACGTTTCCAATACACACACGATTCGTCCATGCTTTGAATGAATCCAAAAGATTGGACTACTTCATCAAACCGCAGGTTCCACGTTCTCGAGGCTTGTTTCAATCCATAAATGTATCGATTAAGCTTGCACACTAGATGATCTCGCCCCTTAGCAATGAATCCTTCTGGTTGTTTCATATAAATCGTCTCGTCAAGACTTCCATTCAGGAAAGCTGTCTTGACATCCATTTGCCACACCTCATAATCCATATAAGCTGCTATGGATAAGAGAATCCGGATCGAATTTATCTTGGCTACCGGCGAGAAGGTCTCCTCATAATCGATTCCCTCTTTCTGAGTATATCCTTTCGCAACAAGCCGAGCTTTAAAGGTTTCCACCTTTCCGTCAGATCCTCTCTTTCTCTTGTAGACCCATTTACACCCAATTGGCTTTACGCCGTTTGGTGGTTCTACAAGATCCCAGACTTTATTAGAATCCATAGATTCTATTTCGGATTTCATCGCTTTCTTCCAAGAAGGCGAATCTATATCTTGTACTGCCTTATCATAGGTCCAGGGATCGACTTCATGAACTCCGGGTGCCAAGTCCGAAGACTCACCCAGTCCAATCCATATGTCCGGTTGTTTAACAACCCTCCCACTACGACGGCATTCCTGTGTATCAACAGTGACAGTATTAGGTGCAGGTTCTAGTGGTGTATCTATACTCGGTTCGGCTGTATCTAGGTCCTCCTCGTTACCTCTCAACTCATCAAACATTATGTAACTTTTGGGCTTGTGGTCCATGACATAGTCTTCCTCTAAGAACCGAGCGTTAGTACTAATAACGATCTTCTGGTCCGTAAGACTATAGAACATGCCACCTTTAGTTCCTTTCAAGTATCCTACAAACAACCGTATTTCTGATCTAGGTTCTAGCTTATCGGCCCCTTGTCGCAACACATGTGCTGGACATCCCCAGATCCGAATGTGTTTCAAGTTAGGCTTGCGCCCACTCCACAATTCCATGGGTGTAGTTGGTACCGTGTTGGTTGGAACCCTATTCAAAATATACGTCGCTGTTTCCAAGGCATGTCCCATAAACATAACAGGTAAATCCGAGTAACTCATCATTGATCGCACCATCTCCATAAGAGTCATATTCCTTCTTTCTGACACACCATTCTGCTGAGGAGTATATGGTGAGGTCAGTTGGGAATCAATCCCATTCTCTGCCATGTATGCCTTGAATTCTCCAGACAGGTACTCGCCTCCGCGATCAGATCGCAGGCATTTTATGGATTTACCATGAAGGTTCTCCACAGGAGCCTTGAATTCCTTGAACTTGTAAAAAGAATCACTCTTGTGGCGCATCAGGTATACATATCCATATCTTGAGTAATCATCAGTAAAGGTGATGAAGTACTCGTACCCTCCCCTTGCCTGAGTAGACATAGGTCCGCATACATCAGAGTGAATCAAATCCAATACTTGTTCAGCTCTACGTCCTTTACCAGAAAAAGAACGCTTGGTCATTTTGCCCTCCAAACAGGATTCGCAGGTTGGAAGGTCCTCTCCTTCAACACCACTGATGAGACCATCAGCTTTCAACCTTTGAATTCTATTCGAATTAATATGACCTAGCCTTAGATGCCACAAGTATAATTGATTCATTTTAGAAGGTTCCTTTCTCTTATTGGTGTTCGTAGATGTGTTATTACTCTCGGTTAGTTGCATCGTGTTAGACTCAGGATTTAGAACATACAAATCGTCTATTAATGTACCAGAACAGACAATCTCACTATTTCTTATTATGACCACGGAGTGATCAAAAGAAACAGAATATCCATTCAGAATTAACTTAGAAACTGAAATTAAATTCTTTCTAAAATTCGGTACATAAAGACAATTTCGTAAAACTAAAATCCTATCACTACTAAAGCGCAAGTGGACGTCTCCCACAGCAACAGCCGCCACCTTCGCGGCATTGCCCATGTAGACCACGATCTCTCCCTCTCTAAGTCTCCGGGTTTCCTGGAACCCCTGCAATGAATTGCAGACATGGTCAGTGGCACCCGTATCTACACACCAGGTGCTGGTAGATATCACCGCTGACAATGTTTCAGTGACTAAGGAAAATTTCGTACATTTGATGAGAGGACAATCAGACCTCCAGTGCCCAAACTGTTTGCATCGAAAGCATCTGCCTAAAGGCTTGCTTCTCCCATTCCGTGGTTTTAAACCACTGGGCCTTTTTGCACGCTTCTCCTTTAGCCTTGCCACAAGAGCTTGTGATTCCCTTAACTTACGCACAAACTCTGCTTTCGCCGAATCCTTCTTAAGAGATTCGTTGAGAGAAGATTCTGTGAGCATGTTAATCACCTCTTGTCCGGCTTCCACGCTATGTCTCAACATCATCCTAAGGGCATTCTTAATGTCCTCATCAGTTGGGACAGCAGTGGATTCGGAAAGCTCAACAGTCTGAACAATGTCCAGATTTCGTTCCCAATCATTACTATATAGAACCGGTGAGTTTTCATCCTTAAGTATATCACAAAGTGGGGTCACAGTCATTCTTAACCTATAAGCACATAAAACAAACAACCAATTTAATACCGATATTATCTCCCTCAAATAATATCATTAAATCACTAATCACATCTAAAATCCCATCAGGTAAGGCAAGCCACGTTGTGTGGACGTTTACCCACCCAAACGATTTCGCAATTAGATTTGCTTTGGTCATACATCACTTACAGCTTAACCTCGTTGGGAGGAATACTATAACGCGTATCTAAGTGTAAACCATTACGCAGTACTAAAGTAAATCGTTTGAAATTGCTACATCACCGCAAGCCACGTTGTGTGGACGTTTACGACAACTTCACAACTCCTCACAATTTCTTATAACTGTCTACATTAATTAATCCAAAATCCGTTAACATAGCAAGCCACGTTGTGTGGACGTTTACTACACCAAGAGAATTTTATAATTGACTCCCAATTACTTGATCCATTCAATCTTGTAAATCAAGACGTGGAGAATCATAAGTGAAACTCGAAGTTTCTTACCAGTGATTCACCATGTGAACAACCCTATCTCTCATAAATGAGGGAGCCGAGCAGACAATCGATCCACCTTCAAAAGGATGGTACAAAGGTCTCTAATTTGTGTCCTCTACATGACCAAGTGGCTTTGGCTCCATTCCACTCCCCGGGGTGAGAATGAGTCGACTTGAAATCAGCTTTGGAAAGACAAATTAGGCATTGTTTGATAAACTTAATCAATGTTTCTCGTAAGAGGAATTACAAAAACTCTCCTCCAATGACTTGTCTATATAATCTTCAAAAGTTTATAAAAGTCACCAAGAGAGCAGCAATGGAGACCATGGGAATGTTTCCATACCCTCTCCCACTTAGCTTTTTACAATAAGGGATACGCTATCTAGTGCATAAAGTAAACACATATAGCATGCATACATGTAATAAGGCACATAGTATTATCACATAATCAAAATAATACTAGAATATTATTTTCCGACTATTATGGCTTTATGACATTTCCGTACACATCTTCTAGTCTTCAGTCTTCGTTTCTTGAATGCTCCATGTGACGAGAATATTAATTTCCAATATTTAAATTTATTTATTTTTAATTAATCCAAAAGTTACTTAATTCGAAAATTAAGTCAATTGAATATATCAAAAATAAAATTAAATATTATTAATATTTTTATTTATTTTTATTCTCCTTTCTAATTCCATTAAATCTTTAGAATTCCATCCAAGTTAAACTCAGAATATTCTAGAAGACTTCTATAATAGAATAAGGAAATAAAATAAATTAGGACTCTTCTACTTTCTATAATTAATTAATTTCCATCCATGAAAATTCCCATGAATAGGAATAATCAAATAGGAAATAAATTAATTTCAATTTAATTCTTTTCCTATTCCATGAGAGTTCCTAAAAATAAGAACACTCAAAATAGGAAAACCGAACCAATTAGGAAAGTGAATCTACCGGACCGGGATAGCATGGGGTGGGGATCCCCACGCCACCCTCGACCCACGCCTAGGAGGTGGCCGGCCACCGTCGCCGGCGGCCCCTCCATGCATGGATCGATCGATCCTCATGGATCGACCATGGGGATGGTCGATCCGAGCCCTAGTCCCTCACGATCATCTCCTTCGTCACACGTCTTCTCCGGCGGTCGTTTCGGCATCGATCCAACGTAAATAAATTACAATAATTTAAATTACAATTCCGGTATCGATTCTATACATGAAATCGACCCCATACACTTTTCGGAAAAACGAAGAACAATAATAATAAACCTAAATTCGGTTAACCCCCGAATTTTTACTATTACAAGCATTCACCACCAAAAACGAATCTCGACATGTCCGAGAGTTTAATAATCCTACATAAATATGACAAAATAAATTAACGAATAATTAATTAAGCCATAATAGTCGGAACCCTGCAAGGTAGAACAATTATATCGAAAATACCGCGAACGTAAACCACGCTCTGATACCAATTGTTGGAATTCGATATCCCGGGCTATTAAAATTTGCGGAAAATAATAACCCGATCAAAAACCCTTCGCCGGAGATCACACGAACGCCGACGAACGCGCCGGAGTCCAGACGAGGAGACCACGCACCCGAAGCGCGCGATCGCCCCCAGCCGAACCCCCTCGTCGCGGGGTTCGTGCGATCGCCGATCGCATCGTGCGATCGGTCGGGGTGGGGCTGCCCAGCAGCCCCTGCGGCGAGTCCGGCGACTCGCCGCCGCCTGGAGGTGAACCACCTTCACGGTGGGGAGGGACGTCACCAGCCCGTACCCTCCGCGATCGATCCATGCGATAGATCGCATGCCCTCGGCTCCAGCCGAGGGTTCGACCCTCACGCCCCATCGAAACCCTAGACGGGCGATCGCCCGTGGTCCGGTGGCTTCGCCACCACCACGCGATCGTCCCCCGTTCATAGTCTCGCACTTCGGATCTTGCGTTCTACGGTATTTCACGATAATCTATATCAAATAAAATCAAGGGCGTTTAGATTTTATACCTTCGATTCGTTGTTCAGAGAAACGAAATCAAGATGACCTCGAGAACTTCCCACGTATTCCTTGCACTAGCTTGAACGTCGGGTGGGCGACGATCCTCTAAGCTTATGGATCTCCTTCTCTCTTCTTTCTCTCTCTAGAAGAATTATGATCTTCAAGTTATGAGAATAGAGAAGACCATGTAGTGCTTTTATAGGCTACGTAGGGGATCTAAAGGAGGTGGAATATTGGGCTTCCAATATTGATGATTAAATTGAGCCAAAGCCCAAATCTATTAATCACATCAATATTAATTAATTTATTTTCCACTATATAAATTAATTGCACTTCCAATATTAAACCATATTATATCAAATAATATTTCTCCGTTTAGTATTATTTATTCCGTGTATTTAAGATTTAAATATCCATGAATAAAATTTATTTATGACTTAATAAATTTATTCATCTCTTATATCCGAGAATAGTACCACTCAACTTTATTATTATGCGGGAACAAATCCACTCGCGAGGTTTACATAATAAATCCTTCTGAGCTCATCTCGGGGATATTATCAACCCTTACGGGATACACTTTCCCGTCAAGTATTCACGGCATGCCATATATAAAATATAGTGACCCAACTTAACCGGTAATTAACCCAATAATTAAATCGGTTAATTCCTTTGGAAAATCAAAGTCACTTATATTAAATATACACACCCGCAATAGTATCGGGGATTAAGAATAAAATACTCTGAGACTTGAATCAATTATCACAGGCAATCCTAATTGATAAATCTCAAGCGATCCGCTCAATACACCAAGTGTACAAGTGTGATAAAATAATTAAGACATATTATTTTCTCTCTTACACAACGACTATACCGATGGATTGGTCTGTGTCCATCTAGGTCGTGAGCATCTGTTTGATTAAATACGAGTAACCGATAGTATGATCTTCTGTGTGGGCCCGCACACCATACTAACTACAACGTATATAATCTAGAACTATAATTTGCATATATTTAATTAATAATAATTAAAAGCAAATGAATGTTTATTTATAATAGATAAATGACAGTGTACAAGGAGTTCAGAATACTCAAATCTAGACATTAAGTATACTACTCCATCACTAACCACGACGACACATTAGGTTTTAGGGTTTTCTATCGAATACAGTTGCACGGTGTTACAATCCACCGTGGTAACCGCACGGCGACACAGTTCTAGGGTTTTATTTATTTTCTTAATTAATTAATCGCAATGTGTTTAATGGGTGTGGTTGGGAATTGATTAGTCGTTTTGTGCAACGATTGAAATTCAGCGGTGGGATGACTCAGAACAGAGATGCATCAATTCCCTGAATTGAATGGTCATATCAAATTAATGGATAGCGTGTTTAATGGGGTGATTTTTTATAAATTTTAATTTTATTAATACTAGTAATTAATAAGTGTAGATGACAGTTGAATCGTTTCGCGAAACGATTGAAATCCTGGTGGTTGGATGACTTAAATTAGATCAGAATATTAAACCTATAAATACGAACGAAAGAACTCTATTTTTCTATACCCATTAATAATCCATTTTTCTGTTTTGTTCTGGTTTTGTCATGGAGCAGTACATATCACCTCACTTTTTCGATTTTCATAGTTTCATCACTGTATCGAGATACTCGAGTTTCCAAAATAAAAGCATCATTCCCCTGAATTATCTTCCACCAGAGATGATTCGGGGTTTCGGGTGGAATGATTCGGGAACACATGAGTTATTTATCTCCATCGAAATCACCAGTTAGGTCTTCCATCGCCGTTTCACTTCTGGTTGAGGCTCAAAAATCCGTGCTGCTGACCAAATGTCAAAAGAGGAGATTCTCTGTGTGCTTTTTTATTCTTTTTGTTTGCTCATCTTTTGTTGTATTACGCTGACCGATGGTGTTTAGGGTTTAGAGTTTTGATCCATCAATTGTTCTCAAGTTTTAGGGTTTAGAGTTTTGATTCATCAATTGTTCTCAATTATAAGATTTAAATTTATTTTAAATTTGTCCAATTTCATATTCTCAATCAAAATTATCACAGTCGCTTTTAATTATCGTGTATGATGCCACGAGGCCCATTTATCGTGGCTAGTCACACGGCGTATGACTGTCGTGGATGGTCTTATGACGTATGATTATCGTTGATGGTCTCACGGAGTTGAATTATCGTGTATGCATCACGCTGTCCATTTATCGTGATTTGTCTCACGGCGTGCGACTATCGTGGATGAGCTTGGATGAAGCTCACGGTGTGCAATTATCTTATATGTTTTCACGGTGTCAATTTATTGTGGATATTCACACGGTCTCTATTTATCGTGGATGTCCTCATGGTGTCCATTTATCGTGGATGTTCTCACGGTGTTCATTTATAATAGATGGTCACACGGTCTCTCTTTATCGTGGATGAACTCACGGTGTTCGATTATCGTGGATGTCCTCACGGTGTCCATTTATCGTGGATGGTCTCACAGTGTCTATTCATCGTGGATGAACTCACGGCGTATGATAATCATGAATGATGTCACGGTGTCTTATTATCGTGCATAGTCTAACTGCATACTTTAACCGTGGATGGTATGAAATTATATTAGAGTTTTATTATTAATTTTTAAAACAGAAATTCTCTTTTAAATTACTTATTCAGTTTATACTTCATTTATTAAACAGCGAGGGTAGTGTAGACTTTTCCTACCCAATTGCCTAATAAACTTCTACTTTTATAGACAGGGTCTCAGAACTTATTTATTTTATGAAGTGGTCCTGAATCCGGTATTCCCACTATTATTTTTCTGAGACATTTTAATTACTTTTCAGTAACTCGTCTTAATTTATTAAAAAACAAAGATATTGAAGACTTTTTCTACCTCAATGGTCTATAAACCATGTACTTTTATGGACAGAGCTTTAAAAAATATATATAATTTAAGAAATGATCCTTAATTCGGTATTCTCACTTTTATTATCGGATATTATCGGACAGAGCTTTAAAATATATATATTTTATGGGTATTCCCACTTTTAATAGCGTACAATACTTTTTGTTATTATTCTAAGAATTATGACTAAATGTTAGTGTAGTATGTTAATATAATTAGTTTTAAACAATTTGTGAGATTGTAAATGTTGATTTTGGCGACAACGTTTTTGTGTTGCTTGTTTTTTGTTTGATTCAGGATTACAGGTTAGGAATCCGAAGTCAACTTCCTTGCGCATGGAAATGGAGACTTGAGTCTCCACTTTTGGAACTATGGAAAAACGGCGACCAGAGTCGCCGCTTTTGTGTATGCGCGGATTCAGCGACTTGAGTCGCCAAAAATGAAGATGGTGAAAACGGCGACTGGCGTCGCCGTTTCTGGTGCACGTTGGGGAAACGGAGAATGTTGTCTCCGTTTTGTGGTGAAGTGTGGAACGGCGACTGGAGTCGCCGTTTTTGGTGTGTTATGGAAACGGCGACCCGCGTCGCCGTTTTTGGTGCATGGATTGATTCCAGCGACTAGAGTCGCTGGTTTGGTGACAAGTGCGTGTTGACATGGAACCGACGACTGGAGTCGCCGGTTTGGGTTTTTGCCTCTTGACATGGAAACGGCGACTGCCCCTTGCCTTACAACTATGGAACCGTCAACATATGCATTGAGTACATTCAACGTGATTCCTTTCACCAAGTACTCAAATCAAGATAATGAAGAATGGTTCCGGTGTTTACTACTTCAATGATATCGACGACCATGAAGACGATGAAATTCGAAGCTTCAACACTTAGAGATTTTCACGAGAAATTGAAGATGAAGAATTGAGATCGATGGAGTCAAGATTGAATTGAAGTTTTGTTTTTTGAAATTGAAGATTCAAGATTCGAAGATTCAAGAATCAAAGATTCAAGATTCCATGATTCAAGAATCCAAGTTCTACAATAGTGATGTCATCCATGGAGAAGTGACATCAGCCAAGCATGTGACCAATCAGAACGTGCCACGTCATCACCTCACATGTGCGGGCTGCCTATATAAACCCATGGATTTCGATTTCATCACTTGACGATTTTGAGAGAACGAAATCTGATTTTTAGAATCGTAACCGACAGCTTCGAGCTTCGAGTTTGTGTAGTTTGATTTTGCGCTGTGCGCCAGTATTAGAGTTAGGAGATTTAGCTCTAGGTGCACTTGTGCTAGATTACAAGTTAGTGGGAGTTGTTGCGACACTCGGGAAACTTCTTGTAATCGTTTTGCCTACCATACTCTGTGTAATAGTTTAGTTTCGTTGTTCAATGAAATGAAACATATTACATAACTTTGTCTTCAGTTTTCATACTACGAACTTTTGTGAGTGTTACTTCGACTGAAGCTGCTGTCTGTGAGTTTAAGGCCAACTTCGCGAAAAGTTGGTATCATACGTCGAAGACGTAATTTCAATTGGTATCAGAGAGGGACGTCATACGTATAAGACGTGATCCGTTACTTGACTTCATAATTCCTCTACAATGGAGTCGTCTATGTTTGTCCAGAAATTGATTATGCTTACTCATCAGAACTACTCAAACTGGAAGGCCAAAGTTTCTGCTAGAATTAAGGGTTTTGACTCTAGATCTTGGATGGCAGTGTTAGAAGGATGGGAACGCCCATATACTGAAGATGCTGATGGTGTGTGGATCCCGAAACCGGAACGTAGTTGGACAAGAGAGGAGCATGACTTATCTACAGCTAACAGCAAAGCTCTACTTCTTATCTGTGAATGGCTGGACCTCAGTATGTATCAGCTGGTAAAAAATTGCACATCTGCCAGAGATGCATGGGAGACTCTACGAAGAACATGTGAGGGAAGTCATGCAGTTAAGCGATCGAAAATCCGAACTATCACTGCTCAATTCCATCAACTCCGGATGAGGGAAGATGAAGATATAAATGACTACTTGGACAAGATCATGAGATATGTCAATGAGGCATTTGAACTCGGAGAAATCTTTCCTGCTCCCATGGTCTATGAGAAGGTCCTATCCAGTGTGAGCACTAGATTCGAAAGCAAGGTGCTAACTATCGAAGCACGCAACGACGAGAATCAAAACTGGGATTATGCTGACTTGATGGCTGATTTGAGAAACTATGACTTGACTCTCAAAGTTCGAAGCAACCCAGATATGTCACTTGTCTACGAACCGATGACTGCTCTCAAGATTTCTGAGAAAGGAAAGAGTTCAAGAAGCTCGAACTCTCGAAAAACTCATTTGAGAAATGAGAAAACTGAAAGTAGTTTATAGCTGATCTGGGTGAATCTGATGATGAGGAAGCTGAGGATATTGAGAGACTGATGAACTCTAATAATCCGGAAAAACTTGCTGCACTGACTGAGATAGTCACTTATCTTGTGAAACAAGAGTTTAAAGGGAAAAAACCGAAATCAGGGATCATCGTCGGACAAAAAGTTCAAAGGGACAAAACTTTCACCATACACCTCTACTAGCAAAGATGTGTCTAAGATGCAATGCTTTGAGTGTAAGGGATATGGACACGTTAAAAATGAATGCCCGAACTGTTGGAATTCGCTATCCCGGGTTATCAAAATTGCGGAACCGATAACCCGAACGAACCTTTCGCCGGAGATCACACGAATACGACAACCATGCCGGGATACGACCGAAGCGCACAGCGAGGCCCGAAGGCCGCGCACGCCCCAGCCGCACCCCCACGGCCGCGCGCTTCGCGCGATGAGGGATCGATCGCGCTCGGCGATCGATCGGGGTGGGGCTGCCCAGCAGCCCCCGCGGCGGGTCCGGCGACCCGCCGCCACCAGGAGGCCCCCGCCTTCACGGCGGGGTAGGGCACGGCACCAGCCCGTGCCCTAGCGATCGATCCCGCGATCGATCGCACACCCTCGGCCCAGCCGAGGGTTCGGCCCCCACGCCCCCACGGCGAAACCCTAGGCGGCGATCCGCGGTCCGGTGGCTACGCCACCACCGCGTGATCGTTCGTCTAATCCGGGCTTCGATCTCGGATCTTCGTCCTACGGTATTTTCAATAAAACACAAATCGAACAATTAACAAGTGCGTTGAGAATTGTACCTACGATTCGTTGTTCGGAGAAACGAAATCGATGACCTCGTGATCTTCCCGCGTATTCCTTGCACTCCGTTCGAACGTCGGGTGGGCGACGAGCTATCGAACTTATGGATCCTCTTCACTCTCGGAACTTTATTGTTGGCGTAACGTAGTTTGAAAAGTGAAGACCATGTAGTGCTTTTATAGGCTACGAAGGGGATCAAAAGGAGAATAAATATTGGGCTTTAATATTGAAAATTAAATTGGGTCCAACCCAAATCCATTAATTCTTATCAATATTAATTTTATTTATTTTCCACTATATAAATAAAATTGACCTCCCAATATTATTCCATATTATACCAAATAATATTTCTCCAACTTAGTATTATTTATTCCGTGTATTTAAGATTTAAATATCCATGAATAAAATTTATTTATTGCTTAATAAATTTATTCATCTCTTATATCCGAGACTAGTACCACTCAACCTTATTTATTGTGCGGAACAAATCCACTCGCGAGGTTTACACAATAAATCCTTATGAGCTCATCTCGGGGATATTATCAACCCTTACGGGATACACTGCCCCTTCAAGAATTCACGGCATGCCATATATAAAATATAGTGACCCAACTTAACCGGTAATCAACCCAATAATTAAACCGGTTGATTCCTTTGGTAAATCAAAGTCACTTATATTAAATATACACACCCGCAATTGTTTCAGGGATTAAGAATAAAATACTCCGAGTCTCAAATCAATTATCGCCGAGCAATCCTAATTGATGAGTCTCAATCGATCCGCTCAATACACCAAGTGTACAAGTGTGATAAAATAATCAAGATAAATTATTTTCTCTCTCACACAACGACTATACCGATGGATTGGTCCGTGTCCATCTAGGTCGTGAGCAACTGTTCGATTAAATACGAGTAACCGATAGTATGATCTTCTGTGTGCCCATGCCCCACCATACTAACTACAACGTATAAAATCCAGGACTATAATTTGCATATATTTAATTAACAATAATTAAAAGCAAATGAATGTCTGTAATAGATAGGTAAATGAAAGTGCATACAGAGTTCAGAATACTCAAATCTAGACATTAAGTATACTACTCCATCACGAACTTACATCGTAAGAAGAAGCTACCAGTTAGCTATGTTGTGATTGACGATGAGGATGTCATTTCTGAGAACGACGAGTCTGAGGACAATAATTCTGACGACGATGAGGACAACGCTCTAGTTGTCACTTTTGGTGAATCTTTCGATCTCGAAAATGTGGAGGTTGAAAACTTTGTTTTTGATGTGTTTTTGAAAGACACTGCAACTGCTGACAACATCTTCCGTGTGGCATCGACAAACCGAAATTTCTGTGATGATGATATTTTCTCGGATGATGAATTAGTGTCTGATGCTGAAGAGATGGAGAAGACAACTGAAGTGTCTAAAACTGAAAATGTGTGCACTGAGTTAGTCACTCTGAAAGAGAGTCACTCTAAGCTCGAAAATCTATATGACACGGCTATCACTGAGAATAGCACACTTGAAGTGTCTCTGAAGTGCTTGACTGAATATTTTAATGAACTCTCGAATGAGAAATTCAAGATGTATGATGAGGCTGTAGAGTTGAGAAACTCAGTTGAGAAGACTGAGGATGAAAAGAAAAAGTTGAACAACTCTCTGACAATTCTTAAAGTTAAATTTGATGACCTGTTTGAGGAAAAGCACAAGTATTTCAAAGAAGTTGTTGAACTGAGAGAAGTGTGTGAGAAGTTGAGTTCTGAAAACTCAAAACTGAAGACTTCACTGAAAAAGGAGTCAACTGAAGTTAAGAAACTACAGACTCTGTTTAAGAACTCGGATGCTGAGAATGATGAACTGAAGTCATCTCTGATGAAGGCTCAAACTGACCTTGCCATGACTGACAAGGAACGATATGTTTTGAAAGAAAAACTCCATATGACGGATGAGCTATTGAGGAAAATGAACACGAACTCTTCGGTTTTTGATAATGCTGCTTCATATATGAATCCTAACCGATATGGTCTTGGATTTCAAAAAGTTTTTGAGTCTATATACTCGACACCTGAGAAGAAAGATGTGACTTTTGTTAAGGCATCGAACGATCAGCCAGAGGATAAAAGTAAGGATGAAGTTGAATCATCTAAACGGAAGGAGATTGCTGAAGGGAAGAAGATTGCTAAGTCTCCAGAACTTAAAACTCAAAAGTCGATCTCGACTTCAAAATCTGAATCTGAGACATATCAATTCCCGAAAAATATTGTGAAACATCCTCGTGGTATCTTACCATATGAGAAGACGTTGCTGAAGAAGTTAGACAAATCTCAGAACGTGAAGAAAAATGGACAATCCTGTCGCACTAAAACTGTTTTGGTCAAAACGTCTACGAAGGTTGAAACTCGTCAAAGGCGAAAATATGTATGTCACTACTGTGACCTGTTGGAGTTGTGTACTTAATGTCTAGATTTAAGTAACGGAAACTCCCGATCCATTGCCATTAATCTATTTAATTAAATAAACAATTATTTGCGTTTAATTATTTATAATTAAATATATGCAAATTATAGTCCTGTATTCTATACGTTGTCGTTAGTATGGTGTGTCGGGCCCACACAGAAGATCATACTATCGGTTACTCGTATTTAATCGAACAGTTGCTCACGACCTAGATGGACACGGACCAATCCATCGGTATAGTCGTTGTGTGAGAGAGAAAATAATTTGTCTTAATTATTTTATCACACTTGTACACTTGGTGTATTGGGCGGATCGTTTGAGATTTATCGATTAGGATTGCCGGCAATAATCGATTTAAGTCTCAGTGTATTTTATTCTTAATCCCCGATATTATTGCGGATGTGTATATTTAATATAAGTGACTTTGATTTACCAAAGGAATTAACCGATTTAATTATTGGGTTAATTACCGGTTGAGTTGGGTCACTATATTTTATATATGGCATGCCGTGAATACTTGACGGGAAAGTGTATCCCGTAAGGGTTGATAATATCCCCGAGATGAGTTCATAAGGAATTATTATGTAAACCCTGCAGGTGGATTTGTTCCGCATAATAATTAAGGTTGAATGGTACTAGTCTCGGATATAAGAGATGAATAAATTAATTAACAATAAATTAATTTTATTCATGGATATTTATATCTTAAATACACGGAATACATAATACTACCGGAGAAATATTATTTGATATAATATGGTTAAATATTGGGAGTGCAATTAATTTATATAGTGGAAAATAAATTAATTAATATTGATGGGATTAATAGATTTGGGCTTGGGCTCAATTTAATCATCAATATTGGAAGCCCAATATTCCACCTCCTTTAGATCCCCTACGTAGCCTATAAAAGCACTACATGGTCTTCACAATTTAAAAAGACAAGATAATCATACTTGATTAGTCTAGAGAGTTCGTGAAGGAGATCCATAAGCTTGGAGGATCGTCGCCCACCCGACGTTCAAGCTAGTGCAAGGAATACGTGGGAAGATTCAAAGGTCATCGATTGATCTCGTTTCTCCGAACAACGAATCGAAGGTATAAAATCGTTAAACACCCTTGATGATTTTATTTGATTATTTATTGAAAATACCGTAGAACCAAGATCCGAGGACGAACCCCGGAACGAGGTCGAACCAGGCGGTGGTGGCGAAGCCACCGGACCGCCGCGGCTCGAGGACCCCGTGGGGATTGAACCAAGAGCACCCCGGCTGGACGCCGGGGATGCGCGATCGAGGAGAACCCCGGCTGGACGCCGGGGTGCGATCGAACCCTAGGTTCGATCGCGGGGTGGCGGCTGGTGCCACCGCGGCTCGCTGGGCGAGCTGCCCCCCTCCCCGACGGCGGGGAGTCGCCGGACTCACCGCGGGGCTGCCGTTGCAGCCCCAGCTGATCGATCGCACGGCGCGATCGATCCTTCGATCGCGTGAACCCCGTCTCGCGAGGGTTCGGCTGGGGGCGGGCCGCGTGCCTTCGGGTGCGTGGTCTCCAAAGGCTGGACTCCGGCGGATGAGTCGGCTTTCATGTGATCTCCGGCGAAGGGTTTGATCGGGTTATTGGTTTCCGCAAATTTTAATAGCCCGGGATATCGAATTCCAACAATTGGTATCAGAGCGTGGTTTACGTTCGCGGTATTTTCGATAAAATTGGTCTACCTTGCAGGGTTCCGACTATTATGGCTTGATGATTATTCGTTTAATTATTTTGTCATGTGATTGTTGGTTTTATTAAACTCTCGGACATGTCGAGATTCGTTTTGGTGGTGAATGCTTGTAATAGTAAAAATTCGGGGGTTGACCTAATTTAAGATTTATTATTATGTTCATCGTTTTTACGGAAATTGTATAGGGTCGATTTCATGTATAGAATCGATACCGGATAGTATAAAATTTATTTTGTAATTTATTCTATGTTGGATCGATGCCGAAACGACCGCCGGAGAAGAAGAAGATGTGACGAAGAAGACGAAGGGACTCGGGATCGATCATGGAGATCGATCCCATGGAGATCGACCGCGAGGTGGGGGCTGCCCGCGGGACTCCTCGGCCACGCCGGCCACCAATGGGGGTGGCGCGTGGGCTGGGGTGGCGGCGGCGCTCCTCTCGGCCGGCGATCGATGGTGGGTGGCGCGAAGTCCTCGTGATCTCGTGCTCTCCCGCCGAGATTCAACTTTCCTAAATTTTTTCGGTTTTTCCTATTTTGAGTATTCCTATTTTTGGGAACTCTCATGGAATAGGAAAAGAATAAATTTAGTATAAATTTATTTCCTTATTGATTATTCCTAGTATGGGAATTTTCATGGATAAGGAAGGAATAAATTTAGAATTAATTTGGTCTTCCTAATTGATTATTCCCTTTTGGAATATTCATGGATTAGGAAAAGAATTAATTTGAAATTAATTTATTTTTTTCCTATTTAAATTATTCCTTTATGGAATTTTTTAATGGATTAGGAAAATAATTAATTTGGAAAGTTTTGAAAGTCCTTAATTAATTTTTCCTATTTAAATATTCCTTTATGGAATTTTTTAATAGATTGGGGAATAAATTAATTTGGAAGGATTAGGAGTCCTAATTTATTTTATTTCCTTATTCTATTATAAAAGTCTTCTAGAATGTTCCAAATTTGACTTGGATAGGATTCTAAAGATTTAATAGAATTAGAAAGGAAAGTAAAAATGAATAAAAATATTAATAATATTTAATTTTATTTTTGATATATTCGATTGACTTAATTTTCGAATTAAGTAACTTTTGGATTAATTGAAAATAAATAGATTTAAATATTGGAATTAATATTCTCGTCACATGGAGCATTCAAGAACGAAGACTGAAGACTAGAAGATGCGTACGGAGATGCGATAAAGCCATAATAGTCGGAAAATAATATTCTAGTATTATTTTGATTATGTGATAATATTCTATGTGCTTTATTTCATGTATGCATGCTTATGTGTATTTAATTATGCATTAGATAGCGTATCCCTTTATTGTAAAAAGCTAAGTGGGAGAGGGAATGGAAACATTCCCATGGTCTCCATTGCTGTTCTCTTGGTGACTTTTATGAGCTTTCGAAGTTCGTATAGACAAGTCATTGGAGGAGAATTCTTGTAATTCCTTTTACAAGAAACATTGATTGAGTTTATCAAACAATGCCTAATTTGTCTTTCTGAAGCTGACTTCAAGTCGACTCATTCTCACCCCGGGGAGTGGAATGGAGCCAAAGCCACTTGGTCATGTGGATGACACAAATTAGAGACCTTCGTACAATTCTTTGATAGATGGATCGATTGTCTGTTCGGCTCCCTCATTTTATGAGAGATAGGGTTGTTCGCATGGTGAATCACTAGTTAGAAACTTCGAGTTTCACTTATGATTCTCCGCGTCTTGATTTACAAGATTAAATGATTCAAGTAATTGGGAGTCAATTATAAAGATCTTTTGGTGTAGTAAACGTCCACACGAACGTGGCTTGCTATACTGAATGGGATCTTGGATTAATTGATGTAAACAGTTATAGAAGGGAGTGAAGGAGCGTATGTTAACGTAAACGTCCACACGAACGTGGCTTGCGGTGAATATACGTATCCCAAACAATCTTCTTAGTACTGAGTAATGGTTTACACTTAGGTACGCTTTATAGTATTCTTCCCAACGAAGTAACGCTATAATGATGTACGACCGAAGCAAATCTAATTGTTAAATCATTTGGGTGGGTAAACGTCCACACGAACGTGGCTTGCTTTACCTGATGGGATTTTAGATGTGATTAGTGGTTTAATGATATTATTTGAGGGAGATAATATCGGAGATTAAATCGATTGTCTATTGTTATATGTGCTCATAGATTAGGATATGGCTTTGAACCCACTTTATGTGATACTTGAGGATTTTAAACTCACTGGTCCCTGAATGAAATGATTGGAATAGAGATCTAGACATTGCCCGGACTGTTAAAGAGTACAAGTTTGTACTCAATGAGCTTTGTCCTCCCGAGCCTACCAATGTCTTAACTGATGAGGAAAGGACTGATTTTATATCATGTTCAAACTCAAGGAGATGTTTAGACATGACGTACTGGCTAGACAAGAGGCGATGAGGATACTCATAAAGGCCAGTCGCTTCGAGGAAACGCTTAAACACGTTTTTGAGATGATTGACCTTTTAGACGAGTTGAGACGGAAATCGCAAGCCCTTGTAGCCAATGCCAAAGTTTTCGAACCTAAAGACAAGAACGGGGGAAAGGAAAAGCAAGCAAAGAAACCTGTTGGAAATCGATATCCCGGAATTAATAAATTTAAATAAATAAATTATCTAATTAATTCCGACCGAAATCCTTCGGAGATCGAATATCCGGGGTTTTCAAATTGCGGAACGACAACTCCAAACGAAATCCCGGTTGCCGGAAACCTGCCACGAACCACCACGAAGGCCGGCCCGACCAAAACCCTAACCGCGGGGATAGCCCGCGGCTCGTTCGATCGAGCCCCTGCGTGGGGCTCACGACTGTTCGCGACAGCCGCCTAGGGCTGCCCTTGGCAGCCCGTCGAGCATCCCCGAAGCCTCGCGGACAGCCCTTCATCGAACCCTAGCCACGGCCCGAGCCGCCGCTTGTTCGAACGAGGCGCGCGCTCGCATCGTGCGAGCGCTAGGGTTCAGCCCGCTGGGCACGCCCCAGCTGCACCCCGGCTGACCTAGCTGTTGGAGTTGTGTACTTAATGTCTAGATTTAAGTAACAGAAACTCACGATCCATCGCCATTAATCTATTTAATTAAATAAACAATTATTTGCGTTTAATTATTTATAATTAAATATATGCAAATCATAGTCCTGGATTTTATACGTTGTAGTTAGTATGGTGCAAGCATGGGCGCACAGAAGATCATACTATCGGTTACTCGTATTTAATCGAACAGTTGCTCACGACCTAGATGGACACGGACCAATCCATCGGTATAGTCGTTGTGTGAGAGAGAAAATAATTTGTCTTAATTATTTTATCACACTTGTACACTTGGTGTATTGAGCGGATCGCTTGAGATTTATCGATTAGGATTGCCTTGGATAATCGATTTAAATCTCAGTGTATTTTATTCTTAATCCCCGATACTATTGCGGGTGTGTATATTTAATATAAGTGACTTTGATTTTCCAAAGGAATTGACCGGTTTAATTACCGGTTAAGTTGGGTCACTATATTTTATATATGACATGCCGTGAATACTTGACGGGAAAGTGTATCCCGGAAGGGTTGATAATATCCCCGAGATGAGTTCATAAGGAATTATTATGTAAACCCTGCAGGTGGATTTGTTCCGCATATTAATTAAGGTTGAATGGTACTAGTCTCGGATATAAGAGATGAATAAATTAATTAGCAATAAATTAATTTTATTAATGGATATTTATATCTTAAATACACGGAATAAATAATACTATCGGAGAAATATTATTTGATATAATATGGTTTAATATTGGGAGTGCAATTAATTTATATAGTGGAAAATAAATTAATTAATATTGATAAGGATTAATGGACTTGAGCATTGGGCTCAATTTAATCTTCAATATTAGAAGCCCAATATTCCACCTCCTTAAGATCCCCTACGTAGCCTATAAAAGCACTACATGGTCTTCTCTTTTCTCATAACTTGAAGATTACAATTCTAGAGAGAGAAAGTAGAGAGGGAGATCCATGGAGTTCGGAAGATCGTCGCCCACCCGACGTTCGAGCTAGTGCAAGGAATACGTGGGAAGATCTCAAGGTCGTCAAATTGAGTTCTATGTTTTTCCGAACAACGAGAACGAGGTAAATCGTAAAACCCCCTTTATGATTTTATCGTTTAATTATCGTGAAAATACCTTGAACCAAGATCCAAGGAACGGACCCAATAGACGAGGTCGAACCGGGAGGTGGTGGTTGGACCACCGGACCGCCGGCGGTTCGACGGCTCGGCTGGACGAAAATCGCGCGGGGAAAAATCGAGCCTAGGGCTCGATACGCGGATCGGCTGCGGGTTTTCCCGCAGCGATCAGCTGCCTGCTGCGGGTTTTCCCGCAGCGACCTGTAGCGCCCAGCAGCAGCGAGTCAGGCGACTCGCTGCAGGTTGCTGCGAGCTGCTACGGGAGATTCGCTGGGTGCTGCGGGTTTTCCCGCAGCGGACCCGTAGCGACTCAGCAGCGACTCAGCAAGTCCCAGCAGCAGCGAGTCAGGCGACTCGCTGCGGGTTGCTGCGGGCTGCTGCGAGTCACCCCGCGTGGCTGCTGCGAGGTTCGTGGGTTCACGCGAGTTCTCTCGTGTTTTTCCCGCGTAACCCTCGTATAACTTTTTCGTATGGTCATGTACGTGTTCCGGGAGTCGATTGGAGTTGTCGTTCCGCTTTTGACAATTCCGGATATTCGATCTCCAAAGGATTTCGGTCGGAATTAATTAGATAATTAATTTTAATTAATTTATTAATTCCGGGATATCGATTTCCAACAACTGGTATCAGAGCGTTGGTTTTAGTTCACGGTATTTTTCGATAAATTGTTCTACCTTGCAGGGTTTCCGACTATTATGGCTAGATATAATTGTTCGTTAATTATTGTCATAATATTGTTCTTGATTATTAAACTCTCGGACATGTCGAGATTCGTTTTATGTGTGGTGAATGCTTGTAATAGTAAAAATTCGGGGGTTGACCGAATTTAGGTTTATTATTATGTTCTACTTTTTCCGGAAAATGTATAGGGTCGATTTCATGTATAGAATCGATACCGGATAATTGTAATTTAAATTCTTGTAATTTATTTACGTTGGATCGATGTTGAGACGATCGCCGGAAGACGAAGATGTGACGAAGAAGACGATGGACGAGAGGGACGATCAACCCCATGATCGACCCTCACGATCGACCGCGAGGAAGGGGCCGATCGCCCCTCGGCCGTGGGCTGCTGCCGGCGTTGGTGGTGGCTGGCCGGCTGGGGTGGCGACGGCGGTGATCCCCTCCGGTGGCCGGTCAATCATGGTGGTGGGGGTGGTGCGGGGACTCCCAACCCGCGCTACTCCTACCATAATCCGACTTTCCTATTTTAATTCGGTTTTCCTATTTGATTATTTCTTTTATGGAATATTCATGGAATAGGAAAAGAATTGATTTAGTATTAAATTTGTTTCCTTATTGATTATTCCTATTAAGGAATTTTCATGGATTAGGAAGAGAATAAATTTAGAATTAATTTATTTTTCCTATTTTATTATTCCTTTATGGAATTTTAAATGGATTAGGAAAATAATTAATTTGGAAAGTCTTAAAGTCCTTAATTAATTTTTCCTATTTAATTATTCCTTTATGGAATTTTTAATAGATTGGGAAAGGAATTAATTTGGAAGGATTAGGAGTCCTAATTTATTTTATTTCCTTATTCTATTATAGAAGTCTTCTAGAATGTTCCAAGTTTGACTTGGATAGGATTCTAAAGATTTAATAGAATTAGAAAGGAAAGTAAAAAATAAATAAAAATATTAATAATATTTAATTTTATTTTTGATATATTCGATTGACTTAATTTTCGAATTAAGTAACTTTTGGATTAATTGAAAATAAATAGATTTAAATATTGGGATTAATATTCTCGTCACATGGAGCATTCAAGAACGAAGACTGAAGACTAGAAGATGCGTACGGGGATGCGATAAAGCCATAATAGTCGGAAAATAATATTCTAGTATTATTTTGACTATGTGATAATATTCTATGTGCTTTATTTCATGTATGCATGCTATATGTGTTTATTTTATGCACTAGATAGCGTATCCCTTTATTATAAAAAGCTAAGTGGGAGAGGGTATGGAAACATACCCATGGTCTCCATTGCTGCTCTCTTGGTGACTTTTATAAACTTTTGAAGTTTATATAGATAAGTTATTGGAGGAGAGTTCTTGTAATTCCTCTTACGAGAAACATTGATTAAGTTTATCAAACAATGCCTAATTTGTCTTTCCAAAGCTGATTTCAAGTCGACTCATTCTCACCCCGAGGAGTGGAATGGAGCCAGAGCCACTTGGTCATGTAGAGGACACAAATTAGAGACCTTCGTACCATTCTTTGATAGATGGATCGATTGTCTGCTCGGCTCCCTCATTTATGAGAGATAGGGTTGTTCGCATGGTGAATCACTGGTTAGAAACTTCGAGTTTCACTTATGATTCTCCGCGTCTTGATTTACAAGATCGAATGGATCAAGTAATTGGGAGTCAATTATAAAAGTCTCTTGGTGTAGTAAACGTCCACACCACGTGGCTTGCTATACTGACGGATTTTGGATTAATTGATGTAGACAGTTGTAAGAAATTGTGAAGAGTTGTGAAGTTGTCGTAAACGTCCACACCACGTGGCTTGCGGTGATGTAGCAATTCCAAACGATTTACTTTGGTACTGAGTAATGGTTTACACTTAGATACGCATTATAGTATTCCTCCCCACGAGGTTCCGCTATAAGTGATGTATGACCAAAGAAAATCTAATTGCTAAGTCGTTTGGGTGGGTAAACGTCCACACCACGTGGCTTGCCTTACCTGATGGGATTTTAGATGTGATTAGTGGTTTAATGATATTATTTGAGGGAGATAATATCGGAGATTAAATCGATTGTTTGTTGTTATATGTGCTCATAGATTATGGATGGCTTTGAACCCACTTTATGTGATACTTGAGGAATTTTTAACTCACTGGTTCCTGATTGTATTGATTGGAATAGAGATCTGGACATTGCCCAGACTGTTAAAGAGTGCAAGTTTGTACGCAGTGAGCTTTGTCCTCCCGAGCCTACCAATGTCTTAACTGATGAGGAAAGAACTGATTTTTAGAAGTGGGAAAATGCTTTTGCAATAACCACTAATTATGGTATCATGTTCAAACTCAAGAAGATGTTTAGACATGATGTAGAGGCTAAACAAGAGGCGATGAGGATACTCATAAAGGCCAGTCGATTCAAGGAAACGCTTAAACATGTTTTTGAGATGATGGACCTTTTGGACGAGTTGAGACGGAAATCGCAAGCTCTTGTAGCCAATGCCAAAGGTTTCGAACCTAAGAGCAAGAACGGGGAAAAGGAAAAGCAAGCAAAGAAACCCAGTGGTCCTAAGTTTCTTGGATCACGAGATGGGACGAGAAAGCCAATAGGCAAGAATTCTCGATGCAAACAGTCTGGGTACTGGAAGTCTGATTAACCTCTCAAAGAAAGTACGAAATCTTCTTTAGTCGTAAAACATAGTCAGTGGTATTATCTACCGGAACCTGGTGTGTAGATATGGAACCACTGACGGTATGTGCATTTTAAATGCAAGGGTTCCAGGAAACCCGACGACTTGGAAAAGAAGAAATCGTAGTCTACATGGGCAATGCTGTTGAGGAGGCAGCTGTTGCAGTGGAGGACAATTATATAGGATTTCATTTTGAGTTATTGCTTTTATGTACCTTTTAGAAAGAACTTTGTTCTGGATTTCTAATGAATGGATATTTTATTTCTTTTAATCATTTGATGGTTATAAGAAGAAATAAGGATATTATCTATTCTGGTACATTAGCTAGCAATATATAAATGATGAATCCTGAGTCCACCACGATGCAACGAACCGTAGTATGTAGCTCATTTTACTTTTAAGAGATATTTCTGTAATGAATCATTTATACTTGTGGATTCTTATGCTAAGTCATGTTTATTCAAATAAGAAGTTCAAAGGTCGAAAATTGATATTTTGATCAATTAAGTTGAAGGAGTGGACCTTCCGACCCAAGAATCTAATTTGGAAGATAAAATAACTAAGCAATCCTTTATGGATATAAGGTATAAGATCCGGAAAAGTATTAGAATTGATTAACTCTGATGTATGCAGACCGTTGTTTACTCAGACAATAAGGTACGAGTATTTCATTTTATGATTACTCGAAAAAATTGGATTAGCATACCTGATGTGCCACAAAAGCAAAGTGTTTTGACAAGTCAATGGACACTAAGCAATTGTGGAGAACCATCAAGGTATATACATTGAAGGCCTGCGATCTAATCGCGGAGGCAAGTGCCTGTCTGAGGAATGCATGGCATACTGATCAGAGATTGGGATTTGATCCCAAATGACACACCATACACTCTTGTGTAGAAATGGTGTGTCGGAAATAAGAAATGGAACTCTTATAGAAATAGTAAAAGCATGAGTTATACGGAACTACCTGTGTTCTATGGATATGTCTGGAAACAACGGCGCATTCAAATGCGGTTGTAGAATATCCTAGAAGAACAAAAGATGTGTGTTCAATAGTACTATGAACCAGAAGGACGTTATAAGTTCTAACGCCCGGTTCTTAGAGGAAGACTATTAGATGAACCACAAGCCCAAAGTGACGTAGTACTTTGAAATGAGAGAGAAAGATTAAGACTTAGAACCAGCCGAACCGAGTAGCGGTGCACCACAAACTGCACCTACTGTTATTACTGTTTATACACCGGAATGCCGTTGTAGTGGGAGGTTGTGGATCAACCGGAGATATTCGTAAGACTAGGAGAGTTTTCGAACTCTGGACCTAGTATACATGACATCGATCCCTGGATCTACATGGAGGCAGTACTATATCTAAATGTGCCTTCTTTGAAAGCAATAAGGATTATTGCTAAGAGGCAAGATCATTTAGAGTACAAGTTTAGTTGATCCATTTATGGATTGGAACAAAGCTTTGAGTTCGTGGTACTTGCAAATTGATGAGATAGTCCATTTTATGGATTCATCAAAGCATAGACGAATCGTGTGTATTGGAAACGTGATGGAAACAAGGTGGTGTTTCTCGGGTTTTATGAAGATAACATTTTATCATTGGAGACAATGTAAAGATGTGATCAGACATGAAATGATGGTTGTCTGGTATAAATCATTATGAAAGATATAGGAAGAAGTTGGACATGTTCTTGAGATCTTGGATCTCTAGGAAAGAACATTGTACTTCTCCTGGACATCTTACATATAAATGATTATGGTTCGTTTTAACATGCAAGATTCCGAGGAAGGTATGATACCTTTCAGATACGGAATGCATCTATCTAAGGATATGTGTTTTGGAAACACAAAAGGAGATAGAAGCAATAAAATCGGTTTCCTACACTTGGAGTGTGGAAAGCCTAATAAATGCATTGTTGAAAACAAGAACCTGATATCAGCTATGCGGTTAGCATAGTGGGAGGATATCAAGGTAATCCTGAAAAGGAATACTTGACTGCTGTAATGAACATTTTAAGTACTTTCGAAGTACTGGAAACTATGTTCTGGATTACGGAGCAAGCAAGCATTTCCTTTGGATTACATTCTCTTAGATTTCTAATCGAATAAGGACCGGTGTAAGTCGATATCAGGCTATGTGTTTCACTATTAAAGGAGAAGGAGTTTTAACATAGAAGAGTGATAAGCACGATGCTTCTCGGACTCTGCCATGGGTAACCAAATAGCGGCCTCAGAGGCAGCGGAAGTTTTGGTATAACTCCGGGATAATCTCTGGGACTTAGATGTGATTCTTAATTTGCCAAAGCCTATGTAAATAGCGGTGCGATGGCAAGTGGTAAGAAATCACAAGTCCATAAGTGTAAGATAACACATAGTGCAAGTACCACCTGATACGAGTCATCATCGAGGGAGACGACGCTGTAGTCACCAAGATAACTTCAGAGCGGCAACCTAGAGTGCTCATTCACATAGTACTTCTTGTAGGTACAACTTAAGCACGTGATGAGTATGGGAGTCGGGAGTTTGGAGGAAATAACTAGACCTTAGTACAAGTGGGAGATTGTTGGAGTTGTGTACTTAATGTCTAGATTTAAGTAACGGAAAATCCCGATCCATTGCCATTAATCTATTTAATTAAATAAACAATTATTTGCGTTTAATTATTTATAATTAAATATATGCAAATTATAGTCCTGGACTTCATACGTTGTAGTTAGTATGGTGTGCATGGGCGCACAGAAGATCATACTATCGGTTACTCGTATTTAATCGAACAGTTGCTCACGACCTAGATGGACACGGACCAATCCATCGGTATAGTCGTTGTGTGAGAGAGAAAATAATTTATCTTAATTATTTTATCACACTTGTACACTTGGTGTATTGAGCGGATCGTTTGAGATTTATCGATTAGGATTGCCGGCGATAATCGATTTAAGCCTCAGTGTATTTTATTCTTAATCCCCGATACTATTGCGGGTGTGTATATTTAATATAAGTGACTTTGATTTTCCAAAGGAATTGACCGGTTTAATTACTGGGTCAATTACCGGTTAAGTTGGGTCGCTATATTTTATATATGACATGCCGTGAATACTTGACGGGAAAGTGTATCCCGTAAGGGTTGATAATATCCCCGAGATGAGTTCATAAGGAATTATTATGTAAACCCTGCAGGTGGATTTGTTCCGCATAATAATTAAGGTTGAATGGTACTAGTCTCGGATATAAGAGATGAATAAATTAATTAGCAATAAATTAATTTTATTCATGGATATTTATATCTTAAATACACGGAATAAATAATACTACCGGAGAAATATTATTTGATATAATATGGTTTAATATTGGGAGTGCAATTAATTTTATATAGTGGAAAATAGAATTAATTAATATTAATGGATTAATAGATTTGGGTTTGGGCTCAATTTAATCATTAATATTGGAAGCCCAATATTCCACCTCCTTAAGATCCCCTACGTAGCCTATAAAAGCACTACATGGTCTTCACTATTCTCATAACTTGAAGATCACAATTCTAGAGAGAGAAAGTAGAGAGGGAGATCCATGGAGTTCGGAAGATCGTCGCCCACCCGACGTCCGAGCTAGTGCAAGGAATACGTGGGAAGATCTCAAGGTCTTCAAATTGAGTTCTTCGTTTTTCCGAACAACGAGAACGAGGTAAATCGTAAAACCCCCTTTATGATTTTATCGTTTAATTATCGTGAAAATACCTTGAACCAAGATCCAAGGAACGGACCCAATAGACGAGGTCGAACCGGGCGGTGGTGGTTGGACCACCGGACCGCCGGCGGTTCGACGGCTCGGCTGGACGAAGATCGCGCGGGGAAAAATCGAGCCTAGGGCTCGATACGCGGATCGGCTGCGGGTTTTCCCGCAGCGATCAGCTGCCTGCTGCGGGTTTTCCCGCAGCGACCTGTAGCGCCCAGCAGCAGCGAGTCAGGCGACTCGCTGCAGGTTGCTGCGAGCTGCTACGGGAGATTCGCTGGGTGCTGCGGGTTTTCCCGCAGCGGACCCGTAGCGACTCAGCAGCGACTCAGCAAGTCCCAGCAGCAGCGAGTCAGGCGACTCGCTGCGGGTTGCTGCGGGCTGCTGCGAGTCACCCCGCGTGGCTGCTGCGAGGTTCGTGGGTTCACGCGAATTCTCTCGTGTTTTTCCCGCGTAACCCTCGTATAACTTTTTCGTATGGTCATGTACGTGTTCCGGGAGTCGATTGGAGTTGTCGTTCCGCTATTTTGACAATTCCGGATATTCGATCTCCAAAGGATTTCGGTCGGAATTAATTAGATAATTAATTTTAATTAATTTATTAATTCCGGGATATCAATTTCCAACAGTTATAGGGAATTGTGAAGGATTGCGAGTTATCGTAAACGTCCACACGAACGTGGCTTGCGGTGACGTAACAATTCTAAACGATTCACCTTAGTACTGAGTAATGGTTTACACTTAGGTGCGCTTTATAGTATTCTTCCCAACGAAGTAACGCTATAATGATGTACGACCGAAGCAAATCTAATTGCTAAATCATTTGGGTGGGTAAACGTCCACACGAACGTGGCTTGCCTTACCCGATGGGATTTTAGATGTGATTAGTGGTTTAATGATATTATTAGAGGGAGATAATATCGGATATTAAATCGATTGTTTGTTATTATATGTGCTCATAGATTATGGATGGCTTTGAACCCACTTTATGTGATACTTGAGGAATTTAACTCATTGGTCCCTGAATGTATTGATTGGAATAGAGATCTGGACATTGCCCAGACTGTTAAAGAGTACAAGTTTGTACTCAAGAGAGCTTTGTTCTCCCGAGCCTACTAATGTCTTAACTAATGAGGAAAGAACTGATTTTATCATGTTCAAACTCAAGGAGATGTCTAGACATGATGTAGAGGCTAGACAAGAGGCGATGAGGATACTCATAAAGGCCAGTCGAATCGAGGAAACGCTTAAACACGTTTTTGAGATGATTGACCTTTTGGACGAGTTGAGACGGAAATCGCAAGCTCTTGTAGCCAATGCCAAAGGTTTCGAACCTAAGGGCAAAACCGGGGGATAGGAAAAGCAAGCAAAGAAACCCAGTGGTCCTAAGTTTCTTGGATCACGAGATGGGGCGAGAAAGCCAATAGGCTAGTGTTCTCGATGCAAACAGTCTAGGTACTGGAAGTCTGATCATCCTCTCAAAGAAAGTACGAAATCTTCTTTAGTCGTAAAACATAGTCAGTGGTATTATCTATCGGAACCTGGTGTGTAGATATGGAACCATTGACGGTATGCGCATTCTAAATGCGAGGGTTCTAGGAAACCCGACGACTTGGAAAAGAAGAAATCGTAGTCTACATGGGCAATGTTGTTGAGGAGGCAGCTGTTGCAGTGGAGGACAATTATAGGATTTCATTTTGAGCTATTGCTTTTATGTACCTTTAGAAAGAACTTTGTTCTGGATTTCTAATGAATGGATATTTTATTTCTTTTAATCATCTGATGGTTATAAGAAGAAATAAAGATAGTATCTATTCTGGTACATTAGCTAGCAATATATAAATGATGAATCCTGAGTCCACCACGGTGCAACGAACCGTAGTACAAAACTCGTTTTACTAATAAGAGATTTCTTTATTAAATCGATTATACTTGTGGATTCTTATGCTAAATCATGTTTATTCAAATAAGAAGTTCAAAGGTCGAAAATTGATATTTGATCAAATAAGTTGAAGGAGTGGACCTTCCGACCTAAGAATCTAATTTGGAAGATAACATGACTAAGCAATCCTTTATGGAAATAAGATATAAGATCCGGACAAGTATAAGAATTGATTGACTCTGATGTGTGCAGACCTTTGTTTACTCAGACAATAAGGTACGAGTACTTCATTTTATGATTACTCGAAAGAATGGATTAGCATACCTGATGTGCCACAGAAGCAAAGTGTTTTGACAAGTCAATGGACACAAAGCTATTGTGGGGAACCATCATGGTATATCCATTGAAAGCCTGCGATCTAATCGCGGAGGCAAGTGCCTGTCTGAGGAATGCATGGCATACTGATCAGAGATTGGGATTTGATCCCAAATGACACACCATACACTCTTGTGTAGAAATGGTGTGTCGGAAATAAGAAATGGAACTCTTATAGAAATAGTAAAAGCATGAGTTATACGGAACTATCTATGTTCTATGGATATGTCTGGAAACAACGGCGCATTCAATGCGGTTGTAGAACATCCTAGAAGAACAAAAGATGTGTGTTCAATAGTACTATGAACCAGAAGGACGTTATAAGTTCTAACGCCCGGTTCTTAGAGGAAGACTATTAGATGAACCACAAGCCCAAAGTAACGTAATACTTTGAAATGAGAGAGAGAGATTAAGACTTAGAACCAGCCGAACCGAGTAGCGGTACACCACTAACTGCACCTACTGTTATTACTGTTTATACACCGGAATGCCGTTGTAGTGGGAGGTTGTATGACAACCGAAGATATTCATAAGACTAGGAGAGTCTTCGGACTCTGGACCTAGTATACATGAAATCGATCCCTGGATCTACATAGAGGCAGTACTAGATCTAAATGTGCTCTCTTAGAAAGCAATAAGGTTTATTGCTAAGAGGCAAGATCATTTAGAGTACAAGCTTAGTTGATCCATTTATGGATTGGAACAAAGCATTGAGTTCGTGGTACTTGCAAGTTGATGAGATAGTCCATTTTATGGATTCATCAAAGCATAGACGAATAGTGTGTATTGGAAACGTGATGGAAACAAGGTGGTGTTTCTCGGGTTTTTATGTAGATAACATTTTATCATTGGCAACAATGTAAAGATGTAATCAGACATGAAATGATGGTTTTCTGGATAAATCATTATGAAAGATATAGGAAGAAGTTGTACTTCTCCTGGACATCTTACATATATATGATTATAGTTCGTTTTAACATGCAAGATTCCGAGAAAGGTTCGTTACCTTTCAGATACGGAATGCATCTATCTAATGATATGTGTTTTGGAACACAAAAGGAGATAGAAGCAATTAAAGCGGTTTCCTACACTTGGAGTGTGGAAAGCTTAATAAATGCGATGTTAAAAACGAGAACCTGATATCTGCTATGCGGCTAGTATAGTGGGAGGATATCAAGGTAATCCTGGAAAGGAATACTCGACTACTGTAATGAACATTTTAAGTACTTTCGAAGTACTGGAAACTATGTTCTGGATTACAGAGCAAACAAGCATTTCCTTTGGATTACATTCTCTTAGATTTCTAATCGAATGAGGACCGGTGTAAGTCGATATCAGGCTATGTGTTTCACTATTAAAGGAGAAGGAGTTTTAACATGGAAGAGTGATAAGCACGATGCTTTTCGGACTCTGCCATGGGTAACAAAATAGCGGCCTCAGAGGCAGCGGAAGTTTTGGTATAACTCCGGGATAATCTCTGGGACTTAGATGTGATTCTTAATTTGCCAAAGGCTATGTAAATAGCGGTGCGATGGCAAATGGTAAGATCACAAGTCCATAAGTGTAAGATAACACATAGTGCAAGTACCACCTGATACGAGTCATCGTCGAGGGAGACGACGCTGTAGTCACCAAGATAACTTTAGAGCGGCAACCTAGATTGCTCATTCACATAGTACTTCCTGGAAGTACAACTTAAGCACGTGATGAGTATGGGAGTCGGGAGTTTGGAGGAAATGACTAGACCTTAGTACAAGTGGGAGATTGTTGGAGTTGTGTACTTAATGTCTAGATTTAAGTAACAGAAACTCACGATCCATTGCCATTAATCTATTTAATTAAATAAACAATTATTTGTGTTTAATTATTTATAATTAAATATATGCAAATCATAGTCCTGGATTTTATACGTTGTAGTTAGTATGGTGCAAGCATGGGCGCACAGAAGATCATACTATCGGTTACTCGTATTTAATCGAACAGTTGCTCACGACCTAGATGGACACGGACCAATCCATCGGTATAGTCGTTGTGTGAGAGAGAAAATAATTTGTCTTAATTATTTTATCACACTTGTACACTTGGTGTATTGAGCGGATCGCTTGAGATTTATCGATTAGGATTGCCTTGGATAATCGATTTAAATCTCAGTGTATTTTATTCTTAATCCCCGATACTATTGCGGGTGTGTATATTTAATATAAGTGACTTTGATTTTCCAAAGGAATTGACCGGTTTAATTACTGGGTAAATTACCGGTTAAGTTGGGTCACTATATTTTATATATGACATGCCGTGAATACTTGACGGGAAAGTGTGTCCCGGAAGGGTTGATAATATCCCCGAGATGAGTTCATAAGGAATTATTATGTAAACCCTGCAGGTGGATTTGTTCCGCATATTAATTAAGGTTGAATGGTACTAGTCTCGGATATAAGAGATGAATAAATTAATTAGCAATAAATTAATTTTATTCATGGATATTTATATCTTAAATACACGGAATAAATAATACTACCGGAGAAATATTATTTGATATAATATGGTTTAATATTGGTAGTGCAATTAATTTATATAGTGGAAAATAAATTAATTAATATTGATAAGGATTAATGGACTTGAGCATTGGGCTCAATTTAATCTTCAATATTAGAAGCCCAATATTCCACCTCCTTAAGATCCCCTACGTAGCCTATAAAAGCACTACATGGTCTTCTCTATTCTCATAACTTGAAGATCACAATTCTAGAGAGAGAAAGTAGAGAGGGAGATCCATGGAGTTCGGAAGATCGTCGCCCACCCGACGTTCGAGCTAGTGCAAGGAATACGTGGGAAGATCTCAAGGTCGTCAAATTGAGTTCTTCGTTTTTCCGAACAACGAGAACGAGGTAAATCGTAAAACCCCCTTTATGATTTTATCGTTTAATTATCGTGAAAATACCTTGAACCAAGATCCAAGGAACGGACCCAATAGACGAGGTCGAACCGGGCGGTGGTGGTTGGACCACCGGACCGCCGGCGGTTCGACGGCTCGGCTGGACGAAAATCGCGCGGGGAAAAATCGAGCCTAGGGCTCGATACGCGGATCGGCTGCGGGTTTTCCCGCAGCGATCAGCTGCCTGCTGCGGGTTTTCCCGCAGCGACCTGTAGCGCCCAGCAGCAGCGAGTCAGGCGACTCGCTGCAGGTTGCTGCGAGCTGCTACGGGAGATTCGCTGGGTGCTGCGGGTTTTCCCGCAGCGGACCCGTAGCGACTCAGCAAGTCCCAGCAGCAGCGAGTCAGGCGACTCGCTGCGGGTTGCTGCGGGCTGCTGCGAGTCACCCCGCGTGGCTGCTGCGAGGTTCGTGGGTTCACGCGAGTTCTCTCGTGTTTTTCCCGCGTAACCCTCGTATAACTTTTTCGTATGGTCATGTACGTGTTCCGGGAGTCGATTGGAGTTGTCGTTCCGCTTTTGACAATTCCGGATATTCGATCTCCAAAGGATTTCGGTCGGAATTAATTAGATAATTAATTTTAATTAATTTATTAATTCCGGGATATCGATTTCCAACACTAGCCACGTCCCGGTGATCGCATGCCCAGCCACGGTCGAACTGTGGCTAGCGATCACCGCCAGCACTGCCGCCGCGCGAGCGGCGGTCCAGCCGCGCGAGCGGTGCTCGACGTCCAGCCGGGCTTCATGCCCTTCGACCCATCCGATCGAGCCGACGATCCGCCGGCGGTCTGGTGGTCTTCGACCACCACCGCCCGGTTCTTCCTCGTCATGGGTCGCGTCTTTCGGATCTTGGTTCACGATATTTTTACGATAATTAAACGATAAAATCATCGAGGGGGTTTTCACGATTTTACCTTTGTTCTCGTTGTACGGAGAAACGAGATCTATGAAGACCTTGAGACCTTCCCACGTATTCCTTGCACTAGCTCGAACGTCGGGTGGGCGACGATCTTCCGAACTCCATGGATCTCCCTCTCTACTTTCTCTCTCTAGAATTGTGATCTTCAAGTTATGAGAATAGAGAAGACCATGTAGTGCTTTTATAGGCTACGTAGGGGATCTTAAGGAGGTGGAATATTGGGCTTCTAACATTGAAGATTAAATTGAGCCCAATGCTCAAGTCCATTAATCCTTATCAATATTAATTAATTTATTTTCCACTATATAAATTAATTGCACTCCCAATATTAAACCATATTATATCAAATAATATTTCTCCGGTAGTATTACTTATTCCGTGTATTTAAGATATAAATATCCATGAATAAAATTAATTTATTCATCTCTTATATCCGAGACTAGTACCATTCAACCTTAATTATTATGCGGAACAAATCCACCTGCAGGGTTTACATAATAATTCCTTATGAACTCATCTCGGGGATATTATCAACCCTTCCGGGATACACTTTCCCGTCAAGTATTCACGGCATGTCATATATAAAATATAGCGACCCAACTTAACCGGTAATTGACCCAGTAATTAAACCGGTCAATTCCTTTGGAAAATCAAAGTCACTTATATTAAATATACACACCCGCAATAGTATCGGGGATTAAGAATAAAATACACTGAAACTTGAATCAATTATCAAAGGCAATCCTAATTGATAAGTCTCAAGCGATCCGCCCAATACACCAAGTGTACAAGTGTGATAAAATAATTAAGACAAATTATTTTCTCTCTCACACAACGACTATACCGATGGATTGGTCCGTGTCCATCTAGGTCGTGAGCAACTGTTCGATTAAATACGAGTAACCGATAGTATGATCTTCTATGTGGGCCCGACACACCATACTAACTACAACGTATAGAATCCAGGACTATAATTTGCATATATTTAATTATAAATAATTAAATGCAAATAATTGTTTATTTAATTAAATAGATTAATGGCAATGGATCGGGAGTTTCCGTTACTTAAATCTAGACATAAAGTACACAACTCCAACAATCTCCCACTTGTACTAAGGTCTAGTCATTTCCTCCAAACTTCCGACTCCCATACTCATCACGTGCTTAAGTTGTACTTCCAAGAAGTACTATGTGAATGAGCACTCTAGGTTGCCGCTCTGAAGTTATCTTGGTGACTACAGCGTCGTCTCCCTCGACGATGACTCGTATCAGGTGGTACTTGCTCTATGTGTTATCTTACACTTATGGACTTGTGATTTCTTACCATTTGCCATCGCACCGCTATTCACATAGCCTTTGGCAAATTAAGAATCACTTCTAAGTCCCAGAGATTCCCGGAGCTATATCAAAACTTCCGCTGCCTCTGAGGCCGCTATTTGGTTACCCATGGCAGAGTCCGAAAAGCATCGTGCTTATCACTCTTCCATGTTAAAAACTCCTTCTCCTTCAATAGTGAAACACATAGCCTGATATCGACTTACTCCGGTCCTCATTCGATTAGAAATATAAGAGAATGTAATCCAAAGGAAGAGCTTGTCTGCTCCGTAATCCAGAACATAGTTTCCAGTACTTCGAAAGTACTTAAAATGTTCATTACAGCAGTCGAGTATTCCTTTCCAGGATTACCTTGATATCCTCCCACTATACTAGCCGCATAGCAGATATCAGGTTCTCGTTTTCAACATTGCATTTATCAAGCTTTCCACACTTGAAGTGTAGGAAACCGCTTTTATTGCTTCTATCTCCTTTTCTGTTCCAAAACACATATCCTTAGATAGATGCATTCCGTATCTGAAAGGTAACGAACCTTTCTCGGAATTTCGCATGTTAAAATGAACCATAATCGTATAAGATATCTAGAGAAGTACAATGTTCTTTTCTTGAGATCCTAGATCTTAAGAACATGCTCTAACTTCTTATTTATCTCACATATCGATTTTTCTAGACAACCATCATTTTATGTCTGACAACATCTTTACATTGTTGCCAATGATAAAATGTTATCTACATAAAACCTCCGAGAAACACCACCTTGTTTCCATCACGTTTCCCATACACTCGATTCGTCTATGCTTTGATGAATCCATAAAATGGACTATCTCATCAATTTGCAAGTACCACGAACTCAATGCTTTGTTCCAATCCATGAATGGATCAACTAAGCTTGTACTATAAATGATCTTGCCTCTTAGCAATAATCCTTATTGCTTCCCAAGAAGGCACATTTAGATCTAGTACCGCCTTCATGTAGATCCAGGGATTGATTTCATGTATACTAGGTCCAGAGTTCAAAACTCTCCTAGTCTTATGAATATCTCCGGTTGTCAAACAACCTCCCACTACAATGGCATTCCGATGTATAAACAGTAATAACAGTAGGTGCAGTTAGTGGTGTACCGCTACTTGGTTCGGCTGGTTCTCAGTCCTTATCGTTTTCTCTCATTCAAAGTATTACGTCACTTTGGGCTTGTGGTTCATCTAATAGTCTTCCTCTAAGAACCGGGCGTTAGAACTAACGTCCTTCTGGTTCATAGTACTATTGAACACACAACTTTTGTTCTTCCAGGATATTCTACAACCGCATTGAATGCGCCGTTGTTTCCAGACATACCCATAGAACATAGGTAGTTCCGTATAACTCATGCTTTTACTATTTCTATAAGAGTTCACTTCTTATTTCCGACACACCATTTCTACACAAGAGTGTATGGTGTAGTCATTTGGGATCAAATCCCAATCTCTGATCAGTATGCCATGCATTCCTCAGACAGGCACTTGCCTCCGCGATTAGATCGCAGGCTTTCAATGGATATACCATGATGGTTCCCCACAATAGCTTTGTGTCCATTGACTTGTCAAAACACTTTGCTTTTGTGGCACATCAGGTATGCTAATCCATTCTTTCGAGTAATCATAAAATGAAGTACTCGTACCTTATTGTCTGAGTAAACAAAGGTCTGCATACATCAGAGTCAATCAATTCTTATACTTGTCCGGATCTTATATCTTATATCCATAAAGGATTGCTTAGTCATGTTATCTTCCAAATTAGATTCTTAGGTCGGAAGGTCCACTCCTTCAACTTAATTGATCAAATATCAATTTTCGACCTTTGAACTTCTTATTTGAATAAACATGATTTAGCATAAGAATCCACAAGTATAATCGATTTAATAAAGAAATCTCTTATTAGTAAAACGAGTTTTGTACTACGGTTCGTTGCACCGTGGTGGACTCAGGATTCATCATTTATATATTGCTAGCTAATGTACCAGAATAGATACTATCTTTATTTCTTCTTATAACCATCAAATGATTAAAAGAAATAAAATATCCATTCATTAGAAATCCAGAACAAAGTTCTTTCTAAAATGAAAGGTACATAAAAGCAATAACTCAAAATGAAATCCTATAATAATGTCCTCCACTGCAACAGCTGCCTCCTCCACAGCATTGCCCATGTAGACTACGATTTCTTCTTTTCCAAGTCGTCGGGTTTCCTGGAACCCTTGCATTTAAAATGCACATACCGTTAGTGGTTCCATATCTACACACCAGGTTCCGGTAGATAATACCACTGACTATGTTTTACGACTAAAGAAGATTTCGTACTTTCTTTGAGAGGATAATCAGACTTCCAGTACCCAGACTGTTTGCATCGAGAACACTTGCCTCATGGCTTTCTCGTCCCATCTTGTGGTCCATGTAACTTATGACCACTGGGTTTCTTTGCTTGCTTTTCCTTTCCCCCGATTTTTCCTTTAGGTTCGAAACCTTTGGCATTGGTTACAAGAGCTTGCGATTTCCGTCTCAACTCGTCTAAAAGGTCAATCATCTCAAAAACGTGTTTAAGCGTTTCCTCGAAGCGACTGGCCTTTATGAGTATCCTCATCGCTTCTTGTCTAGCCGCCTATTTCATGTCTAAACATCTCCTTGAGTTTGAACATGATAAAATCAGTTCTTTCCTCAACAGTCGAGACATTAGTAGGTTCGGGAGAACAAAGCTCACTGAGTACAAACTTGTACTCTTTAACAGTCTAGGCAATGTCTAGATCTCTATTCAATACATTTAGGGACCAGTGAGTTAAATTCCTCAAGTATCACATAAAGTGACTTCAAAGCCATATCCTAATCTATGAGCACATATAACAACAAACAATCGATTTAATCTCCGATATTATCTCCCTCAAATAATATCATTAAACCACTAATCACATCTAAAATCCCATCAGGTAAAGCAAGCCACGTTCGTGTGGACGTTTACCCACCCAAATGATTTTGCAATTAGATTTGCTTCGGTCGTACATCATTATAGCGTTACTTCGTTGGGAAGAATACTATAAAGCGTACCTAAGTGTAAACCATTACTCAGTACTAAGAAGATTGTTTGGGACACGTATATTCACCGCAAGCCACGTTCGTGTGGACGTTTACGTTAACATACGCTCCATCACTCCCTTCTATAACTGTCTACATCAATTAATCCAAGATCCCATTCAGTATAGCAAGCCACGTTCGTGTGGACGTTTACTACACCAAAAGATCTTTATAATTGACTCCCAATTACTTGAATAATTCAATCTTGTAAATCAAGACGCGGAGAATCATAAGTGAAACTCGAAGTTTCTAACCAGTGATTCACCATGCGAACAACCCTATCTCTCATTAGATGAGGGAGCCGAGCAGACAATCGATCCATCTATAAAAGAATGGTACGAAGGTCTCTAATTTGTGTCCTCTACATGACCAAGTGGCTTTGGCTCCATTCCACTCCCCGGGGTGAGAATGAGTCGACTTGAAATCAGCTTTGGAAAGACAAATTAGGCATTGTTTGATAAACTTAATCAATGTTTCTTGTAAGAGGAATTACAAGAACTCTCCTCCAATAACTTATCTATATAAACTTCAAAAGTTTATAAAAGTCACCAAGAGAGCAGCAATGGAGACCATGGGTATGTTTCCATACCCTCTCCCACTTAGCTTTTTATAATAAAGGGATACGCTATCTAGTGCATAAAATAAACACATATAGCATGCATACATGAAATAAAGCACATAGAATATTATCACATAGTCAAAATAATACTAGAATATTATTTTCCGACTATTATGGCTTTATCGCATCCCCGTACGCATCTTCTAGTCTTCAGTCTTCGTTCTTGAATGCTCCATGTGACGAGAATATTAATTCCAATATTTAAATCTATTTATTTTCAATTAATCCAAAAGTTACTTAATTCGAAAATTAAGTCAATCGAATATATCAAAAATAAAATTAAATATTATTAATATTTTTATTCATTTTTACTTTCCTTTCTAATTCTATTAAATCTTTAGAATCCTATCCAAGTCAAATTTGGAACATTCTAGAAGACTTTTATAATAGAATAAGGAAATAAAATAAATTAGGACTCCTAATCCTTCCAAATTAATTTATTCCCCAATCTATTAAAAAATTCCATAAAGGAATATTTAAATAGGAAAAATTAATTAAGGACTTTCAAAACTTTCCAAATTAATTATTTTCCTAATCCATTAAAAAATTCCATAAAGGAATAATTTAAATAGGAAAAAAATAAATTAATTTCAAATTAATTCTTTTCCTAATCCATGAATATTCCAAAAGGGAATAATCAATTAGGAAGACCAAATTAATTCTAAATTTATTCCTTCCTTATCCATGAAAATTCCCATACTAGGAATAATCAATAAGGAAATAAATTTATACTAAATTTATTCTTTTCCTATTCCATGAGAGTTCCCAAAAATAGGAATACTCAAAATAGGAAAAACCGAAAAAATTTAGGAAAGTTGAATCTCGGCGGGAGAGCACGAGATCACGAGGACTTCGCGCCACCCACCATCGATCGCCGGCCGAGAGGAGCGCCGCCGCCACCCCAGCCCACGCGCCACCCCCATTGGTGGCCGGCGTGGCCGAGGAGTCCCGCGGGCAGCCCCCACCTCGCGGTCGATCTCCATGGGATCGATCTCCATGATCGATCCCGAGTCCCTTCGTCTTCTTCGTCACATCTTCTTCTTCTCCGGCGGTCGTTTCGGCATCGATCCAACATAGAATAAATTACAAAATAAATTTTATACTATCCGGTATCGATTCTATACATGAAATCGACCCTATACAATTTCCGTAAAAACGATGAACATAATAATAAATCTTAAATTAGGTCAACCCCCGAATTTTTACTATTACAAGCATTCACCACCAAAACGAATCTCGACATGTCCGAGAGTTTAATAAAACCAACAATCACATGACAAAATAATTAAACGAATAATCATCAAGCCATAATAGTCGGAACCCTGCAAGGTAGACCAATTTTATCGAAAATACCGCGAACGTAAACCACGCTCTGATACCAATTGTTGGAATTCGATATCCCGGGCTATTAAAATTTGCGGAAACCAATAACCAGATCAAACCCTTCGCCGGAGATCACATGAACGCCGACTCATCCGCCGGAGTCCAGCCTTTGGAGACCACGCACCCGAAGGCACGCGGCCCGCCCCCAGCCGAACCCTCGCGAGACGGGGTTCACGCGATCGAAGGATCGATCGCGCCGTGCGATCGATCAGCTGGGGCTGCAACGGCAGCCCCGCGGTGAGTCCGGCGACTCCCCGCCGTCGGGGAGGGGGGCAGCTCGCCCAGCGAGCCGCGGTGGCACCAGCCGCCACCCCGCGATCGAACCTAGGGTTCGATCGCACCCCGGCGTCCAGCCGGGGTTCTCCTCGATCGCGCATCCCCGGCGTCCAGCCGGGGTGCTCTTGGTTCAATCCCCACGGGGTCCTCGAGCCGCGGTGGTCCGGTGGCTTCGCCACCACCGCCTGGTTCGACCTCGTTCCGGGGTTCGTCCTCGGATCTTGGTTCTACGGTATTTTCAATAAATAATCAAATAAAATCATCAAGGGTGTTTAACGATTTTATACCTTCGATTCGTTGTTCGGAGAAACGAGATCAATCGATGACCTTTGAATCTTCCCACGTATTCCTTGCACTAGCTTGAACGTCGGGTGGGCGACGATCCTCCAAGCTTATGGATCTCCTTCACGAACTCTCTAGACTAATCAAGTATGATTATCTTGTCTTTTTAAATTGTGAAGACCATGTAGTGCTTTTATAGGCTACGTAGGGGATCTAAAGGAGGTGGAATATTGGGCTTCCAATATTGATGATTAAATTGAGCCCAAGCCCAAATCTATTAATCCCATCAATATTAATTAATTTATTTTCCACTATATAAATTAATTGCACTCCCAATATTTAACCATATTATATCAAATAATATTTCTCCGGTAGTATTATGTATTCCGTGTATTTAAGATATAAATATCCATGAATAAAATTAATTTATTGTTAATTAATTTATTCATCTCTTATATCCGAGACTAGTACCATTCAACCTTAATTATTATGCGGAACAAATCCACCTGCAGGGTTTACATAATAATTCCTTATGAACTCATCTCGGGGATATTATCAACCCTTACGGGATACACTTTCCCGTCAAGTATTCACGGCATGCCATATATAAAATATAGTGACCCAACTCAACCGGTAATTAACCCAATAATTAAATCGGTTAATTCCTTTGGTAAATCAAAGTCACTTATATTAAATATACACATCCGCAATAATATCGGGGATTAAGAATAAAATACACTGAGACTTAAATCGATTATTGCCGGCAATCCTAATCGATAAATCTCAAACGATCCGCCCAATACACCAAGTGTACAAGTGTGATAAAATAATTAAGACAAATTATTTTCTCTCTCACACAACGACTATACCGATGGATTGGTCCGTGTCCATCTAGGTCGTGAGCAACTGTTCGATTAAATACGAGTAACCGATAGTATGATCTTCTGTGTGGGCCCGACACACCATACTAACGACAACGTATAGAATACAGGACTATAATTTGCATATATTTAATTATAAATAATTAAACGCAAATAATTGTTTATTTAATTAAATAGATTAATGGCAATGGATCGGGAGTTTCCGTTACTTAAATCTAGACATTAAGTACACAACTCCAACAGGTCACAGTAGTGACATACATATTTTCGCCTTTGACGAGTTTCAACCTTCGTAGACGTTTTGACCAAAACAGTTTTAGTGCGACAGGATTGTCCATTTTTCTTCACGTTCTGAGATTTGTCTAACTTCTTCAGCAACGTCTTCTCATATGGTAAGATACCACGAGGATGTTTCACAATATTTTTCGGGAATTGATATGTCTCAGATTCAGATTTTGAAGTCGAGATCGACTTTTGAGTTTTAAGTTCTGGAGACTTAGCAATCTTCTTCCCTTCAGCAATCTCCTTCCGTTTAGATGATTCAACTTCATCCTTACTTTTATCCTCTGGCTGATCGTTCGATGCCTTAACAAAAGTCACATCTTTCTTCTCAGGTGTCGAGTATATAGACTCAAAAACTTTTTGAAATCCAAGACCATATCGGTTAGGATTCATATATGAAGCAGCATTATCAAAAACCGAAGAGTTCGTGTTCATTTTCCTCAATAGCTCATCCGTCATATGGAGTTTTTCTTTCAAAACATATCGTTCCTTGTCAGTCATGGCAAGGTCAGTTTGAGCCTTCATCAGAGATGACTTCAGTTCATCATTCTCAGCATCCGAGTTCTTAAACAGAGTCTGTAGTTTCTTAACTTCAGTTGACTCCTTTTTCAGTGAAGTCTTCAGTTTTGAGTTTTCAGAACTCAACTTCTCACACACTTCTCTCAGTTCAACAACTTCTTTGAAATACTTGTGCTTTTCCTCAAACAGGTCATCAAATTTAACTTTAAGAATTGTCAGAGAGTTGTTCAACTTTTTCTTTTCATCCTCAGTCTTCTCAACTGAGTTTCTCAACTCTACAGCCTCATCATACATCTTGAATTTCTCATTCGAGAGTTCATTAAAATATTCAGTCAAGCACTTCAGAGACACTTCAAGTGTGCTATTCTCAGTGATAGCCGTGTCATATAGATTTTCGAGCTTAGAGTGACTCTCTTTCAGAGTGACTAACTCAGTGCACACATTTTCAGTTTTAGACACTTCAGTTGTCTTCTCCATCTCTTCAGCATCAGACACTAATTCATCATCCGAGAAAATATCATCATCACAGAAATTTCGGTTTGTCGATGCCACACGGAAGATGTTGTCAGCAGTTGCAGTGTCTTTCAAAAACACATCAAAAACAAAGTTTTCAACCTCCACATTTTCGAGATCGAAAGATTCACCAAAAGTGACAACTAGAGCGTTGTCCTCATCGTCGTCAGAATTATTGTCCTCAGACTCGTCGTTCTCAGAAATGACATCCTCATCGTCAATCACAACATAGCTAACTGGTAGCTTCTTCTTACGATGTAAGTTCGTGATGGAGTAGTATACTTAATGTCTAGATTTGAGTATTCTGAACTCTGTATGCACTTTCATTTACCTATCTATTACAGACATTCATTTGCTTTTAATTATTGTTAATTAAATATATGCAAATTATAGTCCTGGATTTTATACGTTGTAGTTAGTATGGTGGGGCATGGGCACACAGAAGATCATACTATCGGTTACTCGTATTTAATCGAACAGTTGCTCACGACCTAGATGGACACGGACCAATCCATCGGTATAGTCGTTGTGTGAGAGAGAAAATAATTTATCTTGATTATTTTATCACACTTGTACACTTGGTGTATTGAGCGGATCGATTGAGACTCATCAATTAGGATTGCTCGGCGATAATTGATTTGAGACTCGGAGTATTTTATTCTTAATCCCTGAAACAATTGCGGGTGTGTATATTTAATATAAGTGACTTTGATTTACCAAAGGAATCAACCGGTTTAATTATTGGGTTGATTTACCAAAGGAATCAACATAGTTTCCAGTACTTCGAAAGTACTTAAAATGTTCATTACAGCAGTCGAGTATTCCTTTCCAGGATTACCTTGATATCCTCCCACTATACTAGCCGCATAGCAGATATCAGGTTCTCGTTTTCAACATTGCATTTATCAAGCTTTCCACACTTGAAGTGTAGGAAACCGCTTTTATTGCTTCTATCTCCTTTTCTGTTCCAAAACACATATCCTTAGATAGATGCATTCCGTATCTGAAAGGTAACGAACCTTTCTCGGAATTTCGCATGTTAAAATGAACCATAATCGTATAAGATATCTAGAGAAGTACAATGTTCTTTTCTTGAGATCCTAGATCTTAAGAACATGCTCTAACTTCTTATTTATCTCACATATCGATTTTTCTAGACAACCATCATTTTATGTCTGACAACATCTTTACATTGTTGCCAATGATAAAATGTTATCTACATAAAACCTCCGAGAAACACCACCTTGTTTCCATCACGTTTCCCATACACTCGATTCGTCTATGCTTTGATGAATCCATAAAATGGACTATCTCATCAATTTGCAAGTACCACGAACTCAATGCTTTGTTCCAATCCATGAATGGATCAACTAAGCTTGTACTATAAATGATCTTGCCTCTTAGCAATAATCCTTATTGCTTCCCAAGAAGGCACATTTAGATCTAGTACCGCCTTCATGTAGATCCAGGGATTGATTTCATGTATACTAGGTCCAGAGTTCAAAACTCTCCTAGTCTTATGAATATCTCCGGTTGTCAAACAACCTCCCACTACAATGGCATTCCGATGTATAAACAGTAATAACAGTAGGTGCAGTTAGTGGTGTACCGCTACTTGGTTCGGCTGGTTCTCAGTCCTTATCGTTTTCTCTCATTCAAAGTATTACGTCACTTTGGGCTTGTGGTTCATCTAATAGTCTTCCTCTAAGAACCGGGCGTTAGAACTAACGTCCTTCTGGTTCATAGTACTATTGAACACACAACTTTTGTTCTTCCAGGATATTCTACAACCGCATTGAATGCGCCGTTGTTTCCAGACATACCCATAGAACATAGGTAGTTCCGTATAACTCATGCTTTTACTATTTCTATAAGAGTTCACTTCTTATTTCCGACACACCATTTCTACACAAGAGTGTATGGTGTAGTCATTTGGGATCAAATCCCAATCTCTGATCAGTATGCCATGCATTCCTCAGACAGGCACTTGCCTCCGCGATTAGATCGCAGGCTTTCAATGGATATACCATGATGGTTCCCCACAATAGCTTTGTGTCCATTGACTTGTCAAAACACTTTGCTTTTGTGGCACATCAGGTATGCTAATCCATTCTTTCGAGTAATCATAAAATGAAGTACTCGTACCTTATTGTCTGAGTAAACAAAGGTCTGCACACATCAGAGTCAATCAATTCTTATACTTGTCCGGATCTTATATCTTATATCCATAAAGGATTGCTTAGTCATGTTATCTTCCAAATTAGATTCTTAGGTCGGAAGGTCCACTCCTTCAACTTAATTGATCAAATATCAATTTTCGACCTTTGAACTTCTTATTTGAATAAACATGATTTAGCATAAGAATCCACAAGTATAATCGATTTAATAAAGAAATCTCTTATTAGTAAAACGAGTTTTGTACTACGGTTCGTTGCACCGTGGTGGACTCAGGATTCATCATTTATATATTGCTAGCTAATGTACCAGAATAGATACTATCTTTATTTCTTCTTATAACCATCAAATGATTAAAAGAAATAAAATATCCATTCATTAGAAATCCAGAACAAAGTTCTTTCTAAAATGAAAGGTACATAAAAGCAATAACTCAAAATGAAATCCTATAATAATGTCCTCCACTGCAACAGCTGCCTCCTCCACAGCATTGCCCATGTAGACTACGATTTCTTCTTTTCCAAGTCGTCGGGTTTCCTGGAACCCTTGCATTTAAAATGCACATACCGTTAGTGGTTCCATATCTACACACCAGGTTCCGGTAGATAATACCACTGACTATGTTTTACGACTAAAGAAGATTTCGTACTTTCTTTGAGAGGATAATCAGACTTCCAGTACCCAGACTGTTTGCATCGAGAACACTTGCCTCATGGCTTTCTCGTCCCATCTTGTGGTCCATGTAACTTATGACCACTGGGTTTCTTTGCTTGCTTTTCCTTTCCCCCGATTTTTCCTTTAGGTTCGAAACCTTTGGCATTGGTTACAAGAGCTTGCGATTTCCGTCTCAACTCGTCTAAAAGGTCAATCATCTCAAAAACGTGTTTAAGCGTTTCCTCGAAGCGACTGGCCTTTATGAGTATCCTCATCGCTTCTTGTCTAGCCGCCTATTTCATGTCTAAACATCTCCTTGAGTTTGAACATGATAAAATCAGTTCTTTCCTCAACAGTCGAGACATTAGTAGGTTCGGGAGAACAAAGCTCACTGAGTACAAACTTGTACTCTTTAACAGTCTAGGCAATGTCTAGATCTCTATTCAATACATTTAGGGACCAGTGAGTTAAATTCCTCAAGTATCACATAAAGTGAGTTCAAAGCCATATCCTAATCTATGAGCACATATAACAACAAACAATCGATTTAATCTCCGATATTATCTCCCTCAAATAATATCATTAAACCACTAATCACATCTAAAATCCCATCAGGTAAAGCAAGCCACGTTCGTGTGGACGTTTACCCACCCAAATGATTTTGCAATTAGATTTGCTTCGGTCGTACATCATTATAGCGTTACTTCGTTGGGAAGAATACTATAAAGCGTACCTAAGTGTAAACCATTACTCAGTACTAAGAAGATTGTTTGGGACACGTATATTCACCGCAAGCCACGTTCGTGTGGACGTTTACGTTAACATACGCTCCATCACTCCCTTCTATAACTGTCTACATCAATTAATCCAAGATCCCATTCAGTATAGCAAGCCACGTTCGTGTGGACGTTTACTACACCAAAAGATCTTTATAATTGACTCCCAATTACTTGAATAATTCAATCTTGTAAATCAAGACTCGGAGAATCATAAGTGAAACTCGAAGTTTCTAACCAGTGATTCACCATGCGAGCGACCCTATCTCTCATAAATGAGGGAGCCGAGCAGACAAACGACCCACCTATCAAAGAATGGCATGAAAGTCTCTAATTTGTGTCATCCACATGACCAAGTGGCTCTGGCTCCATTCCACTCCCCGGGGTGAGAATGAGTCGACTTGAAGTCAGTTTCAGAAAGACAAATTTGGCATTGTTTGATAAACTCGATCAATGTTTCTTGTAAGAGGAATTACAAGAATTCTCCTCCAATGACTTGTCTATATGAACTTCAAAAGTTCATAAAAGTCACCAAGAGAGCAGCAATGGAGACCATGGGTATGTTTCCATACCCTCTCCCACTTAGCTTTTTACAATAAAGGGATACGCTATCTAGTGCATAAAGTAAACACATATAGCATGCATACATGTAATAAAGCACATAAATATTATCACATAGTCAAAATAATACTAGAATATTATTTTCCGACTATCATGGCTTTATTGCATCTCCGTACGCATCTTCTAGTCTTCAGTCTTCGTTCTTGAATGCTCCATGTGACGAGAATATTAATCCCAATATTTAAATCTATTTATTTTCAATTAATCCAAAAGTTACTTAATTCGAAAATTAAGTCAATCGAATATATCAAAAATAAAATTTAATATTATTAATATTTTTTATTTATTTTTATTTTCCTATCTAATTCTATTAAATCTCTAGAATCCCATCCAAGTCAAACTTGGAACATTCTAGAAGACTTCTATAATAGAATAAGGAAATAAAATAAATTAGGACTCTCTTTCTTTCCATAACTAATTAATTTCCATCTATTAAAAATTCCCAAGAATAGGAATAATCAAATAGGAAATAAATTAATTCCAATTTAATTCTTTTCCTATTCCATGAGAGTTCCTAAAAATAAGAACACTCAAATAGGAAAACCGAATCAAATAGGAAAGTCGGATTATGGTAGGAGTAGCGCGGGTTGGGAGTCCCCGCACCACCCCCATCGTCGATCACCACCCGGGAGGAGCGCCGCCGCCGCCCCCAGCCCACGCGCCACCACCACCGGTGGCCGGCGTGGCCGGAAGCTCCCGCGGACAGCCCCCACGCCGGCGGGTCGATCGATCCTCATGGGGATCGATTATGGGGATGATCGACCCCCCCGGTTTTTGTCCTCTTCGTCTTCTTCGTCACACGTCTTCTCCGACGGTCGTTTCGGCATCGATCCAACGTAAATAAATTACAAGAATTAAAAATTACATTATCCGGTATAGATTCTATACATGAAATCGACCCTATACATTTTCCGGAAAAAGTAGAACATAATAATAAACCTAAATTCGGTCAACCCCCGAATTTTTTCTATTACAAGCATTCACCACACATAAAACGAATCTCGACATGTCCGAGAGTTTAATAATCAAGAACAATATTATGACAATAATTAACGAACAATTATATCTAGCCATAATAGTCGGAAACCCTGCAAGGTAGAACAATTTATCGAAAAATAACGTGAACGAAAACCAACGCTCTGATACCAATTGTTGGAAATCGATATCCCGTAATTAATAAATTTAAATAAATAAATTATCTAATTAATTCCGACCGAAATCCTTCGGAGATCGAATATCCGGGGTTGTCAAATTGCGGAACGACAACTCCAAACGAAATCCCGGTTGCCGGAAACCCGCCACGAACCACCACGAAGGCCGGCCCGACCAAAACCCTAACCGCGGGGATAGCCCGCGGCTCGTTCGATCGAGCCCCCGCGTGGGGCTCACGGCTGTTCGCGACAGCCGCCTAGGGCTGCTCGTAGCAGCCCCCTTTCATGCCCAGCCGACGCCCGGTGATCGCACGCCCAGCCACGGTCGAACCGTGGCTAGCGATCACCACCAGCCCGCCGCCGCGCGAGCGGCGTCCAGCCGCGCGAGCGATGCTCGCACCGTGCGAGCGGGGCTGCTCCAGCAGCCCGCTGGAGTCTCGTGCGATGCGTGCGGGGCTGCTCGCGGCAGCCCGCTGGTCATGCACGGGGAGGGCTCGGACAGCCCGCGAATCCGCTACGGGAGAACCCGTAGCTCGAGGCCGAGCCCTTGCGTTCGAGCCCTTCGGCGTCCAGCCGAGGCTCACGCCCCCTCGACCCATCCCTTCGAGTCGTTGAGCCGCCGGCGGTCCGGTGATCTTCGATCACCACCGCCCGGTTCAACCTTGACATGGGTCTCGTTCTCGGATCTTGGTTCACGATATTTTTACGATAATTAAAACGATTAAATCATAAAGGGGGTTTTACGATTTACCTCGTTCTCGTTGTTCGGAAAAACGAAGAACTCAATTGATGACCTTGAGATCTTCCCACGTATTCCTTGCACTAGCTCGAACGTCGGGTGGGCGACGATCTTCCGAACTCCATGGATCTCCCTCTCTACTTTCTCTCTCTAGAATTGTGATCTTCAAGTTATATGAGAATAGAGAAGACCATGTAGTGCTTTTATAGGCTACGTAGGGGATCTTAAGGAGGTGGAATATTGAGCTTCCAATATTAATGATTAAATTGAGCCCAAGCCCAAATCTATTAATCCATTAATATTAATTAATTCTATTTTCCACTATATAAAATTAATTGCACTCCCAATATTAAACCATATTATATCAAATAATATTTCTCCGGTAGTATTATTTATTCCGTGTATTTAAGATATAAATATCCATGAATAAAATTAATTTATTGCTAATTAATTTATTCATCTCTTATATCCGAGACTAGTACCATTCAACCTTAATTATTATGCGGAACGAATCCACCTGCAGGGTTTACATAATAATTCCTTATGAACTCATCTCGGGGATATTATCAACCCTTACGGGATACACTTTCCCGTCAAGTATTCACGGCATGTCATATATAAAATACAGTGACCCAACTTAACCGGTAATTAACCCAATAATTAAATCGGCTAATTCCTTTGGTAAATCAAAGTCACTTATATTAAATATACACACCCGCAATAGTATCGGGGATTAAGAATAAAATACACTGAGACTTAAATCGATTATCGCCGGCAATCCTAATCGATAAATCTCAAGCAGATCCGCTCAATACACCAAGTGTACAAGTGTGATAAAATAATTAAGATAAATTATTTTCTCTCTCACACAACGACTATACCGATGGATTGGTCCGTGTCCATCTAGGTCGTGAGCAACTGTTCGATTAAATACGAGTAACCGATAGTATGATCTTCTGTGCGCCCATGCTTGCACCATACTAACTACAACGTATAAAATCCAGGACTATGATTTGCATATATTTAATTATAAATAATTAAACGCAAATAATTGTTTATTTAATTAAATAGATTAGTGGCAATGGATCGTGAGTCTCCGTTACTTAAATCTAGACATTAAGTACACAACTCCAACAATCTCCCACTTGTACTAAGGTCTAGTCATTTCCTCCAAACTCCCGACTCCCATACTCATCACGTGCTTAAAGTGTACTTCCAAGAAGTACTATGTGAATGAGCAATCTAGGTCGCCGCTCTGAAGTTATCTTGGTGACTACAGCGTCGTCTCCCTCGACGATGACTCGTATCAGGTGGTACTTGCACTATGTGTTATCTTACACTTATGGACTTGTGATTTCTTACCATTTGCCATTGCACCGCTATTTACATAGCCTTTGGCAAATTAAGAATCACATCTAAGTCCCAGAGATTATCCCGGAGTTATACCAAAACTTCCGCTGCCTCTGAGGCTGCTATTTGGTTATCCATGGCAGAGTCCGAAAAGCATCGTGCTTATCACTCTTCCATGTTAAAACTCCTTCTCCTTCAATAGTGAAACACATAGCCTGATATCGACTTACACTGATCCTCATTCGATTAGAAATCTAAGAGAATGTAATCCAAAGGAAATGTTCGTCTGCTTCGTAGTCTAGAACAGTACTTCGAAAGTACTTTTACAGCAGTCGAATATTCCTTTCCAGGATTACCTTGATATCCTCCCACTATGCCAACCGCATAGCCGATATCAGGTTCTTGTTTTCAACAATGCATTTATTAAGCTTTCCACACTCAAAGTGTAGGAAAATGCTTTCATTGCTTCTATCTCTTTTTGTGTTCCAAAACACATATCCTTAGATAGATGCATTCCCTCTCTGAAAGGTAACGAACCTTTCTCGGAATCTTGCATGTTAAAACGAACCATAATCGTACAAGATATCTAGAGAAGTACAATGTTCTTTTCTTGAGATCCTAGATCTTAAGAACATGCTCTAACTTCTTCTTCATCTCATATATCGATTTTTCTAGACAACCATCATTTTATGTCTGACAACATCTTTACATTGTTGCCAATGATAAAATGTTATCTACATAAAACCTCCGAGAAACACCACCTTGTTTCCATTACGTTTCCCATACACTCGATTCGTCTATGCTTTGATGAATCCATAAAATGGACTATCTCATCAATTTGCAAGTACCACGAACTCAATGCTTTGTTCCAATCCATAAATGGATCAACTAAGCTTGTACTCTAAATGATCTTGCCTCTTAGCAATAAACCTTATTGCTTTCTAAGAGAGCACATTTAGATCTAGTACTGCCTCTATGTAGATCCAGGGATCGATTTCATGTATACTAGGTCCAGAGTCCGAAGACTCTCCTAGTCTTATGAATATCTTCGGTTGTCACACAACCTCCCACTACAACGGCATTCCGGTGTATAAACAGTAATAACAGTAGGTGCAGTTAGTGGTGTACCGCTACTCGGTTCGGCTGGTTCTAAGTCTTAATCTCTCTCTCTCATTCCAAATATTACGTCACTTTGGGCTTGTGGTTCATCTAATAGTCTTCCTCTAAGAACCGGGCGTTAGAACTTATAACGTCCTTCTGGTTCATAGTACTATTGAACACACATCTTTTTGTTCTTCTAGGATATTCTACAACCGCATTGAATGCGCCGTTGTTTCCAGACATATCCATAGAACATAGGTAGTTCCGTATAACTCATGTTTTTACTATTTCTATAAGAGTTCCATTTCTTATTTCCGACGCACCATTTCTACACAAGAGTGTATGGTGTAGTCATTTAGGATCAAATCCCAATCTCTGATCAGTATGCCATGCATTCCTCAGACAGGTACTTGCCTCCGCGATCAAATCGCAGGCTACAAATGGATATACCTTGATGGTTCTCCACAATAGCTTTGTGTCCATTGACTTGTCAAAACACTTGCTTTTGTGGTACATCAGGTATTCTAATCCATTTCTCGAGTAATCATCAAATGAAGTACTCGTACCTTATTGTCTGAGTAGGCATAGGTCTGCATACATCAGAGTCAATCAATTCTTATACTTGTCCGGATCTTACACCTTATATCCATAAAGGATTGCTTAGTCATATTATCTTCCAAATTAGATTCTTAGGTCGGAAGGTCCACTCCTTCAACTTAATTGATCAAATATCAATTTTCGACCTTTGAACTTCTTATTTGAATAAACCTGACTCAGCATAAGAATCCACAAGTATAATTGATAAAGAAATCTCTTATTAGTAAAACGAGTTTCATACTACGGTTCGTTGCATCGTGGTGGACTCAGGATTCATCATTTATATATTGCTAGCTAATGTACCAAAATATCATTATTTCTTCTTATAACCATCAAATGATTAAAAGAAATAAAATATCCATTCATTAGAAATCCAGAACAAAGTTCTTTCTAATATGAAAGGTACATAAAAGCAATAACTCAAAATGAAATCGTATAAAATGTCCTCCAATACAACTGCTGTCTCCTCTACAGCATTGCCCATGTAGACTACGATTTCTTCTTCTCCAAGTCGTCGGGTTTCCTGGATCCCTTGCATTTAAAATGCACATACTGTCAGTGGTTCCATATCTACACACCAGGTTCCGGTAGATAATACCACTGACTATGTTTTACGACTAAAGAAAATTTCGTACTTTCTTTGAGAGGATAATCAGACTTCCAGTACCCAGACTGTTTGCATCGAGAATACTTGCCTCTTGGCTTTCTCGTCCCATCTCGTGGTCCAAGAAATTTAGGACCACTGGGTTTCTTTGCTTGCTTTTCCTTTCCCCCGATTTTTCCCTTAGGCTCGAAACCTTTGGCATTAGCTACAAGAGCTTGCGATTTCCGTCTCAACTCGTCTAAAAGGTCGATCATCTCAAAAACGTGTTTAAGCGTTTCCTCGAATCGACTGGACTTTATGAGTATCCTCATCGCCTCTTGTCTAGCCTCTACACCATGTCTAAACATCTCCTTGAGTTTGAACATGATATCAAAATCAGTCCTTTCCTCATCAGTTAAGACATTTGTAGGTTCGGGAGGACAAAGCTCACTGAGTACAAACTTGTACTCTTCAACAGTTTGGGTAATGTCTAGATCTCTATTCCAATCATTTCAGGGACCAATGAGTTTAAAATCCTTACGTATCACATAAAGTGGGTTCAAAGCCATATCCTAATCTATGAGCACATATAACAACAAACAATCGATTTAATCTCCGATATTATCTCCCTCAAATAATATCATTAAACCACTAATCGCATCTAAAATCCCATCAGATATGGCAAGCCACGATAGTGTGGACGTTTACCTATCCAAATGATTTAGCAATTAGATTTCCTTCGGTCGTACATCATCATTAGCGTTACTTCGATGGGAAGAATACTAAGAAGCGTACCTAAGTGTAAACCATTACTCAGTATCTAAGAAGATTGTTTGGGACACGCATATTCACCGCAAGCCACGATAGTGTGGACGTTTACGTTAACATACGCTCCTTTACTCCCTTCTATAACTGTCTACATCAATCGTTCCAAAATCCCATTCAATGCAGCAAGCCACGATAGTGTGGACGTTTACTACACCAAAAGACTTTTACAATTGACTCCCAATTACATGAATCATTCAATCTTGTAAATCAAGACGCGGAGAATCATAAGTGAAACTCGAAGTTTCTAACCAGTGATTCACCATGCGAACGACCCTATCTCTCATAAATGAGGGAGCCGAGCAGACAATCGATCCACCTTCAAAAGGATGGTACGAAGGTCTCTAATTTTTGTCCTCGACATGACCAAGTGGCTTTGGCTCCATTCCACTCCCCGGGGTGAGAATGAGTCGACTTGAAATCAGTTTCAGAAAGACAAATTAGGCATTGTTTGATAAACTTAATCAATGTTTCTCGTAAAAGGAATTACAAGAATTCTCCTCCAATGACTTGTCTATACGAACTTCAAAAATCCATAAAAGTCATCAAGAGAACAGCAATGGAGACCATGGATATGTTTCCATACCCTCTCCCACTTAGCTTTTTACAATAAAGGGATACGCTATCTAATGCATAATTAAATACACATAAGCATGCATACATGTAATAAAGCACATAGAATATTATCACATAGTCAAAATAATACTAGAATATTATTTTCCGACTATTATGGCTTTATCGCATCCCCGTACGCATCTTCTAGTCTTCAGTCTTCGTTCTTGAATGCTCCATGTGACGAGAATATTAATCTCAATATTTAAATCTATTTATTTTCAATTAATCCAAAAGTTACTTAATTCGAAAATTAAGTCAATCGAATATATCAAAAATAAAATTAAATATTATTAATATTTTTATTTATTTTTATTTTCCTATCTAATTCTATTAAATCTCTAGAATCCCATCCAAGTCAAACTTGAAATATTCTAGAAGACTTCTATAATAGAATAAGGAAATAAAATAAATTAGGACTCTTCTACTTTCCATAATTAATTAATTTCCATCTATTAAAAATTCCCAAGAATAGGAATAATCAAATAGGAAATAAATTAATTCCAATTTAATTCTTTTCCTATTCCATGAGAGTTCCTAAAATTAAGAACACTCAAATAGGAAAACCGAATCAAATAGGAAAGTCGGATTATGGTAGGAGTAGCGCGGGTTGGGAGTCCCCGCACCACCCCCACCACCATCGATCGATCACCAAGGGAAGGACCCGCCGCCACCACCCCAGCCGGCCAGCCACCACCCACCGGCGGCAGCCCACGGCCGAGGGGCGCGTCGCCCCTCCCACTCGATCGATCGTAGGGTCAATCATGGGGATGATCAGCCCTATGGTCCTTCGTCTTCTTCGTCACACTTCTTCGTCTTCCGGCGGTCGTTTCGGCATCGATCCAACGTAAATAAAATTACAAGAATTAAAATTACATTATCCGGTATCGATTCTATACATGAAATCGACCCTATACATTTTCCGGAAAAAGTAGAACATAATAATAAACCTAAATTCGGTCAACCCCCGAATTTTTACTATTACAAGCATTCACCACACATAAAACGAATCTCGACATGTCCGAGAGTTTAATAATCAAGAACAATATTATGACAATAATTAAGAACAATTATATCTAGCCATAATAGTCGGAAACCCTGCAAGGTAGAACAATTTATCGAAAAATACCGTGAACGAAAACCAACTCTCTGATACCAATTGTTGGAAATCGATATCCCGGAATTAATAAATTAATTAAAATTAATTATCTAATTAATTCCGACCGAAATCCTTCGAAGATCGAATATCCGGGGTTGTCAAATTGCGGAACGACAACTCCAATCGACTCCCGGTTGCCGGAACATCCCGCCACGAACCACCACGCGAAGCCGGACTCAACCAAACCCTAACCACGGGGATAACCCTAACCACGGGGATAGTACTTTTTATCCAGTTAGTAGCGGTTTTTTTTATTATTCAATTAATATGTAAATCATAAGGATTCTAACTCTACGGCACATACTCCTATCAAACTAATAACATTAGGATTCTTTAAACCGTATTTTAAGTGAATACCGAAACCTTATTAGACAGGTCAAACCCTAATCACCCTTATAAATATCCTTCACCTATTAGAAATCAAAAACCAAAAACAATCACCTTAATCTTAATTCCGCCATCCACTCTCTCGGTTTTTATTCTACTCCTTAAGCCTTCCACGGTACAGCCCCTAAGAACAATCAAAACAGCCCCGAAAACCCTTCGAGATTAACCTTTCCTCTTCTATATTGGACTCAAATCTCCACCCTTGAACTACAGCCGAGCCCCCAGCACCGATGTATATGATGTCGAAACCCTATGAAGTCAGAGAACTAAGATTTATGTCGCTGCCATCTTTGGTCAACTTCTAGTCGATCAACGTCGATCGTTATCACGTAACCGATGTCCCGATCCAGTACAGTCGTTGGAGTTGTCGATACCCCACCCGACCTTTCGAGCCACTGCCACCGAGGGCCTGACCGTGTATATCGTCGTGTTCCTGCTAATCATTATGTTCTCTCTATTAGTTCCTCGTCGTCATGAGCGAAGAAGGAAAGGAGGAAAGGAGGTTCTGAAGTCATTAACTCTTTATTCATCGAACCCTCTATAATAATTAAGAATATTTGCATAAAGGTCCCTAGAGTATGAGGTAACTATGGGCCACTCCTTAATTAAATTTAAATACTATTATTAATTCCATATATATATTAAGTCTTTAAATTATAAATTCAGCCCAAGAGATTTAGAAGTTTCTATTCCAGCCCCTATGGTCTTAGACGTGCTTTTTGGGATTTTCACTTTCACGGCACGACAAATCGAGATAGGTACAATGTTGAAGGGTTATTTCATTTATTTACGTGTTTCTCTATGTGTGTTATCTGTGTGCGCATTATGTGATTTAATATGCATGTATTTATACATTCGTTGTGTCGGAGACCGATAAAAAGGTCGACGTGCTTACAGCGCAGTTCATTTCATTCGTTGTAACCTGAGACCGAGGAAAAGGGTCGAAGGGGACCAGCGCAGTGCATTCATTTCATCGTTGTAACCTAAGACCGGGGAAAAGGGTCGAAGGGGAGACGCAGTAGTTGGGCAATCGATTTATAAAATTAAGAATACGTTTTCGTTGTAACCGGAGACCGGAGAAAAGGGTCAAAGGGGATCAACGCAGTGATTGGCCCAACTTGCAGTGCATTCATGTTCATTCAGTAAACGCATTGCTATTCATTCATGTCATGTTCATGTAGATTATGCATATATTTGATTCATGTATTTAAATAAGGTAATTGTCCTACTGAGCGTGTTGAGCTCACACCTTCAGCGACCCCCTTTTCAGGTACCAATGAGGATGCCGAGCGAGTAGGGTGACGAGGGATGAAAGTTAATTACTTATTTTCAGTTAACTCAATTCCACTATAATTTTTATTTAGTTAAACAAGTTTTCACATTCAAAAATTGTCTTTGAGATATTTAGTTTGCTTTAAATAAATATATGTTATTTATTAAATATTTTAACTTGTTCCGATATTTTATTTCATGTTGAAAAATGAGTTTTTAAAAGTAAATTTTGGTAGCGCCCGCACTTTATTAAGTGTTATTTTCAAAAGTTAACACCTTCCGTTGTTTTAAAAATACGGGGCGTTACAGTTGGTATCAGAGCATTACGATTCTCGGTTTGTTAAAAAAAAAAAAGTACTTTGATATCCATCCTCGTCATGCCTCGCTGGTTTCCCTCAAGGTACGCAGTAGTTAAAACATTTACATGCTCTTGTTCATTTTATGTTGTTATATTTCATATTCATTTTCACTTCATGATATATTATGTCTTCAAGTTTAATTTATGTTAAGTTAAATATTCATATTTACTTGATTTTATGCGTAATGTGCTTACGTGATAATATTCTAGATTGTTAGACTTTAGATTAGGTGGCTGAAAACTTACACGGGAGTATTATCGAAATATATCTAAATCTTTTAAGTTATCAAATTTCGAGGACGAAATTAAAATTAAGGGGTGTAGATTGTAACAACCCAAAATTTTATTTACTAGAATCTTGAATTCACATAAATAAATATCCTAATTAACAAACTAATTTAATAAATTAAAACTACAAAATAAAATATATTTTAATTAAATATTAAATTTAATAAATAATATAATGATAATTATATATAATCAATATTTTTGATCCAACCCAATTTATTAGTTATAATTAAATTTTAATCATTAGAACATAAATTTAGCTCATTCTAAACTATTGATAAATTATACTACATCTTGATCAAAATCTTAGTCATGTTCTAACCAAACCCACTTTGTCCACTTGAACTTTAGTCCATCTTATTTTCAGCTCATTATTCTTTTTGCCACAACTTAAGAAAACAAAAAAAATAAAAACCATTATAGTACTTTTTATCCAGTTAGTATCGGTTTTTTTTATTATTCAATTAATATGTAAATCATAAGGATTCTAACTCTACGGCACATACTCCTATCAAACTAATAACATTAGGATTCTTTAAACCGTATTTTAAGTGAATACCGAAACCTTATTAGACAGGTCAAACCCTAATCACCCTTATAAATATCCTTCACCTATTAGAAATCAAAAACCAAAAACAATCACCTTAATCTTAATTCCGCCATCCACTCTCTCGGTTTTTATTCTACTCCTTAAGCCTTCCACGGTACAGCCCCTAAGAACAATCAAAACAGCCCCGAAAACCCTTCGAGATTAACCTTTCCTCTTCTATATTGGACTCAAATCTCCACCCTTGAACTACAGCCGAGCCCCCAGCACCGATGTATATGATGTCGAAACCCTATGAAGTCAGAGAACTAAGATTTATGTCGCTGCCATCTTTGGTCAACTTCTAGTCGATCAACGTCGATCGTTATCACGTAACCGATGTCCCGATCCAGTACAGTCGTTGGAGTTGTCGATACCCCACCCGACCTTTCGAGCCACTGCCACCGAGGGCCTGACCGTGTATATCGTCGTGTTCCTGCTAATCATTATGTTCTCTCTATTAGTTCCTCGTCGTCATGAGCGAAGAAGGAAAGGAGGAAAGGAGGTTCTGAAGTCATTAACTCTTTATTCATCGAACCCTCTATAATAATTAAGAATATTTGCATAAAGGTCCCTAGAGTATGAGGTAACTATGGGCCACTCCTTAATTAAATTTAAATACTATTATTAATTCCATATATATATTAAGTCTTTAAATTATAAATTCAGCCCAAGAGATTTAGAAGTTTCTATTCCAGCCCCTATGGTCTTAGACGTGCTTTTTGGGATTTTCACTTTCACGGCACGACAAATCGAGATAGGTACAATGTTGAAGGGTTATTTCATTTATTTACGTGTTTCTCTATGTGTGTTATCTGTGTGCGCATTATGTGATTTAATATGCATGTATTTATACATTCGTTGTGTCGGAGACCGATAAAAAGGTCGACGTGCTTACAGCGCAGTTCATTTCATTCGTTGTAACCTGAGACCGAGGAAAAGGGTCGAAGGGGACCAGCGCAGTGCATTCATTTCATCGTTGTAACCTAAGACCGGGGAAAAGGGTCGAAGGGGAGACGCAGTAGTTGGGCAATCGATTTATAAAATTAAGAATACGTTTTCGTTGTAACCGGAGACCGGAGAAAAGGGTCAAAGGGGATCAACGCAGTGATTGGCCCAACTTGCAGTGCATTCATGTTCATTCAGTAAACGCATTGCTATTCATTCATGTCATGTTCATGTAGATTATGCATATATTTGATTCATGTATTTAAATAAGGTAATTGTCCTACTGAGCGTGTTGAGCTCACACCTTCAGCGACCCCCTTTTCAGGTACCAATGAGGATGCCGAGCGAGTAGGGTGACGAGGGATGAAAGTTAATTACTTATTTTCAGTTAACTCAATTCCACTATAATTTTTATTTAGTTAAACAAGTTTTCACATTCAAAAATTGTCTTTGAGATATTTAGTTTGCTTTAAATAAATATATGTTATTTATTAAATATTTTAACTTGTTCCGATATTTTATTTCATGTTGAAAAATGAGTTTTTAAAAGTAAATTTTGGTAGCGCCCGCACTTTATTAAGTGTTATTTTCAAAAGTTAACACCTTCCGTTGTTTTAAAAATACGGGGCGTTACAGTTGGTATCAGAGCATTACGATTCTCGGTTTGTTAAAAAAAAAAAAGTACTTTGATATCCATCCTCGTCATGCCTCGCTGGTTTCCCTCAAGGTACGCAGTAGTTAAAACATTTACATGCTCTTGTTCATTTTATGTTGTTATATTTCATATTCATTTTCACTTCATGATATATTATGTCTTCAAGTTTAATTTATGTTAAGTTAAATATTCATATTTACTTGATTTTATGCGTAATGTGCTTACGTGATAATATTCTAGATTGTTAGACTTTAGATTAGGTGGCTGAAAACTTACACGGGAGTATTATCGAAATATATCTAAATCTTTTAAGTTATCAAATTTCGAGGACGAAATTAAAATTAAGGGGTGTAGATTGTAACAACCCAAAATTTTATTTACTAGAATCTTGAATTCACATAAATAAATATCCTAATTAACAAACTAATTTAATAAATTAAAACTACAAAATAAAATATATTTTAATTAAATATTAAATTTAATAAATAATATAATGATAATTATATATAATCAATATTTTTGATCCAACCCAATTTATTAGTTATAATTAAATTTTAATCATTAGAACATAAATTTAGCTCATTCTAAACTATTGATAAATTATACTACATCTTGATCAAAATCTTAGTCATGTTCTAACCAAACCCACTTTGTCCACTTGAACTTTAGTCCATCTTATTTTCAGCTCATTATTCTTTTTGCCACAACTTAAGAAAACAAAAAAAATAAAAACCATTATAGTACTTTTTATCCAGTTAGTAGCGGTTTTTTTTATTATTCAATTAATATGTAAATCATAAGGATTCTAACTCTACGGCACATACTCCTATCAAACTAATAACATTAGGATTCTTTAAACCGTATTTTAAGTGAATACCGAAACCTTATTAGACAGGTCAAACCCTAATCACCCTTATAAATATCCTTCACCTATTAGAAATCAAAAACCAAAAACAATCACCTTAATCTTAATTCCGCCATCCACTCTCTCGGTTTTTATTCTACTCCTTAAGCCTTCCACGGTACAGCCCCTAAGAACAATCAAAACAGCCCCGAAAACCCTTCGAGATTAACCTTTCCTCTTCTATATTGGACTCAAATCTCCACCCTTGAACTACAGCCGAGCCCCCAGCACCGATGTATATGATGTCGAAACCCTATGAAGTCAGAGAACTAAGATTTATGTCGCTGCCATCTTTGGTCAACTTCTAGTCGATCAACGTCGATCGTTATCACGTAACCGATGTCCCGATCCAGTACAGTCGTTGGAGTTGTCGATACCCCACCCGACCTTTCGAGCCACTGCCACCGAGGGCCTGACCGTGTATATCGTCGTGTTCCTGCTAATCATTATGTTCTCTCTATTAGTTCCTCGTCGTCATGAGCGAAGAAGGAAAGGAGGAAAGGAGGTTCTGAAGTCATTAACTCTTTATTCATCGAACCCTCTATAATAATTAAGAATATTTGCATAAAGGTCCCTAGAGTATGAGGTAACTATGGGCCACTCCTTAATTAAATTTAAATACTATTATTAATTCCATATATATATTAAGTCTTTAAATTATAAATTCAGCCCAAGAGATTTAGAAGTTTCTATTCCAGCCCCTATGGTCTTAGACGTGCTTTTTGGGATTTTCACTTTCACGGCACGACAAATCGAGATAGGTACAATGTTGAAGGGTTATTTCATTTATTTACGTGTTTCTCTATGTGTGTTATCTGTGTGCGCATTATGTGATTTAATATGCATGTATTTATACATTCGTTGTGTCGGAGACCGATAAAAAGGTCGACGTGCTTACAGCGCAGTTCATTTCATTCGTTGTAACCTGAGACCGAGGAAAAGGGTCGAAGGGGACCAGCGCAGTGCATTCATTTCATCGTTGTAACCTAAGACCGGGGAAAAGGGTCGAAGGGGAGACGCAGTAGTTGGGCAATCGATTTATAAAATTAAGAATACGTTTTCGTTGTAACCGGAGACCGGAGAAAAGGGTCAAAGGGGATCAACGCAGTGATTGGCCCAACTTGCAGTGCATTCATGTTCATTCAGTAAACGCATTGCTATTCATTCATGTCATGTTCATGTAGATTATGCATATATTTGATTCATGTATTTAAATAAGGTAATTGTCCTACTGAGCGTGTTGAGCTCACACCTTCAGCGACCCCCTTTTCAGGTACCAATGAGGATGCCGAGCGAGTAGGGTGACGAGGGATGAAAGTTAATTACTTATTTTCAGTTAACTCAATTCCACTATAATTTTTATTTAGTTAAACAAGTTTTCACATTCAAAAATTGTCTTTGAGATATTTAGTTTGCTTTAAATAAATATATGTTATTTATTAAATATTTTAACTTGTTCCGATATTTTATTTCATGTTGAAAAATGAGTTTTTAAAAGTAAATTTTGGTAGCGCCCGCACTTTATTAAGTGTTATTTTCAAAAGTTAACACCTTCCGTTGTTTTAAAAATACGGGGCGTTACAGTTGGTATCAGAGCATTACGATTCTCGGTTTGTTAAAAAAAAAAAAAGTACTTTGATATCCATCCTCGTCATGCCTCGCTGGTTTCCCTCAAGGTACGCAGTAGTTAAAACATTTACATGCTCTTGTTCATTTTATGTTGTTATATTTCATATTCATTTTCACTTCATGATATATTATGTCTTCAAGTTTAATTTATGTTAAGTTAAATATTCATATTTACTTGATTTTATGCGTAATGTGCTTACGTGATAATATTCTAGATTGTTAGACTTTAGATTAGGTGGCTGAAAACTTACACGGGAGTATTATCGAAATATATCTAAATCTTTTAAGTTATCAAATTTCGAGGACGAAATTAAAATTAAGGGGTGTAGATTGTAACAACCCAAAATTTTATTTACTAGAATCTTGAATTCACATAAATAAATATCCTAATTAACAAACTAATTTAATAAATTAAAACTACAAAATAAAATATATTTTAATTAAATATTAAATTTAATAAATAATATAATGATAATTATATATAATCAATATTTTTGATCCAACCCAATTTATTAGTTATAATTAAATTTTAATCATTAGAACATAAATTTAGCTCATTCTAAACTATTGATAAATTATACTACATCTTGATCAAAATCTTAGTCATGTTCTAACCAAACCCACTTTGTCCACTTGAACTTTAGTCCATCTTATTTTCAGCTCATTATTCTTTTTGCCACAACTTAAGAAAACAAAAAAAATAAAAACCATTATAGTACTTTTTATCCAGTTAGTAGCGGTTTTTTTTATTATTCAATTAATATGTAAATCATAAGGATTCTAACTCTACGGCACATACTCCTATCAAACTAATAACATTAGGATTCTTTAAACCGTATTTTAAGTGAATACCGAAACCTTATTAGACAGGTCAAACCCTAATCACCCTTATAAATATCCTTCACCTATTAGAAATCAAAAACCAAAAACAATCACCTTAATCTTAATTCCGCCATCCACTCTCTCGGTTTTTATTCTACTCCTTAAGCCTTCCACGGTACAGCCCCTAAGAACAATCAAAACAGCCCCGAAAACCCTTCGAGATTAACCTTTCCTCTTCTATATTGGACTCAAATCTCCACCCTTGAACTACAGCCGAGCCCCCAGCACCGATGTATATGATGTCGAAACCCTATGAAGTCAGAGAACTAAGATTTATGTCGCTGCCATCTTTGGTCAACTTCTAGTCGATCAACGTCGATCGTTATCACGTAACCGATGTCCCGATCCAGTACAGTCGTTGGAGTTGTCGATACCCCACCCGACCTTTCGAGCCACTGCCACCGAGGGCCTGACCGTGTATATCGTCGTGTTCCTGCTAATCATTATGTTCTCTCTATTAGTTCCTCGTCGTCATGAGCGAAGAAGGAAAGGAGGAAAGGAGGTTCTGAAGTCATTAACTCTTTATTCATCGAACCCTCTATAATAATTAAGAATATTTGCATAAAGGTCCCTAGAGTATGAGGTAACTATGGGCCACTCCTTAATTAAATTTAAATACTATTATTAATTCCATATATATATTAAGTCTTTAAATTATAAATTCAGCCCAAGAGATTTAGAAGTTTCTATTCCAGCCCCTATGGTCTTAGACGTGCTTTTTGGGATTTTCACTTTCACGGCACGACAAATCGAGATAGGTACAATGTTGAAGGGTTATTTCATTTATTTACGTGTTTCTCTATGTGTGTTATCTGTGTGCGCATTATGTGATTTAATATGCATGTATTTATACATTCGTTGTGTCGGAGACCGATAAAAAGGTCGACGTGCTTACAGCGCAGTTCATTTCATTCGTTGTAACCTGAGACCGAGGAAAAGGGTCGAAGGGGACCAGCGCAGTGCATTCATTTCATCGTTGTAACCTAAGACCGGGGAAAAGGGTCGAAGGGGAGACGCAGTAGTTGGGCAATCGATTTATAAAATTAAGAATACGTTTTCGTTGTAACCGGAGACCGGAGAAAAGGGTCAAAGGGGATCAACGCAGTGATTGGCCCAACTTGCAGTGCATTCATGTTCATTCAGTAAACGCATTGCTATTCATTCATGTCATGTTCATGTAGATTATGCATATATTTGATTCATGTATTTAAATAAGGTAATTGTCCTACTGAGCGTGTTGAGCTCACACCTTCAGCGACCCCCTTTTCAGGTACCAATGAGGATGCCGAGCGAGTAGGGTGACGAGGGATGAAAGTTAATTACTTATTTTCAGTTAACTCAATTCCACTATAATTTTTATTTAGTTAAACAAGTTTTCACATTCAAAAATTGTCTTTGAGATATTTAGTTTGCTTTAAATAAATATATGTTATTTATTAAATATTTTAACTTGTTCCGATATTTTATTTCATGTTGAAAAATGAGTTTTTAAAAGTAAATTTTGGTAGCGCCCGCACTTTATTAAGTGTTATTTTCAAAAGTTAACACCTTCCGTTGTTTTAAAAATACGGGGCGTTACAGTTGGTATCAGAGCATTACGATTCTCGGTTTGTTAAAAAAAAAAAAAGTACTTTGATATCCATCCTCGTCATGCCTCGCTGGTTTCCCTCAAGGTACGCAGTAGTTAAAACATTTACATGCTCTTGTTCATTTTATGTTGTTATATTTCATATTCATTTTCACTTCATGATATATTATGTCTTCAAGTTTAATTTATGTTAAGTTAAATATTCATATTTACTTGATTTTATGCGTAATGTGCTTACGTGATAATATTCTAGATTGTTAGACTTTAGATTAGGTGGCTGAAAACTTACACGGGAGTATTATCGAAATATATCTAAATCTTTTAAGTTATCAAATTTCGAGGACGAAATTAAAATTAAGGGGTGTAGATTGTAACAACCCAAAATTTTATTTACTAGAATCTTGAATTCACATAAATAAATATCCTAATTAACAAACTAATTTAATAAATTAAAACTACAAAATAAAATATATTTTAATTAAATATTAAATTTAATAAATAATATAATGATAATTATATATAATCAATATTTTTGATCCAACCCAATTTATTAGTTATAATTAAATTTTAATCATTAGAACATAAATTTAGCTCATTCTAAACTATTGATAAATTATACTACATCTTGATCAAAATCTTAGTCATGTTCTAACCAAACCCACTTTGTCCACTTGAACTTTAGTCCATCTTATTTTCAGCTCATTATTCTTTTTGCCACAACTTAAGAAAACAAAAAAAATAAAAACCATTATAGTACTTTTTATCCAGTTAGTAGCGGTTTTTTTTATTATTCAATTAATATGTAAATCATAAGGATTCTAACTCTACGGCACATACTCCTATCAAACTAATAACATTAGGATTCTTTAAACCGTATTTTAAGTGAATACCGAAACCTTATTAGACAGGTCAAACCCTAATCACCCTTATAAATATCCTTCACCTATTAGAAATCAAAAACCAAAAACAATCACCTTAATCTTAATTCCGCCATCCACTCTCTCGGTTTTTATTCTACTCCTTAAGCCTTCCACGGTACAGCCCCTAAGAACAATCAAAACAGCCCCGAAAACCCTTCGAGATTAACCTTTCCTCTTCTATATTGGACTCAAATCTCCACCCTTGAACTACAGCCGAGCCCCCAGCACCGATGTATATGATGTCGAAACCCTATGAAGTCAGAGAACTAAGATTTATGTCGCTGCCATCTTTGGTCAACTTCTAGTCGATCAACGTCGATCGTTATCACGTAACCGATGTCCCGATCCAGTACAGTCGTTGGAGTTGTCGATACCCCACCCGACCTTTCGAGCCACTGCCACCGAGGGCCTGACCGTGTATATCGTCGTGTTCCTGCTAATCATTATGTTCTCTCTATTAGTTCCTCGTCGTCATGAGCGAAGAAGGAAAGGAGGAAAGGAGGTTCTGAAGTCATTAACTCTTTATTCATCGAACCCTCTATAATAATTAAGAATATTTGCATAAAGGTCCCTAGAGTATGAGGTAACTATGGGCCACTCCTTAATTAAATTTAAATACTATTATTAATTCCATATATATATTAAGTCTTTAAATTATAAATTCAGCCCAAGAGATTTAGAAGTTTCTATTCCAGCCCCTATGGTCTTAGACGTGCTTTTTGGGATTTTCACTTTCACGGCACGACAAATCGAGATAGGTACAATGTTGAAGGGTTATTTCATTTATTTACGTGTTTCTCTATGTGTGTTATCTGTGTGCGCATTATGTGATTTAATATGCATGTATTTATACATTCGTTGTGTCGGAGACCGATAAAAAGGTCGACGTGCTTACAGCGCAGTTCATTTCATTCGTTGTAACCTGAGACCGAGGAAAAGGGTCGAAGGGGACCAGCGCAGTGCATTCATTTCATCGTTGTAACCTAAGACCGGGGAAAAGGGTCGAAGGGGAGACGCAGTAGTTGGGCAATCGATTTATAAAATTAAGAATACGTTTTCGTTGTAACCGGAGACCGGAGAAAAGGGTCAAAGGGGATCAACGCAGTGATTGGCCCAACTTGCAGTGCATTCATGTTCATTCAGTAAACGCATTGCTATTCATTCATGTCATGTTCATGTAGATTATGCATATATTTGATTCATGTATTTAAATAAGGTAATTGTCCTACTGAGCGTGTTGAGCTCACACCTTCAGCGACCCCCTTTTCAGGTACCAATGAGGATGCCGAGCGAGTAGGGTGACGAGGGATGAAAGTTAATTACTTATTTTCAGTTAACTCAATTCCACTATAATTTTTATTTAGTTAAACAAGTTTTCACATTCAAAAATTGTCTTTGAGATATTTAGTTTGCTTTAAATAAATATATGTTATTTATTAAATATTTTAACTTGTTCCGATATTTTATTTCATGTTGAAAAATGAGTTTTTAAAAGTAAATTTTGGTAGCGCCCGCACTTTATTAAGTGTTATTTTCAAAAGTTAACACCTTCCGTTGTTTTAAAAATACGGGGCGTTACAGTTGGTATCAGAGCATTACGATTCTCGGTTTGTTAAAAAAAAAAAAGTACTTTGATATCCATCCTCGTCATGCCTCGCTGGTTTCCCTCAAGGTACGCAGTAGTTAAAACATTTACATGCTCTTGTTCATTTTATGTTGTTATATTTCATATTCATTTTCACTTCATGATATATTATGTCTTCAAGTTTAATTTATGTTAAGTTAAATATTCATATTTACTTGATTTTATGCGTAATGTGCTTACGTGATAATATTCTAGATTGTTAGACTTTAGATTAGGTGGCTGAAAACTTACACGGGAGTATTATCGAAATATATCTAAATCTTTTAAGTTATCAAATTTCGAGGACGAAATTAAAATTAAGGGGTGTAGATTGTAACAACCCAAAATTTTATTTACTAGAATCTTGAATTCACATAAATAAATATCCTAATTAACAAACTAATTTAATAAATTAAAACTACAAAATAAAATATATTTTAATTAAATATTAAATTTAATAAATAATATAATGATAATTATATATAATCAATATTTTTGATCCAACCCAATTTATTAGTTATAATTAAATTTTAATCATTAGAACATAAATTTAGCTCATTCTAAACTATTGATAAATTATACTACATCTTGATCAAAATCTTAGTCATGTTCTAACCAAACCCACTTTGTCCACTTGAACTTTAGTCCATCTTATTTTCAGCTCATTATTCTTTTTGCCACAACTTAAGAAAACAAAAAAAATAAAAACCATTATAGTACTTTTTATCCAGTTAGTAGCGGTTTTTTTTATTATTCAATTAATATGTAAATCATAAGGATTCTAACTCTACGGCACATACTCCTATCAAACTAATAACATTAGGATTCTTTAAACCGTATTTTAAGTGAATACCGAAACCTTATTAGACAGGTCAAACCCTAATCACCCTTATAAATATCCTTCACCTATTAGAAATCAAAAACCAAAAACAATCACCTTAATCTTAATTCCGCCATCCACTCTCTCGGTTTTTATTCTACTCCTTAAGCCTTCCACGGTACAGCCCCTAAGAACAATCAAAACAGCCCCGAAAACCCTTCGAGATTAACCTTTCCTCTTCTATATTGGACTCAAATCTCCACCCTTGAACTACAGCCGAGCCCCCAGCACCGATGTATATGATGTCGAAACCCTATGAAGTCAGAGAACTAAGATTTATGTCGCTGCCATCTTTGGTCAACTTCTAGTCGATCAACGTCGATCGTTATCACGTAACCGATGTCCCGATCCAGTACAGTCGTTGGAGTTGTCGATACCCCACCCGACCTTTCGAGCCACTGCCACCGAGGGCCTGACCGTGTATATCGTCGTGTTCCTGCTAATCATTATGTTCTCTCTATTAGTTCCTCGTCGTCATGAGCGAAGAAGGAAAGGAGGAAAGGAGGTTCTGAAGTCATTAACTCTTTATTCATCGAACCCTCTATAATAATTAAGAATATTTGCATAAAGGTCCCTAGAGTATGAGGTAACTATGGGCCACTCCTTAATTAAATTTAAATACTATTATTAATTCCATATATATATTAAGTCTTTAAATTATAAATTCAGCCCAAGAGATTTAGAAGTTTCTATTCCAGCCCCTATGGTCTTAGACGTGCTTTTTGGGATTTTCACTTTCACGGCACGACAAATCGAGGTAGGTACAATGTTGAAGGGTTATTTCATTTATTTACGTGTTTCTCTATGTGTGTTATCTGTGTGCGCATTATGTGATTTAATATGCATGTATTTATACATTCGTTGTGTCGGAGACCGATAAAAAGGTCGACGTGCTTACAGCGCAGTTCATTTCATTCGTTGTAACCTGAGACCGAGGAAAAGGGTCGAAGGGGACCAGCGCAGTGCATTCATTTCATCGTTGTAACCTAAGACCGGGGAAAAGGGTCGAAGGGGAGACGCAGTAGTTGGGCAATCGATTTATAAAATTAAGAATACGTTTTCGTTGTAACCGGAGACCGGAGAAAAGGGTCAAAGGGGATCAACGCAGTGATTGGCCCAACTTGCAGTGCATTCATGTTCATTCAGTAAACGCATTGCTATTCATTCATGTCATGTTCATGTAGATTATGCATATATTTGATTCATGTATTTAAATAAGGTAATTGTCCTACTGAGCGTGTTGAGCTCACACCTTCAGCGACCCCCTTTTCAGGTACCAATGAGGATGCCGAGCGAGTAGGGTGACGAGGGATGAAAGTTAATTACTTATTTTCAGTTAACTCAATTCCACTATAATTTTTATTTAGTTAAACAAGTTTTCACATTCAAAAATTGTCTTTGAGATATTTAGTTTGCTTTAAATAAATATATGTTATTTATTAAATATTTTAATTTGTTCCGATATTTTATTTCATGTTGAAAAATGAGTTTTTAAAAGTAAATTTTGGTAGCGACCGCACTTTATTAAGTGTTATTTTCAAAAGTTAACACCTTCCGTTGTTTTAAAAATACGGGGCGTTACACAATTGATGACCTTGAGATCTTCCCACGTATTCCTTGCACTAGCTCGAACGTCGGGTGGGCGACGATCTTCCGAACTCCATGGATCTCCCTCTCTACTTTCTCTCTCTAGAATTGTGATCTTCAAGTTATATGAGAATAGAGAAGACCATGTAGTGCTTTTATAGGCTACGTAGGGGATCTTAAGGAGGTGGAATATTGGGCTTCCAATATTAATGATTAAATTGAGCCCAAGCCCAAATCTATTAATCCATTAATATTAATTAATTATATTTTCCACTATATAAAATTAATTGCACTCCCAATATTAAACCATATTATATCAAATAATATTTCTCCGGTAGTATTATTTATTCCGTGTATTTAAGATATAAATATCCATGAATAAAATTAATTTATTGCTAATTAATTTATTCATCTCTTATATCCGAGACTAGTACCATTCAACCTTAATTATTATGCGGAACGAATCCACCTGCAGGGTTTACATAATAATTCCTTATGAACTCATCTCGGGGATATTATCAACCCTTACGGGATACACTTTCCCGTCAAGTATTCACGGCATGTCATATATAAAATACAGTGACCCAACTTAACCGGTAATTAACCCAATAATTAAATCGGTTAATTCCTTTGGTAAATCAAAGTCACTTATATTAAATATACACACCCGCAATAGTATCGGGGATTAAGAATAAAATACACTGAGACTTAAATCGATTATCGCCGGCAATCCTAATCGATAAATCTCAAGCAGATCCGCTCAATACACCAAGTGTACAAGTGTGATAAAATAATTAAGATAAATTATTTTCTCTCTCACACAACGACTATACCGATGGATTGGTCCGTGTCCATCTAAGTCGTGAGTAACCGATAGTATGATCTTCTGTGCGCCCATGCTTGCACCATACTAACTACAACGTATAAAATCCAGGACTATAATTTGCATATATTTAATTATAAATAATTAAACGCAAATAATTGTTTATTTAATTAAATAGATTAGTGGCAATGGATCGTGAGTCTCCGTTACTTAAATCTAGACATTAAGTACACAACTCCAACACATGTCAAAGGACTTGTTGCCAACCTTATTTCGATCAGTCAGCTATGCGATGAAGGATTCAATGTTAGCTTTGATAAGGAATCATGCAGAGTTTTTGATGTTGAGGGAAAGTGTGTCATGGAAGGTCCACGTGCTAAAAACAATTGCTATACAACTGAGTATAGTTGTCTCCGTGACCGTTCCCGATGAAGTTGATTTGTGGCACCAACGACATGGCCACACTAGCACTCGCAATCTGAGCAAATTGGTTAAGGGGGAGGTAGTTTGAGGAATCTCTCAACTCCCTAAAATTGAAAAGCGAGTATGTGGTGACTGTCAGAAGAGTAAGCTGACAAGAACTCCTCATCCGGCACTTCCAACTCTAATGAGCACTTCAGCTCCTTTTGAACTTCTACACATGGACTTGATGGGTCCAATGGAGGTGAAGAGCATAGCAAACAAAGAATATGTGCTGGTTGTAGTTGATGATTTTTCCCGATACACATGGACGAGATTTCTGGCAACCAAAGATGAAACTTTCAATGCCTTTAAGGGTATTGTAAAATGGATACGAACCAATCATGAAGCTAAGGTTAAAAGGATCAGGAGTGATCATGGAACTGAATTTGAAAATTCCAGCTTCAATGAATTTTGTATGATGAAGGGAATTCATCATGAATACTCGGCCCCAAAAACGCCTCAACAAAATGGGATCGCCGAACATAAAAATCGAACATTGCAAGAGATGGCGCGCGTGATGTTAATCTCGAAAAATCTTGCCCGAACTTTTTGGGCAGAAGCCGTCTCTACAGCTGGTTACATTTTGAATCGAATAAGCATTCGATCTGGCACAACAGCTACTGCCTATGAACTTGTAAATGGCAAGAAACCTTCAGTTTCACACTTTCGTGTTTTTGGCTGCACTTGCTATATTTTGAAGTATCGTGATCCTCTGAAGAAATTTGAAGCCAAATGTAACAACCCGTATTTTTTATAAACAGCGGAAGGTGTTAATTTTTAAAAACAACATTTAAAAAAAAAAGTGCGGCGTCACATAATTTTATTTGAAAAAGTAAAACCTTTTTAAAATTTAATCAAAAAAATAAACTAAATACTTTAGTACATAAATAAATAATTTGACAAATAAATAGTAAGTAATTTAAATATAATATGTACTAGTACTTATACATATACAAATAACAGGTACGTCAATATATATATTCATATACTAGCTTTTGAACACACCAAACTACATATTATTTGATACCATACTAAACATATTACATATTATTTTTTTTATAATTCATTATGATACAACTACCTACCTATGTACTAACCGAACATGGGCACACTCAGAATCATATTTCAAATAATTATAAAACAAGTAAAAAGAAGATTAGTAGATAAGTTTGAATGTTTTAAAACAATAGACAATGTCATGGTATGAATTGCTAATAACAAATAAAGCATAACGAAACATTTATTAAGTTTAATTTATCCTCCATCCTTGATCACCTCTCTCGCTCGACATCCTCGTGTGTACCTAAAAATAGTTTTTGTCGATAGGGTGAGCTCAACGCGCTCAATAGGGTCATTACCTCACATCCAATACAAGAATCAAATACATGTATAACCAATGAACATAACATGAAAATATTATAATTTTAATAGAACATGAGATCCATTTAATAATCTGGATAGAATGAAAATATTGTAATTTTAATAAACATGAGATCCATTTAATAATCTGGATATTGCGAGTTGCGCCAACTATTGCGTTGGTCCCCTTCGACCCTTTTCCCCGGTCTCCGGTTACAACGAAAAATATATATTTTTAATAAATTCACATAAATGCACACATAGAGACACACATAGTGAAACAAGTAATAGAAGAGGTAAATCGACAACATGACACCTACCTCGATTAGTTGAGACGCGAATGCTATATCCGTAGATGCCTTCCTAAGACTCGCGAGTCTCGATCTCTACAAATATGTCTCCTTAAATTAATAAATTGTTTAAGTTGTAATACGGAATAATAGTATAGTTTGTTCGATTTATGGTCGTCGGGTAGAAGTGAGGACTTAAGATGTTTTGGGCTTAATGGATGAATTGTATAAAGTTTCAGGGTTGACTTTATAATTTATTAGACATTACTGGACTTAACATTATTTAGCTAAACTTCGAGTGGACTGGCCCACAGTTACTTAATTCTCTAGGGACCAAAAGGCAATTACACCTAGTGGTAGATTAAAGCTACGGGTTCTGAACTAATGAATTAAAGTTACGGGTTATTACCTCCCCTTTCTACCGTGTTTGAGTGGAGGACGAATTGGGGATGACGACACTAAAAATAAAAAGGTCTGAGCTACGGGTATTTAGAGATTTGGGGAACTGGACGATAATTAGACTGGTTTTTTACAGGTTGTGATTAGAAGGCCTACACAACGGGAAGGCATGGGTTTCGATAGAAGTTCGACTCATTCTACAGGGTATTTTGAAGCGGTTATTGGATCAAAATACTAGTGGGTGGTTTGTACATAAGGTTGAAGATGAATGTATGGGTAGCTATAGTCATAAAGGTATAATTAAGGATTTGTTCGGCTTAAACAAAATAAGGAGAACCATGTGAGGAACAACAAAGAACAGGGTATGGGATCATGTACCTGTTGCCGCTGCCGTGTGAGTCTCTGCTCGAAGATATTGTGCGCGGTGAATTTTAGAGAAGGGCATGTATATATATATATAGCTAGGTTTGATGATTGGAGAATCCTACGAGAGTTTTATTTTGATTCTTGGTAGGTATATCTTGCTTTTTAAGAAATCTTTGGATTGGGCTTAAAATAATTAAATAAATTAATTAAATAAATTGGGCTACAAAAATAATTTGAGTTTGGTTAGTATAAATTCTAAATATATTAAACTAAAATAATATTTTCTTATTAGTTTTATTTTATTTTTTAGTAAATTTTAAATTTATTTAATTTAATTTTTGATATAAATTAATGATAAAATTTTGGTCGTTACACCAAAACTGATCGTGGTATTTTTGTTGGCTATAGCCAAAATAGTCATGCCTACCGCGCCTACAATCTTCGTACTAGGAAAGTCATAGAAACTGTGAACATCAACTTTGATGAACAAGACTTTCTCGGAAAAGATGTAGAGGCTGATTGGGTTAAGGAAGGAATTCTTGAAGTTCGAACTTTTCCTTCAACACCCACAACTGAGACTCCTGAAAACGTTACTCCAAATACTTCATCTGAAGTTGGAGACTCTAGCAACCGAAATGATGACACTTTATTAACTGAGAATGACGATGATGATCAAGTTGAAAACCCAGCTGATGCTCCGAGAGAAGCACCTGGTCATATTCAAAAACGTCATCCACCGAACCAAATGATCGGAAGTTTGAATGAGCGAACTACACGCTCAAAGAAACCAATGAATTCTTCAGACGAACTCTACAACATCTGTACTTCTGCAGTATGTAATGAAATCGACATCTCTTGCTTTCTCTCCGAAAATGAGCCGAAAAATTACAAGGAATCCATGCAAGATGATTTTTGGATCATGGCCATGCAAGAAGAGTTGAATGAGTTCACACGAAATAATGTTTGGTCCTTAGTTCCCCGAACTTCAAATATCAATGTTGTTGGAACTAAATGGATTTTCAAGAATAAAACAGATGAGCATAATCAAGTTGTCCGAAACAAAGCTCGTCTTGTTGCCCAAGGATATGCCCAAGTAGAAGGCATAGATTTTGATGAAACTTTTGCTCCGGTCGCACGAATTGAGTCCATCAGACTCTTAATTGCTATTGCATGCCATCTTGGCATCAAACTTAGACAGATGGACGTCAAGGTTGCTTTCTTGAACGGTGTGTTGGAAGAACAAGTCTACGTTGCCCAACCTAAGGGTTTTGAGGATCCTAAAAAGCCAAACCATGTCTACAAACTTCATAAAGCTCTATATGGCTTGAAACAAGCTCCTCACGCCTGGTATGGATGTCTTACGGACTTTCTTCAGAACTTCGACTTTGAGCGTGGATCCGTGGACAAGACTTTGTTTATCAAGCGTGATGGCAAACACATGATTGTTGCCCAAATTTACGTTGACGACATTGTCTTCGGAGCTACTTGTTCTAAACTCGTGACTGCTTTCACAGAAGCTATGTCCTCAACATTTCAGATGAGCCTTGAAGGAGAGTTGCATCAATTTCTTGGACTTCAGATTTCTCAACGACCAAATGGGATATTTGTATCTCAAAGTAAGTATGCTAAAAACATGGTTGAGAGGTTTGAGATGCATTATGCCAAGCCAGCAAACACTCCTATGGAAACTACAGAACGCTTGTCTACGTGAACAAAAAGTCGGAGTGTAAATCAAACTCTCTATCGTTCTATGATTGGGAGTTTACTTTACTTAACTGCCACTCGTCCTGACATTATGTTTAGTGTTTGTATGTGTGCCAGGTACCAAGCTGATCCAAAGGAAGACCATCTACGAGCTGTGAAACAGATCCTCCGATACATCTCTGGGACTTCTCAATTAGGTCTTTGGTATGCGCGCGACACTTCATCCAACCTTGTCGGCTTTTCTGATGCCGACTGGGCGACGGACACGGACGAAAGAAAAAGTACCTCCGGATGTTGTTGCTTCCTTGGCAATAATATCGTGTCTTGGCATAGTCGAAAGCAAAACTGTATCGCACTGTCAACTGCCGAGTCGGAGTATGTTGCAGCTGGAAGTTGCTGCACTCAACTACTTTGGTTGAAACAAATGTTGAATGACTATCTTCTTGAGAGTGCTCCATTAGTGCTGTATTGTGATAACCAGAGTGCTATCAAAATCAGCGAAAATCCTGTCCAGCATTCAAGAACTAAACACATCGACATTCGACATCATTTCATTAGAGATTTGGTTGATCGTGATATAGTCAGTCTTCAGCATATTTCAACAAAAAAACAGCTTGCTGCCATCTTTACCAAACCTCCTTACTTTAAGAGATTCAAAACTCTAAGAAATTCTCTCTACATGTGTTCTCTCTAAGAGTTCACGAAAAATTTTGAAGTCTGAAAGATTAGTTTCTTTACTTCTGAATACACACTCGGATTTGTCGTGGATTAGTCTAGTCAGACAAACATGGATTCGAGGCCGCTTTAGTCTTCGGACCCAAGTGTATTTATTCCGCTGAATGCAAACATGTGAACTTGGCATTAAACTCCCATAAGCTATCATCTGCATAGATCCATAATACCAAGTAACAGAGGACGCCGGGTCACTTTGTCCGCCGGCTCCCCTCTTCGAAAGGTAGCACATGGACGCTCCAATCTAAGATGCTCTACCATCACACTTCGGAGATGCAGGATGATCCTTGCTCCCCTCTGACTGCTGTAATGATCATCTGTTGCATTTCATTTAAAGCTAAAACTCTTCTTGAGGATGCCGGGTCACAATGTCCGCCGGCTCCCCTCTGATGTAGCAACGCTAGTCCCAAGTGGAGTGTCTTAAAAGTTCACCTTGCATTCATGAATTAAAATCTCTTGTGCGGTGCAAACTCTTCCAATATGTTTCGACGAAACACGACTGCTTCCTTGTGATTGTGACGAAGGACAAGTAAACATGTCTATCAACATACTTCGGTCCATCTCACCGGTTTTTAATATGAGAGATTTTTCATTAACTCAAAGTTGCATTCACCTTGTGTGATATTTTTGTTTTGGAAAATGATGAAAGTGTCTCTTTTCTGGGAAAATATTTGCTCTTCATTGCCTAATATCACCCCTCGAATCTCCACTAAAATGTGTTTGAATGTTTGTTGTGTGTTGAACAATTGAATGTCTAACTCGGGATGTGTTGTTTTTGTTTTGGCATTTCTGTAGTTCATATCCAGTGCTACGTGGTTTACCATCTCAGGTGTCTAAACATTGAGTGCAGCGACGACAAAGTTCAACTGTTGGCGAAATTGGAAACTCAAAACCGGAGACTAATTTTCCCCAAAACTGGAGACTTGCGTCTTCCCCAAAAAACGGAGACTCCATTCTCCAAATTTTGGGCGACTCTCATTTCTACAAAAACGGAGACTCAACTTGTTACATTTCCGGAGACTCAATTCTCCCCAAAACCGGAGACACAAAAACGGAGACTCTCATTCCACAGAAATGGAGACTCACAAAACCGGAGAACCATAGTTGTCATTTTTTTTGAAAGCCATAGTCGCCAGTTCGGTTGGCCATGCCAAACTACCAAAACCGGCGACACACGAAAATCCGGAGACTCCTGTCGCCGAAAAAGCGGCGACTAGAGTCGCTGGAAAAGTGGCGACTCAAAGCCTTGTTCCCAAAACCAGCGCCACGTCCAAATTCGGCAACTCGAACTTCGGAACTCACACCGATGGCACTAAACTTCATTTCTCCAACCCTTGGTTTGATTTTCATATTTTTATTTTTAATTTTAATTATTTATTATTTTTGAAAACATTATTTTAATAATATTTTCAAATTAATAGATTTTTGTTCGTCTAATTGGCTCAATTTTTCTTCTTGAGATGGGCTTTTTACAGATCTTGAGCTGTGTATTTTTAATCCGGACGGGCGGCCCAAAATTTTCCTATATATAGGCCCTGGGTGAAACCTACTTCGTTACGCTTACATCGAACTCTAGAATTCTTGAACTCTCGCCTCTCAGCCGTCAGCTGCAAGTTCGTACTTTCTTAGGTTCTTAGTTTCCTACTTCCGTTGCATCCGGCAACTCTAGCTTTGCGCATCCGGCGCCCTGTTCAAGTTTCCGTGGTTGAAAAATTTTTCCAAGTGTTGAAATTTTTCCTAGATATGGCTGCTAAGAACTTTGATGATATGATGGCCGATATGACTGTCTACCTTAACGAACAGTTCCAAAACGCCCCGTCTCCTAAGTCTAAGAAAGCAGCGTTTACTGAACTACAAGCTCACCTAGAAAAGGTTGATCGACGCAAGGATGCGTCTGCTGAACCTTCGGTTGATGTTACCACAACTGCGAAACCGGCTCATTCCACCGCCCGTCGGCCGGGCAAAGATGGAAAATCTAAGGAATCGTCTGTCCGTATTTATACTGGTGTTGTCAGTAGGGCTGAATATAATCGATTGCTCGCAGCTGGCGAGATTACTAAGGAAGGAAAGAAAATTGTCAAAATTCCTTCGACTGCAACCGTAACTGCTGAAAAAGATCCTAAGTCAATGAAACCACCACTTTCTGATGGAGTAGTATACTTAATGTCTAGATTTGAGTATTCTGAACTCCTTGTACACTTTCATTTACCTATTAATAATGAACATTCATTTGCTTTTAATTATTATTAATTAAATATATGCAAATTATAGTCCTAGATTTTATACGTTGTAGTTAGTATGGTGTGTCGGGCCCACACAGAAGATCATACTATCGGTTACTCGTATTTAATCAAACAGTAGCTCACGACCTAGATGGACACGGACCAATCCATCGGTATAGTCGTTGTGTGAGAGAGAAAATAATTTGTCTTAATTATTTTATCACACTTGTACACTTGGTGTATTGGGCGGATCGCTTGAGACTTATCAATTAGGATTGCTCTGTGATAATTGATTTAAGTCTCGGAGTATTTTATTCTTAATCCCCGATACTATTGCGGGTGTGTATATTTAATATTAGTGACTTTGATTTTCCAAAGGAATTAACCGATTTAATTATTGTGTTAATTACCGGTTGAGTTGGGTCACTATATTTTATATATGGCATGCCGTGAATACTTGACGGAACAGTGTATCCCGGAAGGGTTGATAATATCCCCGAGATGAGCTCATAAGGATTTATTATGTAAACCTCGCGAGTGGATTTGTTCCCGCATAATAATAAGGTTGAGTGGTACTATTCTCGGATATAAGAGATGAATAAATTTATTAAACAATAAATAAATTTTATTCATGGATATTTAAATCTTAAATACACGGAATAAATAATACTAACCGGAGAAATATTATTCGATATAATATGGGTAAATATTGGGAGTGCAATTTTATTTATATAGTGGAAAATAAATAAAATTAATATTGGTAAGGATTAATGGATTTGGGCTTGGCTCAATTTAATCTCCAATATTGGAAGCCCAATATTTCACCTCCTTTAGATCCCCTACGTAGCCTATAAAAGCACTACATGGCCTTCATAAATAAAGAGACAAGAATATCAATATTTGATAGTTCTAGAGAGTTGAAGGAGATCCATAGGAGTTCGATAGATCGTCTCCCACCCGACGTTCCAACGGAGTGCAAGGAATACGTGGGAAGATTCAAAGGTGTTTGATTTCGTTTTTCCGAACAACGAATCGAAGGTATAAAATCTAAACGCCCTTTATGATTTTATTTGATTCGAATTATCGAGAATATCGTAGAACGAAGATCCGAAGATCGAAGCCCGGATTAGACGAACGATCACGCGGTGGTGGCGAAGCCACCGGACCGCGGGATCACCGCCTAGGGTTTCGCGGCACGGGGAGGATCGACCCTCGGTTGGGCCGAGGGCACGCGATCGATCACGATGATCGATCGCTGGACACGGGCTGGTGTCGTGCCCGACCCCACCTCGACGGTGGGGCTCCTCCATGCAGCGGCGAGTCGCCAAACTCGCCGCGCGGGGGGCTGCTGGGCAGCCCCGGCCGATCGGCGTGCGATCGCACAACCCCGCAAAGGCGGGGGTTCGGCATGGGCAGCCGTGCGCCTTCGGGTGCATGGTTTCCTCGGCTGGACTCCGGCGCCTTCGTCGGCGTTCATGTGATCTCCGGCGAAGGTCTTTGATTGGGTTATTGTTTTCCGCAAATTTTAATAGCCCAGAATATCGAATTCCAACAATTGGTATCAGAGCGTGGTTTACGTTCGCGGTATTTTCGATAAAATTGTTCTACCTTGCAGGGTTCCGACTATTATGGCTTGATTAATTATTCGTTTAATTTATTTTGTCATGATTGTTGGTTTGATTAAACTCTCGGACATGTCGAGATTCGTTTTTGGTGGTGAATGCTTGTAATAGTAAAAATTCGGGGGTTGACCGAATTTAGGTTTATTATTATTGTTCTTCGTTTTTCCGGAAAATGTATAGGGTCGATTTCACGTATAGAATCGATACCGGAATTGTAATTTAGATTATTATAATTTATTTTGCGATTGGATCGATGAATCAAAGACCGCCGGAGAAGACGAGGTGACGAGAGGGGCTAGGGCTCGGATCGACCACTATGGTCGATCCATGAAGGATCGAACCATCGATCGAAGAGGCGCCGAATTCGCGCCTCCCGGCGGCGATGCCACCGGCGGTGGTGGAGCGCCGGCTGGGTGGTGGCGGCGGTGGTCCTCGGTCGGCAATGGTGGTCCGGTGGGGGCGCGGGGATCCTCGTGGTTTTCGTGCTCTCCCGGTTGATTCTCTTTCCTAATTGATTACGGTTTTTCCTTTTTGAGTACTCCTATTTTTTGGGAACTCTCATGGACAAGGAAAAGAATCAATTTATTAATTTATTTCCTATTTGATTATTCCTATTCTTGGGAATTTTCATTAGATGGAAATTAATTAATAATGGAAAGAAGAAGAGTCCTAATTTTATTTTATTTCCTTATTCTATTATAGAAGTCTTTTAGAATATTTCAAGTTTGACTTGGAGGGAATTCTAGAGATTTAATAGAATTAGAAAGGAAAATAAAAATAAATAAAAATATTAATAATATTTAATTTTATTTTCGATATATTCGATTGACTTAATTTTCGAATTAAGTAACTTTTGGATTAATTGAAAATGAATAGATTTAAATATTGGAAATTAATATTCTCGTCACATGGAGCATTCAAGAAACGAAGACTGAAGACTAGAAGATGCGTACGGAGATGTGATAGAGCCATAATAGTCGGAAAATAATATTCTAGTATTATTTTGATTATGTGATAATACTATGTGCTTTATTACATGTATGCATGCTATATGTGTTTACTTTATGCACTAGATAGCGTATCCCTTTATTGTAAAAGCTAAGTGGGAGAGGGGATGGAAACATACCCATGGTCTCCATTGTTGCTCTCTTGGTGACTTTTATAAACTTTTGAAGTTTGTATAGATAAGTCATTGGAGGAGAGTTCTTGTAATTTCTCTTACGAGAAACATTGATTAAGTTTATCAAACAATGCCTAATTTGTCTTTCCAAAACTGATTTCAAGTCGACTCATTCTCACCCCGGGGAGTGGAATGGAGCCAAAGCCACTTGGTCATGTAGAGGACACAAATTAGAGACCTTCGTACCATTCTTTTATAGATGGATCGATTGTCTGCTCGGCTCCCTCATTTATTAGAGATAGGGTTGTTCGCATGGTGAATCACTGGTAAGAAACTTCGAGTTTCACTTATGATTCTCCACGTCTTGATTTACAAGATTGAATGGATCAAGTAATTGGGAGTCAATTATAAAAGTCTCTTGGTGTAGTAAACGTCCACACCACGTGGCTTGCTATGCTAACGGATTTTGGATTAATTGATGTAGACAGTTATAAGAAGTTGTGAAGAATTGTGAAGTTGTCGTAAACGTCCACACCACGTGGTTTGCGGTAATGTAGCAATTTCAAATGATTTACTTTAGTACTGAGTAATGGTTTACACTTAGATACGCGTTATAGTATTCCTCCCCACGAGGTTACGCTATAAGTGATGTATGACCGAAGCAAATCTAATTGCGAAATCATTTGGGTGGGTAAACGTCCACACCACGTGGCTTGCCTTACCTGATGGGATTTTAGATGTGATTAGTGATTTAATGATATTATTTAAGGGAGATAATATCGGTATTAAATTGTTTGTTTGTTTTATGTGCTTATAGGTTAAGAATGACTGTGACCCCACTTTGTGATATACTTAAGGATGAAAACTCACCGGTTCCATATAGTAATGATTGGGAACGAAATCTGGACATTGTTCAGACTGTTGAGCTTTCCGAATCCACTGTTGTCCCAACTGATGAGGACATTAAGGATGACCTCAGGATGATGTTGAGACATAGCGTGGAAGCCGGACAAGAGGTGATTAACATACTCACAGAATCCTCTCTCAATGAGTCCCTTAAAAAGGATTCGGCGAAAGCGGAGTTTGTGCGTAAGTTAAGGGCATCACAAGCTTTTGTGGCAAGGCTAAAGGAAAAGCGTGCAAAGAAGCCCAGTGGTTTGAAACCACGAATTAGGAGAGACAAGCCTTTGGGCAGATGCTTTCGATGCAAGCAGTTTGGGCACTGGAGGTCTGATTGTCCTCTCATCAAAGGTACGAAATTTTCCTTAGTCATTGAAACATTGTCAGCGGTGATATCTACCAGCACCTGGTGTGTAGATACGGGCGCCACTGACCATGTCTGCAATTCATTGCAGGGGTTCCAGGAAACCCGGAGACTTAGAGAGGGAGAGATCGTGGTCTACATGGGCAATGCCGCGAAGGTGGCGGCTGTTGCAGTGGGAGACGTTCACTTACGCTTTAGTAGTGATAGGGTTTTAGTTTTACAAAACTGTCTTTATGTACCGAATTTTAGAAAGAATTTAATTTCAGTTTCTAAGTTAATTCTGAATGGATATTCTATTTCTTTTGATCACTCTGTGGTCATAAGAAGAAATAGTGAGATTGTCTGTTCTGGTACATTGATAGACGATTTGTATGTTCTAAATCCTGAGTCTAACACGATGCAACTAACCGAGAGTAATAACACATCTACGAACACCAATAAGAGAAAGGAACCTTCTAAAATGAATCAATTATACTTGTGGCATCTAAGGCTAGGTCATATTAATTCGAATAGAATTCAAAGGTTGAAAGCTGATGGTCTCATTAGCGGCATAGAAGTAAGGACCTTCCAACCTGCGAATCCTGTTTGGAGGGTAAAATGACCAAGCGTTCTTTTTCTGGTAAAGGACGTAGAGCTGAACAAGTATTGGATTTGATTCACTCTGATGTATGCGGACCTATGTCTACTCAGGCAAGGGGAGGGTACGAGTACTTCATCACTTTTACTGATGATTACTCAAGATATGGATATGTATACCTGATGCGCCACAAGAGTGATTCTTTTGACAAGTTCAAAGAATTCAAGGCTCTTGTGGAGAACCTTCGTGGTAAATCCATAAAATGCCTGCGATCTGATCGCGGAGGCGAGTACCTGTCTGGAGAATTCAAGGCATACTTGGCAGAGAATGGGATTGATTCCCAACTGACCTCACCATATACTCCTCAGCAGAATGGTGTGTCAGAAAGAAGGAATAGGACTCTTATGGAGATGGTGCGATCAATGATGAGTTACTCGGATTTACCTGTTATGTTCTGGGGACATGCCTTGGAAACAGCGGCGTATATTCTGAATAGGGTTCCGACCAAAACGGTTCCAACTACACCCATGGAATTGTGGAGTGTGCGTAAGCCTAACTTGAAACACATTCGGATCTGGGGATGTCCAGCACATGTGTTGCGACAAGGCGCCGATAAGTTAGAACCTAGATCAGAAATACGGTTGTTTGTAGGATACCCGAAAGGAACTAAAGGTGGCATGTTCTATAGTCCTACGGACCAGAAGATCGTTATAAGTACTAACGCTCGGTTCTTAGAGGAAGACTATGTCATGGACCACAAGCCCAAAAGTGACATAATGCTTGATGAGTTGAGAGGTAACGAGGAAGACCTAGATACAGCCGAACCGAGTATATATACACCACTAGAACCTGCACCTAATACTGTCACTGTTGATACACCGGAACGCCGTCATAGTGGGAGGGTTGTTAAGCAACCGGACAGATGGATTGGACTGGGTGAGTCTTCGGACTCGGCACCCGGAGTTCATGAAGTCGATCCCTGGACCTATGATGAGGCGGTACAAAATACAGATGCGCCTTCTTGGAAGAAAGCGATGAAATCCGAAATTGAATCTATGGATTCAAATAAAGTCTGGGATCTTGTAGAACCACCAAGCGGCATAAAGCCAATTGGGTGTAAATGGGTCCACAAGAGAAAGAGAGGATCTGACGGAAAGGTTGAAACCTTTAAAGCTCGGCTTGTTGCGAAAGGATATACTCAGAAAGAGGGAATCGATTATGAGGAGACCTTCTCGCCGGTAGCCAAGATAAAGTCGATCCGGATTCTCTTATCCATAGTAGCTCATATGGATTATGAGGTGTGGCAAATGGATGTCAAGACAGCTTTCCTGAATGGAAGTCTTGATGAGACGATTTATATGAAACAACTGATGGAGTTATATTCTAAATGTCTAGTTTAGTGACAATATGGAACTCCTTATCTGTGTTTTATTATCTATTAATCAAACAGTCTGCATTTTGTTTACATACACTCTATGCCATAGTCCTAGATATATACGTTGTAGTCAGTATGGCGTGAGGAGACACGCGGAAGATCATACTGTCGGTTACTCGTATATTATCGAACAGTAGCTCACGACTTAGATGGACAGGGACAATCCATCGGTACGTCGTTGTGTGACTGGTAGATAGTCGGTCTTGACTATCATGTTACACTCGTACACTTGATGTATTGAGCAGGACCACGGGAGGGCGTTCGATTTATACTAATCGCAGTAATCGAACTAGACCTCAGATATTACGGATATACGAATTCCTAATCCTTATATAATTATAGGTGCGTGTGTCCAATTCTCGGTTCTTTAACTTGCCAATGAGTGAGACTAATTGATTAGTCGAGATCCTCGGTAAATTGGGAATCGTAATTGTACGCACGGCATGCTATAGATTATAGACAGGAAACCGTGTCCCATTTATCGGGTTGATTACGTCCCCGAGATGAGCTCATAAAGTTTATCATGTAAACCCTGCAGGTGGATTTGTTCCACATGATAATAAGGATGAGTGGTACTAGTCTCGGATAATAAGAAACGAATTAATTTAATTATTAGTAATTAAATAAATTCGTGGACGTTCGATATCTTAAACACGGGGAAAGTCGTATATGTAATTTCGGCGGAATTATTATTGTTGAATAATATTAAATTAATTTCGAGAATTCAATTATTATTATTTAGTGGAATTAATAATAATTAAAAGTGTAATTAATTAAGGATTTCTTTTTAAAGACTCCGAGTTAATTAATATTACATTTTAGCCCTTAATTAATTTATCCTTAAGTCCCTAACGTAACTCTATATAAACCCCCCCTTGCCCTCTCCTAAAACCTACACATCGCCGCAATAATTATTTCAGCAGAGAAAAATTAATTGCTTAGCGCAATAAAAACTTTTCTCTGTTAAAATAAAAGTTAACGCAAATATATTTTATTCTCTCAGAGAGAATAATTAAATCATTGCGCTGGTTTGAGAAAGGAGAGAGCGGACAAGGAATTTCCAGCGGATCGTTGCCCACACAACGGCTGGAGTCGGGAAGAGTCATACATTAGAAGCTCTAAGGTCTCAACCATCGACCGATAAGGTATGAGATCGGATCTCTATTCCGCTTTTATCGATCTCATATTTCGTTGATTATACTTTGAACGTACGATCGGGTTCCGGACATCGTGGATCGTATTCCTCGATTACTGGGGGTTCTAGGACCTCCGGATCGGTAGTCGGAAGAGGAAAAACGATCCGGAAACGAGCCCGGAACAGCAGGTCGCGCTGCTGTCCGCGCTGCTGAAGGACAAACGGCGACCGCCGTTTCTTAAACGGCCACCGCCGTTTTGCTCTTTTTCGGGAAGCCCGCTCCGGCTCGCGCGGTTGTCCTCCGGGGCAACGGCTGGGCGTGAATCGGGGCACGGGCTGGGCACGTGGACGGAGTAGCGGATCTGGAGGTCGACTGGGATCGTTCGGATGTTCGAGTGATCGAACGAATGCATCCCGGGTAGTCGATTTCCAACAAATGGTATCAGAGCCGGTTTTGTACGTTCGTTGTATTTTTGCGAGATTTGTTTTGCAGGTTTGAACCCGATTATTATGGCCATGTGATTGTGCTGTATGTTTTTGGTTTGTTAAACTCTCTGGATTGTCGAGATTTTATTTTAAAACGTTGCTTGTTTGTAATAGTTAAAACGACGGGTTGAGTCGTTTAGGGTTTTTTTTTTCGTTTTCGTTTATCCGGATGTATAGGATCGATCAACCTGTATAGGATCGATGCCGGAAGTAGTTAGTTTACATGTGTAATGTTGCTGCTGCTTGGTGGATCGAGACGAGATCAAAGGCCGGACGAACGAGAGTCGAGAAGTCGAACCCGCGGCTGCTGAAGGGCAAACGGCGGTCGCCGTTTCCTAAGTGGCGGTCGCCGTTTCGCTGGACTTCGGGCAGCAGCTCCGCGGGGGTTCGACGGACACCACGGATCGCTCGTCGAGGCCCGGGATGATACTCCAGTGGGAGGGGTTCGTCTCTTGGTACTTAGACGAGTCGGTGGTGGATCGAGACCTAGACGAGCAACGAGACGAAGATCCGAGAAGACGTGCATCGAAGAATTTTAAAGGCCATAATAATCGGGCCACGTTAAATGCTTTCTATGTGTTTACGTGTTTTATTATGCTTTAATTTTATATGCATGTAAATGTTATCCCTTTCGTAAAAACTAAGTGGGAGAGGGATTGGAAACAATCCCGCGGTCTCCATTCTCTGTTTTGATAGTGATGTGTGTCGCTTACGAGTTGGCTTTAGTGTCATCCTCCCTATCGGATAAAGTGGACACACGGATATCACTGGATCAAAATTCAAATTCAATTCCATTTATAGAATTGAACACTTAAGTTTTTCAAAGCAAATGCCTAATCTGTTTTTCAAAGACTAAGTTCAACTCGACTCATTCTCACCCCGGGGAGTGGAATGGAGCCAAAGCGCTTGCTTATGTCGATGACACAGATTAGAGACATTCGAGTCATTCGATGACTAGATCGATTGTCTGGTTGGCTCCCTCACTTTGTGAGAGATAGGGCTCAATTGCATGATTGATCGCTGGTTAGAAACTTCGAGTTTCACTTACGAGATATCAAGCTTTGATTAATGAGATTGTGAAATTTATTAAATGGAATTCAATTAACAAAGTTGTTTGTTTAGTAAACGTCCACACTATCGTGGCTTACTAGACGGAAACGGAACTTTGGGTTAATTGAGGCTCGACAGTTATAGGAAATCGTAAAGGGACCGCATGTCAACGTAAACGTCCACACTAACGTGGCTTGCGGTGGATATGTAGTTCCCGAGCGATTAACTTAGTACTGAGAAATGGTACACACTTAGGTACGCTTTACAGTATCCTCCCCATCGGAGTCACTGGTGTAATGATGTACGACCGAAGTAAAAGTCCAGTTATAAAATCGTTTGGACTAGTATACGTCCACATGAACGTGGCATGCTCGTCTGATGGGATTTTAGGATTGATTGGTAAATTTAATGATATTAATTAAGGGAGTTGATATCGAATTAAATTTGACGGTTTGATTTGTCTCTTTTATAGATATGGCACTCAACCCACTGTCTGTGATACTAAAAGAAAACAAACTCACTGGTCCAAATTATGTTGATTGGAAACGAAACTTGGACATTGTCCTAACTGCTGAGGAGTAAAAGTATGTACTCCAGGTCGAATGTCCTGTTGCACCTACTGAAACATCCACTCCTGAGGAAAAGGAAGCTCATCGGAAGTAGGTCAAGGCTGATCAGATGGCGCGGTGCTACATTTTGGCATCTATGTCAAATGTGCTGCAACATCAGCATGAAGCCATGGACACTGCCTATGATATGATGCTTAACCTCAAGGAAATGTTTGGTAGTCAGGACAGAGCAGCCAGGCAAGATGCTATGAGGAAACTCATGACGGCCACTATGTCCGAAGGAACGCCCGTGAGGGATCACGTTCTTAGGATGATAGGCTATCTGAATGAGATAGAGATTATAGGAGGAGCTATCGATGGGGAAACCCAGATCGATATAGTGCTCCAGTCTCTGCCTGGGAGTTTTGAGCAGTTCCGCCTGAACTATAACATGAACAAGAGGTTATATACGTTGGCGGAACTCCTGACTGAACTCCAGGCGGCAGAGGGAATCTTTAAGAACTCTCAAGCACTTGTGGCTGTCAAATCGACTCTTCCTCGCCCTTCGGGGATTAAGAAGAAGAAAAAGCAAGGACGGAAACCCAGTGGGCCCAGAGTTGGTGGACCACAGAATGGAGTGAACAGGCCTAAGGGCAAGTGTTTCCGTTGCAAGCAGTCTGGACATTGGAAGTCTAATTGTCCTCTCAGACAAGGAGGTATGAACTTTTCCTTAGTCACTGAAACATGTTTAGCGGTGCTATCCACCGGTACCTGGTGTGTGGATACGGGAGCCACTGATCATGTCTGCAATTCTTTGCAGGGGTTCCAGGAAACCCGGCGGCTTAGAGAGGGAGAGATCACCATCTACATGGGCAACGCTACGCAAGTGGCGGCGGTTGCAGTGGGAGATGTTCATTTATCTTTTAATAATAATGTTTTGGTATTGAATAATTGTCTTTATGTACCGGATTTTAGAAAGAACCTTGTTTCGGTTTCTAAATTGGTTTTGAATGGATATTCAGTTTCTTTTGATAATTCTGTTATTGTGAAGAAGAATGGTGATTATATCTGTTCTGGTACATTGATAGGCAACTTATATATACTGAATCCTAATTATTCCACGATGCAACGAGTAGAGTCGTATAACACATCTAGTACCAATAAGAGAAAGGAGCCTTCTAGGATGAATCAAAAGTACTTATGGCATCTTAGGCTAGGTCATATTAACTTGGGCAGAATTCAAAGGTTGATAACTGATGGAATACTCAGTGATGTGAAAGATGAGGACTTTCCAACCTGCGAATCATGCCTGGAAGGAAAAATGACCAAGCGACCCTTTAGTGATAAGGGGTATAGATCCAAGGAAGTGCTGGAATTGATTCACTCTGATTTGTGCGGGCCTTTATCTGTCCAAGCGAGAGGAGGTTACGAATATTTTGTAACCTTCACTGATGATTACTCAAGGTATGGTTTTATATACCTGATGCGCCGCAAGAGCGAGTGCTTTGACAAGTTCAAGGAGTACAAAGCTCTTGTGGAGAACCTTCATGGTAAGACCATAAAGACTCTACGATCTGATCGTGGTGGAGAGTACCTCTCGGGAGAGTTTAAAGCGTACTTATTAGAGAATGGGATTGACTCCCAGATGACTGCACCATACACGCCCCAGCAGAATGGTGTAGCAGAAAGAAGGAATAGGACTCTTATGGAAATTGTAAGATCTATGATGAGTTACTCAGAACTACCAATTTCGTTCTGGGGATATGCCTTGGAAACAGCGGCTTATATCTTGAACTTAGTTCCTTCCAAATCAGTCCCTAAGACGCCCTCGGAATTGTGGACCGGGCGTAAGCCAAACTTGAAACACATTCGGATCTGGGGTTGTCCAGCACATGTGCTGAAGCATGGGGCTGATAAGTTGGAGTCACGTTCAGATATTCGGTTGTTTATAGGATATCCTAGAGGAACGAAAGGTGGTCTATTTTATAGTCCTAAGGACCAGAAGATCGTTGTTAGCACCAACGCTCGGTTCTTGGAAGAGGATTATATAATGGACCACAAGCCCAATAGTGAGATAATACTCAACGAACTGAGAGGGAACGATCAAGGCTTAGATCCAACCCAACCGGGTGATACGCCACCACAGTCTGCACCTGTAGTTACTGAGGTTACACCGGAGCGTCGTCGTAGTGGGAGGGTTGTTCGACAGCCCGATAGGTTCATGTTTATAGGTGAGTCTTCGGACTTGTTACCTGGAGAACATGAAGCCGATCCCTGGACCTACGACGAGGCGCTTAAAGATCAAGATGCTCAGTCTTGGCAAAAGGCGATGAAATCTGAGATTGAATCTATGGACTCAAATCAGGTCTGGGATCTTGTAGCACCGCCCAAAGGTGTAAAAGCCATTGGTTGCAAGTGGGTGTACAAGAGAAAAAGAGGATCTGACGAGAAGGTGGAAACCTTCAAAGCTAGGCTTGTTGCGAAAGGGTACACTCAGAAAGAAGGGATCGATTATGAGGAAACCTTTTCGCCGGTAGCTATGCTAAAGTCGATCCGGATTCTTTTGTCTATAGCATCTCATATGGATTATGAGGTGTGGCAAATGGACGTCAAGACAGCATTCTTGAATGGGAATCTTGACGAGACCATTTATATGAGACAGCCAGAGGGTTTCATCGAGAAAGGCCAAGAGCATCTAGTGTGTAAGCTAAAGCGATCCATTTATGGATTGAAGCAAGCTTCTAGATCTTGGAACATGCGGTTTGATGAGGTTATCCAGTCTTATGGATTCATTGAAAGCATGGACGAGTCGTGTGTATACCGGAGAAGTGACGGAAACAGCGTGGCGTTTCTCGTGCTTTATGTAGACGACATTCTTCTAATTGGCAACAATGTGAAGATGTTGTCGGACATAAAGGGATGGTTGTCCAAGCAATTCGATATGAAAGACTTAGGACAAGTAGGGCATGTTCTTGGGATCAAGGTTATACGAGATCGCCAGAAAAGAACATTGAGCTTGTCCCAGGCCTCATATATTGATACGATTCTAGCTCGTTTCAACATGCAGAATTCCAAGAGAGGTTCTCAACCTTTCTGCCATGGAATTCATCTATCTAAGGATATGTGTCCCAAGACACAAAAGGAGATAGATTACATGAAGACGATTCCTTATGCTTCGGCAGTGGGTAGTCTAATGTATGCTATGTTGTGCACGAGACCTAATATCTGCTATGGCGTAGGCATGGTAGCTAGATATCAGAGTAACCCTGGACAGGGTCACTGGACTGCTGTAAAGAACATACTTAAGTACCTGCGAAGGACTAGGAATTATGTTCTGAGTTACAAAGCGTCCGAGTTGATTCCTATTGGTTACACAGACTCGGATTTCCAATCTGATAAGGAACAGCGAAAGTCTACATCAGGCTATGTGTTCACATTGGGAGGTGGAGCAGTTTCATGGAGGAGTGTTAAGCAGAAATGCATTTCGGACTCCACCATGGAAGCCGAATATGTAGCAGCCTCTGAGGCAGCTAAAGAATCGGTGTGGCTCCGGAACTTCATCATGGACTTAGATGTGATTCCTAATTTGCCTAGACCTATCACAATTTATTGTGACAATAGCGGTGCAGTGGCAAATGCGAAGGAACCACGAGCCCACAATGCGAGTAAACACATAGATCGCAAGTACCACCTGATTAGAGACATCGTCAAGAGAGGCGATGCGTTTGTCACCAAGATTGCATCAGCGGATAACCTGGCAGACCCCTTTACGAAGGCACTTCCAGCGGAAGCGTTCAAGAGAAACGTGAAGGGGATGGGTATCGGATGTATGGGAGAGGGCAACTAGACTTTTAGTATAAGTGGGAGATTGATGGAGTTATATTCTAAATGTCTAGTTTAGTGACAATATGGAACTCCTTATCTGTGTTTTATTATCTATTAATCAAACAGTCTACATTTTGTTTACATACACTCTATGCCATAGTCCTAGATATATACGTTGTAGACAGTATGGCGTGAGGAGACACGCGGAAGATCATACTGTCGGTTACTCGTATATTATCGAACAGTAGCTCACGACTTAGATGGACAGGGACAATCCATCGGTACGTCGTTGTGTGACTGGTAGATAGTCGGTCTTGACTATCATGTTACACTCGTACACTTGATGTATTGAGCAGGACCACGGGAGGGCGTTCGATTTATACTAATCGCAGTAATCGAACTAGACCTCAGATATTACGGATATACGAATTCCTAATCCTTATATAATTATAGGTGCGTGTGTCCAATTCTCGGTTCTTTAACTTGCCAATGAGTGAGACTAATTGATTAGTCGAGCTCCTCGGTAAATTGGGAATCGTAATTGTACGCACGGCATGCTATAGATTATAGAAAGGAAACCGTGTCCCATTTATCGGGTTGATTACGTCCCCGAGATGAGCTCATAAAGTTTATCATGTAAACCCTGCAGGTGGATTTGTTCCACATGATAATAAGGATGAGTGGTACTAGTCTCAGATAGTAAGAAACGAATTAATTTAATTATTAGTAATTAAATAAATTCGTGGACGTTCGATATCTTAAACACGGGGAAAGTCGTATATGTAATTTCGGCGGAATTATTATTGTTGAATAATATTAAATTAATTTCGGGAATTCAATTATTATTATTTAGTGGAATTAATAATAATAAAAAGTGTAATTAATTAAGGATTTCTTTTTAAAGACTCCGAGTTAATTAATATTACATTTTAGCCCTTAATTAATTTATCCTTAAGTCCCTAACGTAACTCTATATAAACCCCCCCTTGCCCTCTCCTAAAACCTACACATCGCCGCAATAATTATTTCAGCAGAGAAAAATTAATTGCTTAGCGCAATAAAAACTTTTCTCTGTTAAAATAAAAGTTAACGCAAATATATTTTATTCTCTCAGAGAGAATAATTAAATCATTGCGCTGGTTTGAGAAAGGAGAGAGCGGACAAGGAATTTCCAGCGGATCGTTGCCCACACAACGGCTGGAGTCGGGAAGAGTCATACGTTAGAAGCTATAAGGTCTCAACCATCGACCGATAAGGTATGAGATCGGATCTCTATTCCGCTTTTATCGATCTCATATTTCGTTGATTATACTTTGAACGTACGATCGGGTTCCGGACATCGTGGATCGTATTCCTCGATTACTGGGGGTTCAAGGACCTCCGGGTCGGTAGTCGGAAGAGGAAAAACGATCTGGAAACGAGCCCGGAACAGCAGGTCGCGCTGCTGTCCGCGCTGCTGAAGGACAAACGGCGACCGCCGTTTTGCTCTTTTTCGGGCAGCCCGCTCCGGCTCGCGCGGTTGTCCTCCGGGGCAACGGCTGGGCGTGAATCGGGGCACGGGCTGGGCACGTGGACGGAGTAGCGGATCTGGAGGTCGACTGGGATCGTTCGGATGTTCGAGTGATCGAACGAACGCATCCCGGGTAGTCGATTTCCAACAACAACCAGAAGGATTCATTGCTAAGGGGCGAGATCATCTAGTGTGCAAGCTTAATCGATCCATTTATGGATTGAAACAAGCCTCGAGATCGTGGAACCTGCGGTTTGATGAAGTAGTCCAATCTTTTGGATTCATTCAAAGCATGGACTGTTGGAATTCGCTATCCCGGGTTATCAAAATTGCGGAACCGACAACCCGAACGAACCCTTCGCCGGAGATCATATGAACACCGACTCATCCGCCGAAGTCCGGGCTTTGGAGACCACGCACCCGAGGGCACGTAATCCGCCCCCACCCAAACTCCCGCGAGCCGAGGTTCATACAATCGAAACTCAATCGCCGGAGAAACCACGAGCCCGCGCGATCCGGGACCCGACCGAACGCGTCGCGCGCACGAGGCGCGCGCACGCCCAGCCGAGTCCCCGCGAGGGGACTCGCGATCGCTACGGGCGATCGCTGGGTTGCTTCGAGCAACCCCGCAGCGGATCCGTTGATCCGCTGCTACGCGGCTAGGGCTCGCGTCCAGCGAGCCGCTGCGGGAGACCCGCAGCTCGCTACGAGCTGCTACGGGTAAAACCCGTAGCCCTAGCGATCAGCCCCGTAGGGCTCGATCGACCCTCGGCGTCCAGCCGAGGGTTCACGCGTTCGATCCCCGTGAGGGATCCACGAGCCGCCGGCGGTCCGGTGGTCCAACCACCACCGCCCGACTCGACCCTCATCCCGGGGTTCGATCCTTGGATCTTCGTCCTACGGTATTCTCGATAAAAACAAATCGAACAATTAACAAGTGCGTTAGGAATTGTACCTACGATTCGTTGTACGGAGAAACGAAATCGATGATGACCTCGTGATCTTCCCGCGTATTCCTTGCACTCCGTTCGAACGTCGGGTGGGCGACGAGCTATCGAACTTATGGATCCTCTTCACTCTCAGAACTTTATTGTTGGCGTAACTTAGGTTAGTAAAAGTGAAGACCATGTAGTGCTTTTATAGGCTACGAAGGGGATCAAAAGGAGAATAAATATTGGGCTTCAATATTGAAAATTAAATTGGGTCCAACCCAAATCCATTAATTCTTATCAATATTAATTTTATTTATTTTCCACTATATAAATAAAATTGCACTCCCAATATTATTCCATATTATACCAAATAATATTTCTCCAACTTAGTATTATTTATTCCGTGTATTTAAGATTTAAATATCCATGAATAAAATTTATTTATTGCTTAATAAATTTATTCATCTCTTATATCCGAGAATAGTACCACTCAACCTTATTTATTATGCGGAACAAATCCACTCGCGAGGTTTACATAATAAATCCTTATGAGCTCATCTCGGGGATATTATCAACCCTTACGGGATACACTGCCCCTTCAAGAATTCACGGCATGCCATATATAAAATATAGTGACCCAACTTAACCGGTAATTAACCCAATAATTAAATCGGTTAATTCCTTTGGCAAATCAAAGTCACTTATATTAAATATACACACCCGCAATTATTTCAGGGATTAAGAATAAAATACTCCGAGTCTCAAATCAATTATCGCCGAGCAATCCTAATTGATGAGTCTCAATCGATCCGCTCAATACACCAAGTGTACAAGTGTGATAAAATAATTAAGATAAATTATTTTCTCTCTCACACAACGACTATACCGATGGATTGGTCCGTGTCCATCTAGGTCGTGAGCAACTGTTCGATTAAATACGAGTAACCGATAGTATGATCTTCTGTGTGCCCATGCAACACCATACTAACTACAACGTATAAAATCCAGGACTATAATTTGCATGTATTTAATTAACAATAATTAAAAGCAAATGAATGTCTGTAATAGATAGATAAATGAAAGTGCATACAGAGTTCAGAATACTCAAATCTAGACATTAAGTATACTACTCCATCAATCTCCCACTTATACTAAGGTCTAGTCTTATCTTCCAAACTTCTGACTCCCAAACCCTCCAAGTGCTTGTAGTATACTTCCTTAGGAAGTATCTTGGTGAAAGGGTCCGCTAGGTTGTCTTCCGAAGCTATCTTGGTGACTATCGCATCGCCCCTCTTGACGATGTCTCGAATCAGGTGGTACTTGCGCTCTATGTGTTTTGTAGCACTATGGGACCGTGGTTCCTTACTGTTTGCCACTGCACCGCTATTATCACAATAAATTGTCATAGCTTTAGGCAAACTCGGAATCACATCTAAGTCCTGGAGGAAATTAAGGAACCACACTGATTCTTTCGCTGCCTCTGAGGCTGCAACATATTCAGCTTCCATGGTAGAGTCCGAAATGCACTTTTGCTTTACACTCTTCCATGATACGGCTCCACCTCCCAAAGTGTACACATAGCCTGATGTCGACTTACGCCGGTCCTTATCAGCTTGGAAATCCGAATCTGTGTAACCCAAAGGAATCAGATTGTCTGCACTGTATCTCAGAACATAATCCTTAGTATTTCGCAAATACTTGAAAATGCTCTTTACAGCAGTCCAATGAGCCTTTCCAGGGTTACTCTGATATCTCGCTACTATGCCAACGGCATAACAGATATCAGGCCTCGTGCATAACATTGCATACATTAAGCTTCCCACAGCCGAAGCGTAGGGAATCGCTTTCATGTCATCTTTCTCCTTTTGTGTCTGAGGACACATATCCTTAGAAAGATAAGTTCCTTTACTGAAGGGTAGATCACCCTTCTTGGAATCTTGCATGTTAAAACGAGCTAGAATCGTGTCTATGTAAGATTGCTGGGAAAGACACAATGTTCTATTCCGGCGATCCCTTATAACTTTGATCCCTAGAACATGTCCGACTTCTCCCAAATCTTTCATATCGAATTGTCTAGACAACCATCCCTTTATGTCTGATAACATCTTTACACTGTTGTCAATGAGAAGTATGTCGTCTACATAAAGCACGAGAAACACCACCTTCTTTCCATCACGCTTCCAATACACACACGATTCGTCCATGCTTTGAATGAATCCAAAAGATTGGACTACTTCATCAAACCGCAGGTTCCACGATCGCGAGGCTTGTTTCAATCCATAAATGGATCGATTAAGCTTGCACACTAGATGATCTCGCCCCTTAGCAACGAATCCTTCTGGTTGTTTCATATAAATCGTCTCGTCAAGACTTCCATTAAGGAAAGCTGTCTTGACATCCATTTGCCACACCTCATAATCCATATGAGCTGCTATGGATAAGAGAATCCGGATCGACTTTATCTTGGCTACCGGCGAGAAGGTCTCCTCATAATCGATTCCCTCTTTCTGAGTATATCCTTTCGCAACAAGCCGAGCTTTAAAGGTTTCAACCTTTCCGTCAGATCCTCTCTTTCTCTTGTAGACCCATTTACACCCAATTGGCTTTACGCCGCTTGGTGGTTCTACAAGATCCCAGACTTTATTAGAATCCATAGATTCTATTTCGGATTTCATCGCTTTCTTCCAAGAAGGCGCATCTATATCTTGTACCGCCTCATCATAGGTCCAGGGATCGACTTCATGAACTCCGGGTGCCGAGTCCGAAGACTCACCCAGTCCAATCCATCTGTCCGGTTGTTTAACAACCCTCCCACTACGACGGCGTTCCGGTGTATTAACAGTGACAGTATTAGGTGCAGGTTCTAGTGGTGTATCTATACTCGGTTCGGCTGTATCCAGGTCTTCCTCGTTACCTCTCAACTCATCAAGTATTATGTAACTTTTGGGCTTGTGGTCCATGACATAGTATTCCTCTAAGAACCGAGCGTTAGTACTTATAACGATCTTCTGGTCCGTAGGACTATAGAACATGCCACCCTTAGTTCCTTTCGGGTATCCTACAAACAGCCGTATCTCTGATCTAGGTTCTAACTTATCGGCGCCTTGTCGCAACACATGTGCTGGACATCCCCAGATCCGAATGTGTTTCAAGTTAGGCTTACGCCCACTCCACAATTCCATGGGTGTAGTTGGTACCGTTTTGGTCGGAACCCTGTTCAGAATGTACGCCGCTGTTTCCAAGGCAAGTCCCCAGAACATAACAGGTAAATCCGAGTAACTCATCATCGATCGCACCATCTCCATAAGAGTCCTATTCCTTCTTTCTGACACACCATTCTGCTGGGGAGTATATGGTGAAGTCAGCTGGGATTCAATCCCATTCTCTGCCAAGTATGCCTTGAATTCTCCAGACAGGTACTCGCCTCCGCGATCAGATCGCAGGCATTTTATGGATTTACCACGAAGGTTCTCCACAAGAGCCTTGAATTCCTTGAACTTGTCAAAAGAATCACTCTTGAGGCGCATCAGGTAAATATATCCATACCTTGAGTAATCATCAGTAAAGGTGATGAAATACTCGTACCCTCCCCTTGCCTGAGTAGACATAGGTCCGCATACATCAGAGTGAATCAAATCCAATACTTGTTCAGCTCTACGTCCTTTACCAGAAAAAGAACGCTTGGTCATTTTACCCTCCAAACAGGATTCGCAGGTTGGAAGGTCCTCTCCTTCTATGCCGCTAATGAGACCATCAGCTTTCAACCTTTGAATTCTATTCGAATTAATATGACCTAGCCTTAGATGCCACAAGTATAATTGATTCATTTTAGAAGGTTCCTTTCTCTTATTGGTGTTCGTAGACGTGTTATTACTCTCGGTTAGTTGCATCGTGTTAGACTCAGGATTTAGAATATACAAATCTCCACCAATGTACCAGAAGAGACAATCTCACTGTTTCTTCTTATGACCACAGAGTGATCAAAAGAAACAGAATATCCATTCAGAATTAACTTAGAAACCGAAATCAAATTCTTTCTAAAATTCGGTACATAAAGACAATTTTGTAAAACTAAAACCCTATCACTACTAAAGCGTAAGTGAACGTCTCCCACTGCAACAGCCGCCACCTTCGCGGCATTGCCCATGTAGACTACGATCTCTCCCTCTCTAAGTCTCCGGGTTTCCTGGAACCCCTGCAATGAATTGCAGACATGGTCAGTGGCACTCGTATCTACACACCAGGTGCTGGTAGATATCACCGCTGACAATGTTTCAGTGACTAAGGAAAATTTCGTACCTTTGATGAGAGGACAATCAGACCTCCAGTGCCCAAACTGCTTGCATCGAAAGCACTTGCCCAAAGGCTTGCCTTTCCCAATCCGTGGCTTTAAGCCACTGGGTTTCTTTGCACGCTTTTCCTCTAGCCTTGCCACAAAAGCTTGTGATTCTCTTAACTTACGCACAAACTCCGCTCTCGTTGATTCCTTTTTAAGGGACTCATTGAGAGAGAATTCTGTGAGTATGTTAATCACCTCTTGTCCGGCTTCCACGCTATGTCTCAACATCATCCTGAGGTCATTTCGAATGTCCTCATTAGTTGGGACAACAGTGGATTCGGAAAGCTCAACAGTCTGGACAATGTCCAGATTTCGTTCCCAATCATCACCATATGGAACCGGTGAGTTTTCATCCTTAAGTATATCACAAAGTGGGGTCACAGTCATTCTTAACCTATAAGCACATAAAACAGACAAACAATTTAATATCCGATATTATCTCCCTTAAATAATATCATTAAATCACTAATCACATCTAAAATCCCATCAGGTAAGGCAAGCCACGTGGTGTGGACGTTTACCCACCCAAATGATTTAGCAATTAGATTTTCTTTGGTCATACATCAATTATAGCGTGACCTCGTGGGGAGGAATACTATAACGCGTATCTAAGTGTAAACCATTACTCAGTACCAAAGTAAATTACTTGGAATTGCTACATCACCGCAAGCCACGTGGTGTGGACGTTTACGATAACTTCACAACTCTTCATAATTACTTACAACTGTCTACATCAATTAATCCAAAGTCCGTCAGCATAGCAAGCCACGTGGTGTGGACGTTTACTACACTAAGAGACTTTTATAATTGACTCCCAATTACTTGATCCATTTGATCTCGTAAATCAAGACGCGGAGAATCATAAGTGAAACTCGAAGTTTCTAACCAGTGATTCACCATGCGAACGACCCTATCTCTCATAAATGAGGGAGCCGAGCAGACAAACGACCCATCTATCAAAGAATGGCACGAAAGTCTCTAATTTGTGTCCTCTACTTGACCAAGTGGCTCTGGCTCCATTCCACTCCCCGGGGTGAGAATGAGTCGACTTGAAATCAGCTTTGGAAAGACAAATTAGGCATTGTTTGATAAACTCAATTAATGTCTCTTGTAAGAGGAATTACAAGAACTCTCCTCCAATGACTTATCTATATAAACTTCAAAAGTTCATAAAAGTCACCAAGAGAGCAGCAATGGAGACCATGGGTATGTTTCCATACCCTCTCCCACTTAGCTTTTTACAATAAAGGGATACGCTATCTAGTGCATAAAATAAACACATATAGCATGCATACATGTAATAAAGCACATAGTATTATCACATAGTCAAAATAATTACTAGAATATTATTTTCCGACTATTATGGCTTCATCACATCCCCGTACGCATCTTCTAGTCTTCAGTCTTCGTTTCTTGAATGCTCCATGTGACGAATATTAATTTTCAATATTTAAATCTATTTATTTTCAATTAATCCAAAAGTTACTTAATTCGAAAATTAAGTCAATTGAATATATCAAAAATAAAATTAAATATTATTAATATTTTTATTTATTTTATTTTCTTTTCCCACTTCATTAAATCTCTAGAATAATCCATCCAAGATATTCTTGGAATATTCTAGATGATATCCATAATGAAATAAAGAAATAAAATAATTAGGACTATTATACTTTTCTAAATTTATTTTTATTCCTAATCCATGAATATTCCCATGAGTAGGAATAATCAAATAGGAAAAATAAATTTAGTACTAAATTAATTCTTTTTCTATTTTTCTAGACTATTCCATAAAGAAATAATCAAAATAGGAAATAATGAATTAATTAGGAAAGTATATTTCCGGTAAGAGTAGCCCGGGTTGGGAGTCCCCGAGCCAACCCCCACTATCGATCGATCGGCCAGCCACGGGGAGTACCGCCGCCGCCCAGCACGCCGACAACCACCGAGATGGTGGCAGCCGTGGCTATAGCCACGATCCGGGCATCACGGCCATAGCCACGATCCGGGCATCACGGGGATCGATCCAATCGATCCCTAGCCCTTCGTCCACCCCGTCACTTTATATTCTCCGGCGGTCTTCGATACGTCGATCCAATCGCAAAATTAAATTTACAAAAATCTAAATTACAATTCCGGTATCGATTCTATACACGAAATCGACCCTATACATTTTCCGGAAAATCAACGAACATAATAATAAATCCTAAATTCGGTCAACCCCCGAATTTTTACTATTACAAGCATTCACCACCAAAAACGAATCTCGACATGTCCGAGAGTTTAATAAAACCAACAATCACATGACAAAATAATTAAACGAATAATCATCAAGCCATAATAGTCGGAACCCTGCAAGGTAGAACAATTTTATCGAAAATACCGCGAACGTAAACCACGCTCTGATACCAATTGTTGGAATTCGCTATCCCGGGTTATCAAAATTGCGGAACCGACAACCCGAACGAACCCTTCGCCGGAGATCATACGAACACCGACTCATCCGCCGAAGTCCGGGCTTTGGAGACCACGCACCCGAGGGCACGTAATCCGCCCCCACCCAAACTCCCGCGAGCCGAGGTTCATACAATCGAAACTCAATCGCCGGAGAAACCACGAGCCCGCGCGATCTGGGACCCGACCGAACGCGTCGCGCGCACGAGGCGCGCGCACGCCCAGCCGAGTCCCCGCGAGGGGACTCGCGATCGCTACGGGCGATCGCTGGGTTGCTTCGAGCAACCCCGCAGCGGATCCGTTGATCCGCTGCTACGCGGCTAGGGCTCGCGTCCAGCGAGCCGCTGCGGGAGACCCGCAGCTCGCTACGAGCTGCTACGGGTAAAACCCGTAGCCATAGCGATCAGCCCCGTAGGGCTCGATCGACCCTCGGCGTCCAGCCGAGGGTTCACGCGTTCGATCCCCGTGAGGGGTCCACGAGCCGCCGGCGGTCCGGTGGTCCAACCACCACCGCCCGGCTCGACCCTCATCCCGGGGTTCGATCCTTGGATCTTCGTCCTACGGTATTCTCGATAAAAACAAATCGAACAATTAACAAGTGCGTTAGGAATTGTACCTACGATTCGTTGTACGGAGAAACGAAATCGATGATGACCTCGTGATCTTCCCGCGTATTCCTTGCACTCCGTTCGAACGTCGGGTGGGCGACGAGCTATCGAACTTATGGATCCTCTTCACTCTCAGAACTTTATTGTTGGCGTAACTTAGGTTAGTAAAAGTGAAGACCATGTAGTGCTTTTATAGGCTACGAAGGGGATCAAAAGGAGAATAAATATTGGGCTTCAATATTGAAAATTAAATTGGGTCCAACCCAAATCCATTAATTCTTATCAATATTAATTTTATTTATTTTCCACTATATAAATAAAATTGCACTCCCAATATTATTCCATATTATACCAAATAATATTTCTCCAACTTAGTATTATTTATTCCGTGTATTTAAGATTTAAATATCCATGAATAAAATTTATTTATTGCTTAATAAATTTATTCATCTCTTATATCCGAGAATAGTACCACTCAACATTATTTATTATGCGGAACAAATCCACTCGCGAGGTTTACATAATAAATCCTTATGAGCTCATCTCGGGGATATTATCAACCCTTACGGGATACACTGCCCCTTCAAGAATTCACGGCATGCCATATATAAAATATAGTGACCCAACTTAACCGGTAATTAACCCAATAATTAAATCGGTTAATTCCTTTGGCAAATCAAAGTCACTTATATTAAATATACACACCCGCAATTATTTCAGGGATTAAGAATAAAATACTCCGAGTCTCAAATCAATTATCGCCGAGCAATCCTAATTGATGAGTCTCAATCGATCCGCTCAATACACCAAGTGTACAAGTGTGATAAAATAATTAAGATAAATTATTTTCTCTCTCACACAACGACTATACCGATGGATTGGTCCGTGTCCATCTAGGTCGTGAGCAACTGTTCGATTAAATACGAGTAACCGATAGTATGATCTTCTGTGTGCCCATGCAACACCATACTAACTACAACGTATAAAATCCAGGACTATAATTTGCATGTATTTAATTAACAATAATTAAAAGCAAATGAATGTCTGTAATAGATAGATAAATGAAAGTGCATACAGAGTTCAGAATACTCAAATCTAGACATTAAGTATACTACTCCATCATGGACGAATCGTGTGTGTATTGGAAACGTGATGGAAAGAAGGTGGTGTTTCTCGTGCTTTATGTAGACGACATACTTCTCATTGGCAACAGTGTAAAGATGTTATCAGACATAAAGGGATGGTTGTCTAGACAATTCGATATGAAAGATTTAGGGGAGGTTGGACATGTTCTAGGGATCAAGGTTATAAGGGATCGCCGGAATAGAACATTGTACCTTTCCCAGCAATCTTACATAGACACGATTCTGGCTCGTTTTAACATGTAAGATTCCAACAAGGGTACGTTACCCTTCAGTAAAGGAACTTATCTTTCTAAGGAGATGTGTCCTCAAACACAGAAGGAGAAAGATGACATGAAAGCAGTTCCCTACGCTTCGGCTGTGGGAAGCCTAATGTATGCAATGTTATGCACGAGACCTGATATTTGCTATGCAGTTGGCGTAGTGGCAAGATATCAGAGTAACCTTGGAAAGGCTCATTGGACTGCCGTAAAGAGCATTTTCAAGTATTTGCGAAATACTAAGGATTATGTTCTGAGATACGGAACAGACAATCTGATTCCTTTGGGTTACACAGATTCGGATTTCCAAGCTGATAAGGACCGGCGTAAGTCGACATCAGGCTATGTGTACACTTTGGGAGGTGGAGCCGTATCATGGAAGAGTGTTAAGCAAAAGTTTTTGGAAATCGATATCCCGGGCTATTAAAATTTGCGGAAAAATAATAACCCGACCGAAATCCTCGATCGCCGGAGATCCGAACGCGAACCACCGCACGAGCCGGGGCCCGACCGAGTACCCAGCGAGGCCCGAAGGCCGCGAGCACCCAGCCGAGCCCCCGCACGGGGCTCGCGATCATCTCACGGATGATCGCTGGGGATGCACGAGGCATCCCCGGGGCTGCTCGTAGCAGCCCCGCAGCGAGCTCATGGCTCGCTGCTCGCGGGGGGTTCGACCTCCCCGCATCGCCGCTGCGGGAAACCCCGCAGCTTGATACGAGGCGCTGCGGGTAAACCCGCAGCTCACCCGGCGATCGAACCCTAGGTTCGATCGCCCCCTCGGCTCCAGCCGAGGGCTCTTTCCGCGACGCATGCGCCGCCGACGAGGGTGGCCGGCGGATCCTCCCGCCGTGGCACCAGCCCACGACGGATCCCCGACGATCGAACCCTAGGTTCGATCGTGTGCCCCAGCATCCAGCCGGGGCTCCCCTCTCGTCACGCGTTCCCGACGGTTGAACCCTAGGTTCGGCCGCCCCTCTCGATCCTCGTCGGGGATCTCGAATCCCCGTCCCCGAGGTTCGTCGTATATCCGGATCGTGTGTTCATGTATATATTACAATTAATATCACATAAAACATAGAAAGGGTTTTATGATTTTACCTTCGATTCGTTGTTCGGAGAAACGAAATCAAACACCTTTGAAGACCTTCGAATCTTCCTATGTATTCCTTGCACTCCGTTCGAACGTCGTGTGGGCGACGATCTATCGAACTCCTATGGATCTCCTTCAACTCTCTAGAACTATCAAATATTGATATTCTTGTCTTGTTATTTATGAAGGCCATGTAGTGCTTTTATAGGCTACGTAGGGGATCAAAAGGAGGTGGAATATTGGGCTTCCAATATTGATGATTAAATTGAGCCCAGCCCAAATCTATTAATCCTTATCAATATTAATTAATTTATTTTCCACTATATAAATTAATTGCACTCCCAATATTAAACCATATTATATCAAATAATATTTTTCCAGTAGTATTATTTATTCCGTGTATTTAAGATTTAAATATCCATGAATAAATTAATTTATTGCTAATTAATTTATTCATCTCTTATATCCGAGAATAGTACCATTCAACCTCAATTATTATGCGGATTAAATCCACCTGCAGGGTTTACATATTAATTCCTTATGAACTCATCTCGGGGATATTATCAACCCTTCCGGGATACACTTTCCCGTCAAGTATTCACGGCATGTCATATATAAAATATAGCGACCCAATTTTACCGGTAATTAACCCAATAATTAAATCGGTTAATTCCTTTGGAAAACAAAGTCACTTTTATTAAATATACACACCCGCAATAATATCGGGGATTAAGAACAAAATACTCTGAGATTTAAATCAATTATCAACGGCAATCCTAATTGATAAATCTCAAGCGATCCGCCCAATACACCAAGTGTACAAGTGTGATAAAATAATTAAGATAAATTATTTTCTCTCTCACACAACGACTATACCGATGGATTGGTCCGTTTCCATCTAGGTCGTGAGCAACTGTTTGATTAAATACGAGTAACCGATAGTATGATCTTCTGTGTGGGCCCGACACACCATACTAACTACAACGTATAAAATCCAGGACTATATTTTGCATAATTAATTATTAATAATTAAATGCAAATAATTGTTTATTAATTAAATAGGTTAAATGCTATGACCGGGAGTTAACCGATACTTAAATCTAGACATTAAGTACATAACTCCAACAATCTCCCACTTGTACTAAGGTCTAGTCATTTCCTCCAAACTCCCGACTCCCATACTCATCACGTGCTTATGTTATACTTCCCAGAAGTATTATGTGAATGAGCAATCTAGGTTGCCGCTCTGAAGTTATCTTGGGGACTACTGCGTCGTCTCTCTAGACGATGACTCGAATCAGGTGGTACTTGCTCTATGTGTTATCATCACCTTTTGAACTTATGACTTCTTCCAGTTTACCATGCACCGCTATCCATATAGCCTTTGGTGAACCAAGAATCATATCCAAGCTCAGAGGTCATTCTGGAACCTAACCAAAAACCTCCGCTGCCTCTGAGGCCGCTATTTGGTTTATGATAGAGTCCGATAAGCTTCATGCTTATCACTCTTTCATCTTAAGGTTCCACCTCTTTTAAAAGTGAACACATAGCCTGATATCGACTTACACTGGTCTTTCTCTGATTTTGGATCTGAGAAAATGTAATCCAAGAAGAATTCGCATTGCTCCGTAAGTCAGTACTTCGAAAGTACTCTTACAGCATTCGAACATCTTTTATCAAGATTACTTTGATATCCTCCCACTACGCTTCCCGCATAGTTGATATCAGGTTCTCGTTTTACAACATTGCATCTATAAAGCCTTTCTCACTCGAAGTGTAGGAAACCGCTTTGTCTCTATCTACCTCCTTTATGTGTTCAAGACATATACCTTTAGATAGATGTATTCTGTTCCCGAAAGGCAATAACCTTTCTCAGAATTATGCATGTTTAAAACAAACCATAATCGCATAAGATATCA